>BSAI01000012.1:24075738-24171977 GCA_036245035.1 Adrianichthys oophorus | reverse complement strand
CTCCCCCCACACACACACACACACACACACAGGAGGAGGAGGAGGGAGCTGCCATCTGTGCAGAGCGCCATTAGCCAGATTAGATCACAGCTAGGCCCATTTCTGCCTCTACTGTTACCCCACATGCAAACCCCCACAGGGGCTAAAACAGATTTCATGGAGGGGAGTAGATGTTATTATTTGACGTGTCCTGGCCCCTCTGCAGCAGGCCTGTTGTCTATGATGAGGCCGCTCCACGCAAGCTGACAGCTGTCACATGCACCCTGCAACTGTAAGCAGATCCCATGTAGCTGGTGTGAGCACTCAGACTAGACCCCTGGGTTGAAGGGGTTAATGATCCCAAAAGTCCTCTTAATGCCAAACACTTCCAACCAAAAACATGAAGATTTAGAGACGTTGCAGAACCAAATAGGAGCATCAGGTTTGTAAAGTTAAAGGTGCTGGTGGGATGAGAATGGTAACAAAATATTGTATGTATAAATCTTACAGTTATCGGACAGATTCTGTTTTGAGTATAACAACATGAAAGCAGTTCAAGTTCTTATGAGATGCTATGTCAAGCAACACATCAAGAACAAGCTGAGTTATTAGTTAGGTTAGTTATTTTACAGTAAAGTCATCAGCTGATGTGTTTGTGAAGCCTCAGGTTTGCCCACCTGTCAACCTCACTGTTACCGTCTGATCTTTAATCACTCCTAGAGAAACATCCTGACTGCAGATGGTTGCTCAGATCAACATCATGGTACTAAGATGTGGAAAGCAAACAAACACATATACAAGGCTTAGTCTTCTCTTTTAGCTGTAAAAATAAACAGCAATATTCCACCATGTCTTGCGCTTTACATTTTAACCATAAGGGGTCTTACTGGTTAAAACCCTTTTGGTTCTAGTAAGCCGTCAATTAATGAGAAGGTGCAAACAAGGACAGGATTAATCCACTCTTCAGGGAGCCGTTTCAACAGACACATGGGCAGTCAAGGCAGAACAAAGATGGACCTCCACTTTGTCTTTGTGGAGAGATGATTGCGTGAAGAGAGCACCTGTTTGAACAGGGAAGCCCTTGTTTTATTGTTAAGCATTTTAATCAAATGTATGGTGTACTTCTGTCAAAGTAAAACTGCAAAAAAACTAAAGTTTCTCAAACTTAAAGACCCACTCCAATAACAAAGGTGTTTTCTGGTATATTTAACATGTTCTTATAGCAGTTGTCTAATTTTTCTGAGTATTTCTTAATTCAAATGTGATAGATCAGAAGCAAATGAAAACCCGGGGTCTGAAAAAGCTCCGGTTTGTGACGCAACAATTTCCATGAGCAGGGCAAAGTCTCCTTGTTCCGCTCCAATTCTGATGCATCCATTTGCAGACAAATACACGTACGCATTTGTTTTCCTCATCTGAGTTGGCATCTGGCTCAAAACTGTGCGGCTTGATATCTGATATTGCATGCATTTTTCTTTTTTTCTGCTAGGTTAATGTTAGCTTGAGGTGGGAAGGAGTTATAAGACAACGGGAGAGATAGTAAACAGAGGAATGATGGGATATCAACGTATGGTTACTTCCGTGACAACACTCCTGCCTACAACCCAGAGCCAAATTTCTGATGTACTCCTGCCCTGCTGCAGAAAATGTATTTAAAAAAAGCACAGGTTTTTTATTTTGGCTTTAAACAGCATACTCCTAACTAAAAGACCACTGGGAACAATTTTACAATAGATTAAAATATAGTTGGAGTGAGACTTTAAGGATTTACAAAGAAAATACACCAAAAGTGACCAAAAAACAGACAATGATTACTTTAATCAGTGACGAGAGTTAGTTACACAGGAGAAGTTCAATAAAGTCCTTAAAACTTCCAGATAAACTCCCAGTTATTAAAAAAAATTCTCAGTTAACCTGGTCATGCAGAGGTAGACCCGTCAACCTCTGATCCAGGGCTGGCCAACCCTGGTACTCAAGAGACACAATCCTGCCTGGTTTCCAGCTCTCCTTGACCATCTTTCTGCTAAATGGCTGACTCAAATAATTCCACGTCCTAATTGACCAAACACACCTGGTTTAGGTAGTTGGCATCAAGCAGCCCAGGGAGAGCTAGAAATCAGGCAGGGTTGAGGCTTTTGAAGACCAAGTAGGGTTATTGTGTCTTTCACTAAGGTTTTAGAGATTGTTATCTATCACTTAAAGGTCTCAAATTTCCAGCAGAAGTGAACAAAATTCCTCTAATGACAATCCCAAAGCGAAAAACCCCACAATGCATACATTACCCACATTTGAATAGCATTAATGTGTGACCCCACTGATAAACTGTAACAAACAATTACACGACCACGGGTTGTTTTCTACCACTTCTGCTTCCACACTGCCCAACAAACTGTGCCGTTTGTGTGGTTCACTGTGGAACCAACAAAGACACACCATAAAGCAGCCCTGTAAAAGCTTGAAAGCAGGCTAACAGTTAGTTAAATGAAAGCAAAAAAACTGTACATATGTTGATTCTACAAGAAGAAAAAGTAACAACCTTTTGGAAAAGTCTATAAACTTGTCAAAATGACCCATGGCTAACCACTGTGGTAATAACTTAACGCTCATATTCTGTTATTTACCTGTGAAGCTGTTCCAGCAGTTTTTCCAACTGTTTTTGTTCATTATAGCCTGAGTACTCAGACTGCATTAGTATTCAGCAGAAGAATTTAGGGAAACGAATCTGGTCACATGAAGGTGACTTCAAGTATTTTTGCTGAGGAGGTCATAAATCCCATCCGCTTGCCTTTCAGCATTTACATTCTTAGCATTACTGTCTTTTTCAGAAAGGCACTCAATGTCTCAACAGCCAGCCAGGCTAGCTATTTGACCCTGAGTAATCAGAATTATTCTAACAAACCACATCAACGTGTCAGACAGTTTTTTTTTAACAGTTAGCAGCAATTGGGTGAATTCAACTGCTTTCGAAGGAAAGAGCAACACAACTGATGTAAAGGCTAAAAGCTTTACATACTGGAGATTAGATAATGCCCTCTTACATAGAGGCAGAGACCAACCAGAAGGCATTAAAGCACTTCATGAGATTAGCTGTAAGGTAATCAGTAGATCAGCGGTGGCCTCATCACCAATTTCGTAAAAAATTGAAGAGTTACAGCACTTCAAAGAACACTAAGCCTCATTTCCACTGAAGGCTCCAGTACAGTCTGGTCCAGTAAGGATTTGATTTTGGTACAGAAAAAAATCTGAGTTAGGAACACAACTTTTTTTAATGTCATTTGCTTTCCTGAAAGTTCCACTCCAAATACATTTTGATCGATTGTAAAATTGTTCTCAGTGGTCTGTCATTTTTAAATAGATTTTCTACACAGCTGCATGGAGCTCAGTAGAAATTTGCCTCAGTGTTGTGGAAGGGAATGTTGCCACAGAAGTAACTATAAGTTGATATCCCCGCATACCTTTGTTTACATGGTCTCCGGTTTGCTTATAGATCCTCACAAGCCCAAGCTCACATTAGTGTAGCAAAAAACTGAGCAATACCGAAGCTATGTAGCTGTACAGTTTTAAGGCAGCTCAGATGAGGAAAACGAAGACGTACATCACAAACCTGAGCTTTTTCAAACCACAGCTTTACAATTTGAATAAAGAAATACTCAGAAATGCAGTTTTCATTTTAAAATCTTTTGCATAGGTTCTCCATAATAAGAAAAATGCTACAAGAACACATTAAAAAAACGCCATTTTCATTGGAGGGAGTCTTTTATGCAACATCATCCAAACAATGGGGTTGCTTCCAGACATAGGCTGCCTGCAAGAAAACCTCACTGTCTGGACTAGTAATCAGTGAAGGAGCCACAGAGCATCATTTGAAAAGGTTTAACCTTGCTTGTCCTTTACAAAGTCAATACTGGCTCATCAGAAGATTTTCTTATTCTACCATTAATAATTCCTTTATAACCCAAGCGCTTAGCTGATCAAAGAGGTTTACCTCCACATTTCACACTTTGTCTCTATAATAATTTTACATTATAAAGTAACTTGTGCACTTATTCTGGTGGATTTTGATTTCAAAAGCTCTTCTTTGTGCCTTTTAAAAAAGTCAAGCCTCAAATGCAGAACTCTAAAAGCTTCCAAACGAGGCCTATTGTGTGTCTCTGTTCCGGCAGCAGCAGCAGCAAATACTGTGCAGTTTGGATCAAATTGTCAAGTCAGGTTCTGCATTTCAGCGCGCGGTGCCTACCGGGATGTAAAGGATGCTAAATCAGGGTACAGCCCGAGTCATCCTGGCCTTGGCCACGCCCACCGCACTGCAGATCAAAGCAAGCCAGTGTACCTTAACCTGCGACACCAACTCTTTCCAACTGTCTGCGTACGCGGCTGAGGCTCGGCGCCGTCCCGCTATGATGTCTGCAGCAGCGGGCGCGGGCGCTCCTTCCGTTTCTCACTTTCTTCCTCAGCACCAGAGCCCGTTAGCCCCACTCACCCCGTCTCTCTGAAATCAACCGACCAAAACTTGACTTCCATCCACTGATAACATCAGAACACACGCAGACGAGAAGGAATCGAACCGTTCCCCTCAAAGCTACCCACGGCGCGGCGTGTCCCGAAGTCACCGCACGGTTACAAGCTCATAAACCTGTGTTTTCTGACTCGGCTAGCCACGTCCACTCGACTTTTTTTCCGCCAGACTGAACACAGCAGACTACGGACATCAAGTGTGATCGGCTGCCGAGCTCACACGACCAGACGAGACGAGGAGCGAATCAGACGTCTATACCAACCAGAGGAGAGGCTTTCCCCCACGAGAAGCCGCGTGGAAGCTTTGTGTTTTTACCAAACGAGCTGTCCTTGTTCAGCGGGGAGACCTGCAGCCGTAGCGAGCTTGTGTTTCCTGACAGCGGTGCTCCTCTGCTGCAGCTCCCCCTCTCTAGCAGCCTATCACACAGCAGCCTGCAGCCCACAGCAGAATTGTGGGATATCAGGACAACCGCGGCATTATTTCAGCAGCAGCAGCACGCGCCAGGAGGCCAGCCTGTGACACGAGCTCTGTTTTCACACAGCTGCAATCATGTCGTGTGTGTTCAGGGACATCACATTCACCCTCAGCAACCTGTGGTAAAATGTAACAGACATTAAGTAGGTATAAAAACGTTTACTTTGTGCTATAATTAAGCCTTTATGCAAATGCTCTTTTTATATTGAAATAAAAAAATATGCAGAAACAACAGTGTGCATTGTGCTGATTAGATGTGTCAATAAGTAAAACAACAATAATTTCTTTATGATTATGTTTCCTTCTTTTATAAATGAAAGAAACCCCAAATCCCAAAGATTCCCAAAGAACAGCAGTCATTCTTTTAAAACATGTTCTTGCTAATGCTATTTCTTTCAAATATAGTTACTCTATGATTTCATCTTTAACATAAAAAGACAATGCATTTCTAGACTCCAAAGTAATATTCTGATGTTACTTTCAAGCTACATTCACAACACCCTCAGCATTGTGTTCAAGCGACCACTTCTAATAATGTAAAAGCATGTACATGCACGTTTCAGGCTTCCGCATTCAAAACTTTAGTGTAGTTACGCAAGTTTCTAAGTCCATTTTCGGGCTCTACGTACAATACACAATGTACATTGAACGCAACCCCATTGAAAGCTTAACCAGGCTGAACTTTGACCAATCGGGGAGTCACATTTTATAGTGACCTATGGATAGCGCCTTTTTTAATTCACGAAAATGCCAACCGTTTGAAAATTAATCATGGAGGAAAAACTAATCATTGCGGTTTGAATTATATGAAACTAAGACCAAATCCAAGTTCTTCCCCTACCCCTTCAATTGTATAGGGCATTTGAAGCTATAGTGGTGTCTGAACTTGTTTCCTTTAACAGGAAGAGTAGGGACATTGCTGGTTGGGTGATACGGTGCTGCAGAGGAGAAACACATTTCTTCATGTGGATGTGCTCTGAAGCACAAAAGTATACATTAAAGTGTAAGTAATAACTTTTTGTTTCAGCATGGCTTTTTAAAGTTATTAAACTGATATTGTTACGTATTTTCCAAGTGCTGGCAGCTACGTGCCAACATAGATGACCAGCGACTATTAATTGCGTCATCGAAGGTTAGTAACTTCCAAATCTGAAGACACTACTTTTCTACAAGTCTCCGTTTGGAGGGCTAAATGTAGGGGTAGGGAAAGAATTCTGAAAAAGCCCGGAGAGAGATTCACAAGATTTGTACCACTTTGAAATTTCACTCCAAATCTCTTCTGACTTTAGATAGCAGACCATGTTGGGCTGAATGTGTTGGGCAGACATGCAGAAGAAGCCCCTCCCTGCTTGTTCAGTGTAAACATCATGGGCTAAATGCAAGTTCAAGATCACATGCCCAGTGGGAACGTAGCTTCAGTCTAATCTATTCAAACATGCTGCTGCCACTACCTCTATAAAACTTTTTTAAAAAGCATGTGAAAAAAGCACACATTCCTGTCATTCTAAAGTCCATTTTTCCATCTTGTTTACTTAGGCTTTTTTGTACTTTGCCAAAAGGAAATGGTAGTATGTTTAAAGAAGTCGATGATGAGCACATAAGCCAACTGTGAATGCAGACATACTGACATAAAGCCAGGTTTTTATTAGATTCCTGCTTGATCCTTCAGGGGATCACTTTTTGACTCCGTCTAATTGAATTCCTGCACTTTGCACTACAATCATGAACGTCACAGTTGGGGACATTTACTTGCTACAGTGACAGAGACATTAGACTGATTCTAAAATACTGCACTGATGTGTGTCTTTGATTTAACTGCTGAATGTGCATGTTTTACTTCCAACATTAACTGCTTTAAAAGCAACTATCAGTGCTGAGGTCAATGTCCACAACTGATTTTTTTTCCTATTTGAAGATGCTTAACAACAGATCCAACAAAAACGTGGATCGTTTTTTTTCTTTTTTAAAATTATTTTTGTAAAACTAGTTTACAAAAAACATAGTAGTGCAGTTTAAGCTGATTATTCACTTTTGCAGAATTAAATTCTTTCACTTTTCTTTCTTATCTTATTTAAGATCAGCAGAGTAATTTCATATCAAATATTGCAATTTAAGGGATTTTTTTTGTCCAGCAGTACAACACAGCAGATTCAGACCAAGTAAAATCGGATGCAGTTTGTCTGGACTGATGGTCCAGTCAGGGCCCATAAGGGCAGCAACAGTATTACGGTAAAGCAGAAAAAAATATTCAAAAGGAAATGAGGGATTACTTCAAATATTTCTGATGGGGAAAAAAAGTCATACTTTCATTTCCCAAACTAGCACAGCTTCCCTTTGTAAGCACGTCTCTGGACAAATATCACAATTGATAAACACTACATAGATCTTCACATTGAACAAAACTGGTCTTATTAAAGATCCACTCCAATGAAAATTGTGTTTTTGGAGTTTTTAACATGTTCTTGAAGTATTTTTCTGATGATGGAGGACGTGTATAAGGAAAATAAAGCTTAAAAAAGCATTTCTGTGTATTTATATTTTCAAATAGTTGTGAATCTGCAGAAACCATGTCCTAGAAAACAACACAAGTTTTTTTTCTTTGCTAAAAACTGCATATTCACAAATTAAAGACCACTGGGAATGCTTTTACAATAGACCAAAAAATGATTGAAAAAAATGACTGAAAGGAGACTTCAAACTAAATCAGAAAAAAAAAGGGTCCAAGAAAATAAAAAAGTAAACACTATCGGAAAAGAATCCTGTTCACTTAAAATGAAAAAAGAAATCGTGGCAAAAGTTTGGACTCCAATTTTTGTGTGAGAACACTGAGTTAAAGCAGCTTTAGGCTTATCCGTTCATCAGATACACACTATTTGAATCTACAATAGAACTCGTCTATGCATCCCAACAGACATTAGATACAAGCAAGATTTAAACTTTTTTATCTGAAGATATCAATGCTTTCCTTAGATCTAAGAGCCTTAATTAGGGTTTGTGAAATCAACAAAAGAAAATCCAAAGTATTTATGATTATTTGGGGTTTCATCCTATTTGTTTAAAAAAAAAAACAGGTCTAACTTGAATTGAGGATCAGAGTTTGTGGTCAAATGTGAGTTTTTCCAAATATGTAGCCTTTTAGGTGACAATGATAAAAAAAAATAAGGGTTTATGGTGATGATAAAGATGAAAATTGACCTTTAAAGATCTAAAGAAAATGTTAAAAGAAAATGTTAAAAAAAATAAAATAAATAAAAATATGTCTTTCTGAATAGTTTTGGTCCAGATAATGACTTTCAGATAACTGAGGGTACATCTATAACATCTTGGAGGGTGTCTTCATAAAATAGCCCGGTCAGCAGAATAATTAAGACCACACGCTACAGACAACATGTGATCTCTGGACTTTACTTAGCTTATGTGGCTGCTGAACTCGTCACTTTTTCTGCTGTGTTCAGACGCATGGCTAATGTGGACCCTGCCTGCTAACCCTTAAGCTTTTCTATTAGCAGAATTACAAAGCATTTACTCCTTATAAATACTAACTAGTGGTGAGACTACAATTTCCTTTCTTTCATCTGAATAAAACCTAGGATAGGAGATTTTTCCTTTAGATGATATCCTTGTAATTATTTTCAGAATAAATGTTATTTAAAAAATACTTTAAAGTGAACAATTTTCTATTAATAAAAATACCTTTACTATTTTGTAAAAGATTACCCAACAGTAACCTCAAGAACCTCATTGGAGCAGTTTAATTTCCTGTACAGGAAGCAGAATACGGCAGAGCCACCTGGTACTTTGTCGTCATGAGGAAGTATGTTTTATAGAAATACTCGTAAAATGCAATTGGATTTAGAGGACACAGGAAGGGAAGGCCAGGCCAACATTACCATCATCCTCTGTCTGTGGAAGAAGATTCAAAGTTAAATTTCCACCTCATCGCTGAAGGACATCCATGCTTGGAAAACTAGAGTGTAGAAGGAGCCACTACAGAAGCCATAAAACTTATCAAAAAGCTGATGATTCAGCAGAGTTTTCACTGACGTTCCTCTAACAGTGCTGATTGCAGCAGCAAATGACACTTTGGACTGAAGGAACTCAGTGGTTTGGTGCTAGCTCAGCTCTCAGTTTTGTCTCCAACCAAGAACACCCCCCACCCCACCCCCACACACACACACCTCTCTTCTACCTGTAAACACCAAACATCTGCAAGTGCTGCAGCTCAGTAAGCATGTATACCATAAACTAAGTGTGACTGAGGCTGCTGCCATCACCTCAACACAACACATGTAGAGCCGGAGGCACAAAACCCCTCACTTCTGATTCACGTGAGGAGAAAAGGTTTCTTATCTGAAAGGTTTTTAACCTTTGGCAAGATGCTGGTGGACTGCAGTGGAAGCATTTAAAGGGAAGATGTCCACTTAAAACCTGCAGCAACACTTAAAGCAGTGATTCCTACAAAGAGGAAAGTATTCCCCATGGGGTACTGAGGCACAACGCAGCGGGTCAGGGAACATCCTTAACCAGGTTCAAATATCTGACAAGCTCCAGGTCTTAGAGGTGTCTTCAGCACAAAGCCTCCACTGCAGATGGGTGTTTTTAAATATAAATGTCACCTCTACGTTCATGAGAAGAAAGCTGAAACAAAGAGGGTCCAGTACACTTTTTTAATTATTGCACCACTTTGATACAGTTAAATAATGTTTTATGTGCAAAAAGCTGTTATCTAAAAAAAACAAGTTCAGATCACAAGATCTGAGCTGCTTTTCTGCTAAATATTCCAGGTTTTTAATAGTCAGTGCTCAGAGTTGGTGTTTGGAACAATCCTTCAATAGGTAGCAAAAGACATTAATCCTGATTTCTGACAGAATCATTATTTCTTCCTGCCCAATGTGGTGAACTGACTAGTGAGGTGGAGGATTTAAATGGTTTTTAATGGTGAAACATAGCGCAGCATGGAAAGATTTGATGAAGAGTGCACCGCAGGTGGTAGTGTGGCACCCACCACTTACAGGGATTATCCAGCAACAATGGACAACCCACTTATTCAAGTAACAGCATCTGAGTTTAAATGCTGGTGTCAAGCCTCAGTCGCCAAGCTGCAGATCCTCCTGCAGAGACATTTTTGAATATGAGCTGCAGAAAGCTCCAATACTTTGAATGACAGCGACTCACGAGCTTTTATCCTAAAGCAGAAAAACGGTTAGGATGGAAACCAAACTCCAACTTGAACCCACCTCCTCTATAAATATCCTGTTCTAGGATGAGACGGCCTCATGCTGCCTTTGAGAGGTCCAGCAATGCTGAGAGATAACAATCGCTCCACTCAACTAGACTGAGTCAGTCACTACCTGAAGACAACAGCATTGCACTCCTGTGGAGCTCAGCTCATTACAGATAGAAAGTGCCGTACAGCTGCAGGCAAAAACCAAAGTCTGGGCTCTGGGCCGTAATTCACCGTGTTTTAACTTAAAAGAAATGACTTCTTTAGAGTTCCAAAGCACAGACCCCTCCATTTAAAAAAAAAAAATCACAACTGAAAACAGAAAAAAAGGAAGTGAATCTGCAAGATTTCAGCAAAAATGAAGGCATCAAACATATGGATGTAAGAGTTCTCTTTCATTCCTCACTCATCTGTTCATAGGTAAACACAGCAAAAGGTTTTACTGTCATTATGTAGGAGGAAAAATTGAAATATATTTCTAAATATGCAAGAAGACGTTTCAAAAGGTGAATTACAAAGTGAGTCCACACATGATGCTTCAGTAACACAATTAGTGTGAGCGCCAGAGAGCAGAAGAGAAATAATGTCCTTTAATACACTACAGTAAAGGAGGCATTGCATTTATACTGACTGAAGTGATGTCGATTTTTGATGTCAGTCACTTGAGACTGTCTCAGCATCAAACAACTGGCTCCTCAGAAAGAGCAGCTCTCTCTTTGATTTCCTCTCCTCACTTCCTCCTTTATGATGCCCCAACAGAAAGTACATATGCTGCAAAGGCAGCTCTGCAGGCCCTTCATCAGTCACTGACATGAACAAAAAATGATGGTCTCCTTAATCACGCCGTCTCAGATCTGCAAGGATCCTTCCAAACACAAATATGGGAATTCCCGACTGCCGGTCCATAATTACAACCTTCCTGTTTTGCATTTGAACAGCTTAAAAAAATAAAAACAAGGTGATAGTTCTGTTATATCCTGACTGTTTGCAGCATTCAGGAAAATGTTAACAGGCTGTTGTTTGTAGACACACCTATCTTTTTTATGGTGGATTGTTTGACGTCTGTTCAAGCAATGCAAGAGGAGGGAATTGCAACGAGCAGAACACTAAGAGCCCACGCCTTCCCAACAGGTTCATTAAGACATGACCTGCAGGATGCTGGTTTGCACAAAGCACACAGGCTGACATTGTAAAAAAGGATTGGCTTTGATGTGAGGAATTTTAAGAGCTCCCTTATCTCACATTATGTGCAGAGAAGAAGCAGTTAAACCAGATCAGTCACTGCATGTTGCTGCTGCAGATTACACTTGTAACAACACAGATTATGCATCCATTAAAGATGATTATTTGAATTTAAATGTCATGTTTATATTATTATTATTATCATTATTAATTTCTCTATGATTCTTAGCATTGCTCTATAGTTTTACAGACCAGACTCCACTAAAATCAGATGAAATGCTTCTAATGTTTAATATTTGTCTCAACTGAAGTTTCTTCATTAAAATCAAAATATGACACTAAATTCCAACAAAAAACATTTTGTAAACTTTCACTTTTTAGGGGGTGTTGTCAGTCCAGATAGTTTTTTTAGATAAATAAAACTTTAAAAGGCTGACTTTTCATCTTCTAACTACAAGTTGCTCGTAAAGGTTCAGACCTGCGTCTCAGCAGAACGTTCTCCAAGGAGCCATCAGATTCATTTAGATTAACCCCCAAATCAATCTGTTTGAAGTGTTAAGGATACAGGGCGAGGCCACCGATTTCTCTTTAATCTGGACTGTTTTTGAATTTATATCAGCTCAGAGAATGCATTGTGAGCTCATCATACGTCCACTCAGGATAAGAGCAGTTCACAAACTTTAGGTTCAACTCAGAGTTTTGCTGGACTTTATCCTCTGAAGCTGGCAGGGTAAAGTCTACACAGAAACATGCACGTTCTCCCTCAAACATATATCATTATCGTCACGTTTCTGTGAAAATGTGGACCTACATGTACTGGTGCAGCACTAAGATGTAGTAGACATGGGGTTTTTCCTGACGCTGCTGTGACACAGACATCCATAGTGGTAGCAGTAGCTTCATAGAGATGTTCCTCCTGCAGCTGGACTTTGCACAGCATTATCTGTGTTATCCTGCACAGCTCGCGCTATAAAGCCATAGAAACTAAAGGACCGTAAAGATACTCGTTCTATCACTGGGTTTCTGTGAATTAACTCCGCGAGGGCAGAGTCTCCTGGTGGAGTGGAATGTCAAAGGAAGCCCGTGCGAGGACAGCCTGAGCCCAGCGCCTCAGATAAGGACGCTGAGAGAAACTACCGCTGATAAAGCTGCGTGCCGGAGCGCAGGCAGCACTTTTAAGGTGCCAGAGAGTAAACGCCCACGGATTCCACCACGGAACTTCACGCAAGGCGCGTGGCACTGCGCACGTGAGAGTCCCTCAGCACCGTGTAGTGAACCGACGTGAGGTGACAGGTCAGAGGCTCACGGGGCGGGAACTCACCGTTTCACATTCCGGGCCGTCCGTCAGAAGAACAGCAGCAGGTCACGCGCCGCCGGACAGGAAACAGAGAAACAAGTCAGTGACGGAAACACGGCAACGTCTCACAATCCCGACTACTTCGGAACAGTCACGTGTTTTTAGTGTTGAACAAAACGGCACGTATTTACAAAGTTTACCTGAATCGACAGGAGAGACGACACAACCAGCTACAACCCCCGCAGTCTGCTGCACTTTCAACCGGAAGGACACCAATCCAGAGTCGAGGCTCGCGCGGCTAGAAGCACTGGACACCTGTGGCTGGACTCGGTTTGGCGAACGACTCCAGGCGGAGACGCTAACCCCTCCCCTCCCCCGGCAGGGAAAACCTACCCTTCAGCTACTCCCCCAAACGCACCAGTCTCGAGCCCGCTGCTGACACAGATCCAGCGCCCCCTGCTGGCGGTAGACAGCACCAGATGTTCAGTAATGCCACGTGACCACAGGGCGGCCTCTTCAGACAGACGGAAGTTCACTAACCACATCACAGTGACACCACTCACTGTAATAAAATGATCGTTTCCACAAAAAAGTGATCTTACATTACTGATTTATTCTCCTTAAAGTGAAACAGCTTTCTAAATGACACGTTTCACCTTGACCAACATAGTTCTGGTCAACCTTTAGATTCATGGATTTTTCAAGCATATGACTTCTTGAGAGGAAACATAGCAATTTAAGTACATTTAAAACTTGTTCAACAGAACCGAACTTTAAAGTAATTTCAGACTACTGGTCCTACTCTCAGCTTCAAAGTTCTCTATGCCAGATGACACCTAAAATTTAAATCCTTTTTGCATTTTATTCTAAGGGTTTTTGCTAGAAAGACGAACAATGTGTCTAACATCATTTAAAGGGACTCTTGGTAGCTCCAAAAAGCATCTTGTAAACTCCAAATACTCCTCCATTTCAATGTAAACAATGACGTGCAACTATCCACTCTCCCAACTGGAAATGATTGAGTGGTTAGGTATCGAATGCAAAAGTAGCTTGTTCATATAGCCCACTAACCTATGAAGCATGTTTTTGGATTGTGTGAGGAAGGAGTACCTGGAGAAAACCCACACATGCACGGGGAGAATATGCAAACTCCACACAGAAAGTACCAGCCAGGATTCGAACCAGGGCCTTCTCACTGTGAGGTGAGACACTAGCCACTGTGCAACCCTGTGCAACCATACATTATCAATGGTTTGTTGCTTATCTGATCAATCAAATGATTAATCAACCAAAAGTTTCTGTAACAGGATATATTCAAAAACCTTGGAATAAGAAAATCAAATAACACAGCGTGTAATGAAATTTACTCCAAATAGTTTTTTTTTTACAAGTTATCTTGCTAAAAAGCTGTTTCACATTATTTTGATTCCTAACAGGATGATTTTTTTTATTACATGCTTTTGTTTATCTTTTTCGTATATTTCTTATGTTAAAAACTATACCTCGATTTTGTATATTTTATAATAATTTAGTGAGTATTTTAAAGCATGCAGATATAAATCAGCAGAGATTCATTTTTTCCCTAAACACATTATGATGAAATGCATTTAGAAACATTTACTCAAGTGAAAAAGAGAATGTACACGCGGTTCTAGACAGCAAATGACTTAATGTTGATTGCAACAAATGATTGGCAGCTACCAGACGTGATCGGAACCCAACGAGACTGAAGCACGCTCAGCCCGACAGCGCTCCTCAGTGCTGATTTACTATGACAATTTTATCACCAGTTCAACTGTGTAAATAAGGTGAAAGCTCTTGTGCTTCCATTTCCTTCCAAAGATCACAAAACAGACTCTTGTGAATATTTAACAATGCAATGGCTTCTTTTTTGTCAGCTCAGATCATGAGGCATCGTTTTATCTCATAAGAGAAGTACTTGTGGAAATGAGTACAAAATATAAACTATCCGTTTTGATGTTCATCATTCATGATTTGTTTTTCGCTTTGTAGTTTTTTTACTTTGCCCACCTTTTTTCACAAAAAGCAAAAAAATCTTGAGCAAACAGCTTGTTTTGCATTCATTGCATGTAAGGACCTCCCACAAGGACAGTCACATGACCCGACAAAGGCGTTACAGTCAGATTTATTTAACCATACATGTTTCATATAGGGAAGGCCTTGTCCTTAAGGTCTCGTTCCTAAACCAAACATCTACCTGAGATTCTGTTCACCTATACACATGGTATTCACGGAACAACTTGGAGAAACGACTCTAGACTAGTTCATTTTCTGTGGCATGTCTGAATGCTACAGGACAACATGTTGGACAGAAGATCTCAGTGACAATTTTGGTAATTGTACAAGCTACAATGTCTGCTCCAGACTTGTACAAAAGAAAATAAAACTCATCGTGTTTTCTTTTGATACAAATCTCTACTAAAACTCCTTTCAAGTCTTTAGTATTGCTCCTGCTACATGGAAAATATAGAAAATATTACATCAGGATGCCGAGCAGTGGATGTTTGTAGATACTGAGCACTGCTCACAAGTGCTCATGGCTATGTTTCAGTTGTCCTTTACTGCCTCCTCTTTCTTCTTCTTTTGCAAAGATCAGTTTATTGTCAAAAACTGCAGAGGAAGGATGAAGCAAAGAACCAGACCTCAGAGTTGTGTCTGCTATAAAAGAAAAGCCAAGGATGCTGCAGAGCTACTGGGTATCAGCAGATCCCTGTGCTCCTTCCTGTGCTGCCGCCGCTGCTCCAGCATCCTTTGCTACTTCCTGATCTGTGGTCACCAAAGAAGAGTCGGGGGCTTCAAAGGACTCGCCTCCCAGGTCAGTCAGTTTGATGTAGCCCTTGCTGTTGGAGCGCTCCAGACGGGGGCAGCTGAAACGCCTGGCTCTGTCACCTTGACGACCCCCAGACGCATTAAGACTGCAGCGGCGTGCAGGCCTCGGGTGATCTGTGAGTGAGTTGAGTGACGTGTTTGACCCCATCGGCATGGCAGCAGGTGCTGGGGGAAACAACTGGGTCCACTGAGGTGGAGCCTGCTGCACCTCCTGCTGAGGAAGGGTTTCTGTGGTTGTGTCCTCATGGCTCTGATCTGAAGATGGGGAACAAATCATGGCTGCTTCCTTCTGTCTGTCAATCATTTCATCAGTCTGTCTGCAGCTCGGCGGCTCTACCTCGCTCACATTTTCAGCAGCGACCTCCAAAACGGCAACCTCCTGCGAGTGGCCCTTGGTCTCCACTCTCTCTGACTCCTCCACCTCACAGTTGTTGAGTTTGATTACAGGGAGGGTGAAAGCGTTCACAGAGGAGGTTACGATGGAGGTGGTCTCCCACTGCCGAGGCTGGGGAGTCTGCTCGCCACTATTGCTGTAGTCTTTGTAGATGCTGTAGACAGTGTCTGTGAAGGTCTGAACATCTCTGGACCAGCTACGTGGCCTGCTGGCCAATGAGGAGCGTCTGAAGAGCGCATCTGAGTTTAACTCGCCCCTTGGGTTGAGTCCGGTGGATGGCCAGGAGCTGCGTGTGAGCATACCACTCACTGGGATTGGTGCCGGCGGCCCCTCAGCACTTCTGGACTGAGTGTAGTTCACCAGACCATTGAGAGGCGAGTACTCCTTAGACCGTATGCTGTGGAGATCTATCACTGTGGAGTAGATGTCCCTCAGGTTAATGATTTTTGTTTTCTTATCCCGATTCTCATGAAGGACTGCGTTGGCACAGATAAAGAGAAAAATGCCGATGCCCATCACCAGAGGGCCGAAGACCTTCAGATTGTCTGAGTACAGGTACTTATCCAGGAAGTCACAGAAGAAGCCACAGTTAGGGGAGGGGTCCGAGGTGCTGCTGTTAGAATGGCTGAGGTTCAGTCCATCAGTTTGACTGGAAAGAAGCTTATCAAGGGTCACGTTGGAGGAAACAGGTGGACTTCTGGAGTAGCTCATCCTGCTGCCCTGGAACGCCCCCATTCTACGGCGCTCCTGATACTCCTGCTGGTTCTGACTGGGCCAGTAACCCAGAACAGCCATTGAAACCCCAACCATGAGAACCACAATGCCAACAGCAGCCACGAAACCAGCCGGGGAGCAGAGGTTCAGCTTTCCCTTCACCACAACCACATCGTTCTTCTTTTTCTTCTTGGATTTCCTCTTCCGTTTGTTTTCCGCTCGATTTTTGGATCGGAGAGAATCCTGGCGCCTGTTCATGCGCAGCAGGCCACCCGTGGCAATCATGGTGGCGACTGGACAACAGGCTTGTTACTCAGTCTGTTGGAACACAAAGAAGAGGGGGAGAAGCTCACTGCAGACAATCAAGCAGCTTCTAGCAAATCTCTAACTGAAACATTTCTGAAAGACCAGGGCTGGAGTCAGATCAAAAACTAACAAACAAAAAAAGCAACAAAAAAAAAAAATGAAACCACAGACCCACACATGACACCATTCAGAGCAAAAGCCTCCAAAGACAGCAGGGTTTGACTGACATTTGTGAACCATTTGTGAAGTGGCTCGACAAAGCAGTGCATCACCCTGTTGATTGGTTTGTTCCTCACATGTAACCAGATTTGAATTTGAAGATGCCCTGTAGGCTTCAGCTGTGCTCTGACAATGTCCTTTTTTAAACTGGGATTAGTTACAAAAAGGCATTAAGCACAGGCTAAAACATAGAATTAATCAAGATGGCGAAACCTTAATGGAAGAGCTCAGTGCTGGATTATGTGTATGACCACAGCTGTGTCCTGCCGCCTGGAGCCAAAATTCTAAAAGAGCCAGAGTAACTCTTTCTCTGCTAAAAAAGGATTTGTTTTAAGCATTATACGTTTTCTGTGTTTAGCTGATAAAAAAAAAAAAAACTGAAGTAAAACATGAAATAATTTGTCACATTTCAGATTCACTGAATGTGTTGTGCTGTTTCAGAGACCAGTCAAACTTATTTTTCATGTTTTATTTGCAGGACTGACCCCATCTCGTGTCATTTGCCTGATTCAAAGCTGTATTTGATAACAGTGAACGGAATCAGGCTGCATGCTTGCATCAGTGCAAGTCAGGTGGCTGTCAGGCTTCTCAGTGAAGAGCTCAGGACGAGCCATGGTGCCAACATTCATCATGGTGGACTTCATCAAGTGTCAGTTTGGTGAACATCAGGTTGAGTTAAAACTGTGCGCAGTTTCCCAAAACTTTCAGATGTAGCCTTCTTGTTTTGAATAAACACAAACGAAAACCCCCAAAAAAGTGTTTTACAGACAAGGTCAATGAACCTGCACTTTTGCTCATGTTCCTCCAACCAAAGGAAAACAAAACATCTCTTGAGCAACTTTTATATGGTTAGTTATGAGCTTATAATTGGTCAAACAAATTAGATTGAAAAAATATAGTTTTTGAGTAAAGATTTGTGAGGGGAAAAGGGTTTGTGGGCTAAATTCAACAACTCCACACTCTGTGAACATCCGCTGACTTGATGGGACACAAAAAAGGGGAAAATGACTAAAAAATGCCAGATTACTTTAATAGTATCACTGCATGATGATTTGAAGGAGACATGTGGAGAAATGTCAGCACAGCCCAGTGATTATGTGAATGAGTCATTACTAGTTTTGTGTTGGAGCAGCTGCTGGTCCAGATTTAATGCAGAACCGCTCTTGAATTAAGCAGCAAGTGTGACTGATGCACAAATAAACAGATTTATGTGAATGCATGAGATATCACCAAATCTGTTCTTTATTTACAATAATAACTCCAAATCTAGTCAGTTGAGTTTCTCCACCATGACAACATCGCTCTTATCTTACCTAAAGCTTTTCTTCCTTATTGGTCAACACTTAGCCAGACAAAAATGAAACTCATTATAAGTTGTGGTTAAATTTAGGATACATTTGCAAATAGATGCACTAAATTTGTGCCAACAATCTACAAAAAAGGGTGTATAAATTACTCAGAGGATGCCTGCTAACTATAGTACCTGAACAAATAGCTGCAGTGCTGACTCAGAGCACAGGGACTCTGGACAAAAGCAAATGTGTGTAGGTGCAGGCTTCATAACACTTCACTTTTCAAAAATTCCTAAAAGATCATTTTTGCCTATTTTATTGTACTGTCAATAACAGTAACATTTTAATTGACAAGATTAAAAAATAATGGGGGACATTTGGGTCTTTTCAGCCCGGGGACTCTGCTCGGCTGTTTTTCCGGCCCTGCATTTCAGATTTTTCAGCTATCAGAATTTATGAGTTATTTTTGCACAGACATTGATTTAAATGTGACGCAACATGCAGGAAAAACAGACAAATATCGTGGCTGACAGAGGAGAACAACGATCCGTGCATCTCGTTGTGTCTCGGCACCTTATCATTCTGTGGGATTGTAATGTGTGCAGACATGAGGCCAGTGGGCATGCTCTGTCCGACTCAAACTGAATTCCATTCCGACTCTTTTTCCCACTTATCTGACACTGTCCTGCTGCTATCAAAGTGACCATTGTTACACCTTCAAAGTGCAATCTTACTTTAGGGTTTGATCATTTAGCCTCAAACAGTCCCTGTTGTAAGGTTGCAGGTCTGAAGAAGGCCTGCCTTTACCGGTGAGCTTCATCATCATCATCACTCCTCCTTCACTCTGCTATTTGTTGAATATTTCACTCTCTAATCAAGCGTAACTGTTTCTGAATTGTGATTTCATGAACAACTTACAAAACAATTCTCTCTCAGAGCAGTGAGAGACTGTCGCTCCTCTCCGCGCAGCCCTCAGAGAGCATCTCTCTGACTGAAGTGATGAGAGGCTTCGCGCGGACAGTGGAACACAGAGTTCTGCACCTGAGCTTCAGCAAACACCTCACATCCAGGAGCCGCTTAAACGTCCCCAGGGCTAGAGCAAGCGGTCCAGCGCCAAACCTGAGGAGGCGTGGGCGGGCCTAGGTTTGGAGCGCGCTGGGGGGTGTCGGTGGAGCTTGCTGCGACCGGGAGGTGATGGTGGTGGTGGGGTGCTCGGGAGGTGTCGGATCGTGCCTCTGTCTGCGGTGCTGAACAGGAAGCGGGCCTCTCGGCTGCTGCCGCTCTCCCGGAAAGAGCGCAGTCTGCCAAGCTGCGGGGGCGCATTATTTTTTTTGCGCAATCTTCCATGAGTAAGCGTCTGTTGACATTACGTCGCATCTGTTTCCCTTCTGTTGTAAAAATCCTGAGAACGCAAACATTACTGTGGAGTTGCTGCTGAAGATGTGCAGACCCACGGCGACGGCGGAACAGCCAAACACTGGGACATTTTTGGGTGGGGGCTCGTGGGGGGAAAGACAGATGACAAACCTTCAAACCTCTGCCACGGCCTGACGAAGCCCATGCTTCCATCCACAACTCTCAACTGTATTTATAGCCTCCATTGTATAAGCGGCACATATTTCCATTTTGTTCCTGCCTTCCCAACTTCCTAGAACCCCATTTGTGGGGGTGTCGCCTCCGCCAGGGAAAAGTTGAAGAGCCTGAAGCGATCTGGGTTCACCTTTTCCCTTACGTTTGACACGTGAAATCGAAGGCATCACATCTGAGCTTCGCGGCAAAAGCGACGCAAACGCAACACATCCGAATGTCACAAAGTGAACGGATTGGAGCGCAAACGGGGGTCCAAACCCAACGCCCCTCTGACATTTAAAGTCCTGCCTGTCGACGTGCGACGGAAATATTCTCCGACTAAACGGAGACTTTGGATAGGTCGCTGTATCTGGACGCAAAGGATGCCGAACAGGCTCGCTGGGTGTGAAGGCGCAGCGGGGGGCAGCTGGCCAGGATGCCAAAAGACAAGCAGAGGTGTCTCGCGGAGGAGCGCGTCTCTTACCAGAAACCGCGGTTTGACAGTCGAGCATCTTCAAAGGCGCGCGGCTCCTGGTGCTGCTCCAGTCGTGGCGCGCCGCTGTGGTGCCAAAGGATGGAAGAGTGCTCTCCAGCTCAACGAGGATTCACAATAGAGCCAACAGGGGCGGGCCGACCGCATTTCAATTGGAGGGGATTATTGGACAGCGTGAAAAACGAGGGGTGTTACCCATCATCATATGTGTTCCAATAAAAACACCAAAGAACAAAAACCAGAAAAACAAAAAAGCAGCATTTTTTGATAATCATTTTAGCCTTTAGCCAATGGTTTGGAATGGTTTACATTTAGACGCGCAAACACATCATATTAAAAAAGATCGTGCATCCAAACATCTGCAGCAGAGGTCAAAGTATTCCTGAATATTCTTTATCCGCTCCTCTGTCATGGGTTCCCATAATGACATGCTATGTCCCCATGTTTAACTGAATTAAATTATGACAGAGTCCAGAGGAGTTTCAGTGATGTGAAACTGAGGAAACAGGCATCAACTCTGCGCTCACTGAGGATGTCTGCATAACAAAGCCCAGCGCTGGTGCTCCAGAGAGTTCTCTGTAATTTTATGACCCAGAAATGTTTTGTTTTGCGGCATAAATTAGTGGAAGGAAGAGAGAAAACTCCAGTTTGCATCCTTGCATGCAGGGAGAACATTTGGAGAAACTATAAAGGGGGGTTAATGAGCTGTCTTTTACCCTTGGTGACTAGTAGAGGTCTAGAGAAGCTTTCAGCAGCTTGCTCAATTTAGGAAAATGGGATACTCAGTTATAGAACTGTGCTTCAGTCACAGACTTGTACTTAAAACCCTGTGTGTACATAATTATCATATGAGTCAGAAAGACAGCTATTAATAAAAGCACAAACTCTGACTGAAAACAAGTAAAACAAAATGTTAAAATATATAATCTGGACTGAATTCACGGGTGATGTGTGGATGCAAGAGGACTCAACTGTTCCTTCATGATCAATTTCTAGATAAACTAAGACTTTTCAATTTAAATGTAAAAGATGAACTAAGACTTCTTAATGTCAAACATTCTAAAAATGAACTTAATTACGCACTCGGTCATGGCTCACTCATTTATCAATCAGAAATGAGGTTAAGCCTGAGATATTCCTTAGAAATAAACATGTTTTTGTTTTTTTAGGAAAGCATAAGTGTTAACACAGCATGGAAACATTAGGATTTTAAAACTAAACATTTATTGGAAGCTTAGTTTGGTCATTATTGGAGGAACTTTAACAAAGAAATAATTTCTGCAAGCTTTTGCCAAATGACTTTTCCCTCCTCTGCTTAATCATTTCTTATCAAGGCCTCCCCAGGTGATTTTATTCACATGGTGGGAAATGATGAATTAGGGGTCATTAAAACAGAATATTGAAATGAGAAAAGGGAAGATAGCAAAAGCAACAGATTTATGCTCCCCTTTGCACTCGGAGAGAAATTCTCAGGCACAATGCAGCAGTAATTTAATTTGTTCCTCTGTGATCACATCATGTCTGTCATGCTTATTTAAGACAGAGCACTCCTGTCCAGTCTGCTGCGAGTGATGTGAGCATCCAGGCTCCATCTGCATCTCCATGTCTTTTTGATGCTTCTCAAAGCGCAGAGAAGCAGGCCTCATGCATCTTGGCATCTCAGGAGAATGTGCACAGGAGTAATGTGTGTAGATGAGGTAGTGTCAAAAATAGTTCCTGTGATTCTGGAGCTAAAACCTCTCCAGCTCTGAAGCCTCCAAACAAAAGCAGACATAGCTTTGTTCTCTGGCTGCCTTTCCACACCTAACTGAGAACTGTTAGGTCCATCTGAAGCACTTCCAGCAGCTCCAGGCTTCAAATCTTGGACTTTGGAGCTATTTGGGGACTTGGAGCTTTACTGAGACATTCCTGTTCTTACTGCTTCAGTTGCTGCAGGGGTCAGAGAGCTCCATGGAGGAGTAGATGAAAACCTCTCCTCCTTTTCAAGGCCTGGATATGTAGATTTTGTTACATGCACAACATCTCCTAATGGATGAGGATAGAGTTATTAACTATCTAAGAATGTTTTCTGTGAAACAAATTTGTGAGACAAAGTATTTATTAGCCCCCCCCCGGCAAAGCACACTGTTTCCAACAGAGGCTGAATAATTAATAAGAAGAGTTATACTCTGCACTACAGTACCAGTACAATGAACCACTGCAGCTCCTGAAAGTGGAAATCTAAATTGCTTGACCCGTTGTTTCACTCACACTTCAGTCTTTACAGGTCAAACTGTCTTTACATCAGGAGGCTGCAAGGACACGCATGCACCTATGTTTGCAATATTTCAGCATTCACTGTAAAGCAATGGACTCCAAATAGCTGGGGAATTGCTTGGCGGCTGCAAAATTGCTTCTTCAAACACGTCTGCTTGGCATTGTGTTAGCATGAAGATGGCAGACAGACAACAGGCTGCTGAGAGGTCTGCACCTGCTGATGATCAGTTCATCCGCTTCACTTGATCAGCAGCATCTGGCTTCTTGTTCCCTCTTGATTCTCCTACACAGGCACTGCTCATGCACTTGGATTTAATTGACTGATAGCAGCACACAGAAAACAATTACTCTAAGTTATTGCTGCTTCAGAATGTTCAATAAGCAATGAGTGTGGGTGTGCTTTGTTCTCTTGACCACATTGTTGCTCAGCTTTGGTTTTTATCAGAGGATGCATTCACTCCATCCAGAGATCATAAACCTTCTTTCCCTCTATAATCCATTCCTTCTTTTCAGCAAAAGCATTAAGATTATCTCTTTTTTTTCAAACAACATCTTATTTTCACCTTCTAGAGGAAAGATTGCAGAAAATTGCAACAAAAGCAGTGTTTTATCCTGATAATTTTATATTTTTAAAAAAAGCTCAAGTCCATCCCTGAAATGCTTCCCTTTCAGTATACACACAAGCTGCACGTTTGTTCTTTCGGCTGTAACACAATGATTTTTCCATGAGGAAGCAAGAACGGAGATGTGTGTGTGGGAGCTCTAAATAAACTAGCTGCTCCCTTTATTAAAGTCTGTGGTGTTCATTGTGTTTTAAATCTTTGAACAGCATTTCTTGAACGTTGGGGTTCTTTGTGCACATAAAAGGCAGCATAGCAGCAACCTCTTTTATAGAAACAGAGGATATATTGGAAGCCTTTGGTGCATTTTTCCTGCATGTGCAGACCGCAGAGTGTTATGCAGTTTCAGGCTAATGTCACAATCAAGCTGAGGTGCAGCGGCAGAAGATCTTCAGTCATCTGTGCAGCACCATCAGCCTTCCTGACTCCAGAGGCAGCTGTTGCCACTTTGTAAATAAAATGCATTGAAGTAATAAAATGGTTTGTGCTTCATTTCTCCATAGCAACTTAAAAAAAAAAGGAACAAAAACAGAGTAAAACTGAAAGACGATGAGTGACCTTCAAATGAGAAGACGTTGTCAATGGAAGGTTGTGGACAAATTAAATTAAAAGGAAAAAAACATGCCTGAATTTATTTCCAAATATTAAAAAATATGTTTGAGTGTTTTTTCAGGTCATGCTGAATTAAGTGGAGTCCTGGATTACACAGTTTGATGCAACATAGTGACATTTGGCGTTACATGACATATTTGAAGCTGAGGAAGATTTGACTAAAGGAAGCATCTTCCAGGGTTTTACATGGCCCTAAAGATACTGAGTCTGTTTGACAGAAGAAAGGATGCATGCAGGGACTCATTGATTGTCACATAAGGACAACATTTTGCACATTTGTGAGCTGCCACGTCCTTGTGGGATGCTTTGAAGATAAAATCAAGAATAATTCCATTGATTACATAGTGGATTTTATATCATAGTTTAGTTTTCACCTTCTTTTTGCGTCCAATAAGAAAACAGACTAAATTTCAATTAAATATTTTATTTAACATATATGAGGATAAATTAGAACAATGCAACACATGCAAAAACTGGATAACAAGAATAAGATTTTTCAAACACCCAAGAGTTTATCCAAGATAAGACTGTTCATGTTGAAAACTGTGACAATACCCTTCAGATGGGAAATGAACCGTTTTCATTATCTGTGTCTCAAAAGTACAATCCCAATAAACCACACCACAGTGATTCACAGCAGCCATCATGTTTACAGCTCAGATACTGTGGGGAGAAGACTCTTTGTTGATGAATGAGCAACAGGGTCCATCCGCAGCTCCTCCTAATGAGATGAGATGAGAGCTGCGACTGATGCAGGTCATGGAGAAATATGGGGATGCTGCTCTATCCATTGCTGTGTTCAGCAGCAATGTGTCTCTAAGCTGCTTTGAGCTCCAGAAATGGAACGAGACACCCAGTCGCAGCAAATGGGTTGTCTGGTAATTGAGGAGAAAGAATGAGCAAAGCAACAGGTGAGCACTTCCTCCCAGCAGGTAGCCAGGCCCCACTGGTGACCTTGTTTCCTTCACACAGTATAAAGGGGTGATGAATGGGCTCAGGGGGACCCACACTGGAATAAAGGCCAGCCTCAGCCCACATATCACTGACTTGTAATGTGAAGGTAATAAAACAAACAGACCCATATTTGAAATTTGAAAAACTTTTAAAAGTCTGGTGTGCTAAAGTTTTCGCAGGAAGGACCACTTCCCTGTGATCATGTACATGAGGAGCAGCAGAGGTTTCAAGCACAGTCCACAACCTCAAAAGGTCTGTTCCTCTAAAACTGCAGCATCAGGACTCTTGTTTTCTGAGCAGCTGCTTAAGCAAGCGCCTTTTTTTTTTTTTTTTTTTTTACCCATTTAGCTTCATGGACACATTTTGAAGTGCAGAGTGGCAGTTGCACAATCAGGACCAATTCTCCTGCCTTACAAGATGCAAGCTTCATGAGATCAGTGAGCAAGTCTTCTTTGATCTTCCATTCCTGATAATATAGGTCATCTCTTCTGGGGAAAAACAACAAAGACCAAATGAGGCGGAAAATATCATTCAGCCCACCTCTGTGGAGCAAGAAAGAAAACAGCCCCTCGGATGGAGACCACAACACCAACTGAAGCTGCTATTTTTAGAAGCTTGCTCTTTGGCATTCTCAACACAAGGGTCTATCTGCTTGTTTGCAGATGAGAAGAAAAGAAATTTCAGAAATGTGAAATGTTGCATGTGTCATTTCTTACCTTGCTCTCTGTGGCTGTTCAGTCTGGGTATCCATGGCAACCGTTTCATAATGCCTCACAAAACACCTTAGAAGAGGTTCTTTTTTATCTGGGCCAGAGGGCTGGGACAGAAACAGGATCGGTGTATCAAATAACAGCCAATGGGACGAAAACCGAAAGCTACATAGAAGAATGCAAAAAAGGATGTGGACAAAGCTTACAACCAAGAGCTCATTAATAGTTCCCAAAGGGAGCAGTTTCAGACTTCGATATGGTTTTTAGAAGCAGATTTCAAGATTTTGCTGCTTTTCGTTGGTGGTGAGGGGCTGCAGAGGATGTGGTCACCGGCATTCACTGTGCGACAGCATGATCTCTGAGATCCTGGAGGATGAGTCCAGTCATGTGGAATGCAGCAGGCTTGAGATTGACGGGAGGGGAGCAAACAGCCAGCTGGGTCTTCTGCAGTCATGAGCTAGAACTCATGCCAGGAGCTGACAGGACCAATCAGGGAAGAGCCCAGGCCTCATTCATGCATGCTAATCAGCTCGCCAGAGGAGCCTGGATCCAGGGCATCTGCAGGGGCTTCATTGCTATGGATACATTCTCCAGTCACATGACATTACCTGAGCAGGTAAACCAAGCAGAAGAAATGTGTTGGCTCTGCTTCAGCCGCTCGAGGCTCTCTGACCTTCAGTGATGTCACCATTGCTCAGATCAGCTGGCGGCTGCAGAGTGAAATTAAATAAAAGCTTCAATGAAACAGAATGCTGCTGACTTAAGATGAAACAAAAGCGAAACTTTTCACCAAAACTAAAAGAATATTTAGGACACAACGAGAGAAGCTCTTCGTCTTTTCAGTAGAGCCCTAAAAAAAGATTTTAGGGTAATGTGGACAATTTGTCTTGGACACAGCACCACTCCTGTATCTATTTCCTGTCAAGTTGCTTCCAACATGCCACTTTTTCAAGACTTTGTGACAAAAGGCCAGTGAACTCCCTGGAGGATTCTCCCTCCTGTTTTGAAGTGTTTTGAAGCTTTTTAATCATTTTAAAAGGCCCCAGTGAGACACCGGAGTGAGTGACACAAACAGCAGTTGATAGGCAGATGTGCCTGCAGCAATAATAGACTGTTTGGTGTTTTTTTGACTTTGTCACGTCTTACTGAGCTGTCATTTTGACGTGATTTATTGTCTGCTAAAGTTAAGTCATCGCTGATCTCACAATGCTTTTTTTAGGTGAGCAAACAGTTTCATATTTGCAGATGAATCTGTTGTTTTTATCATAATATTTAGTTCTGCAACAAATGCAGAGGGTTTAGTCTTTGGGACCTCACACGGCCACTTTTGACTGCTTTTATCCCAACCACCTTTGAGGTCGTTCATCTTTTCATATGCTAATGTTTTAATCAACATTACTCAAAGAAGTGTGTGTCTGCAAAGCTCGCATTCATTTGTACTATCTGGAAAATTAACCTTTGCTGCAGGGAGAACAGTTGCAAAACCCAGCGGATCTCAATTTACAGGCTTGTTGTTTCAGTGTAACATGTGAACTGGACACAGACCGATCCGCTTCAACCACACACCGCAGCTACAACACAATGCCTGCAAGAATCTGTCTGCTTTAGCATCAGGTACAACCAGCTCAACCCTTGTTTCCAGTGTAAAACGGTAGGGATGAAATGAGACGTGTAGAGCAAAGTTTAACTATACACCAGCTGCTTTATTCCAGTATATGTGCTTCACTATAGAAAATAATCACAAAGCTATTTTGCATTTTCCTTTAGACAGACAGAAAAAAAGTGCTGACTGGAGCAGATTTTTATATTAGAACTACAGAAACTTCTACTCAAACGGGTTGTAGGTTTTTGTTTACTTGTCTAATGATGGTAAATTCTCCAGTACTCTTCCTCTGGCTGTGCTTTTGCTGCTTTAGCTCCTGAGGGAAATGTGTTCTACTGTGGACTGCATGCTGCTTGATCGTTATTCTGCAGTAAAGAGACCTTTTCCAATCACTTTTTCTTGAAAATCTGACATTGTTTATGAAAATCCCAACTCAACTGTCCAGCATAAAGGAATAAAAAAATCTGATTTTCTCTTAATGGCAGAAATGCCTGTAGCATATCAGACATCAGTTCCCATCTGATGAACAGAAGCACAACCAAGCAAAGCAGAATGGAGAACTAAAGTATTGGGAATATGTGATATTATAGTCTGAGCCAGCAGCAGTGAGAAGAGGGAAAGGAAAATTGTGCTCTTCATGTTGGAAGACTCTGGGA
Organism: Adrianichthys oophorus; assembly: GCA_036245035.1. Taxonomy (NCBI): domain Eukaryota; kingdom Metazoa; phylum Chordata; class Actinopteri; order Beloniformes; family Adrianichthyidae; genus Adrianichthys; species Adrianichthys oophorus. The sequence continues at coordinate 24,144,057 of BSAI01000012.1, read as the reverse complement.
TGAAATTGTGAGGAAACTGTTCTGAGCCCAGAGCCTTTCCTTTAAAGCAGAGATAAGATGATAAAGAAGAAGCTGCTTTCAGAGAAACACACTGCCAGCATGCTGGAAACATTCTAGTCTCCATGTTCTGCGTTAGTTTTACATGGAGACTTGTGTTTCTATGCCTCCATTTTCTAAACGTGTGACTTCATTGGGCAGAGTGAGAGCATGTGAAAACTAGTGTGTGAAATGACTCCAGACATTAGGGAGAGTTACATAATCTAATAATTAGAATTAACGAAGGCTTATTTGTGATTTAGAACAAACAATGCATAAATTAGTTATTCCACCAGATTCTGGACAGGATTAGAGTGAATATTAGGAGGGTGGTAACATGAGTGGCAGACTGTGTTCTCTCTGTCAGTAAAACCTTGTGCTGCTCTGGAGGTTTGCATGGCAGAGCAGGTAAACAGAAGAGGCGAGGCGAGCAGCAAAGCAGGTTGCACATTGAACTGAGAACAAACAGTCCAGTGACTGTGTCTCCTGAAGCTCTCTCAGAGCTGCAGAGTGGTAGGCTGATTGAGTGATTTGTTTGAACTGTGTTATCAGCGCTGGCAGGGCAGAACACAACACATTTGTTTGTGCTAATGAACACCCTCCAATTAATCTTTTTTGGTGGTAATGTGTCAAGTTTGTTTTCAGAATGATTTATCTGTACATGATCTAAAACCTGCTCTGTTGATATTCATGCTTTATTTGCTATTCTGATTTTTCCTGCAGAGTTTTCAAGCCACAAAAGTGACATAAAGGTTTGGTGATTTCTGTCCACACAGAAAATATAATAATGGGATCATTGCAAGACATTGTGGATTTCAGCTGACCTCATTCTGTCAGGTACACAACTCAGCTGCACCTTAAGCAGACTCCATACTATAATACTACCTCCTCAAGAAGGACCATCCTTTCACCAATGTGAAATCACAAAGATCCAGATCAGGAGTCTGCTACCTTTTACACTAAAAGACCCATTTGGGCCAATTTCTTACTGACCAAAACCCAGTATGAGCCACACAGTCCCCCTTCATGTTGAGCTATTAATTTATAAAGTGTAGTATTCAAATACTTACAATAATTGAATTATAACAGTGCTACATTTCTCTTTATTTAACATTTATTTATTTATTTTGACAGCAGCACATATAAGTTCCTTTCGATGTCAAATTATACTCCCCTGCTGCAGCAGATTTACTTAAATTAAAAAATACAAGAAACAAACACAGAATTACTTTTATCATCATGACTTTGGTGTGCCTTCATCCTTTTTTTAAAAAAAATATTATTAAATATGAGCACCACATTGGTTTAGGATCCAAATTTTCTTTTAAAAATCTAAACGTTTAAATTTAATCTCTTTAAGAACATTGACTCTGAACAGCTACTAGACACTTGTGCAGCAGAAGATAAGACTATGTGCTTTAAGTTTATTCTAAAAAGATAAACCACCATAAAACATAATAAACCAAAAATAAATTGACCGAAACTCAATTATTTCGAAAATCATTATTTTATTCCAATTATTTGTATTTTTCTTCAAACTCAAAGAGGCACAATGGACAGATGAAAGAGCCACATGTGGCTCCAGAGCCTCAGGTTGCAGACCCCTGATCTAGAATAATCTCTGAGTGCAATTTCTTTTGCATTAACAGTTTCTGCAGAGAGGCAGCAGTGAAGTCACAAAAATGTTTGGCTGATGAAGGCTGACCTCTGAAACAAAAAAAATATTTTCTTTTCCACCAGAATCCTTCTTTATTTGGTTCCTGCCTTACCAGCTGATTCATGTATAAATGCTCTGCTGAGAACCCCCTTAGCAGCGTAACCACTAAAATCTGTGAAAATTTTATATTAGCCAGAACAGTCCGTAGCACAAAACAGTCAAATGCATAGAAACTTTTGGGTAAAGAATGTTGTAACACGGAGCTTGTAGCTCTGCCAGCACTCACAAAAGGAACTCAAAATATTCTTTCAGAGGCCTGAAGCGTTTCTTAACCAAAGAAGGATTACAAACTCTTTTCTAGAGTTTTTTTCCTCAGTTTTCATTTCTGTCAGATGTCATCTGTAGGTAGATCTTTGACCCCTATGTGGACGAGGAGTTCTTTTTCTCTGAAAAATGCATTGTGACGTTCACAACAACTGATAACTGATGTTATTTCAAAGTACTATTTGCTGCGTTTGTCACTTTTAGAAAATGTCTTACTTTATTGCTTGAACAGTCAGATTTCACAAGATATGGTTTTAAAGGGAACTCAATTTTTGAATATCTTTTTGCCCTTCTTCTGCAATCTCATTTTCAAAGCCAGAAATCTCCTGACTGCCGTCGTAAAGTTGAACAGCAGCATTGTTTCACTAAATGACCTTCATGACTGGCATCAGGTCAGGTCCTTGAAAAGAATGTGTTATTTTCTGTTGTGTGAATTTATGTTGTTGCCATCAGGGTTTGGGGAATCATTCATTCCTGCTGACTGCAATCTTTTTATGGTGGAGTTTCAACTGATAAACCTAACAAGTGGAGTGCTGTTGGTCTCTGTGCTAATGCTACTTTAATTTAAGTCAAATCACCACCTCTGTCTGAAAATACATTCTTTGACTGTTGGGCACAGCAATGGCTTCAGCTTCACCTTTGATATTTATCGTTGGACAAAACAATCAAACTTCGATCTTTACATTTGTCCTTTAGAACAGAAGTACGAACAACAGCTGATTTTCTGATGTTGACATATTTTGGAGGATTAGAATTACCGAATGAGAAAAAAAAAACCTTCAAAAAGCAGAATGAGGCTTTTATAAAACCAAGATGCTGTTAGCACAGCTGGACAGCACTGTGCTGCCTGTTTACATTCAGCAAAACACAGTTAATGGCTGGAACAGAGGGGGCAGCACTGCTGGGTCTGGAAGAACGTTCAAAGAAGCAAAACACAAAATTAAAAGGTCCAGATAGATAGAAAAGATGATGGAGCAAGAAGATATTTGGTCCGATTTTGATACAAAGCAGTGATTCCTCTCAACCAGTTGATTTGTTTCGTTTAATATTTAGTACATAACGTGACACAGTTTTTCTGGACTTTAAAATTGAAATGCATCTGTATCTTTACCTACAGAAAAAGGATATTCTTAAGCTTTTCTTTTAACTTTAGTGGCTTTCAAAATTTTTGTACATTTTTAAAGAAAACAACCTATTCACTGAAATAGTTTTCATTTTGTTTTTCCCAGAAGAACAGTCAAAAACGCAGCATCCATGTGCCATCCCACTGGAAACAACAGAAACTGAGCATCACAAAACATCTGTTGATTAGTTTAGTAGACACTGAACTGAGGTGCGTGAAAACACAAATGAAAATGTTTCAATAAAGTGACAGAAATAATGAATTCTTACATAAACACAGTTAAAATGTACTTTTTCATAATTGCTGGACTCTCCCTCTTTTCTCTTTGTTTCTCTCTGTTTGTGAAGAAGCTGGGTGGAGATGTTGGATGGGCTGGATATTCCTGCTTTGTTCTGCTTTTACAAAACCCACTTCCTCCACACCTGTAGCCACCTCCCATCACCATCAGCATTATAAAAGTCAGCTCATTCACTTACTCACTGACTGATAGACATGCACCTTAAAGTGTCAAAAAAAAAACAGAAGAAAAACTTGTGAATCGGTGAAGACTGTAAGCTGCAGCCAATTGATCAATTTACATCAATGCTGACAGAATATAATAATGGATCATATTCAATGTTCTGGACTCAAAATATTGAGTGTAGGACATTAAATAACCTCCATATGTTTAGGGTCATGAATGTTTCCTGGCTTCTCTCATGAAGAGAAGAACATTTTAGTCAGGAAGGAAAATATGAAGAACTTTTTATCGATAAGTTCGGGCTGTTTTGCATGTTACTGATCTTTTTTTGAAGAAGTAAATTGATTGTTTTTCTTTGACATGACCCCAAATGATGGGTTCTGCCAAAAAGCTTAAATGTTAAGAAAATGTAAGTTTCTTTAAAATCAGACCAGCAAAACACTAAATAAAATAAAACTATATATTTTGGAAAAACAAATAAAATGATAGATGAACTTTTTCTCTACTTAAGCTGTTTACCTGCAGGCAGAAACTCTCTTCAAAAAGCAGAAACACTCTCGATTTTAAATCCCGAAGTTCTCAGTTTAAAACCGAATTTCCTTTTCAAACTCAGAAGTTCTTGTTTAAGCTTCACAAACTTGGTTTCAGATCCATTGTGGATCCTCTGCTCTCTGCAGAATTTGAATAACTGCATGCTTTTAGCAGCACATGTGACCGGCTCCACCTGAACTGACTCACTGTAAAACTCTGCACGTCCACTCACATTAATACAAAGTGAACCAGCTGCAGAGTCCACTCCAGGTTTCTCTGCACGGCACATCTCTTTGACATGAACCATCTCTACCTGCTAATTAACACCCGATGAGGACATCTACGCTCAGCTCTGCTCTAGATCTCTGTACAGATTCACCATCCTGACACTGTCTCTCCCCTTCAGCTCTTTCTGTCTGCTCACCATGTTGTAGGCGCAGAGCGAGGGCAAACTCTGCTCAATATAGTGTGTTGGAAGATAAAGGAACTGACTCCCTGCCATGCCGAATCTATCCACAATGCTATTACGCTGCCATGGCAACAGATGAAGACGTGCAGGCCTCTCTGGGTGGGGGCACCGCTGGTTCACTTGTCTTCTCTGCTACTGAATGGCAGGAAAGCTCCAAGGGGCTGCTATGGCAACAGACTGATCATATGCAAAAGGGTGGGGGGCACTGGCTGCCACGGCAACATGAGAGCCAAGTTGTCAGCTTATACTGAGTTGACTCTGATGACAACTTGACCTCAGGCAGTTTCCCTGTGTGACTTTCAAATTCGAAGAGCTTTCAACGTTTGTGTTTGTTTATCGACTCAATGTCTTCCTAAGGAAAAACATTAAAAGGATAAAAATAAAAAATAAATTATGAAAAAATTAAAAAGGGAGGTCATGCTATATGCCAACGAAACAACAAACTATGGCTACACACTTGTGGGTTCAATGTGAGCTTCCAACTTCTGAAAAATGCAGTCACAATCTTTTGAAATATTTATATCTCATCCAGAACTGCTGCTTTTTGTGGCTTTTGAGTGAATACTACTGCAACAGACGCAGACACAAAGGACTGACACTGCTAACACATTCAGCCGTCAAGTGTAATGGCAACAGCATTAGGCAGGATCAGCTTGATCTTCCTGCCCTCCATCTGCATCAGTATGAGACATGGATCCATTTCAGATATGAGTGCCTGAATTTTTTTTTTCAAACTGACCCTACCTGCTGTTTGACTATTTAATTCATTGATTAATTCCTGACTGTTCATTGATTTGAGTTTGATGACAGGTATGCATCTAAACGCAAAAATACCAAATTATTTCATGCTGACTTAGAAGAACTCTGCCTCTACATCATTTAGAGCAGAACTGAGTTAGTAGTAGTGTATATCTTCACCTGAGGGTCTTTTTCACAACATTCAGTGTGAAAAATCATAAGAGCGCAAAAGAGGCATTTGTCCTCTTCTGCTCTCTTGGAGATTTGCCCTCATTTGTGTCAGAAAAGCAAGCGATCAGGAAAAAAGGCATCAAATTATGCAGACAAAGAGAAAAAATGAATAATCTGGTCCCTGCAGATGGTAACAGGCTGTTGTGCCCCAGTTGCGCCAGTTGTCCTTTGACCTTTTTGTAAATGTGCAGTCTGAGCGTGCTTGTGTGAAATTCTGCAGAATAGTATGTGGGATCACCGATGACCGCTTTGCGGGCATGCAGTAATTATGAAAAGCATAACTTTCTTTTTTGATCTTTCCACCACCAGACATGAGCCAGCATGTCTGAACTCCTCAGTCATTAAAGGGATCCTTAATAAAGGAATCTTTACCCAAAAAAGTCCACAATCAGCAGCATAAATGACTACAGACCCTTTGCACTCACCTCAGTCATCACGAAATGCTTAGAAAAACTAGTACGCAGTCACATTGTTTCCTGTCTCCCACTGACATTGGACAGTCACCATTTTGCATACAGGGCAAATAGATCCGCAAAGGATGCCATCACCTCCACTCTCCACACTGCTCTGTCAAACCTGGAGCAGTCAGGGAGCTACACGAAGCTGCTCTTTGTAGACTTCAGCTCTGCTTTTAACACCATCCTCCCACACAGACTGATGTCCAAACTAGAGACCCACGGACTCTCCAATTTTACCTGCCTCTGGATCCTGGACTTTCTGACAGGCCACTTTCAAAGAGTGAGAGTAGGTGCCCAACTCTCCACAGCCCTCATCCTCAACACCGGCTCCCCACAAGGCTGTGTGCTCAGCCTCCTGCTCTACACCCACATATGCACCTCCACCCACACCAGCAGCACCATCAACAAGTTTGCTGATGATACCACTGTGGTGGGGCTCATCTCCAGAGGGCATGAATCGGGACGAGGTGGAGCGGCTCTGTGTCTGGTGTGGAGACAACAACCTGGTCCTAAACAGCAACAAGACAAGGAACTGGTAGTGGATTACAGGAAGAAAACAACAGGCACTCAGCCGCTGTACATTGGCGGGGACATTGTGGAAAGGGTGGCTGCCTTCAAGCTTCTGGGCATTACTATCCAGCAGGACCTGACCTGGAGCAATAATACCACTGTTCTGGTGAAGAAAGCCCTGTAGAGAATGTACTTTCTCAGACTTTTAAAGAAGATCAAACTGAAACTGCTCCATTGAGAGCGTTTTTACATACTGTGTTTTTGCCTGTTTTCCCAGCTGCACAGTGGCGGTCAGGAGAGCACTCCAGAGGGTCACTTCAACAGCTCAGAAGTTTATCGGTCGCCCTTTCCCCATCTCTGAAAGAACTATACGGTCCCCGTTGCCTCAGAGAAGCTGTAAGCATCTCATATGATACATCCCACCCTGGACATTGTATGCATACACTGTTGCCCTCAGGTAAAAGATCAGGAACAATAAAAACAAGGACAAATAGATTAAAAAAAACAGTTTTTATCCAAGAGCTATCACAGTTTTAAATGCTGCCAGAGAGTTCCTCTTTAAAACAAATTTTTAACTTCTTTTTTCTGTTTTTTTAGGATCCATGTATTGGCTAAATGTATGGATGTGTGTGTCTGAATTCATCTATTTGGTTTTATGTTATTCTATTATTTTTTTTATTTATGCATGCACCAGAAGAGGACTGCACTCAATTTTGTTGTACAATGTACAATGGCAACAAAGTTATTAATTCATTCATTTATTTTTTCATATTCTGTTTAGATCCATAGTCTCTTTTTATATACACAGATGTTCCATTTACATAATTATGGAATTTACTTTTAATTTACTGATCATATTAGAAAACATTTTATTCATCAGCAGTTGCTCTACGTTGCCATCTGTTGGACAGCAAATGTAAAACTGCGTTCGGCCTCGCCCTCAGTCTGGAAGATCTTCATCAGGAACAGCAGTTCATGAAAAGATTGAGACTTAAACAATATCTGTCTGTCATGAACACTGCAACACACTAATATGAAAACAATAAGATTGATTCTCTTGATGGGGCTGCATGGTGGCGCAGTGTTTAGAACTTTTGCCTCACAGCGAGAAGGCCCAGGTTTCAATCTCAGCTGGGATCTTTCTGTGTGGAGTTTGCATGCTCTTCCCATGCATGCGTGGGTTTTCTCCGGGTCCTCCAGCTTCCTCCTACAGTCCAAAGACATGCTCCATTATGGGGGTCCATTTGACACACAAATACGTTTTTGTGTCCATTGAAACGTCATATCACTGAACCTCCTCTCTCTCCCACTGTGCTGTTTTGTGTGGAGCTGTTGCGTCACTCCATACTGTCACCAAGGTCTTGTTCAAACACACCATACTATTGTAGCCAGAGTAGGTACATGGCTTTCAAGCAGGTGGACAAACTTTTTGACTCGTGGGGAATCTAAAATGTGACAAAAGGGCCAGACCAGGAGCAGATGCATGCAGTGTTTGGTGACCCATATCATTACAGAAAGAAAACCATGGAATCTGGACAAAAACATATACATATTTTGAATATATGTTTTTGTTTTTTTTACTCGGAAAACACACATGAACGTCTGAAGTGCACAAATTTTCCAACACCACATTATTGCAGAATAGCTGTCTGCACCTAGCAAGTGAGTGTAACTTCTCCCATAGAAAGGGGCTTACTTTTGGTTCCAACAAGATTAAGTCAATTCAGTTGCCATCTTTTTGCAATACCAACCCCACCATGTTGGATCCAGACAATGTCAGTAAGCAGTGATTGGTCCAAGTCAGTGTGAGTCACCATTTCTATGGCAACCACTCTCACCAATCAGAACAGGAGTGAGCTTTTTGGAAGTCCACATCTCTTGCGTGCTACATGACATCTAAAAATCAAACATTTTAAACATTTGTGGTGAGACCACCTACTTTTATTGAAGCATCTGATTGGTTGGCTTATAACCTAAATAATTTGCAATAAAGAAAAAAATATCATGAAGAAAAAATGGGATTGGCAAGTAGATGTTAAGAAAAGGGTATCAGAGCAAAATGGCCATTCTGACAAACAGAATGACTGTGCAATAGCTATTTATTTCACTATATAAATCCACGGGATTTTGGCTTCTTAGAGCCAGCAGGTACTTCCTTTTTGGAACACGAGGGGGTAGGAGTTACTCAGTCCAGCCAATATTGCATTTTAAATTGATTAAACCATTGACGAAATACTTCCAGCACAGGTGCATTAATGCTGTAAATCCAGCAGGTGGAAGTGTTGGGACAGTTACCATGCGGAGTACCGCAAAGAAGAGGCGAAGAAAAAAAAGTAGGCGGTTGTGGGAAGCCAAACAAGGAAGTGACGTCACACAATTGGAAGGGCGTTAAAACTGATTTTATTCAGGTTGTCCTTGATTTGCGCCCCGAGTTCTAGTTTGTTCCGTCAATGTATGAGGTAAGACGTCCCGGTGTGTGTGTGTGAGAGAGAGACTGTTGGGGGGTGCTGGATGGTAAGGGGCCGCTGTTCGGCCTGGTTAGCTTAGCTACGACCTCGGAGCTGCACAGAATGTCTGCCGAGTGTCTGGACTACTGCTGCCGGAAACTCTGCTGCTGCCACCGCTGAAGAGATGAGCCTCAACCGGTAGAGAAGAAACAACTCAGTGAACATAGGTTGAAAGCTGGCCTCCATTTGCACGTATCCTGATATATATTTTTTTAAGTTTCTTTCTTTTTTCTGTTGATGTTTTTGTTGTTCTGGAGCCAGCGTTAAGGTCAGTCCAGATCTGAGACCCAGCAGTTCTAACTTTCCGCCTCCAAACTCAACTCTCAAGATCTGCAGCAAATGCAGATCTTGGTATGGAAACTAATGGAGACCTTCTTTGGTCCATATAGGTCCTACTCATGATTATTTTTAGATAAACACAAATGTTTAGCAACAATAATAAATGTGGAACTCTTACTTAAACAATTGTTTTTCCTTGCAGGTTTAAATCGTGGTGGGCTCTTGAATAGTTGCATGAAGCTCTGGACTCTACTCCACACAGCAGCACAATGGAGGAGACCAGTCGGGAGGCGGTTGCCACGGCAGTTCAGCGGGTGGCGGGGATGCTGCAGAGGTCCGACCAGCTGGACAAAGTCGAGCAATACAGGAGAAGAGAGGCACGCAAGAAGGCTTCTGTGGAAGCCAGACTGAAAGTAAGGGAGAGCAGCACTCTAGATGTTTGATTGATCACAGGACACCAGACCTCATGGGCGACAGCAGGGGACACCTAGCCCATGTACACTAAAACATTTAATATAAAAAGCAAAACAATGTAAAAAATAAAGACTCCTCTCCCAGAAGTACTGTGAGAGATAAGAAGGCAAAAGACCATTAAAAGATTTAAAACCATTAAAAGTATCATAAAATCAATCCTGAAGCATTTAGAGATCCAATGCAGGGATCTTAAAATGGGGATAGTATGAGTCTACCTACTGGTCTTAGTGAGAACACGCACAGCAGAATTCTGAAGAAGCTGTAGATTCTCTGTTATTTTTTGGAAGACCAGCAAGCAGAGACACAATAATCAATTCTACTTATGTTAAAAGAATGCATTAGCTTCTCAATATTTGCGAGAGAGAGAAGTGAGCGAACTTTAGCCAAACTTTTAAGATGATAAAAACCAGTTTTACTTACTGGCTTAATATCAAGGGGATGCAGTTGTGCTCATAAGTTGACAATAAGTTGGAAGAAATTATGATTTCTTGGTCATTTTTCATAGAGTATGAATGATATCACAAAAACTTTTTTTCCACTCAAAGTAAGTAGTTAGGTGAAGCCATTTACTGTCAAAAAATTCTATTTACCATTTTTAAATCAGAATGACAACAGAAACTTCCCAAATGATACTATTCGAAAATGTACATACCCTGATTACTTTCTTTTGAAAACAGGCACACAAACTGATAATATAGGGTTTGAATGACAGCTAAAGGTAACTATCCTCACCTGTGACTTGTTTGCTTGTAATTAATGTGTATGCACAAAAGGTCTTTGAGTTTCTGGGTTCCCAACAGACCCTTGCTTCCTTCATCCGTGCTGCACTGACATTTCTGCATACTGAGTCATGGTGAAAGCTACAGAGCTGTCAAAGATCTACAGGAAAAGGTAGCCACAATGTACAAAACAGGACAGGGATATAAAAAGATATCCAAGGAACTGAGAATGCCAGTCAGCAGTGTTCAAACTTTGATCAAGAAATGGAAAGTGGGGAGTTCTGTTGAAACCAAACCACAGTCACAAAAAAATTCGGCCACAACTGCCAGAAAAATTGTTAGGGATGCAAAGAAAACCCCCACAAATAACTTCAGCTGTGATCCAGGACTCTGAAAAACTGTGGTGTGGATGTTTCAAGATGTACAATAAGGAAGTACCTGAATTAAAATGGGCTGCATGTTTGAGTTGCCAAAAGAAAGCCTTTTTCTGGAAATGCCACAAAATAGCTCGCTTAGAACATGCCAAACTGATGGTTCGGAAATGTGTGAGCTACAAAGGCACAGGAAACTTGGTCAGAATCAATGTCAAGATGAATGCAGTATGTTTCAGAAAATACTGGGGGAAAGCTGTCTCTCTTCAGCTCGGAGGCTGAACATGGCACACACTTGGACATTTCAGCATGACAACGATCCAAAGCAAAGGCCAAGTCCACCTGTCATTGGTTCCAACAGGCTCTGGAGTGGCCATCTCCGTCTCCTGACCTCAATATTATTCAGCCACTCTGGAGAGATCTTAAATGAGATGTTAAAGTAAGACAGACCAAGAATTGAAAGGAACTTGAGATTTTATGCCAAGAAGAATGGGTTGCTGTACCATTAGAGGAAACAAAGCACCTCATCCACAACGACCACAAGAGACTTTAAGCTGTTAGTGATGCAAAAGGAGGCAATGCAAGGTATTAAGAATTGGGTAATGTGAACTTTTTGAACAGTGTCATTTGGCAAGTTTCTGTTATTATTAACAATAAATAGCTCATCCAACCACTAACCATGAGTGGAAACAAAAGTTTGATGTTATCATTCATATTCTTTGAAAAATGGCCTAGAATTAATAATTTCTTACAGAATATGCAAACTTCTGAGCACAACTGTGAAAGTTAGCTTACAGAGTCAAAAGTAATGCCCTGGTTTCTAACTGTTTCTGAATAACTTAATGAAAGTTCTTTTGGTTTCAAAAATGGCTTCTCTCTCTCTTGGCTTCGGGGTCAATAACTGGTTGTTTTCACTGAGATCTTAATTTTCAGATAACTATTTGGAAAAAAGAATACAACTTTTTGAAGTTATAATAAAAAAAAAACTCCCTGTACATTATTTTTTAATTCTTACAAAGCAGGTTTTTATTTCCCTTTTCCACGCTGTGTTGAATCCAGTTAAAAATGAACAGAGTTCGTCAATAATAATGAGTCCATGTTGTGGTTCAGGCAGCGATCCAGTCTCAGCTGGACGGCGTGCGCACAGGACTGACTCAGCTTCACAGCGCTCTGCTGGACGTCAAAGACATCCAGGGTTCTCTGGCTGATGTGAGCAAAGACTGGAGGCAGAGCATCAACACAATCGAGAACCTCAAAGATGTCAAGGATGCTGTGGTTCAGCACAGTCAGCTGGCCTCTGCTGTGGAAAATCTCAAGAACATATTTTCTGGTAATTTTGTCATAGCTGTCTGAGATGTCATTGTTCTTTTTTTTTTTTTTAACTTGCTCTGGTTTTGTGTCTAAAGTCCCAGAGATTGTCCAAGAGACCCAGCAGCTGATAGAGCAGGCAGAACTGCTGCAAGCCCACAGGAAACTGATGGAGTTGGAGTGTTCCCGGGATGACCTCATGTACGAACAGTACCGGATGGACAGCAAGAACACCAGTGACATGAACCTCATCTCCATCTACTTTGAAGATGTAAGTTCAGATGAGTGAGCAGGAGTGCATCTTCACCTGTGAAGTAAGTCTGTGGTAGACTTCACATGTGCTGTGCCCATTTACACAGCTGTCTTGCATCTGTAAGTTTGCGGAATCCTCTCAGCAGACCTAAAAGGTCAGAAGGGAGAGGATGAGCATTGAGTTGCTGGTTGATCTTTCCAAACTTTCCTTCAGTTTCAGTTCAAACACAGGCAGCTGTCAGAAGTCCTTCTGTGAGAAGTGTTTTCCAGGCCATGTTTTTAACTCCCCACATATAGAAATGCAGTAGAAGCACAGCTGTCAGCTGGCAGGTAACACAATAAAAGCATGGTCTTATCTTAGTCATAAAGGAGTTTGTGATTTCTCTGTCACATGTTACCCTCTGAACTTCTCAGTTTCTGTGTTGGAGCTGCACAGGAGCTGTACTTCGCCCACATATTCCCTATTTAGACCTGCTGTTTTTTTCACTAATGCTGTCTTCACTGACGGAAACGAAATCTGAACAATAATACATGTAGCATTTTGTTCTGAGTTCATACAACATTATAAGAAGTCCTTGATTTCACTTTAGTGCAAAGAGATATAGTCTACTGGGGTTTTATTGACAGAATTTGGAAATGGGCATGTTTGATTTGAATCTGTCCACAGAACAAGCAGTTCTGGTTCTGTGCTGGTTTCAGCAGTGCTCTGCTGAGAGCAAGAGGTCAAGTAGAGACTTTGGAATCTGGCTGTGAATGTCTGGATTTGAAAGGAAGAAATGTAGACTGTCTTCCGTACTGGTGTCAGGTGGGGGTGTGAGCATTTATTTGATCTCTGACACCAGTAGAACTCCCCTCCAGCAGATCTACAGCTCAGAGAAATAATGTAAAATATGTAAATTCAAGTTCAGGTCCCCCCACAAATTAGAGTTTAGCTAAGCTTTCAGGGTAAAAGCCTTGAAGTTCAGGTGGAGCAGATGCAGCACAGAATCTGAAACATGGAGAACTCTGCTGATACTGAGGGGACCACTGATGCTAAACAGACTGACATCATACAAATATTATGTTGTCACTAAGAGCAACTAAGTTGAGTAACTGCAGCATTTCAAAGTAAAGGGAGATTGAGACAAGGGTTTAAACTTGTTTGGGGAGACAGAAAAACAGAGGAAGCTGTAAATGTGCAGGAAAATAGACATTTTCTTAGACAGTACATTAGACAACTTCAGCTAAGATCATAACAGCAAAATTAAATTTGGCTTCTCCTATTTAAGCTGTCACTCAATAGATTATTCACTTGCATGTCAGGTCAGAAACTGTTTTAGTTGTTAATGTCTTTGTGTTTTTTCAAGGTTCAAGCGCTGTCAGATGAGCTGGCCAAGCAGTTATGGATGGTTCTGCAGAGGTCCATGGTCACAGTTCGCCGTGACCCCACCATGCTAGTGTCGGTTGTTCGCATCATTGAGCGGGAGGAGAAGATCGATCGGCGAATGGTTGACCGAAGGAAACAGACTGGATTCATCCCACCAGGGAGGCCCAAACACTGGAAGGACAAGATGTTTCAGGTCAGGGGAGCAACCAGACCAACAATCCTTCATCAAAGCTCAGCAGAATTTTATTCTCGAACATGTTTAAGAAGTTACTGCATTTCGTTAGGGCTCCACCTGTCTGTTGATCATCTGCAAAGTCTCAGATCCAACAGTAATGACATGGTTCTGTTAGAACTCTTGTAACAGCTCATGTTTTCAGAATGAAGTGTGCTCTGTTTTCAGTGATGGATTTTCTATAAAAACCTAACACTGAATCAAGCAAAAAAATGGTTTAGTGCAGCAAATGAGCAGAGTTCATGTGTTCTCACGAATTTTCACCTCAAACAACAGGAAAGCTAGAACCTGCAGCTTCTTTTCCTCTGTAGGTTCTGGAGCACACCGTCAGCACTCGCATCGAGGGCACGCAGGCTGTGACCAGGGAGGCTGACAAGATGTGGCTGGTTCGCCTTCTGGAGATAACCAGGAAGTACGTGGTGGATGACCTCATCATTGTCAAGAACCTCATGGCGCAGTGCTTTCCCCCCCACTACAACACCTTCACAAGGTAACAGATCCAACATCAACATTTCCTGAGTCATGTTTTAAAGAAAAATGTCTAAACGAAAGGAAATTGATGAACAGATGCCAGTCTGGGTTTGAGTCATAAAAGTTTCTGTAGCTGAATGCTTTTTTTATTTTAATTTGAAATTCCCGTAGTGTTTTCAGACTCTGGAGTGTCTGATCAAATCAGTGATCAATGCTTTTGACTGTTCTTTAGAAGTTCTGACTATGGAAGGGCTCGTGTTCCCCAGTCCTGTTGTGCAGTCAGGAATGTTTCTTCTTGTTTCAGATTCTTTAGTCTCTACCACGCTGCTGTGTCTGCTCGAGTTAAAGAACTGGCCTCAGAGGACCTGGAGGCCAATGAGATTGTATCGCTGCTTACCTGGGTTTTGAACACATATAAGAGGTTTGTTTCTATCTATCCATCTGTCCACCCACACAAGGAGGAGACATGTTCAGAAAAAAGTGTGACTCTGTGTTTCAGTGTGGAGATGATGGGCCATCCAGATCTGTTTTCAGAATGTGACATCAACCAGCTGGAGCCTCTGCTGCCAAAGGAGGTTGTGGACCACCTGCTGAGTAAATACATCCAGACCTTCACTGTAAGTACTGACCCATTAATTCTTCCAAGCCAATGACTTCAGACGATGCAGAGGTCTAGTTTCTAATACAGTAGAAGGTTGATTATAAAATGTGCATGAACACAGACATTGAACCTGCAACAAGATGAATGTGCAGTCAAAGTGGTTTTGCAGCAGCACCCCACCCCTAATCCAGTTTACCACTGTAATGCTTAGTAAAGAGAAACCTAAGATAAAATATTCTCTGCATTTGTCTCTCGAGTCACGTTTTCCCTCCAAGCAGGAGCTCTGCAGGCCAACCCAATTATGTTAACACGATTGACACATGCATGTGTTAGTGAAGTCTAAGGTCAACCTAAACTGTGGTTTTCTGGTTGGTGATGGCTTCAAAAAATGAGGCTGACATGATTGTGGCTATGTGTCTGCAGTTGAACATAACTGGGTGGCTACGAAAGGCTCTGGAAACAGACAAGAAGGACTGGCACAAAGACAGCGAGCCCGAGGCTGACCAGGACGGGTACTACCAGACCACTTTGCCCGCCATCGTCTTTCAGGTACGGCTCAGTCATCACCAGAGTCTGAGATCTCAGCTGCCTTTATTCTATTCTGGCACTTTTGCTTTTGGGATTCTGTTAAGTTGCGTCAGCCAAATTTATATATGCATAAACACATTTCTTAAACTAAACTTGGTTTATATCATTTTGGGGGGGGTCCATTGAGTTCTGTTCTTGGCATCAGACATGTCAGGTGTGTTTAGATGACCATGCATTTGCTAAAAGGTACAGTGATGTTCCTGCATGAAGAAGAAATAATAAGAAAGGTGGTTGTGTGTCTTTCCTCTCACATAATTCTATACATATCTCAACATATGGTCCACGAATCAATACTCAAAAAAATCAACTAACTTTGCGGCAATACTATATAGTCCAATTGTCACCAGCACAGACTACATGATGAGCTATCAGTGGAAGGTTGAGCCAGGATAATGGATCTGCATGTAGCTGGGTGGCCTTAACTTGATCATTTAGCAGATTAATCTGATGGGCAGAGTCACCGACCCTGTTCTTCTGTCTGTGATCACTTTTTTAGATGTTTGAGCAGAACCTGCAAGTTGCTGCACAGATCGATGGAGAGTTCAAAGCACAAGTCCTGAAGCTGTGTCTCAAGCAGATGAACTCTTTCCTTATCAGGTGAGTTTTAGTACCAAAAAGAGGAAGCTAACATCATAAGGGAGTCCTCTTCTCGGGCTCTTGGCTCTGGCAAACTGCTGTCTCTCCCTACTGCTATCATATATACCTAAAGCACTGAGAAGTTAGACCAATCACTCTGGATACTCAGACACTCCTCCATCTTATTTGTGTTACCCTATCACATATGCAGTCCTGTGCAGCGCAGCAAACAGAGGAGCTTCGAGCCTCTTTCACAGCAACAGCAGCAGTGAAAGATTTCACTTATTATTTTATTTGAAGCTTGACTTTTATGAAGTGATTTTTGTGCCACCATATTGCAAGCAAAAGTCACAGTTTTTAGATCAAAATGTCCTAAGTTGCAAGAAAAAGGTAAAGTTTTAAGAATGAAACTTCATAATTTGCAAATGGAAAAATTAAATATTTGTTTTCAAAAACATTTGTTTTTGCCTTTAAAGAAATGTTTTTGTGTTTAACACAAATTTTTCAGATGCGTTGTCTCTCATTTTGCTTTGGCTTTATCTTTGAATTTCCTTTCATACGCTTCAGTTTAGCTTAATGAATGTGCCACACCAAACAGCTAATCACAGACAAGAGGTTCCTGCTGACCTGTCTAGATTCTATCCAATCCAGCATCTCTGTATCTCATTTCTTTAAAGAAAATCAAGCTTCTTACAAGTATTTCACTCCGGAGGATTTATAGATCTCACATAGGCCTGTGAGGTGTAATATCAGCTGATAAACTTTACAGTTTCAGGAGATCCTCAGTCATAAATTCACTAATCTGAATAAATAAAATGTAAAAAATGCTGAAAGACATTATGAACTATTTTTAAAATGATTAGAAATTATTTTTTTTCATCAACATCACAAAAAAAGCATCATCACAAGTATTGACAAGTGTCAGAAGTGTAGTGGAAAGAAGGAAAGAATACTTTGATGAGTTGATGAATGACGAAAATGAGAAATAAAGAATAGAAGAGGTGACAGTGTTGGAGCAGGAAGTAACAAAGATTAGTAAGGGGGCATTGAAGAGGATGAAGAGTGGAAAGGCACTTGGTCCTGATGATATACCTGCGGATGTATGGAAGTGTTTAGGAGAGATGGCTGTGCAGTTTTTGACTGGGTTGTTCAACAGGATCTTACAGTCATATCACACAACCACTATGTACATTTTGCACGGATGAAAATTAAAGATGTATGTGAAAATACATGGAAAAAGTTGAGAAAAGTTGTGGTTTTTTTCATAAAATGTCCACAGATGTATCACAAATGAACCTTGTTAAAACCCCGGAAGCAGTCCAAATAAACCCCACAAAGAACACGTAAACCCACACTTCATTGAATTTCTTCACTTTGACATTCAGAGCATTAGGCAGAAATCACATCGCGTCATAAAGACCTGCTGGCCGAGACTCTCGATTGACATCTGCACACATCAACAAATTACAAACGCAAGCAACACTTACGAATTACATAAATCACAAATGTATCACGAAAGACCAGAATTTCATAGGTTCTGCAGATGAAACAGCAGCAGGACAGGAACAGAACAGAGCATGTGATTCTGATGTGTGTGTGTTTGTTCAGGTACCGCGAGGAGGCAGTGATCTACAAGGAGGAGCACCTCAGAGACCGGCAGCTGCCTCAGTGTTATGTACACTATATGATCGCCATCATCAACAACTGCCAGACCTTCAAGTAAGACCTGAATGCCAGCCCAGAATACTTTTGACTGATCTTCCACTCTGGTCAGTACAGAAATCACTGACCCCTGAGCCAGTGATTTCTGTACTGTCTGAGACCTAATTAGAATTAGGGTTTTGGACTGACTCTCACATTTTCTTGGTTGTGACACAGTTGAAATGTGTGCTCAGTCTGCAGCACTCTAAAGAGCATCTTAGGGTTACAAAGTTTTTCCTCTGAAAACTTGTAGGCTTCCTTTCCTAAAGAAGCCTTCTGTGGACTGAACACAAACAAACCCTCCACAGCTTTGATCTGTACATTTATGGGCCGGTCTCTCATCTTCCATTTCAAGCCAGGACCCTGTAATAAGCAGCATTGAATCAAAGTTCCTGTCTCTGGACAACATCCTTGGTGTCCGCCAGTGAGGTTTCAGAAGCACAATAATCCGAAACTGTTCTCTGTTCTGGACTCTCTTCTAACAATTAAAGCTGCAGTCTTCAGTCCTAACATGGCTTTATCTTTCTGGACTCTGACGTAGTAAATGACCAAATCCACCTTTTTTCTCTTTATAAACTAGACACACTTCTGAAATGGACAGAAACTTCAGTATTTGGGAAAACTTCTGAAGGGATATTCAGATCTGAGATTTCAGTTCTAAGAAGTTCTGTCCTGGGACCCCAACTGTTCTTTGTTTGTATCCCGTCTTTGAGCTCCATTCATCACTCACTGTTCTGTACTGTTTCTATGCTAATGACACATGGCTCTTCTTGTCTTTTCCATCAAATAACATGACAGGGTCATCATATGCATCTCTTCCTGTAGCAGACATCTCTGCTTGGGTGAGAGATGAATGTCTTTAAGTCCGTTTCTCACAGTCTTAAGTTCTGATCTTTCCCAACAGCTCTTACATACACCACAGCCTTACAATCAAAGCAGAATAAACAGTGGTTGTTTCTCCAGATCATGCAGAAATCTTGATAACCAACAGATTAAATCTCCTCCACCTACTTACCCATGACTACATATTGTCTGGATTAGTTTTGGTTTGGTTTACCTCACTTGTAAATTCTCTTGTAATAAAAGCATCTGCTTAATGATGGAGTTTACATATTTGCTGTGTCTTAACGGTTACTGTTTACTGTTTAAATGTGTGTACTCCTCAAAGTTAAAGCAGTTGTTGAATATTGTGTGAAAATTGTTATCTCATCTCCCGCTGAACTTTAGTGTCCTGTCCTCCTCAGAGAGTCCATCAACAGTCTGAAGAGGAAGTACTCTCAGTCCTCTGAGCCCACCGAAAGTGACGCCGCCATTGACAAGACGCTCAGCGATGTGGCAAAAGATGGATGCCAGTTTCTCCTGGATGAGGTCTTTCTTGATCTGGAAGTAAGAACAGATGTGGGGGTCACACTAGGTTCATGTTTGTCTGTTTAGATTTGATCTTGATGGCAGTATGTCAGTGATTCAGACTGATCATGGCATGAGAGTTGGAGATGGAAATCTTCAGGATCCTCCATCAGTCAGCTCTTTTTCCAGATGCTTTTTCTCTGTGGTTTATATATTCTCACATTAGTATTGTGGTAAATTTAAAATAATTCTTTAAAGGAATTAGTAGATGATGTGACTTTTTTAGGATGTCGAGGCTTTTTTGGAAACAGGGAAACTCCCAGGATCATCTGTTCTTTTTTTCTTTTCCTTTCAGCTGCTCCCTTTAGAGGGCGCCACAGAGAATCGTCTGCCCTGATTTAACTTTTTTTTTTTTTTTTTTTTTCCCCATCTTCCTCGTCTTTTTTTCTGGCTCCTCCTCTTGTAGCATGTCTGAATCTGGTTCCACCTCCAAACATCTAACACGACTTGTTTTTCTAATACTCCTGATTTTTCTCCATCCTAGCCTTTTCTAATGAGAACTTCATCGTCTTAATATCTGCTGCCTCCTGTCTTTCCATGCTGTCTGTAAACCAGGACTGTCCAACCCTATGGGTTAACTGAATCCACTTGATCCAGATAGTTAGCTGCAGGCTGTGCAGTGAGAGCAGGGGAACAGTTATGGATCTTGAGGACCAGGGTCAGGCAGTCTTGTATCTCTAAGCCATCCAGCATCTCTGCTCTCCACACATGCACTCTGTTTTGCTGCAGCTTCCTCTTTGTTCCTCTTCAGTTCTTTTCTACATGTTCCTCTCATCGTTCTCTTTGTTTAGTTGGACATGACAAACCTTAACAAAATAAGGGCTACGGAGCATAAAAATCCCTGTGAGGAAGATCATTAAACTTTCAGCTTGGCTCATTGGAACCCATACGATTTCAGCAAACAGCATGATGTGATGAAATGAGAGCAGTCCCGGTCCACTAAACTGTTCTGGTTCTGTTGAACAGCATCACCTGAACGAGCTCCTGACCCGGAAGTGGCTGAGCGGCTCTCATGCTGTGGACACCATCTGTGTGACGGTGGAAGACTATTTCAATGACTTCAATAAAATCAAAAAGCCGTTCAACCAGGTACAATGAGGCCATGTTTAAGGAAAGCTCCCCCCGCAGGAGGCTGTGCTGTTAGCAGGGCTGCTGCCTGTGTTTCCTGCAGGAGATGACGAAGGAGGCGTTGAGGAGGGTGGTGGTGGAATACATCAAAGCAGTGATGCAGAAGAGGATGAGCTTCAAAAACGCTGATGAGAGGAGGGAGGGCGCCGAGAGGATGATCAGAGAAGCTGATCAGTTCAAGTTTCTCTTCAAGAAGCTGGCAGCGGTGAGTTCCTTTCTTTCACTACACCAGCTGCACCAAGACTCAACAAACCCCTTCCCAGAGCACTGCACACTTAGTCAACCTCTGCCTGCTGCAGGGTGAAGACACAGAGCGTCTGTGCGGCGCCATCACCGCCATCGCTGAGGTGTTCAAGCTGACCGATCCCACGCTTCTGTTCCTGGAAGTCACCACGCTGGTCTCCAAATACCCCGATATCAGGTGAGGGAACTCAGGTGTTACACAGCGAAGGCATCTCGCAGAAGGTCTTTATCTTCTGAGCAGGATCATTCGCTCTTCCTGATCCCTACCCGTGCATCATTTCTGAAGGCACAAGGCCTCCATTCTCAGTAGCTGCGTTTACATTGACTATGAAATTGTGCAAATTGGATTTGCAATAATAAATTAGCCTAATGGAAACACCATCGCTTCCACATGTAAGGAGCTTGCCGCTTTATGGCCTGAATAAGACGCAGACGTCTCATTTGATAGATGATTATGAGCGCTAGTGGCGTGGCAGAAATCTGGATGGATCTTGTTGTGTTATCAAACAGAAAATGGGTCTAACTGCTTACTTATTGAACATTCATTTTTTAGTTCTGCTGAAAATGCTTCGGTGTCTTGCTACGCAGCACACACTCGGCATTGCTGTGACGTCATCCAAATGCGCCCTTGTAGTTCTTTAACCGAATCAACTTAAAACAGTTCCCTAACACCACATATCTGCTGTAAATCAAAGTTTTATTTACATCCATCACCATGTTTTTGAATGACTTATCGTGTGAGTTGGTTTTGTGTTTATTTGCAAAAATGTGATCTAATCGAAATTGTGCAATTGTGAAATTGTGTTGTTTTTTTCCGATATTTCAGGAGCTTTGATAAAGTTTTGCGCACGTGTAATGGGAACGCAGCGACTTTGACAATGGTGTGGTCACTTAGAGTAAAAAATGACTGTCACCATGGCAAATTATACACTAGATCAGTGGGAATTTCAAATATCTTCTAATAGTTGCCAGTCTCCAATAGACGCCGGGTCTAACAGGTGCTGGTTACTTTAAATGCAAGTCTCTAATACTGGCTGGGCTCCTTTAAGATCTACTCTCACCCCAACCCCTGGGACAGCGGGTATTTGTGTTGTGGGCCAGTTTAACGATTACCAAGAAATGCTCATTCTATTTAGCATTTAAACTTTGTCCAGTGGCACACGCCAAAGAACATTCTGGTGAGAAATCTGCACCACATTTTGTGGTGGATCCTAAACGTATCCGAGAATGGAACAAGCAGATGGGTGATACTGAGAAGACGGCTGCAGAAAAAGGAGCAACAAGCAAACAATTTCCTGGTGGAGGTAAAAACATGGATTATTGAGCGAAGATGGAAAGGTGCGCCTGTCTCCAGGAAAATGACCCGGATGAAAGTGAAGGGAATTTTTGATACAGAGATTGATGATGCTTCAAAGAGAAAAGAGACATTCACAGCCAGTGCTAATCCGAACAGAATACAATGTTGTCATCATTTCAACAAATCCTAAAATGTTATCTGTTGTTTTCTGCATTTTGTGACCGAATTTCACTGCAAAATGAATCCATTAACCATCACCATTCTGTCTGTGATGGAATAAACGTCAATCTCCAATAGACGCTGGTCTCTAATAAAAGACGGGCCGGCTGACAAATTTTTGGAATACATTTTTTCAGTTATGGGTGGATCATCTTTCAGAAATGAAACCTGTGTCTTCGACCTGCTGCAGTTACTGCCAGTCTGTTCAGAGCAGCAGTTGGGTTGGACAGGTGCTCACATCTGTGTGTCATGAAGGTGAAGCAGCTCTTCTTCTCTTTCGGCTGCAACAGGGAGGACCACATCCAGGCGCTGCTCGCCGTTCGAGGCGACGCCAGCAGGGAGATGCGGCAGATGATCATCGGGACTCTGAGCGAGAACAAAGTGACCAGCTCTGCCACCTCACAACCCATCTTCCGAGACATTCCTGTCCCCACCATCTCCATGACTACAATGACCTCCATGGCAACTTCAAAGCTGCTCAAATAAAGCAGGAAACATCTGCTCCTCTTTATTCTTCTCCCTCCACATTTGATTTTAAGGTTTTTCTTCTCATTTGCGCTTCAGCCGTAAACATAACCGCAGAATTTCTGCTCACTGTGGGGTTTCAGAGCACCATGTGCAGATGACTGTGCTGTAGGTAGGATGTTTCAAAGGTTTTGTCCTGTGACAACGTCCAATGTCATTTTGCAATGTTTGAGTGACAGAAGGTGAGCCTGCAGCAGCAGCCTGACTCTTTCAGTTTTTGAATGTTTGGTTTGATCCAGTAAAGTTCATCACAGGGTTTTGGACTTGCATTTTTGTTCCATTGCAATGTTCGTTATGAAGAAATTTGTGAATGTTTACATGAATCCTCTACTGATAAGAGATTGAAACTTCAGTTCTAGAGAAGAAGTGTAGATGCATGAACACTACATCATCAGAAGAACATGGTTTGGTGGGGGCTGCATCATGGTAAGGAACCCATAAGTGGAGATGGGACATGCTCACTACAGACATACGTCAGGATTCTGCAACCATTTCAGAACTCCACAGGCTGGGACTGTATCATCCAGATGCAGCATTCACCCCCCAAAAAAGTAATGATGTGGCTTTGTTTTTCACTTAAAAATACAATTATTTTATCACATATTTGTATTTTTTTAAAAACAGAAAATAAATGTTTGCCTGTTTTCTTTTTAGGTTTGAATGTCAGAAAAATGTTAATCTCTATAGGTTTCTTTTTGTTTTGTCAGTTTGGGTGTCACAAAGTGACATAGCCCTGAATAAATATTTGTCACTTTCTTCTGTGTTACTTTAAATAACTAATACCATTTCAAATGAGTGAATTTTAAATCCCTTTAAATAATGGAATTAGTAACAATCTGTTAATTTAAAAACTATATAAAATACTTGTTTAATTGTAAAACAAATATTCGATTAAAAAAACGAGTTTCTCTGACTGAAGGTGGTGTATTATTAAGTCTCCGGCAGGGGGCAGCAGGGCCCGGCGCGCACATGACTCAGTGGAGAAGAAGAAAGGAGATCTGGACGCCGTGTTTTATTTGGATCGTCTGCAGATTTGTGGACATGACTGACCCAGTTCGGCTTCAGTAGCAGTTCGGATCTAAATCTCAGACCATCCGTCATATCAGCACAGCCTTTCACCGCTGACAGAACCGGGTATGGACAGTCAGCGTTTCATGCTAACTTGTGCTGTGCTAAGCTAACTGCGGGCGGAGGACGAGAGCCGCGGCAGAGACCAGGACCGATCTGAGATCTGGTTTCTGACGCCAAAAACCGTTCGTCCGGTCCAGGTGAAAGACTTGAGACCAGGGACCAGTTTTTTGGCCAGAGATCAGATCTCGGACCATATGACTGATGTGAGTCCACCATTTAGATGTGAGTCCAGAGGCCAGACAAGGAACTAGCTCTGAGTTTAGACAAAGATCTAAGACCAGGTCACAGTCCAGGGGCCAGAGTCCGGTCTAATCAGAGGCAGGTCTTGTGTTGCTGGCTGGAGGTCGCCTCAGAGCGCCGTGGCCCCTGTGGGGTCGCAAGGACCAAACCGAGCCGAGATCTCTAAACAGCCTCCTGGTGAGGGAGAGAAAGCAGGACCATCAGCGGGCTTTATAATCAGGTTTATGTCCATCCAGACTCTCTTGATCCTGGATCAGGCCCAGCAGCCTGTCAGGAAGCTGGACTGGGCCGTGGCCATCTTTTTGGTCAGGATGGGTCTACTGGTCTCTTCCTCTGCTCACATGTGTCTCTTTACGTCGGGTGTTTGATCTTCCATACATCTGGTTCTAGCTGACCCCTCCCCCGTTTTTCCACGTGCAGAGGCATCTCCTGATCATGGTGGACTACTACCAGGTTTTAGGAGTACGAAGAGATGTTTCTGCAGATGAGATCAAAAAAGCGTGAGTAGATGAACAACTGTCTTCTTGTCATTTTGGTGATTGGGGGCATCACAGCAACTGCAGGATTCCCGTCTGCCCCATGAAGCCGTTGACACCTGAAGCTGTCATGAGAGCACCAGACACTTTCGACTCAGTCTTTATCATTTTTCAAAGCGCCTTAATGTCAGACAGAGGGAGCTTTGTTTCTCTAAACCTCTAAGGAGGTTTCTTCTAATACTAATTTCACTGTGTTTCAGGCTGAAGCAGAAGATAGTCAACTCCAAAGAAACCAGTATTTCTGCAGAAATTAACCCCAGCCGGGTGATTGTTCTGTTTTCCTGCTGCAGGTACAGAAAACTGGCCCTCAGGTGGCACCCGGACAAAAATCCAGACAACAAAGAGGATGCTGAGAAGAAGTTCAAGGAACTCTCTGAGGCGTATGAAGTCTTGTCTGATGGTGGGTGTTGCAGCCATGCTGTCCATCACCCACAAACCTAATGGTTCAGAATGGACATCTTCCTGAAACCAGAAATCTTTTTGTAGTGACTAAAAAAGTGAAGAATCTAAAATCAGCTATCAGAAAATAGATGATTTTTGTGTATTTTTAGTGCTTTTGGGTTTCTTTGTGGTTTTCTCTGACCCAACTGATCACTGGTTCTTACAGAGTCTGGTTCTGGACATGTTCTTCCAGACACAAACATTAATGTTCACCCGCTGAAGTCCAATGACCTGAAATCGACTTTAGTCCACGTGTGACATCAGAAGATAGACTTTTGTAAAACAGGAATTTTATTGATTTTTTGTTGTTGTTGTTTTTCACCTTTCAGCTAACAAGAGAAGCATTTATGACCGACATGGAAAAGAGGGGCTAATGGGACACAATGGAGGGAGAGGTGAGCAGAGAACATAGTTGTTAATGTCAACTCGGACATAAAACCACCACTGCAGGAGGAAGTTCGATTGTGGCTCAAAGCATCGGGTTTAGAACCCTGTTGGGTGTCAGAAAAACTCAAAAAGTACTTCCTGCTTTGGTCTTGCTGCAGTGCAGGGCGCCATAGAGCCCAAGGCGCTCTGTTTTTCTGTTCTGGAGAGCTGCTTTGGCTAAAGACTCACTCTGGATCAGGGCTGTCTGACCGAGATGGTATCCTGCTGATTTTTTGGAAACTCATTCCTACTTGCCAATTATTACCTGGATCAGGTGTGTTTTACCAATACGAAGTCACAATGGCAGGTAAGTTTGAAAACATGTAGGATATTGGCCCCCAAGGCTTGGAGTTTAACGCTTGCTCTCTGGACGAAGAGCCGCTCAGCAAAGGACCGCTCTAAAGAAGAGTTTGACAGACTAGAATTGAAAGTTTAGTGAAGCAGAGTGTAATAATCTTGCAGCAGGTGCTTTGTGGTTGTCAGTAATGAGGTTCAGTCTAGTTCAGCTCCAATTCTTCACAGCAGACTGTCTCTTTACTGTTCAGCTCATAGCTTTTATTGACTAATAAATGTCCCAGAAAACAGTGAGGTACTTCCCACCCCACCACCGAGTCTGCTTCTCCACAACTGATAAAACTGAGGGCTCAAAATCAAACTTGATCTTTAACTTGTGCTTCTAGTGCAGGCTTTCATGTCTGTGCAGCTGAAGAGTTTCTGCTCCATCAGAACCCCCCGTTCTGTGTCGGGGAGGGCAGACGGCCTTTGTTCCACCATTCATGTGCTTTACATTCCCTTTTCAGGAGGACATTTCCACAATGGGGATCATTTCCACGAACCGTTCACGTTCCGAAACCCAGAAGACGTTTTCCGAGAGTTCTTTGGTGGCAGAGACCCCTTTGCAGACTTTTTTGGTAAGAAGAACAGATGACGTGAAGAAGTGTTTGTGATGCATCATTTTCAATGCTAACCTCCCCCCACATAAGTCAAACTGGAGAACTAGGTGGGATTATAAGGTTCAGGCCACAGTTGGGTCAGATCCTCTCTTCTCCTAGTGGTGGTGGATCATAGAGTATCTGCCTTTTCTCCAGGTCAGACGCCACGACGTTTCTCTGCACCGCTTTGTAATCGATTGTTTTGTTCTGTCTTGTCATCTGCAGCAGATCCATTTGGTGATGACCCTTTCTTCAACAGTGGAAGGCGCCACCACAGCCGATCGGGTCGCAGTCGGGCAGGCACCTCGTTTTTTGGCGGTTTTGGTTTTCCTCCATTTGGTGCTGGATTCTCACCATTTCAAGCAGGTGAGAATCACTTTGATGTGAAAACAGGAACCTTGAAAATGTCTGGTTTTCTTCTGACTCTGCTGCTGCTCTCAGAGTTCAGCTCCTTTGGCCCAATGCGCCCCATGGGTCATCTGGGCCACATGGGTCACCTGGGTCACATGACCCCTATGGGCAGTCTGGGAGGTGGAGGCTTCACCTCTTTTTCATCGACCTCCTTTGGAAGAGGTGGAGGAGGGAGCATGGGAAACTTCCGCTCTGTGTCTACATCCACAAAGACTGTCAACGGCAGAAAGATCACAACTAAGAGGTACGGATTGTGCAGAGGATAACAGACGAGCTGAAAGACACTCCCAGTTCCAGCAGACACTCAGCCACTTCATGATCATGTCTGACCGATTCAAATCAGATTGAAAAAGCAAACCTAATCCAAAGGAAGCAGATCTACTAAAGCAGTGAACCCATACATTAAAATCTTATCATCTTTTTCCATTAAAGCAGCAAGTTTCTGTGCTTGAAGAAAATCCCCCAGAGCAGGAAAACTTCAGCGCTGCAGGCGCGTTATTTACTGGCTCCTGACTGAAGGAGCTGAGCTTTTAAGTTAAACGAAGTTCTCAGTCTCTCAGTCAAATCTCTGGTTTCTCTTCATTCACATCGGATCACAGAAATGAGCTTTCCTGCCAGGACGGTTAGTAAGCTTTAACCCCCCCCCCAGCGATCTGATGTGCAGGTGCTGCTGGTGTCATCCAGCTTCATTCTAGTCTGCATGAAGGATTTTCACTGCAGATGTGGAGACTAACTAGTGTTCATTCAGCCTGTCTATGTGGAGACATGTTGGAATGAAATGTTGCTATTTGGGTAGAATGTGGGGTTTGATCAAACGTGATCACTTCATGGCTCTTACTGTTACTCCATGGAGGTGCTAGCCCTAAAGAAAACCTGAGAAACCTGCAGGGCAGAGAGTTGACAGTCACTGCAGGATGAGGGCAGATGTTAGGAAGACCAAAAATCCTGAAGACATGGACGTCCTAAAGATGATCAGTCTGTGAATCATAAAGTAAACTGTTGTGACACTTTCATCTTACGGTGTTGTGTATCTGTCATATCAGTCAATGAACACATGGAGGGACAAGCTTTTAATTTTGTCCCATGCTGCTTTAAAGCCCCCTCCTGTTTGGTCCATCATCGTCCACATGCTTGTTTCTCAGGTGTGAACAACACTGTAAGCCTTTTGTCCATGTGTCTCCACCCTCCTGCCCCCTTCTTCCCTCAGAATCGTGGAGAACGGTCAGGAGCGGGTGGAGGTGGAGGAGGACGGGCAGCTGCGATCTATAACGATCAACGGTCAGGAGCAGCTGCTGCGACTGCAACACAAGTGAAGCTGCAGACATGCTCGGCTGTAGACATCCCACCCTGTCAGGACTTCAGCGTCAGCTTACCACACCCTGAGCGTAGGTTAAGGGTGGCTCTCATGGATGACTTTTTGGCTTCTGTTACAGACTTTTGTGATGAATCTTTGGCAGCAGATTTTCTGATCTGTGCTCTGGGTTAAGGGTCTCACTGTTCTCAAAGTATTAAAAAAAAAAGATCCTTGGGTTTAATAAGGAAAGTCGCACCTTTCTCCAGAAGAGTTTGTGGACTCTTTAAAAAAAAAAAAAAAACAAAAAAAAGTCTCCAGGCGCAGAATGCCTCCATACGCAGCTTTTTCCTTTACATATGATTGACCGAGGGTGCTGCCACTGGACTCACTCAAATTTGACATTCCTGACCGCTTGGTGTCCATTATGAGTATGTTTTCATTGTGCTATTAGCGTTGTGTCAAAAACCTCTAGGCCAGTGTTGGTGTTAGAAATGTACATGTGATGATTTGTCGATTTCTCAGGTTAGTGTATTTAAACGCCTGATTCCTTTCACTCTTGACACGAGGAATGATCTTCATGCTGAAACTTCTTTTAAAAAAAGAGGTTTTTAAAATCTCCTTCACAGGGAGAAACCACCAAATTCTAGTTTAAACACTTTAAATTGAAAAGAGCTGCTCACTCACAGTCAACAATTCAGCTTCAGTCAGGAATGATGAGGTCTGTCCTCTGTACCACGCAGCCATTGTTAAAGACGTCTGTGTGGAACTGTCATTGTCCACTTCTTGAATCTACCATTGTGTGTGGGGTCTGGCCAGTGATGCATAGTTTGAGACCAAGTTGTGGCCAGAGTGTGGGACATTTGACTCTGACATCCCTGCCAAAGCATAGTTACACCATAACCTTTAAAAAGATGCTGAGAATGAACAAACACGACCCGGAGAGTAGAGGTCTGATCTCCAGGGGGAAAAAAAGCTCAAATATTTCCCAACAGCTTTTCCTGGGTAGGTTAATCTACTCTTAAGGATGAGGCTGTTGTGTTCTCAGATCGGTACGAGTGCTGTGCTCTGAGGTACTGACAGAACAGACGCCCAGGCAAAGCCCAACAGCCCTTTTTCCAGACTGGAGGTCAAACGAAGGGGCTAGGTGCAGTTGTTCTTCAGCTAACCAGTGGGGGCTTGTTGCAGAAGTCAGGCACTCCAATGGAAATGGTTCACCTTTACCACAGGAATAAACATCTCTACAGTCTGGTTCTACAAAGTTTTTTTTTTTTCTCTCTTCAGTTAGTTTAAATATCCGCAGACGTCCTGCCCGATCCTCCTGATGATGCTCTGCAGGTGTTGAGTTGTAACTTACAGAAAACGGTTGCTTCAAAACTTTAATGGGACCAAAACTAAACTAAAAGTTTTGAGCAAACCTGGCTGGTTGTTAGAAACATCAGCTTTATTCACAAGTCTGATATGAAAAAGGTAAAAATGAGTGAGTAGCAGATGTTAACATTTACAGGAATGTTAAAGACCTTCTCCACAACTACAGTAAATTCACACATATATGCTTTTTAGATACACATTTAGTTTTCAGTCATTTGTATCCTTTGTGCTTTTTGTTCCTGGTAAAAATATGCTGTCAAGCTGACCCATCAAAGTGTCATAACCACAACAGAAAAACATGTCTTTAAACTCACAGATAAAAAAGAAACCAAATCCTGAAGTTTTTAGAGAAAAAAAAAACAACAGTTTTCTTTCAGCTGCTTCCTTCATGCATTATTTCAACAAGTCAATTGTGCTTGGAAAAAATACATAGAGACTGAAAATTATCAGTTAGAATCGGAGCCAAAGCTGTGCTCCACACATCCATCCTGTCTGAAGGAAAGAGTGAAGCTCTTGCTGCATAAACTTGACATTAAAAGGCAGTCATTGAACTTAAAGTTAGCCTGGTACGGAGCTATGAAACTTTCACGCTATCTTTTGCACTAAAAATAAAAGAAAAGCCCTTTTTACTGTTTGAAAGATAAACATCTGTGTTCGTCCAGAAACAATTTTATTTTCCTAAAATGGTTTATTTATTGAATATTTCTTTGATACAAACATGCAGATTCTCCAATCTGATCTGGATTCGATTTCAGCCTGAAGTTGTGCGTCAGATGGCACGCGAGCATGTGCAGTCGCTGGCAATCATCTCAGCCTGTTGCTGTTAAGTTTCTTTGGGGAACTTGATTGGCTAGTCAGTCAATTTCAGGTGACTTGTCAAAATGCAGCACCAGGATATTTACATTTTCCTCTTCAAACTCATAAAAGGTTTGGATTTTTACCCAGAGGTCAGCAGCTCGCACTGAACCAAAATGGAAGGCGGCTGGAGATCGCATTCAGGTTGGGAGCTGTGGCCTAGACTGGTGACCCCATGGGGGTGTCCAGTCCCTCTTCATTATTAGCCATTTTCTCCCCAAGTGAAAGAACTTGTGAAGCTTCACTCTAAGCTCTGAACCGGATCACAAAGCTACAGGACGGTCAGCTGTACATAGTGTTGATTTAAGACTCATGCCCCCCACCAATACTCTCACTTTCATGTCTTAAGCAGTGCTGCAGGACCTGGTGCAGACTTCTCTATGCATTTGGCTGTGAGCTCAGAGTGCTGTTCAGTGTAAAGAGGAGGGACGTTAATTCTCACCTCTCATTCTTCTGTTAAAAAAAAAAAGACTAAAACTACGCAATTTTTAAATGTGTCCAAATATAAATGTGTTTATTTACTTGAATGCATGTACACCTGTTAATGTTGATTCTAAATGAGACCACTTCGCTAATGATGCACACGTGATGGAAGATGTAAATATATCTGATCAGAATGAGCCTTTGTGATATTTGAAAACCAATAAACCCCCTGAAGTGTGGTCCTGTCAGGAAGATGAAACCTTTTTTCTGATTTTGGTCTGAATGTTCTTCTGCTTCACCTTCATTACAGATCAAAACTTCTAAGGGATGAACTCTCCTATAGTCAAGGCACTTCCAAAGAAATAAATTATTGAGCTTTTGGAGTCCTGTGTGAATGTTACAGCCTTTAGTTAATGCTATGTGAACAAAAGTTATAGATTTTTTTTCCTTTACCAATCTTTCCTTTGACTTGTAAAAACTTTTATTGAAATCACACCAATGGAGTGAAGCTGATGGCCTGTTTATTCCACAGCCTGCACATGCAAAGACAGACCTGGGCTGAATGTTTGCTTGATTTGCTGTAAGAAGGCCCCGCCCCTTAACAGGAAGCAGTCCCTAAAGATGTGATTAAAGTTTGAATTTAGTCTGCTTCTTTTTATGCTTTAAAGTTTTAATGTTCTCTTCTGCTGCCAATGATTACGTTTGGAGCCAAGACCAAGTTTTTGTGTAACTTTTGCTCATCTTTTGGAAACTAGGTTTTTGAAATTTTACATTTTTGTTTTGTAACTGATTAACATATTTTATGCAGTTTCTCAGGCTCCCTCTGGACCCTAGCTTTACTGAGTCCAGAGGAGGTCCATGCTAAGTCTTTGCTTGATGACAGCTTCACTCTGGTAGCTATTCACACAAACATTTCCACAGAAGATCATCTGTCACATACTGGTTGAAATCCCACAATGGGAGATTCAAAAAGCTTTTGGAAAAGGAAAGAGCTGAAATCCTATTGGACTTTAATATCCACACTGATTAACAGCCGGCAAATGTGTCTGTGTGCTGACTGACGTACAATCACGTCATGGTAGTTTTCCCATGTTATCCCACACAAGATATCACATACTATTTTTAAACCAGAACACGGTCATGTTCAGGATGAGAGCAGCACTTCCTAACACTGTTGACTCTTCATCAGCTAAAAGTTTCTGAAATAAACGTTTGCGGTCGTGGATGATCTGGATAAACAGCCAACCACCTTCATGGCTGAACCTGCTAAAAGTAAAATGTGTTTCGGATTTTCTTTTTTTAACTAACAGTGCCACAGTAAAAATATCACTGGACGTTTGGTGGCTGTTTTCCTGGACGTTGGTAGAAAAGAAGGAGGAATTATGTCTAGTACTCCTCATATCACCATCAAACTGTAATCTGGAAAGTGGTCTGATTGGAATATTCTCTTTTTCAGCAATATGATGTGAATGAAAACTAAGGCCCTGCGACAGAATGGCAACCTGTCCAGGGTGTACTTCACCCAACAGTAGCTGGGTTAGCCTCCAGCACCCCATGACTCGGTAAGGGATAAAACAGGCTTAGAAAATGAATGAATGAATGGATGGATTGATGGAAGAACACAAAGATCATTAAAGTGACTCACCACTTGAGCTGAAAGACGGTAAAAAAAACTGTCCAAACTTTCAATCTTGTTGGAACCAAGAGACAATTCTTCTGGGCAAAACTTTTTTGTCAAGAGTGAAGTAGAAAAAAACAAGACGATTTGAGTCATGATCTAGAATTTATTTTGCAAGAGCAACTCGTTCAAGAGGTCAGCAGCACACGTCAATAAAATTTACAAGAGTTCACCAACAGAAGAAAGACACATGGAAAAGTAAAAAAAAAGTAAAAATAAAAAATAGTTAAGAACCAGAAGAGTAAACAAATCATATTAAGCGCTATTGAAATAGTTTTTTTAAGATGGTTTGAAAAGCATGAAGAGTAGACCACTTTTATCTCAGTTTGAAGTGTTTCAGGCAGAATGATCCCGACATGGGGAACAAGCAAAAATGAAAAAAGTCACTGAAACAAAGGGTATCATGATGTCTTGAAAACTTAAGTAAGTTGGAATAAGACCAAGAACAGTTTTGTAGATCAGAATCATCCAGTGAGAATGCCTTCATAGGCTCAAAAACGACTCTTCTGGTGTACAGTTCAGTGAAATGTAAAATGGTAAATGGTGTATACTTCTGTAGCGCTTTTCTACCTTTCTAGCAGATGAATTGTTTGAACCAATCCCAGAAGCAGCAAATGGTGCAGTTCCTCAAATGACCACTGGAGGCTGGTTACAGAAATTTACCATAAAGTCTGATTTTAATTTTTATGAGTCAGATATTTAGATTTTATCATTAACAGGATTTGTTCTTAATTTTCAAAACAGTTTTACAGTATTTTTTGCTCCTCTCTTCACTTATAATGAGCTCAGATGAAGAAAAAAGGTTAAAAAAAATTGCAGCTTGAAATGTTAAGCAGACATAATCAATCTGAACAGAGTCCAGACCCAAGGATTTGATCATCTTTTAAGCTTTAAATGTTATTTTAGCTCAGATATTCAGGTAGCTCGTATTGTGAAGATGCTGTAGTATAAAGAAGCAAAAAAATTTTCCTAAATGATTTCTAATTTAATTTTGCTGATCATTTAAGAAAAGAAGAATATTTTTTTCACAATTTAAAGAATTATTTAGTGTGTAAAATTCCAGATTGATGCCGTATCTCCCAGTTTAACCCTGGGTGCTGAGAACCAAGCAGAGAGGCCTTGGATCACATAGTCCAATGCTTCATTTGTCCTAATTTCCTCATGTTCCAAAGCATATAGCTGTCGTTAAAGCGTCAAGCCACAGGCCGCAGGTGCAGAGGAGAAGTGGGAGGAGCCTCACGGCAGAGCTCAGGTGTTCTATTAGATCAGTGAAGTTTTTTTGTTTACAGTCACTGAAGGTATCTGCTGAACAGAGGAGAGACCGAGGCGGCTGAAAGAGGCTCTGATGTGGAGCTGTCCTTGGTGCTAAAGCCTCAAGCCAATTAATCTCTCACACACATCCTTCCTCCTCCTCCCTGCCCCCCTCCCTCCGGAGCTCTCCTGCCGGTCGCTTCACATTACCCTCCATGTTCCTGTGCGTGTTTCTGTCTGAAAAACCCGCAGCATCACTTCTGTCGACTTTTCTGGACCAAACGTGGAGGATGTCCGGCGGACAGCGGCTTGTGACCGGCGGGGCAGGGCAGCGCGCGGCCGCGGAGGAGTGCAGCCGCGGGGGGAACTGAGGCGCTGCCATGGTGGGACGTTCTGCACCACCAAAGTTGGAGTTGTGAGAAGTATGAGCCGCTTCTGCACAGGTGAGTTTTGGTCAGCTGCCCTGCATTTGGGGTAGAATAGGGAGTACTGAAAGTTTTAAAAGGGGCTCCGTGTCCTGCTCATGATCACCTGCTCAGGTTAATCTCCTGACAATCCCTTCTTCAAACGGACTTCATGAGAGGTCTGTTTTACCCATTCTGACTTTTCTTTAAATGTTAACGCCAAAACGACGAGCTGCGCGTGTTGATGAGAATTTATGGATGATCTGGCTGTACTTCAGTCTGCTTCGAGCTTCCTGACGCAGCCAGCGTCCTGAGGGTGTCCCACGAGGAGATGGACAGTCTAAAATTAACCCGCAGACCTGAGCCAGAGAACATTACACAAGCAGATAAAGATCTGACGGAGTCTGACGCTCTACAGAGCTGCGGTGGCTCCTTACTTTCAGGAGGGCTCACCAAAAATATGCATCACCCAAAATCTGAAGATGCACTTTTCTACATGGTTCCAACTGTTTGTGTTTGTTTTGTTCTGTTACAGCTGAGCTTTGCTGCTCAGTCAAAAAAGTAATAGATTACTAGAAGTGTTGAAGTTACTTTAATCATTATACCAGCAGAAGACTTAAAACAATTACAACTGTACCATGGATCATTTACTTTTAAATAAGGGCCAAAAGCTGTTCATTCATATCTTCTAACAAACTAGTTATTTTTTAGTAAAGTGTACAGTTATTATCTTTCAGTACCTGTAAAAAGCCTGCATAGGTCTAGATTAGAAAGGGAAGTATGGAAACCACAACCAATGACACAGTGGTCATTTTTCTTTTCCTTACAGATGCCATAATTTCTGTTTCTCTTTCAATTCAAGAGAATCAAAAAATAAAAATAAAAATCTGGCATGAAGTAAATGTGAAGGTGTTTCAAATACTTTAGTTCCTATTACAGACTCACATCTAATTTTTAAAAAGAGAAAACAAACCAAAAGTTCAAATAACATTTAACAAAGAAGCTTCTAATAGTGGATGAAATGACTCCACTTATAGACTGGCAGCTTTTGGCTTTTTAGAAAAAAATGAAGTAGTCATACTAATTTAAACAAAATTCATTTACACCATTTTAGTCTGTGAAGCCAAACAGGAAATTTGGCTCAGTAATTTAAGTAATAAAACTCAAAGTGGCTGTTTTTGTTTTATTTTCATCTGTTTTCACGAATGGTCGTCCAGATATTTCTGTTATGATTCAGGACTTATTGTACTGATGACACATTCTTATGAATTAGTCACATAGCAAGTCTTTTCACCTCCTCACTATCTCACTGTTCTAAATTAATTTTTACTGCACGCAATTTCCAACACACGTGTGTTCATGTGATGCACATGTGCAATAAAGCAGTTTCCATGAGGCTAAACTCAAAGAGGTCTGGTGGCAGGACTGAACTGTTAATGCATCTCTTAACACATCTGTTAAAACTGACTAAAACAAAGTGTTTAAGTGATTGTTTCTGAAACATGAAGGATTCTGCAAAATGCTAGTGTTCTGCTCGGTACTGTTAGTAATGTATGGTCTGTGTACAGAGGCTGACCTGTACCTGCAGGTGTGTCACGGTGCAGATCTGTCCACGGACACGTCCTACAGATCAGAGTTGTCAGTGTTTTGTTTCCTGGACAGGGTTCTGTGTTTGTAGATGAAAAGATGTGGGCTGGAACCACAAAAGTGCTTCCTGACTGGAGGTGGTGTCACACTCTGAAGGCTTCCATCTTCACACTTCACTAACTTAACATTGACCTCCAAAACAAAGTTTAGCCAAATTTAGAGCGCAAATTAGGGCCTGATCACACAGTGTGCAGGGCGTGGGCACAGCGTGGGCGTGTATAGTAATCAGCTGTGGATTGGACTTAATGGTCGTGGTTTTAGCAGTTGAGTGTCATCGCGTTTCAGAAATGTCACGGTATCAGCACGGCGTAACCATAAGCTAAACATAGATTCAGATCTAATCTGCTGTTTGCTGAAACCTCAGCAAACAAGATCAAGCAGACAAGAAGACTTCAATTAGAAGGCTGAGAGAGTCTCCTTGATTTTCAAAATAAAGCAGGCCTGCATCTAAAACTAGCTGCTGAAGGTCACCACCAAAAAAAGCAGCTGTGGGCATAGAGGAACCATACACAGCAGAACACTTCCAGGTTCTCATCTTTAAACAAGTAAACAGAACTGTTCTCAGAAAATGACTCGTATTTCTGTGTTAAAATACGCTGATAAATAATAGAGCCAGTCCAATAACACCTTCAGAGCATCCTGGATCTGTCATAAGTCACTCGCAGAGACCGTTGAGGGTTAAAATTCCTGACCCATCAGCTTTCCAGGAGGACGGAACAGACAGAGACTGTGAAGTTGTTTTGTCTGACTATTTCTTAAGCATTTCTGTTTGAGGAAAGTCGGAAGAGGGCCGGATGTCCAAACCTGGTCATCTTTACAGTTAACACAAACACAGAGAAGGATCAAGGAGCAGAAAACAGAAGTTTAAATTCAAAAAACTTTATTCATCTTCAAAGTAAAACACTGTGTTGATTGATTGGTTTCTGTTCTGTTTTCCAGCTGTGGATCTCTTTGGGACTGCATCAGCTTGAACAGTTGGTGGGCCTGAACAATACCCCCACCCAACCCCCATCCCCCACCCCCCAAAAAACCCACCACCTCTTTTTCAGTCCTCTTGTCCCTCATCAGGACCACCTTGGTTTGAGGACCTAGCAGTCCAGGCAGACCAACCATGACGGAGAGAGCGACCTTCAGCACCCCCAAAACCACTCCACGGCCGACTGCAGCCCCCCTGCTTCCCCCTGAGCCCATCGACATCATCCGCACCAAAGCCCGGTCCCGGCGTGTCCGGCTGAACGTGGGAGGACTCACTCA
The DNA here is from genome assembly GCA_036245035.1 of Adrianichthys oophorus. NCBI lineage: Eukaryota > Metazoa > Chordata > Actinopteri > Beloniformes > Adrianichthyidae > Adrianichthys > Adrianichthys oophorus. Next base: position 24,106,965 of record BSAI01000012.1, on the reverse strand, counting down.
TGAAGTGCTGTGGAGGACTCTGGACCGGCTGCCCCGGACTCGCCTGGGACGACTGCGGGACTGCAACACTCACGAATCGCTGCTGGAGATCTGTGATGACTACAGTCTCCCTGACAACGAGTATTTTTTTGACCGGCACCCCATGGCCTTCTCCTCCATCCTGAACTTCTACAGGACAGGGAAGCTGCACATGATGGAGGAGATGTGCGCTCTGTCCTTTGGTCAGGAGCTCGACTACTGGGGAATCGACGAGATCTACTTGGAGTCTTGTTGCCAGGCCAGATACCACCAGAAGAAGGAACAGATGAATGAGGAGCTGAGGAGGGAGGCAGAGACACTGCGGGATAAGGAGGGGGAGGAGGAGGACCAGGGCTGCTGTCCCGATAAGAGGCAGAAGCTTTGGGACCTGCTGGAGAAACCCAGCTCCTCAGTGGCTGCAAAGGTAACCCAGCTGCACACACCACACCAGTCTACCTCATAAACCTTTCTGTCAGTGCCTGTCAGCAGGAGATGGGGATGGGGATGGGGATGGGGGTGCCCCGCCGACCTCCCCAGGTGAAGGGAAGATCCTTGTTCACATGTTTACATGGAGATGAGAGCGGTGAGAGTTCAAACCCTGTTCAGTATTTGGTTGATTTGGGTCTGGTTTTCCTCACTAAGCCCACAGTATAAACTTAGTAGATTCTTTTTTAACTCATATTTTTAAGATAAATAAAAACAGATTTCTAAGTATTTTTCCTCATAGAAGTGCTGGAGCTTCTGTTCACTCATGAACATAATCCACAGCAAAGCCCCAAAACTTAACATTTTGTTTTGTTGCTTTGAAGAACATTCTCTCAGAGGTTCAGTCTTTGAGACATCCTCCAAGGTTTTGCGACCCAGACTGTGGAGCATCAGCTCTGAGATCTTTGCTGTCACAGCTTCATTGGGGGGGGGAGGTTCCTGCAGCTCCTGGCTGCAGAGAGAGAACTGAATCCTGTGGAAGCAAATAAAATAAAATAAAAGCATGATAGGTTCACCTGTTGGCATCAGAAACATTTTGTTCAGATGCCAGAGGGAGGGTCAAGCACAGAACATTATGGGATATTCCCAATTTGCTTACACAGTGCCAACTAATACATATTTGGAATATTCAAAGCACCAAAAGTAAAAAAGTCAAGGTAGATTTTGCTAAATGAGTATTATTTTTAATTTTCATTGTGCAAAATCACAGCAGTAAAGATGACACAGCAAATAGAATAAAGTAAAACTGATAGAATCCTAAGGTTTCATTCATCCACATTACAACAAGGCGCATGGTCAAATATAAAATGGAAATGGATAAAGACAACAGAAATGAAGAAAAAGATCAAGGTCAGATCAAGTCTGACTGAACTCTGTCAGAATTAAAGGTGTAGTTTGGTGAATGTTAAAGCAGCTTGCCGCCATAATTTCTGTTTGTCTTCTTTGGATTCACCACAGCTGTGCACAGATATGCTCAGCTGCTGAGGCTGCTCCAGAGTCACATGACTTTTCACAGTGGGATGTTGTGTTTGTGAACATATGCAGTCAACACGTTCATGTGAGTGCAGAGATAGACTTTGTTTCAGTGGTTCTCTCTAAAAATACCTCCAGGAGCCATGTGACCCCCCCCGTGGAACTGTGGTGTCAGCAGGAGGGAAGCAGCTTAGGCCGCCGCTCTGACATGCGCCATGCACAGAACTTCCTGGTGACAGGAGCTGATTAGAAACTCGTGCACGTGGAAATCTTCTTTTCTTTCAGTCTGAAAATGTCACATTCGACAACTTCATCTGCTCCTTCCTTCCCTGCTGAGGGACTTTTTTTTTTGTGGGGGGGCAGCAGTTTTGACAGCAGAACGGCTTTCATGGTCACCTTCTGGACTGACACCCCCTCCCCCCACGCAGAATGACTTAGGAGTACATCTTAATCTCCTCAGGGGCTTTCAGAAGGACTGCAGAGAGGCTAACTGTTGGCAGGTTGAATGGTCTGTCCTGTTCACTATCTAACCTACGGGGGGAGGGGGGGGACTTTAATCATTTAAGTTTTGTAATATTATTTATTTGAAGAGGTCCTTGACCCTGCCTCTGCATGATGTATCCATGGTAACCAGGAGAACATGATGGAGCATGTTTCTACACTTGCATGTTACACTAGGACCTAAGAGGCTCGACCATAATGAAGCTGACGCTCTGGTCAGAATCTGTCGGCAAACTTTTACGTTTCAGAAAAACATTTATAGATGTCGACTTGGCAAACGTGTTACTCACAGGTGGGATCCAGCGGGTCTTTGTCCGAGCATCTACATTAATACATTATTACCATGACAACAATGTTATGGAAAAACTTAAACGTAAGAAAACATGATAAAAAAAATCTTTATGTTCTTGCACAGTCATGACTGTCACCTGTCAATAAAAATTATTCAAATCTTCACATGTATCTGGTTCTAGCAGATGTTCCCACCCCCCAGAGGTCCCCCCTTGTGTTACTGTCATTGGTTCTGTACAGAAACTCAACAATCAGAATTATTTTCTGCAAAGCAAGTTTATGTTAAACATGTTTTACAAAACAAGTCCATTTTAAACCAGCAGGAATACACACAACAGTTCTTTGTTTATACTCTTTTAATTATCCATAAACTAATTTTATTATTTTTTATCTAACTGTGACTCAGACACTGAGATTTCCAGTCCAACAAGACTCAAGAGGAAGGAAAAAAGACAGGAACCAGTAATTTCTTCCAAAGAAAGAAACCAAAGTTTAGTCCAGCTCAATTATTGAGGAAAACTATAAACTCCAAGATTTCCAAGACACTTATAAATTCTGAATATATGTATTTTGGTCATCTATTCTGCTTTTAATATTGAGCAGTACAGAAAAGCTAAAATTAGTGAAACATGATCTGTTTTACCAGTTCTTAATAAAACTCTGGCTGCAGCGTTTTGACCAATCAGAGGTAGGGGTGTTTTATGATTAATGGACTTAATTGATGAATAGATTATGATCCAACAAGATCGATCTGTTTGAGGCAAGTTGTTAATCAAATTGAATCTATCTTTAGCATTATAAAATTGTTTCAAAATAAATGAAATAGATTATAATCGATTATGGAAAATACCATTTAGATTGAGACATGGAAGGTTTATTTTACTATAATGTAAAAACAAATAAGTTCCATCACTGTGAACAACACACTTGTGATGCAGTAAAAAAGGATCAACCATCATTACAGTCCAATGTGTGGAAGCACATTGCAAAAACATGTAACCATAAGGTGTGTTAGAATGTTCTGATAATGTTCTCTTTGGATTTTTTTGATGTGGAAAAACAAGAGAGCTGAACTTTATCAAACTACAATCTGAATGGATTTGACATTCATTCTTGTTTACTCGTTTGTTTGTACACATATTTAATTTACACTTGATTATCTTGCAAGAAAAACAAGGAATCTGGAAAACTTCACCTGCACTATTCAGTACCAGGTGTCACACTGGTTGCAGTTTTGGATAAAGATGTCCTGGATCCATTTTAGATCAGTGAATCGGACCCAATCAGATTTGTTAAAAATGAACCAAAATTAACTTTAAATTGGATCGTCAACCACAAAATATGATATGAATCAAATTGTTTTTAAAATGAATTGTTACACCGCTGATCAGAGGAGAATAGAGAATAGAGGAGAACACTAAAATCATAGCAGTCAAACCTTGAAGAAGGAAATGATTGAACTATGTTCTCTGTGTCTTGCTAACAGAATATTTTAGAAGCACTGCAAGGATGAAAGACAGGAGTCTTAGAAACTTAATTTATATTGAATTGAAAAGTAAGTCTCTACCAAAAAAACTCAGATTTTTTTAACTAAAGGATTGGAATTTAGGTCCAGCCCCTCAATGTCTGTACCAGCAGAGAGAACAAGGTCAGATGTAGTTTGAGTCTTGAGTCCTGAGTCTGCTTTCAAGATTTGGGTTTTTTCCTGTCTTCATTGAGTGCTCTTTTAAGGCCTCATTATTACTGCTTGGTTAACCTAATGCTCAGAGATGGACATTCAGCAGACAAGAAAGAATCAAACCCTGACAGGAAACTTGATTAGCTTCTGCACTTCTTGGTAAAAGACCATTAAATTCTAAAAGTGATTGATCATTTTCAACACTTTAGAGAAGGTATGACAAACCCAGTCAGTGATGTAATAATTTATCAAATACAAAACAATGATTAACACTAAAGTGACAAAAAATCCTGACAAAAACTCAAAGCCAGGCAGATGATACACAGCATGAGGGTTTTTTCTGATTTGATAGTCTGAGTGTTGTGCTATGACTGATGGGTTTGCTTAAGTAATGACTTACAGCAGTTCTTCCTGTTCAGCCTTAAGGATTGTTAAGGTTGAATAACAACAATCTTCCTGTTGAGGTCAAGTTTCTGTCAGACAAAAGGAGATGACATATATTGTGTGTAGAATGCTATTTACTCTAACAAGATATGTAGAGTCTTTGTGCCTTTTTACACCTAAATTCATTCATTTCTTTGAACACAGGGCAGACTGAAAATCATTTACAAACTCCACTTTAAAAAAAAAAAAAAAGTGAATGAAGGAATTAATATAACTTAACAAGGAGGAGATCTGATACCATAGCTCTATTAAAAACAGCAGATAATAAATAACACTTCACAATAGATAACAGTAACAATGAAAAACAATGTCCAAGTGGGTTTGTAAAGTCTGATGGAAGGAAAGATCTGTGAAAGCGCTCCTTCCTGCAGCGAGGGTGTTTTTTAGTGTCTGATTTGAACCAAGTTTCAGCTAGCTTGTGAACATGCAGCTCTCCGTCTCATATCCCACTGTACAACCCTGCAGCAAGACAGGTCTAAAGATTTTGATCAAGATTTTTTATGTAAGAGTGCAGAAGTTTAGCTACATGCAAACATATTCAAGACTGCATCAGTCCAGTCATCCTCTATGAACACCATCACCTTCTGTCCTCTCTGGACTTAAAACTCACATCAGTCCTGTTTGTAAGTTTGGAAGTAACTCTGTCTCTTCTTCTCTCTGCATGATGTTGAATCATTCATCCTTTCTTTTTTCTCCTCTCATTCACACTTTTATACCTGACAAAAGTCTTTTAATTGCTTCATGGGAGTCATCACAGCACAACACACAGTACCTGTTCAAAATTCCCTTCACTAGATCCCCATCTTCTGCAAGAATACAAACATACCTTGTCTTTAACTTACAGAATCCATGCATGCAATGGAAAAGCTCAGGTTTTATTTTGTCAAATCCATAACCTTGAAAGGTGGTCATGGTTGGAGTTACGTAGGAGACAGTGACTCCTTTAGAAACATAGAGGCTTTAATATACCTAAAGTTAAACATGACAAAAACTAACACATGCCAAACTTGAAAGAAGGTGACTAAACAGAGAAACCAACACGAGCAACAGAAATGTGACTGAGGACTAATTAACCAACAGAAGACAGCAACAATGAGTGAAAGCTGAAACCTGGTGTGAACATGAAGTGATAAACATTAGATGAACACACTCATGACTTAAATGACAAAAAATGCCTAAAAAATCTACAAAAAAGCACCAATCTACAAAGTTCTATTTACAACATCCTCCTCCACATCCTGCTGTGTTTGACTGTTTTTTGTACTTACCTTTTTAAAATATGATGCTATTTGACACTTTGTGTGTTTCATTAAATGTAAATCTGACCACAGTGTTATCATTAATATTATCAATATTTAATATTTTATTTTGAAACAGCTAAAAGGATTTATTCATCAAACAACATCTGACATGAGCCCCTTCAGAGCGGAGGTGGGCTCTAAGTGAGCGTGCTGCATCACTGTCTCAGCAGACTGGGATTTGTCTTCAGATGATCATATGTGTGTTTGTAACTAAAGCTCAAATTCATAGACTTTCTGCACAGGCAGGAGCTTCTGCAGAAAAAAAACTGTTTCCAGAAATACCTTCCCTCCTCATATTGATCCAGGCTCAGCTTTCTCTGCTTCCTTTAACCGCTACTTGAATCTCTTTAGTTTTCTGACTTCCTTCTTTACTCTCAGGAGATGAGATACATCACATGACCTCAGCATAAGGGAGGTAAAAAGCTACTGAAGCAAAGTCAGAAGCCAAGAAAAGTTATGCTGGAATTTGGCCTGTCACTTTCTTGAGCTGAAGAGGCAGGTCACATGGAGGAGAGTGACAGTTTGAATATGAGAGATGCTGGGGTATGAAAAGAGTTTGCTTAAGATCTAAAGATAAAGATGAGCAGTGATGGAGGCCTGCATCACTAATGTAGACCTGCATAAGGAGAAAAAAGGCTGACTTCAGTAACAGAAGGGTAGAAACCTCTGGACCTGAATGTGAAAATTGTCTAAGGAGAACCTCAGCAGCTCGTGTCTCTGTGATGGACCTCATAGAACACCTGTGCTTTTTTTTTTTTTTTTCCAAATGAAGCAGTTGCTTTATCACTGTGATGAAGACGAGCAATACTGATCCGATGAATCTCAAATGTCAGGCTTCGATTAATTCTTCCTCCACTGAGCTGCTTCCAAAGCAGCTTGAGTGTTCCTGGTACTTCTTAAAATCTGTCCTGAGCGCCAAGGTCACAGCGTTTGGCATCCATTAAGCCATTAAGATGCTGAAGAAGAACACACAGCTCTCTTTCCTGCCTTCTCTTTCTTCCTGGGCTCCATCCATCTTTCACACTGCTCACCTCTGATGCTCCTTCGGGGCCCCTGATTCCATGCTGGGACCCGGTTTAGGGTCAGCTGCAGTTCCTATGATGCCGCTTCACATAATTTGCTAGGAAGCTAGTGGAGCTAAACAAGCAGCTGTGGCATCATCCACAAGGAGTTCTGAGCTTTCCTTACCGCAGCTGGTACAAACCAACAGCAGCAGAACATCTGACCTTATGGCTCTGGAAGTATACATCCTTACATAAACACAAGAGGTTCACAGCTGACCACGTCTCTAGCAGCACTTTAGATGTGTTCTATTCTGTTTGAGTACTGAGGCTAAAGCTGGAGATAAATTATACTGCTTTGACTTCTGTGAGCAAGACACATCTTAACTGTTAAGTTGTTAAGTTTAAACTCACAAAAAGAAAGATGATGAAGCTTAGGAGTCTGGAGGAAGCAGCGGAATGGAGCCCCCTGGTCAGGGGGTGTTGGGGGGCTCGTGAAGCCTCACTGCAGCTGCACCTTACAGACCAAGGCATTCTGAAAAAGACTGCTTCTAATGAACATTTTTAACGATTAACTATAGTGAAATTTTAAAAATAATTTTTCTGATTTTTTTTTTTGGGTGTTTTGTTGTTTTGCAAAACACAAATCAAACTAAAACAAAACCATAACCCAAAAATCAAGGTCTGAACCAAGTTCACAGGGAAAGTAAATGTTGTATCCCTTCAATCTATCCTGTGATTTAGATTTTTTTTTTTAATTTTGTTTATTTTATGAAGGCTTAGAGGTGCAGGAACATTGGAGTCTGCACAATAGAACTGATTTCCCCAACATATATTCTACCCCTGTTTAAGTTTGCTCTTCTACTGTCAGGAACTGGAGGTGAAGAACCCAAAAGGCAGGAGATCAGGTTTATTGACAGAAACTAAAGCATTTAATAAACAAACCGATTCATGACAAACACCATGGGAGCAAACAAACACAGGAGTGACCTAACAATGTAGAACTAAAAACCAGGCACTTAAACAAACTGAAGGAGAATAGCAGAAATGAAAACAGCTGTGGATGATCAACATGGACATGTGGTGACTAAAATGGGACAACTCAGAACATGACCAAACCCAAGAGTACAACTGAAAAAATAAACTAGTGCACAGAATCCTCAGACTACTTCAAATCTTAAAGGATTTCTAACAACTTCCAGGACAAAGGTTGGAAAATATATCGGGGAAAAAAAAACTTCTATTCCACACAGGAACCTGTGCAACACATCCTCAACACATTGGAAAAAGTGGCTAAAGCAAACAAAGAAGCAATGCAATTTAAAATAAAATAATCAAAACAAGCAAAAATAATCAAATTCCTTCATTAATAATTTCATTTTACTGTAAACTGGTGCTTCACATTATACCAAGCATCTGCCTGTGAACATGTGCTTTTAAATAAGCAAATACATTGATTTATAAATGTTTCTTCAGATTGAAGTTGACTTACAGGAGTATTCACCAATCATACCAATCATTCACCATCTACCATCATGTTAATGTTTAAACCACCACATGCTAACACATCAGAGGCCATTTAAGGAGCTGCAAACTTAACGATTAACAACTGGAAAAGCTGGAGGTTATGGGAAGTAAACTTTCTCCAATTATTTAAAACTCCTACTCTTATTTATGAACTTATTCATGTTCAATAAGCCTTTCAACAGGGTCATGAAGCTGACAAGATTATGTAGCAGAAAATGGGAACAAAAAGAAACTAAATAAAACTTTAGTTCTGCCCCATTCTTAATCACCCTTCACTATGTGGATATAGTCTACATAACAAGCTTATGTCTCTTTCATAACATTGTGTGCAAACAAATATTCATCCATCCATCCATCCTGTTAACCCGCTGTATCCCTTTCAGGGTCACAGGTATGCTATAGCCTGTCCTAACTACTGTTGGGCAGTAGGCGGGTTCACCCAGTCTGTTGTTGAGCAACAGAATCCCTCTCACACATGACGCATGTTTTTGGACGAGAAAGCCAGAGTGCCTTGAGAAAACCCACAAATTCACAGGGATAACATGCAATCTCCAAACAGAAAGGTCCCAGCTGGGATTCGAACCAAGGCATTCCTTACTGAGAGCGCAAACCACTGCAACACAGTGCAGCCCACCAACAAACATCTTGCTTCAAATTATTCAGTAATTACCAATGGTAAATGGCGTATACTTGTATAACACTTTTCTACCTTCCTTGAAGCCTGAAAGTGCTTTACAGTCACAGTTCCATTCACACACTGATGGTGGCTCTGCTGCCAAACAATGATGCCAACACTGGTGCCAACCTGTAACCACCAGAGGCCATCTGCTAGAGGTTCAATGTCTTGCCCAAGGACACTTCAACACATGGGCGGGCAAGGCGAGCATCGAACCTGCAATTTTTCGATCAGAGGTCGAATGCCCTACCACTGCACCACGACCGCCAATGATGATGGTATCTTGTCGTGAGCCTTCATGTGGCTCTTCTGGGCTGGTTGTCATGTCTGTCAGACGAACAGTCTGGCTAGAACAGTTTATTGGAGCTTATTTTTGAAACACAAACAATAAAAAAGGAACATTTCTCATTTTGTCTTCTTAAAGTTATCCTGAACTCTATGGCTTAATTTTGGAATCAAATTATTTCACATTGAAGTGAAAATGATGAACCTTGTTCAAAGTCACAGTGGGACAAAGATCATTAGTGGCTTTATGCTGTTTCGTTTTCCCCTTGGTGAAACGGATTCAGGGTTTTTAAAGCGATCCTGAAACACGGGGTGGCCTACTTCTTTTAACAATAATATACTGTACATGTATTTCATCTGATACATGGGGTTTCTAGCTATTGATTCCTTCTCTTCTGAAAGGAAAGAATGAGTAACCACTTCTGACCTCTCTCTATCCTTTCTATAGTTAGCAGTGCAATCCTATTACAGTTATCCTGGAGTGTCCTAGCAGAAGCTGCAGAGGAAGACTTCAAGCACTCATGCTTCTCCTGCCACAGCTGTGGGTTTCAATGTTTCACTGCTTTCAGCCCCGTTTCAGCACCACACCTCATTTTTTTAAACAGACAAAAAAGTCTGGTTCTGCAGCCGAACACCAACATTACCATACAATCTAACAATAAAAAACAAAGAGACATCTTTTCACACATTTCAATAAGGTTCCAAAGAAGCTTCTGGGAGCTACAACTAAAAAAAAAAACAACTGTTTGACCAAGGGACAAATAACACACAGAGTTAATGTTCTAAGTAGGAAATGAAACATTCATTCTTGGATCTTTAAGTTGAACATTTTTCAGAGCAGGAAATGTGGCTAAAGCTCAGCAGAGGTGAAACACTCAAAGCACAGAAGGAAAATGCTAAATTAATGTGTTCACCTTCACTAGTCAGACCCTGAGACGTCAGATCAAAACCAATTTCTCCAGAAAGGGGATCAGAATAATACATTAATGCATATTTGTTTATCCACCAGTTTATGATTTGTTATAGTAAGTGTCATTTCACAAGTTTTTTTTTCACTTTTTATGTGATGGAAGAGGCAAACAGAAAGAGAACAGAAATATGCTACAACGGGTTAAATTCTGAAACTGTAAAACATATAAGTATTTCAGAAAACATCCTTTATATTGTTTTTTAGCTATGGAGTTCAGTTTGCTCCCCCCAAAATCTGCCAAAGCCTCTGGCTTAGAGCTGCACAGAGAAAAGCAGCAGATTTTGGAACAACATCCTGGAGGAAGATGAGACTGGGAAAGTCAACAGCAACACATTTGCACAAACACTTCAAATGTACTGTTGGCCATGGTGGTGGTGGGTTGATCATGTGGACTGATCTGCAGCCACACCGCTCTGTAATAAGATTATCCAATGTGAGGTTAAGACATGGCTTAAACTTGAGCACTAATTAATTCCTCTAAAATAAAATGGAAAATAGTAAAGTCAGTGTTTGTTCCTCTCTGAGATCCAGAGTTCAGAGAAGGGTGCGTCTTCACCCGAGTGCTGTGGTGGGACTTCAAGAGAACTGTACATGTTATCGCTCTCGAACCTCACGTAACCGAAGATCACTGAGCTCTCTAAAAGAACAGGAATGTTAGTTTTATTTTGAAGAACAGACCTTGTTTTGGTTGGGACATTTTTAATTTTACCAGGAAAATTCTGATTGAATCATATTTGAGGGTAAAGGAAGATGAACATCCTGATGTGTTTTTTTAACCTAAAACAACACATTTTCCATCCAGTCACTAATGTGCACTTTTATTTAAAACTGAATGTAAAATAGAGTTGATGAGAAAACAATGAAATAATCGAATGCTTTCATTGGTTTTCTGTTTAATTAATCAGCAGTCAGTGGAGTGTCAGGAGCTGTGAAGCAGACATGTGGCTGGAAGCTGACTAAGACGGGAAGGAGACAAATGCAACTTCAAACTATTAAAATCACTTTGGGTCAAAAACTGTGAACTTTGAGGGTTTTTTTTCTGCTGTGGTCTCAAACAAAGTTTTGTCTTTGTCTTACAGATTCTGGCCATGATCTCCATCCTTTTCATCATCATTTCCACCATCTCTTTATCCCTCAACACTCTGCCTGAGCTTCAGGTTGTGGATGAGTTTGGTCAGTTCAGCGACAACCCCGGTCTGGCACACGTGGAGGCCGTTTGTATTGCCTGGTTTACCATGGAGTACCTGCTCCGCCTGCTCTCAGCACCCAACAAGTGGGATTTCGTTAAGGCGCCGCTGAACATTATTGATCTACTGGCTATTCTGCCTTACTACGTGACCCTCTGTCTGACTGAATCCAACAAGAGCGTGATGCAGTTTCAGAACGTGCGCCGTGTGGTCCAGATCTTCCGGATTATGAGGATCCTTAGGATCTTAAAACTTGCGAGACACTCTACAGGTCTGCAGTCTCTGGGTTTTACTTTGCGAAGAAGCTATAATGAGCTGGGTCTGCTCATCCTCTTTTTAGCCATGGGCATTATGATCTTCTCCAGTTTGGTGTTCTTTGCTGAGAAAGACGAAGATGCCACTAAGTTTACCAGCATCCCTGCATCCTTCTGGTGGGCCACCATTACAATGACAACTGTTGGGTATGGAGACATTTACCCACAAACTCTGCTGGGCAAGATTGTAGGGGGGCTCTGCTGTATAGCTGGTGTGCTGGTCATTGCTCTCCCCATCCCTATCATTGTCAACAACTTCTCTGAGTTCTATCGAGAGCAAAAGAGGCAGGAGAAGGCCATCAAGAGGAGAGAAGCTCTAGAAAGAGCCAAGCGAAGTGGAAGCATTGTTTCCATCAACCTAAAAGATGCGTTTGCTCGTAGTATGGAACTCACTGACGTCTTAGTGGAAAAAAGAGAGGAAAGCAACCACTTGTCCCCGAGTCGTTGGAGCTACCACAAGCATTACTCCAACACAGAGACAAGCAGCCCTGGCAAGTCCCAACACTACCAAGAAGTCTTCCTGCAATGCTCCCCTGAACGAGGAAAACCGTCACCTAACAGAGCCACCACCCAGCCCGTCAGTGTGAGGAAAGCAGAGGACACTCCGAAAAGAACGGCTAACATTAAAGGAGAGCGGGAAAAACTGATCCAGGACCAGACGGGCATTCATGTTTTGACCTCCTACCAAGGCTGGCAAACTTCACCTAAACAGGACACTGCTGTAAAAAAAGGCTCAAACATGGTTGATGAGCTGTCTTTAGAGAGAGGAGAAAGGAGCTCTCTTCTCCCAAGGGTTGATGGAGGTCAGACTGCTCTTAGGCAGCAGCTAATCCCCCCTCCTTTGGATCTAAGTCAGATCAGCACCACTCAAACAAATCTGCGTTCAGACATCATCCAGCCAGGATCCATCATCAAAGAGGGCTTGTATGAGTTTTTGTCCAGCCCTAAAGAAGGACCTTTGACCTTACAGGGCTCAGACAGCTGTTCTGTGGCAGCCGACAGCATCTGCAGTTCTGCGCAGGACTACAGCAGCCCTCACAAGATGAAAGTCCTCAAGGTCGATTTCATTGAATCCCATGATGACATTCTTATGGCAGTGATGACTCCCGTGGCCACCTCAGCCCCTGTCAGTTCAACAAAGTTTGATGAACTGCTTTCTGACGACATGATTTCCAGGATTTCTACATCTCCTAGCTCTGTGACACACGAGGCAAAGCCTCAACCCTCGCCTCTGGCCCAGCAGCCTGTCAGTCCAGGCATCTCCCAGGGGGGAGGGGAGGGCTCAGTGGCCAGGAGCTTAGAAGGTGAAGGACAGCTCACGGGTTTAAGTCACCCAGGGAAGAATCACATGGAGAAGTCTGCTGCGGTCTCCAGCAGTGAATTCAGCCCACTGTCATATAAAACCCCCTCAGTCAACTGCTCCCAGGAAATGGTATCAATGGAAGAAGCAAATGATGGAGCTGAACAAGAAGAAGGAGCACAGGATGGGGAAAAAGGAGAAAATCATATAGTGGTTGATGGAAACCTGTCACCGGCTTGTGAAACAAGCATGTGAGCTCAGAAGTAAAGACTGAATGACAGAAATGTGCTCAGACACCATCATATGAACTGTAATGGCACAGCTGTTTTCCTCATCTCTTTCCGGAGTTGAAGTGTGCCGCTGAAAAATGACGTCACTGACGCTTTCCAACCAGGAGCTCAAGTCTACGCCTTCTGGCTCCACTAAAACCACCACAAGCTGTGGTCTTCACATGCTGGGGTACTCAGACTGAAGGAAAACAAAGCCTTGACTCGGTGGTCTGATTTGTGAACAGGTGTCAATCATGCTTGTTATGAAGTCATTTGATCAAAACGAACTACTTACACCAAAGAAAGAGACAGCACAAAAACATATTTTTTTATATTAATCAAAGCAAATTGAAACACTTTTCTTCAGGTTACAAAAAAGATCAATTTACTGTATTACAGGCCTCATAAACACTGCTGTACTCAGTCAAAAGCATGATTCTTTTGTCAAAAAAGAAACACAACAACGAGTTGGTGTTTGTTTTGTCTTATGGCTGTTTAGAAACTTGTTTACTTTTTGCTTTTATTTCTATTTTTCTCCAACATGTTTTCTATCATATTTACCTGCAGGATTTCCAGGCAAAGACATAAAAAAAAATGGAGACTCACCTTTGTTTATATGCACGACTATTTGCACACGATTCAGATCCTAAATTAGAGGAAACCTGTCCAACAGGGGGGCCTCCACGCTGTCGTGGGGAGAAATGTTTCCCACCAAAAATGTTGCAGCCAAGTTTGCGTTTTGTCTTTCACCAGCTGTCTCCCATTGTCCTCAGGCCTGTGATTTTACTCTTACTGGTGACCCATCAATGTAGACGGATGGCTAATGGATGGATGGATGGATGGATGGATGGACATATAAATGGGAAACATAAAGGCAATGTTTGGAACTGCCAAATCATGAGGACAAGTTGGACTTCACGCCGCAAAGACTTGATGTTGAAATGGAGAAGAATGCTGGACGCTGTGGTGCATTTTTCCAGACAGCAAGATCAAACAGGAAGAAGTGTTGTACGAAGTTTCTTTTCTGGTCTCTGTGAGACTATTTTTTAAAGGATTGCTCTGTTTCATCTGAAACTGGGCCTGACTGAGTACCATTGAGCAAACTAGTATTGCAACTACACTTGCACATGGAAGCTGTGACTGACTTTAACTGAACAATGAAACACCCTTAATTTACAGTGAGAGAGGAGGTTCCCCTGTGCAGGAGGGTTCTTTAACAAGGTGCACAAGTACACGCTTTGCTGCTTAGAAAAACATGGTAGTAGTGCCCCCTACAGGCATTGTTTTGAAACAGTGATTCTTAATTTTTCTGAAATGAGCAGCATTTTTGTTTGTTTTGCTGACCAACTAGGTTTTCATCAGTCAGTTCATAATGGACCAATCACAGGCTGAAAGTATGCTGGGTCACTTTCCAGACGAGATGAAGAGACTTCTCTGGAGTTGTGTAAGTTTGAAACCCTGTGCCTTTTCATAAATTCATTTATGAGAAGGTGGAAGAATACTTGTAAAAAAAAAACCAAAAAACAACTATTTTCTTTTTCTTGTCTTTTTCTTCTTATTGATTGTTCTTGTGTAGAGGTAATGTTTTATTTCCACAGATTTCTCTGCTTTGTTTTACTGTTCCACCTGCTTCGTCCTGATCTGCTCAGACCCCGGCTCAGATACTGGTCGTGGTGTTGTTTGGTTATTCCTGCTCGTCAGGCTTGGTAAAAGGCAGTGAAACTCACCTTGAGTCATGGGATTAGAAGGAGCAGTATTGTGAATGCAGAGGGAGGTACCCAACATCACTGTTTATGAGACTGTGGAACTGCAAACATGAACTGGACTTAGATTGTAGATCTTGAGTGTGGACATGATCCAGCAGTAACTTCTCAGTTCTTTATACAGCCTTTGCCAAGTGTTCAACTCTTAAAAGGAAAAACAAAAAATTCAGTATAAAAACTGTACAGAAAAATTAATATAAATGTTATTTTTATGTAGATTGCAGCTGAGACCATGTTCAGGATAAACTTCACTGTGTCCAGCAGAACAACTGTTCAAAAATGGCTTGATAGTGTTTCAGTAATAATCATCACACTCTTTGTCTTATCAGTAATACTGTTAATAGAAAGTAGGAACCAGAGCTGCCCCATTTTAGTGTGAGGCCAGCTCTGACAAGAATGGAAAGCTGTTCATTTTGTGAATAAAAGCTTGGAGTTTCTGCAAACAGCATGAGCTGTTGGTTTTCCTAGAATTCCTTAAAGTCTCTCACAGGTTCTCCATGTTCTCGTCTGCTGGTGATATGTGTTAGTCATGAGAACGGTGTCCCAAAGTTCACGAAGACCAGGAAAATTTAAAACCTAGCCTGCATGACATCCATAGCTCTGTTAACAGCTCAGATGTTTTCTTTCCAGCTTCTTGTTGCTCCTTGAACATTTCATCGTTTAGAGGTTCCACCCAGAAAAATGGGTCTTCTGGAAAACAGCCTCGCCGTCCTTTCATTTCTCAGCTACAGAACAGGAAATGTGCAATGCTCAACCTCAGGCTTTCAACATGTTTTTACTTTTGCCTCCAATTAATGTCCACGTGAATAAAACCGTAGTTTTTCCTAAAAGTTGGTGTGCATTGCTGCAGCATGATAACACTGATGTGTCACATCACAATCCGTCCCCACATGTTCAGTTTGTTTGACTGTAGCGCACAGAGTCACCATGACCATAGAGAATGATCAGAACTGTTGTTTCATGAATGCTGATTAAATAAAAATCTTAATGTAGGTGGGTTTTTTTTGTCTTCTTTTTTCTTTATTTCTTTGAAGAAGTTCCACTGTGTCTCTCATATAGCAACTATTTTTGGTTTGCTCGCTATGAGTAAAACTATCCAAAAAATAACAAATCTAATAAAAAAAACTGATGCCAAACTTTGCATCTTTTATTGCCTTTTACCAGCTAATACCCTTTCTCTGAAAGAGAGGAAATCAGGAAAATGTCTTCACTCACAAATGTTGATCCTAAAATATGAGACATTTTAAAAGCTTTTTTTTAGCGTTAGATCTACTTTTAACACCAAGTCTATAGGGACAGACGTGGTGGTGGGTTTTCTGTCAATCCTATATTTATCACATTGGACACAGAACAGAAACTGCACAGTCAGCCACAGTACTCCTCATTTCTGGTCTCAAGCAGACAGATTACAGGGACACATTCATAAAAGTTGGAGAAATAAGGCAAAAATGAAAAAAATATATATTTGAAGGGAGCATTATTCACATTCAATTAATTTGCTGGAATAATTGTTAATAGTCAACATAACCCTTTCTGTCTTGTGTCCCATAACCTGACTCCAGTAAACTTTTTGATATTTATTTTTGAAGCAGCGTGCTGCCTCAAATGGATTTCATTCATTCATTCATTTTCCAATCCGCTTTATCCCTTTCGGGGTCACGGGGTTGCCGGAGCCTAACCCGGCTACTCATGGGCGAAGGCAGGGGACACCCCTGGACTGGTCGCCAGTCTGTCGCAGGGGTCAAATGGATTTGACAGTGATAAATAGCTCTTATTAGCATAGCTGTGACACTGACCCAGAGACCTCAAGACTTCGTTCTGATGAGATCAGCCCTGTCATGGACTGATGAATTGATGTTCCTGGAGTGTCTGGGACAGGCTTCAGGTATAGAACCAAGCAGGAATAGATGCATGGCTGTCCAGTATACCTGAGCCTCATAGGACTACAGCTCTGCTTCCTGGCATCAACACTGGATGGTCCAAAGGCTTGGTGGTTCATAATATGGTACACATTGAATCAGAAGTTACAACATCCCAAGTAGAATGGATGTTTCCTACTTTGAAAGACCAGGCTTTTCCCAGAATTCTTCCAGTGGATGTAGCTCACACCCTTTTGTGGTCACCAACCAGACAACCAGCAGCTGGAGGAGAACACGTCCTGACTGTTAACATTTCAAAGTGGACTAGACAACACGGTTTTTTACATAGTAGGTTTAAACTGGTTTAATCTATTGACTTTATAAACTTCTGGAACTCTCCTAACATCTGCGACTGAGTTTAAAAACTCAAAACACAAAGGTTTCAAATTACTTTACACCTCAAACAACTCCTGCTTTATACTGAAATCACTCCAGAACTGCTTTTTTTAATCATACCTGCTGGAGGAAATAACAATCTAAAGTGACAAATGTACCTCTGAGCATTTTACATTTAGATATGATTTATTCTTGACTTCCAATATTGTAGTTTATGTTTGGTTTAAGTTGAGTCAAGATATCAATGCACGAAAAGGTCAAACCAGAAACATGAAAGCCTTTTAAAGTATGGTAGATGTAAAGTAAACCTGACAGTATGTGTGAAGAGGTTTTCTGTTAAACAAAGCAAAATGTGAATTCTAAAACCATGACAAAAGACGTATTTTGCTTTTCTTTTCTGTTGCTACGATTCTATTCTGAAATGTAAAAGAACATAAACTGTTGTACAAAGTGAACCTTAAAAAGCAGGTTTTTAAAATATTCAATCAACCAACAAAAACAGTTGTCGGCTGGTTGAACAACTACAAAACATACAATTTTGGAAAAAACAAGCTTTAGCTCTATAGCCATACAAGAAGTTGGGTTCAGTAAAACCCACAAATACAAGTTTATGTTTATTCTAATTCTTAAACGAAAGTCTTCGTATTTGGCGCATCTTCTGTGGCTTTGACGTCATCAAACGGACGGATGAAATGAGCATCGCGGATCATCTTTGAGCTTTCCGAACCGGAACCGGAACCGGAACCAACGATCATAGTCCACGGCGCATCAGCTGATTGGGAGTGACATCACCCGGATTACAACAGCCTCCGTGTACCGCAGCCTGCTGGGACGTCACTGGGTCCAACCCAACGAAACCAAGCCTTAGCACACGTGCGCGTGTGCCGAGGAGCGGATGAAAGCGGAGCAGATCAGGTAGGAAATAACAGAGACGCGCGCGCATCAACCTAAAAAGCATGATCATACGGCGCGCGCTGAACACGAACCAAGGATGCTGTGATGATTGCTTCCCGCGCGGGTTTGATGACAGAGCGCGTCTCCTCAGTCCGAACAGCTGAATTCTATTGATGCATCGATCCTTGACGCGCGTGCGTCCTCGACATCTCAGGATCATGCAAAAATTAAGCTGCACTGTGCACTTCGCCTTAGCGGGGAGGAGCCCTGTGCGCGTGCGCCACAAAGACACGGAGACTGTCAACTGCAAAACATGGTTTCTGATGTCATAATAGCCCGTAGAAGGACTGTCTCCATATTTATTATTGATATTTATATAAGGGTAAAGAAAATATCCTCTTTCACTGATCTGTAAAAGACCATGGAAGATCATCTGTATCTCTCTGCAGGGCATAACTCTGCCACGTCCTCTCCTGAGCCTAAACGAATTTAAACAGGGTTCAGTTGAAAACAAATGTAAAGGTGCTAGTTTGTTTGTCCACCAGCAGCTGAAGATGTCATTACAATGGCTAAAGATGGAACAAATGCAACAGAAAGAGGTGAAGAAGAGAAGACAGGTAGAAAAACCTACTTCGACTTTTAATTTTGTGGACGGGGTACCATGTTGCTGACCCATCTAATCATTAATAATAATAATACATATATTTAATGTGACTTAATAATAATATTTAAATGTGCCTTTCACGGCCCTCAGGGACACCGTCAAAAATAATTAAATGCAATAAACAGAGTAAGAAGTGATGCAACTATAAATATGATAATTTGAACAAATGGGTTTTGAGTTTTGTTTTGAAGGTAGGAAGACAGTCTGTATTCCTGTCTGTATGGTGTTACAATGTGGACCAAATTGGAGATACACAGAGGGGCAAGGTTGTAGATGGCTTTGAATGTAAGCGTTGGTGTGATGTGGTGGGAGAGGGAGGTTTTGTTGATGATCCGAGCTGCTGAATTTTGAACCAGTTGAAGTTTCTAAAACCTTTACTTTTACTTTATTTTTACTTTCACTTTTTACTTTTGTCAGTAACGGAGTAACGTAGCAAATTACAGCTCAAATTTGGGTAATTAAATTACAATTAGTAGACTACAGAAACCCTCATTACTGTATTACTCACAATCTGGTGCATTAAAACCATCAGTGCCTAATAAAATACATTAACTTGTGTAAACAATTGTCTCTGACTTTGTCTTTTGGTTAAATGAAACAAAACAGATAATAATTATAAAAAAAAAACAAGTTACTGACGCATGCACGCTAATTCATATTGGAGATTAGTCAAAGTAAGAAGAAGAGAGCGTAAATATGGACGTGGACAAATTCTTAGGGCAGTTTGCAACTGCAGCTATTCAAATAATTTCCAATAAAAAAAAAAAAAACTGCAAGTGCAAGCTTTGTTCCAGGAGATGAACTGCTTTCCACAGCCCTAGTGTCAATGAGCAACCTCTCTATACATTATGTAGGTTACTATACAATGTCCATGTTCTCATGTTTGTGTGTTTAAATGAATAAGATCGTGCTATAAACCTGATTGCTCTGTGTAACATTCTGTTTTTAATTTTGTGGATTTTACTAAGGGATCTTTGCACTAGCTTTAATCATTTGAGAATTTATGTGTGAGTGAAAAAAAGAAAAGTAATTAGTCGCAAGATCCTTTATAAATTGGGGAATGAGTACAATAATTTACTTACAATTTCATCCAGTAACTAAAGTAATGTAATCAATTACTCTTTAAAAGTAATTTACATTGGCAATGGGGCATACCAGAAGGGACAAGAGAGAGCTGGGACCCAAAAGGAGGAGAGTTGAATAAACTGTGTGAGGCCAAAGAGATGAGTTTTGAACCAGTTTAAGGTAGTAGGGATAATGCCAATTAATGAGAGTCTCTGTAGGAGGATGGAGTGGGATGCTAGGTGGAAATCCACAATGAGGTCAAGGAGGATGAGAACAGAGAGTGATCCAGAGTCTGCAGCGAGGAGGAAAGTCATTAATGATTATGATGAGTACGGTTTTAGTGCTGCGATGGGGTTGGAAATCAGACTGAGATGTCTACGGGGAGTTGTGACTTAAAGTGAGAATTGAATAATTGGGTGAATAGTTTTTCTAGGATTTTGGAGATTAAAAGTACATTTAAAATAAGGTGCGCATTATGGTAATGTTCGTCAACACACTTGCCATGAAAGGTAAACCATAAAATAATGAATGTGTATACATGCATGGATGTGTGTGTGTGTGTGTGTGCAGGATGTCCTCACTGTCAGAGCAGCTACAGGATGTGCGGTGTCAGGCTGAAGTCTGTCTGTATTCGGGGGGCAGAGTGGTGGACATGCGATCTGGTGTGATTGCAATGGCAAACCTGCCGTTACCGCCTTGCTCCAAATATCAGCACATCGCTGCAGAAAACATGGTCAGGGAAAACAGCTTTGGGACCAACAGGAAGGAGGTACGAATCTCTCAAATATTTAAGAAATAACGTCTATAAAATTCATGAAGACGTGAACTTGTGGAGTAAGTTACAGTGGTATTTGTTATTTTGTAATGTGAATACTGCAACACTGTGCAGCAGCACCTGCATCAATCCCAAATAGAAGTGTAGAACCAACCAATAAAACCGTATCTCAGCTGACAGTATCATATAAAGGGTTGCATGACCTTAATCTGCATGGTCTTTGTTGCCCAGGGCAAATGAAACACGAGTTTACAAATTTATTTAGAAACAACTGCTTTATGAAGTTTAACTTTACAGATACTGATTTAGAATTTCTCTCTCTAAAAAAATACTCCACGTCTTTCTACAGCTTGTTCTTTTTCTTCCAGTTTACTTTGTACCTTTTGAAGCATTTGCGTTTTCCATTCTGTGCTTCTTCTGCAGACCCTCGCATCTCTTCAGAGGTTCTCTACAGCACTCAACATTTTAGAAAAGTATGGCTGTAATTTGACAAACCCCAACAGACCAAAGTACTGGAGGACAGTCAAACACAACAACCCAGTGTTCAAGGCCACTGTTGACGCTATTCAGGTTAGCAAGCAATATTTTATGACCTATACCAGTTTAACTGCAGATCTCTGTAAAAATCAAAAAGGAGTAAATGCAATAGTTTCACAAACACAAATCCTTTGACTTGTGTGATGGACCAGGCAATCAAAGGCTGAGCAAAGGTATTAAATTAAAGAATAAATCCTTTTAATGCCAAACACATTTCATAAAGTCCAACTGAACAATCATTACTGATTTAAAAGAACCATAAAAGAGGTCAACTTAACAAATTCAAAATAACTTGTAACTTAGGAAAGAACTCAAATAATTGATCTCCCATTACTACACTCCTGGGGTTTTAAAATCCATCCATACATCGACTTCCACTCATTCAGGACCGGGTTGTGGGGCCAGCAGTCTAGGCAAAGATGCCCAGACTTCCTTCTCCCTAGCCACTTCTTCCAGATCCTCTGGGGGGACCCCGAGCGTTCACAGGTCAGCTGAGAGACCTAGTCTTTCCAGCGTTTCTTTCCTGGTCATGAACACCTCCCCAGAGAGGCATCCAGGAGGCATCCGGTCCAGATACCTGAGCCACCTCAATTGGCTCCTCTAGATACAAGGGAGCAGCAGCTCTGCCTTGAGTTCTCTTTGGGTGACAGAGCTTCTTACCCAATCTCTAAGAAACCGCTGTCAGCCTACGGAGGAAGCTCTTTTCAGCCACTAGTATTTGGGACATCATTCTCTGACCCAGAGCTCATGACCAGAGATTAGCAATAGAATGAAGATCTACTAATAAATTGAGTGCTTTGCATTGTTTTAAACGACTGGATTAAACTACTAATGACACGATAGGGGGGTTGAGAAAAAAAAACAAACAAAAAAACAGAACAAATAGGAAATTCCAGCCAACTTCACGGAGAATCCAGGAGGGGCCCAGCATCTCGGGGAACTCACAGCCAACCTGCATGAAATAAATCAGATGAAAAACAGGAACTAAAAACAAGTGGAAAATCATAACACACTACTCATTATGTGGGAATTTTCAGTTCTACAGCAGCCTTTGATTGATTTGATTTATTGTCAGATTCTAATGGAACGTGAGTCTGTCCATGGACATGCCAAGAAGCAGCTGATCACAAAGGTTTTCTCAGTTGTGCAGCCTTTGAGCTGTTCTATCATTAATTTACTGGCTGATTTTGCATCTTGTTCTGCTTCCAGGGCGGCCGAGCAGTGCTGTGTCTCTATGGTTACACCAATCAGCAGCCAGACGGACTCAGCTTCCCCAGTGACGTCACAGATCCCAATGTGGGTAAGGTTGCTGCAGTAACACTTGAAGTCATGAGCCTCAGGATGGAACTGGAAATGCTCATCAAGGTGTGAAGTTTTTCTACATTATCTGATAGATTTATCTGTTCAGTTTACTTTCAAGGAATAAAACGTTTCATTTGAAATTAACATTTAGATTTTGTTTGAACAAAACAAGCGTGTTCAACCATTTTGTCTTTTCATTTAAGGATACTCATCCCCACCCTGAGTTTTATGAGAGAATAATTCCCACTCTGAGACACAAGGTAAGCACCCGTGCACCAATATCACAGTTTTTTACGGCCATGATAGATTTGACACTGACAGCAGAACAGCATTGCTTTTAGGTTCTTTTAATTACTCCTATGGCTTTTGCAGAATTTGGCCTCTCTGATAAAGTGCCCTAGAAAAAAGCCCTGCTAAAAACTGATGGTTCTTCAAAGGGAACACAAATGCATTAATCACGTGCACCGGTACCAGCGGTTGAACTATACGGATGCTGGGAGTTTTTGGGTTGTCTGGGTCCGTCGAGGGTTGTAGAGAAGAGGGCCTGCATCTTAAGGGGAGTGCAGGTGTGTCTCACAGTTCCCTTAAAGCTCGTAGGGCCACCTCAAGGGACGTCATGAAAATGGAACGTACCATTGTTGTTCATGTGGTAGGTGTATCAAGAAGTATTTAAGAACAATGTAAGTTGCACACACTTTTGATGTCCAGGTGATGTCGTACGGTGTTCTTACGCCACACTAGTCGCTGTTGAGGTGCGAGTACTGACTCCTCACTGACTGCACGTGAATGCTGTACACACGGGGTGTGTGCAGAGTATATGAGTGCCTCTAGGATGTCCACAAAAAACAACACTGTCTAATTTCTAACAGTCAGGCTGCGTGCAAGGAGCTTTCACCTATCAGTTAAACAGCACTAAAGGGCACTGTTTAGGGGGGGGTTGGAAAAAAATCTTTACGACGTGCCTGTGTCTCACTTACTTCACCCCCTTACTTACCCTTAAGTACTCACTTACAAACCTGTTGTCTGCAGCCTGCCCTAAGAAAAAAAATGTACTTGAACATTCTTATTCTATGGGTTCTGAGCGGTCTATGACCATGATATTTCATGTGGGCCACCTGCATACCCCATACAGATTTGCCTATTTTCTGCCTGTACCCACCCGTAAGGCCAGTTGTGACTAAGGCATAAGGCTGTTTTCCTGGTCATGAAGCATAACGAGCTTGGAGCCTCCCAACAGTGTTGGAGGTTCTTCTAAGACTTGCCCGTTTTACCTTCATTGTTTTGTAGGCTTAAGAGACTCTCACAAGCCTCGTTTCCACTGAGCATTCCGGTCTGGTACAGTAAGAAGTGGTATGATACGGTCCTGTTAATTTTGGCGATCATTTCTTCTCAGTTAAGCCTCGTTTCCACTGAGCGGTTTGTTTTGACGGTGCATGTGTGGTGTAGACTGTTAGCGTCTTATTGAGTCATTGTAGTGTAACAACAAGAAACGCAACTGTGATGGAGGTCATCTAGCAGCTCGTCTTTTTATTTCTTTACTTCTGGTACATTGTGTATAACAGGAATTTAAAGTAGTTTGAAACATTAAGAAACGTTGGAAATGTTAGCTTAAATGAGAGCTATATTGGCACTTTTTTAATGTGGTTATCACTTTCTGCCAATCAAATGGTAGCTACAGCCTTGGTACGTTTTTGATGGACCTAATGTAAATCCAGTAATGTTGGATCAAAATAACCCATTGTCATGAGTTTGATTTAAATGAAGCTGATCTAAGCTGTCAGAATTGTCATGGGTATTTGATGTGATTTTCCACAGGTGCTGACATGACATAAAGTGACAGGTGTATGTGAGAGTTAGGCACTGAGCGGAAATGTTTAAAAATGGCCCATGTTAACAGTGTGTGCTACAACAGTTAGGGCCCCTCCGCCATCCCCCTGTTACTCAAAATAACTCCAAACTCACTACATGGTGTCAGAATCAATGATAACTTCCAGCCTTCAGACAGCTAACGATTAAAAAACCCAGCAGTGTGTCCTCGCTGGAAGAAAAGGTTCACTCAGTACAGAATCAGAAAACTGAGCTAAGAGAACTATGCGAGAACACTGGTGGACTTGCAAGAAAGCAGATAATACACTGAATTCACCTTCAAAGAGGTAGAGAAAGAGAATTTCTATGATCTAGCAATGTATCTAGAGAAATACCATCAACTGGCTCCTCTGGATGTGGAGGAGCAAGCTTTTTTTGCATGTTTCCAAACAGTGAATATAGCACATGGGAGAAAACACAGAGGTAAATCTTTGTCATCAAAGGAAGCTCAACGCTGTAGGACCCAGGAGACTGTGCACATACTAAAAAAAACAACCCACAACAAGAGCTGGAGCATGGTAGAGACAATCACCCCAACGCAGACTGTTTTTTTTCTACAGAAGGGAGCAGTGTACCAGCATGGAAGGATAGTTTATTTTCAAAATAAAAAAGCAGCTTTGTATAAACGTTTGTTACAGCAGAGAATTTTTATGTTGAGTGAAGCTAGAGATATTTTGTAATTCAAAAGGACAGTGAATTCATCTGATTTTTTTATTTTCAAATTTGTCTTTTAAATTCTCATATAAAGTTTTTGTGTGGCTTTTTGACATTGTGTGGACTGCTTCACAAACATCAGTTTTCTCTTTCTAGGATGTGGGTCTTAACACTGATGCCGTGCTCTACAACTCCCCCAGAACAACATGCCATCTAGCCAGTCAGACCAAGTTGCTGGCGTTTCCCCTCCAACATTGCTCCTCTAGGAAGAGCAGCCAGCCACAGTCCCTGTCCTTCAAGCACCAGAGTCTGAAGGCTTTGGAGATTATTTCCTCCACCTCGAGCAAACATCCTGGTAAGGAAATGAATAAATGATGTACTCCACAACCTGAGGAAACCCCCGTCATTCATACATGGGATTAAGTTTTGACCTTTGATGTGACTTTGAAGAGTCTGACTGTTATGCTCATGTTCTGCTGTATATCAGAGAACTGTAGTATCTGTGGAATCTTCCGGATCTCAGCCCACTGCCTTACATGCCTGCAAGGCCTCTGCTCAGAATGTGACCGAGTCCATCACTCTTCCCCTGAGAGGGCCGGTCACCGCCGAACCATCATCTCATCATGGTCATCTTCCAAAGCGAGGACCAGTCAGAGGTCAGGATCAGCCGCATTATCTATGGTCTTCATTTTCCTTTTGGGATTGTTTTGTAGATCCTTTGAATTGCGCGGTATTACTATGTGCTCTCACATTAGCTCTAATTTACAACCAACCTATGAGGACTGTTTTTATTTTGTCGTTCAGCATCTTTGACTCTTCTGTGCTGGTGAAACTCATCATGGTAGTCATGAGTTTGCTCTGAAAGAACCTGCACCACCACACTGCGTTCCTTCTGTTCTTCTGATTAAATTAATTCTTTAAACACCAAAAAGGTGTGCAGTTGGATTGAGGATGAAAAAGGCTTGAAAATAATGCAGTTGCTTCGTTGAGGATGAGCTGGATTGTGTCTCCTCTTTCAGTTCTTCCACCTGGTGCTGCACTCATTGTTCCAAAGTGAACTCAGATCGTTGTGTGCTGTGTGAAGACTGTGAACACCCTCGCCTGGAACCAAACAAAGATGAGAGTCAGCCTGCAACTCTCAATGGTTTGGGATTTTCCTTAGGTCTTTTTCTCTTTTTATTCTGAGTTTTTGGCTCTGATACGAGATGAGAATCCACCTGGTAGCTGTGTTCCTTCTTTCCTGGGAGTCTCAGGGATTTTTGCTGATGTATTTTATCATGATTTGAGCTCCATCACTGGTTTCAGCTTTTGTTTCACATCACCAACGTATCTCAGAAGTGTAATCCTCAGAAAATCAAGGTGTTTTTTTTTTCCCTACAGGTTTAGAGTCTTACCCCAACCACAGAATTGTAGAGCTTTTTGTTTTTGGTGAAGTTTTTGGTGCTGATGCGTGCTCTGATTCAAGGCAGCATATAAATCTGTCCCTGTCCTTCAGAGTGGCAGTGTAAGAGCTGCACAGTGATGAATGCAGGCAGCAGCGTACTGTGTGAAGTGTGTGAAAGACCTCGTCTGGCCACGCGCCCTTTGGTAACTCCGTCACATCCACCTGTCACCCCTCCCAGACCTCCAGCACCTGTTTTGGGCATGCCCGGCGACCCTGACAGCCAGGTCAGTAACACGTGTGCATCTGTTGTGATCATAGACATATGAGCACTAGTCTAATCCTGTCTGGATTATGGATTGTGAAAATTAAACCTGAAGTGGATCAGCCATATGGACAGCACTTTACACCAACCAAATCAAAATTCCAAAAATAGGTGATTGGGTGGTGCCAAAGTAAATTTAGTGTTTTTGAGTGTTCCGGTGACCCTAACCAACCAAGGGAATGCTCCTCTTACAACGCACAAATGTTAGCTCTAAGAAAAGGGTGGACAGGTGTTATATTTTGTGTAAAATTTGACTTTCAAACATGAAAGTTACAAGGAAACTGTGGTCCAGTGGTCTTTTAAAGAACTATAACCTTTGGCATCTCTGTTTTCTTTTAATTTGCTAATAGAAGGTGATTCAATTACTGAATATGAAGGGTTGGTTATCATACACATTTACACTATATGTGTGCACTCAAACAAATGTGAATGTGTGTCAGAGGCAGACTTTGGCTAATGTTTGGTGTTTCTGTGTGCCTCAGTGGGTGTGTCAGTTCTGCACATATCTCAATTACTCTCCTGCCACGATGTGTGAGATGTGTGACCTCACTCGTCCAGAGCCACCACCCCTGCCAGTGAAGCTCCGCCCCCCCTCGCCTGTCAGACGAGTCCCTGCTCTGCCAATTAAACCCAAAAAACCAGCCTCAGAAGATGCTGATTCTTGGAGGCAAAAACGGATGAAGGAGGAGGGCGAGAGGTTGATACACCTGATAAGGGCAAGTCAATTTCATAGGCTGTTTCCATATGAGTGTCTGAACCTTAAGCCCAACATTTCTTTATGTGTGTTCTTGTGTTTGTCAGGATGGAGAAAAGAGAGGCCTGAGTCCAGAAGAGGTGTACACAAGCATGAAGGTCTCTGAAGAAAGCTGCAACTTGTCCAGTAAATGGCTAAAGACGGAGCTCCCCCTGCTTTTGGATCAGATCCGAATGCTGGTAGCAACTTCATCTTCAAAGTCCACGTCTGAGCAGAACTGCACAGAGAATGCAGTCAGTAACTTCCCATCATCAGCAGATATTTCTCTGTTCCTCTGGATTCTTGTGCCATCAGGTTTTTATGTTTTGCAGCCATGTGAAACTCCCCCCGGGGGGAAACTTCCCAGCACTCTCATCCAGCTGTCTAGAGCTGAAGCCAAGCAGGCCTGGCTAACAGCAGGGGGCGACACTGAGAAAGCTGCTAAACAAGCTTTCAGGGACAGACTTGCTAAGGTAACAAGTGATCTAAATGTACAGTTGAACAGTAGGCAATTTATGTCATTTTTATGAAATGCCATTGGCTTTCTGTGCCCCCTCCCAGGTGGAAGAGCTACATGTGCTTGGCTTCAGAGACGACGCTCGCTGTCATGAGATGCTGAGGCAGAGTGGAGGTGAGATCAGGGGGGCTCTGGCACTGCTGCAGAGGCCCCTGCTGGAGGCCTTTCACATGCGCATTTGGAGTGACAAGCCTGACCCCCCGGTGGACATACACCACCCTGACAAGCAGGTGAGAGCTGACTATGGTCCCAATAATGTCCATGTCACAAACCTAACAGAATTCCAGGACAAAAATGTCTAACTGGTGCAGAAAGAGGAGAGAAGCCAAGTTTGTAGCGTGGTAATCCAACTTTAGTGCTCCAACAATGCTGTGTTTTGCCCTAAAACATCCCTCAGCTTTGAAGCACTGGCACTAAGGAATTCTCTCTTTCATTGTTTTTTCCTTTATTTTGCTGATAATTTGTTAAGGATTCATTATTCAAAAACATGTAGACTTTCAGACATTGTTGGATGTGAAACAGCTTTGAAATGATTGTGCTCCCTGGAAGATGAGACTTATCCTCCACAAAGTTCTTCACTGTAGCTGCAGCTTCAGTGTATGAGCAACATCAAGAGCAGATGATTTGTTGCATCATCAGTCTCAGGTCCAGAGACGAGCTCCTGTTTGGAGATTTGTTGCTAGGAGAAAAACATTGCACCACAAATCCTTAAATCAGCAAGACCATAAAAAAGACCATCAGCAGGTGAGTTTCATGACATTAGTTAACCATTAAACATTAGTGAGAAATGGGTGGTCTGGTACTTGTTTTTACAGTTGCGGAGGTTACTGCTGTTGTGCACAGGATTTCATTTTGCACTAATATTCAACTTTATTGAGGAAACTAAGCACAGGACAAGGAGGAGAAAAGTTCTGCAGGAATATGTCATTTCTACAGCGTAATGAT
This sequence comes from Adrianichthys oophorus, assembly GCA_036245035.1. Classification (NCBI taxonomy): domain Eukaryota; kingdom Metazoa; phylum Chordata; class Actinopteri; order Beloniformes; family Adrianichthyidae; genus Adrianichthys; species Adrianichthys oophorus. The sequence goes on along the minus strand of BSAI01000012.1, from coordinate 24,078,069 downwards.
TCAACAGACTAGCATCTTCATATACATGTTAGACTGCTCTCCTGTTCTCTGTCAGCGAGTTTGTCGCAGGCTGCTCGCAGTTTACGATCTTCCCAGCTGGGGACGCTGTGAGCTGGCTCTGTCGCTGCTGTTGGAGCACAGCGCCCCATATTCCCTGGAAGACGTGGTGCAGGCTGTGCGGGAATCCCATGACAGAGAGTTCATCAGGAGGGTTCTGGCCAAAGAGTGCCCCATCTGCCTGTCCGTCTTCCCCCACAGTAAGGTACAGAGGTGGTGTCCCTCTGAGCCTGAGCTGTGCCGGATCCCTGCTGACATCCCAAATCTCCTCACAGATGCAGTCACTGACATCCTGCCAGTGCTCCGTGTGCTGCGATTGTTTCCAGCAGCACTTCACCATCGCAGTGAGGGACAAACACATCAGAGACATGGTGTGTCCTGTCTGCTGGGAGCCTGACATCAATGATCCCGAACACCTCAACAGCTACTTCTCCACTCTGGACATCCAGGTAAGAAGCTAAAGGTCATTGTTTACAGAAGGAGTGCAGGGAGGGAACTCTGCTCAGCTTGCTGCTCTGAATTTCAGCTTCGAGAGTGTCTGGAACCTGAAGTGTACGAACTGTTTCACAAGAAGCTGACGGAGCAGGCTCTGATCAAAGACCCCAAGTTCCTGTGGTGCTGTCACGTGAGTCTAGGTCACTTTGTCTTTACCAGCAAACACACAAGTGAGTCCTAACATTCATGCTGTTATTTATTTTCTGTTTCATTCATTTTGACAGCCTCATCTTTGCATTGCCACTTTGTAACTACACAGTGATTTGTGTTTCACCTAATTCTGATTTTAGTGAAAGTGTTGCCCTGTGGGTGGGGGCAAACAGAGGCAATGCAGTAATGGAAGGGAGAACCAGAAAGGAGGAAATGGGGGTGGGGGGGGGGGGGGGGGGGTAATGGCTGATACTGCAGGGATAGAAATGCACAAAGTGTGAATCAAAGGATTTTGTAGATGAAACTCAAACTCTTAATGTGGAGGCAGGGAGAAACCAAAGAAAAAGGGTGTTCACTTTTTTGCATTAATTTAGTTAATTCATGCATTGCAGCTCATTGCAGTGCAATAGTCTTTTAGTTTTTGCAAACAAAGCACTGTAGATATTGTTTGCAACCAAGAAAAGCATATTATAGACCTACTCACTGCTACCTTGTTTCAGTTCAATTAGTATACTTTATTTTTATCATAAAAAATACCAAAATAAGCTAAATGTTTGTGTGTGCATAGATTCTCATTCATTCAGATTGCTTCCATCGAGGTGGCAGTTTTAAAAACATCAGTCATACGGTACTACTGATGATGTTTTACCTCTTTACAGATCTGAGTCGAGAATTGATTCTGCTTTGTTCTCTTCTCAGTGCTCTTATGGTTTCATCTACGATGGAGATCAGCTCAAAGTCACCTGCTTCCAGTGTCGAAACAGTTTCTGTGCTCAGTGTAAGAAGCCAGTAAGTGTCCTGTTTCTGAAATGTATTCTCCTCAGTTCCTAAAAGAATCCTTACTAACCTATGCATTTGTTTCACAATGAATAGTTGAGCTAGAAGTGGACTGTACAGGTGAAATACAACATTGAACCACTAACCACTGCGCCACCGTGCAGCCCTTCATTCATTCATTCATTCATTCATTCATTCAAAATTGATACTCTGTTTATTTTCACACCTTTCAGTCACAACCAGAAACCACTTCATAAGTTTAAGAACATGGTCTTCAGACTGAACTGCACAGACCTTCCCCCTTATTCATTAATAGACTACCTCTAGTAGAAACTGAAAACTGCAGAGAAGGGGCTGCAGCTTTGTAGAAACTGATTGTTTAGCATTACCGTTTGGTTCTTCTAGAGCTCTCAGTAATCACTTTTATTTTCTTACATTTCTGCATCCACATTGCAGACTCAATGTTCACATACTGTTTAATATGAACTGCTTGGTGACATGACGACAACATTCACTTAATCTGTGAGGGTCAAAATGTTATGTATGAGCACTGTTTTCCCAGGTTAGTTTCCAAGTCTGTCCGATACACAAGGTTTCACAGTTCTGTTTCCAGTTCAAGGTGACACCCCAGATAACACTGTCGTCCATTGGATGATGAAAGTTTAATTTCGGAAGAACCAAGAAAAAAAAACATAATTTATGACACAAAACATGCATTTCACAAAGACTCAGTGAGGAAAAAGACGGCATGGGTCCTGATGGTCAAAGTTTTGGATGTTGATGACACAGAGGCAGCAGAACAAACTACTCCTCTGTGAGCCAGGAGAAAGTGGGGATGGACATGGAGAAGCA
>BSAI01000012.1:24045124-24075338 GCA_036245035.1 Adrianichthys oophorus | reverse complement strand
GTCCAAACTGTCGTTTTCAGTACGCATTGTCTAAAGGAGGTTGTATGCATTTCTGTTGCTCCCAGTGTCGCTACCAGTTCTGCAGCGGGTGTAACAACCCCTTCCACACGGTAAGACCATCATGTCATCACTACGTTCTGTTTGTAAGTCTGCACTGAGGCTCAGATGTTTCTGTCGTCAATGCCAACTACTTCTGTAATGTCTCTGCTCCCAACATGTGACATCCCACCGTGCTGAACTGTGTTGTCTCAGAAGCATCTTTGTATAGCCGGTCCCTGGGATCTGCTTTACATCTTCCATCTCTACATTTATTCTGGCTTTGTGTAAAGTTTTAGAGTGCTGGAACCCACTATGCACTACAAGGAGATTCTTTATCCTCCTCTTTTGGCCAGATTATAATCCCAGTATGGTATCTGATTACCATCAGAGTGTAGCTGTTCCTTCCTTTCCCAAATCTTTCTCTTCCCAGAATATATTTCACCATTGAAGGTAATAACCTGCTTTCTTGACTGCTTCGTCCATGGCTGCCGTTTGCTTGTAGAATCATGAAGCTCTTATACCTGTCATCCACATCTTCTATGCTTACTATTTGTCCACCTTTATCCAATCCAGATTGCTCCTTTGTGTCCATTTTATCCACTTTCTATCAGTTTAATTCAGTTGTTGGGTCACCTGCCTATACATGCTCTTATACAAGCTTTATAAGGTTGTTAACATTTGAGTCTGTTCCATTCACAATCAAAAAAGGCACATTTTTTGCATCCAGGATATAAGCGTCTTCTGACCTGTGTGAAGGAGTCACTTGTTCTCATCTTCGTAACAGACTTGTGCTGTGGATGGGTGCAGTGTGTCTGGCCTCCATGCTCACCATCCCAGAGACTGCCTCTTCTATTTGAGAGACTGGGAGCCTTCTAGACTGCAGGCTTTACTGCAGGTACACACACACACATCTGATCAGATGAACCTCTGGATTGACAGACATTTTAACCTTCAGTTGAGGATCAGATGCCAGATAACCCATGCTTCTGAACAAAAACACAAAAGAGCAAAGAACACAAAGTGTAACATCAGTGACAAATAAATAGACAAAGATATGTCAGATCTCTTAACATGTTAAAGACCCACTCCAATGAAAATTATGTTTTTGGTTTATTTAGCAAAGTCTTATGGCATTTTCTAATGATGGACATACAGTTGGTACGGAAAGTATTCAGACCCACTTACATTTTTCACTCTTTGTTATATTACAGTCATTTGCTAAAATTATTTAAGTTCATTTTTCCCTCATTGATGTACACACAGCACCCCACATTGACAAAAAAAAAACACGAATTTTTGACATTTTTGCAGATTTATTAAAAAAGAAAATCTGAAATATCACATTGTCCTAAGTATTCAGACCCTTTGCTGTGACACTCATATATTTAACTCGGGTGCAGTTCATTTCTTCTGACCATCCTTGAGATGGTTCTACACCTTCATTTGAGTCCAGCTGTGTTTGATTCTACTGATTGAACTTGATTAGGAAAGCCACACACCTGTCTATATAAGACCTCACAGTGCATGTCAGAGCAAATGAGAATCATGAGGTCATACTTAACCTGAACATGAACTTCGCAGTTGATGACATATCTAGAAATGATTTAAGTCCACCTACTTTAAATAATTTTTCAACAAAAGGGCTTATACAACTATACACTGTGTAAAATCTATCCAACACAAGAGGCCTTCAGCTCTGATCTGGTTGCTCAGCTGTTGGACAGGACAAGTTACAAAAGAAAAACGTTTTCTGCTGGCGTAGAAATGGGGACCAAAACTGAAGATCCGAAGTCTGCAAGAGTGAAATATTTTTATGGAGAGCCTAAAAAACTAAAGCAGCTTACTTGATAAAGACCAGGAAGGAGACAAACACAGAAAAAGCACACGATTACATCAGTTTTAGGACAAAAGTGAAGCAAGGTACTTTCATGTCTATTCAGATCTTCTAAGATTTTCCTCGAGTGTTTCTTCTACTTAAGGGCTTATGTAACGATGAGCTAGAGAAATTACTGAAGGTTTAGTACTGGTAGCTTCATGCTGGAAGACTGTTTGTGATGCCTATTGTAAGTTGATGTTTAAATACAATTTATGATATATAAAAAAACAAACAAATTTTAATCAAATTTGGCTGTCAAAGAATAATTTGAATAAGAATTATGGGGCACACATTAGTTTGATTAGCAGAATGTTGAGCAGTGGTATCCAGCCACTTTTTAGGAGCTGCTTTGTTTGATATTTTCCAGATTTCCATGTCCTAATTGTTTTGATTAACAGGACTGATAATCTGTTTCAAGAATTATTGGATTCAGAAAATTGCTAGTGTTGTGTAGTAGTTGTTTTATGTGTTCTACTCCATTTAGTCAGTGTTGTGTTGTGTTTGGCACCTGAGACTGATTGTGTTGGTTCATTATCTGTTTGTCTTCCCCATACGATTTAAAGAATAATGGAGTGGACTTCAACACTGAACCTCCTCCTGGGACACAGACAGGTGGGTAAAGATTGTCTCTCTTTCTGCATCATCTTTGTGAGCGGACAGTGTGCTTGTGAAAAGGTGGCAAATTTTCCCGCCACCATTACTACATTAGTTGTGATCAGCTGGGCGCAGAACATGCTTGTTTAGAGGGAGAAGATTTTATTTTATGAACTTTGACGCAGAGTCTTTATGCCCTTCCTGAGTTGGAATCTAAAGCTCATTCCTGCACCAGGAGCCCTTGGTCCATTTAAAATAACCTGACTTATTAAGTGAGTAATAACCTGAGGCCTGAGTAAAAACAATCGTAAAAGAGAAATCAATAAAACCTCTACTAAAAACAATTTGCAATAAAACTGGCCCTGGAATTTTAAATAAATGCTCCTCCAAAGCTCCTTTTGTCAGTCCAGAGTTCAACGTCAGGAAGGACAAGAAAGAGCACTAAGCTCACAGAGGGGTGCATTGTGACCCCACCCCTCTATCAATACAGCTATTGCTCCTAGTGCAGCTCCGAATAACCCCCATCTGGGTCTCTTCTCCCCAATTCTGGAGCTCTTTACTGTTGCTCATCTCACCATCATGAGGTGTTCAAGTTCATTGGCATTCCCACTCATGGGGTCAATCCAGAATACAGAGCTCAAAAATAATAAAAACACATCACGTCACATGCTCCCCAGTTAGCCACCATTTTCAATTTTTCAAAGAGATATCAGGGTGCTCAGCAGAGATATATTTTCTCCAGTGAGTCTCCTGTTTGCCATGAGGCCTCTTCCTGGTTGGACTTGCCAGAAACGCTGTCTGATGGAATAGGGTTGTCCAGAATTTTGGGGCCTTTAGTTAAAAAAATCTGTACTTTTGAGACTTGCATTAACCTTACAGGGATTTACAGTTTTCCTTGAAATTAAAGAGAGACTTAAATGGTTGAAAAAATGTTTTTAAATGTTGCATTTCATTTATATTGGGTCTTCCTGAGGTTGCAGTCTTTCAAAGATTTCAATAAGATTCTTTGAGCAGAACTGTTTTTATCCTAGTAAAATCATGCTGTGTGTTATCAGGAAAATGCTTCAAGGAGGTAGTATCTTTGAAAATTAAACACTAATATTAAAAAATTCTTGGTTCTTTGCATAAAATGCCAATTCTAAATATTTAAGAAGGCTTTTATGTATTTTAAACACATTTCCTAAATCAGTCTATGCTGGTACTTTTCTATAATAATTCTTGATAACAAGATGATTTCAAGAACAGCTGATTACATCAGGAATAACACAATTTAAATCTGTCTCTGACTTGGACATTTTACTGTCAACAAAGGAACAAAAATTTTATATTTTGGAAGCACGTTCCAGACAGCACTGCCAACACAGAAGGGATCTCCAGCTCTGCTTCCTGGTTCCAGCCCAAGGCTGGTCACTATTTAAAGTCTAGCCTAAGAAGATCATGTTTGGTCAAGGTTTCCCAATTTTATGCAGCCAACACTATTTGAATTTAAATCAGAGCTTATGCCCTGCTTAAAATGATTTAAAGTTAAACCCTAATGTTGATTTCCGAGATGTTATTTTTGTTTTCCAGGTCTTTGTGGAGTGATAGAGCAGAAGGATGAGGGGGGACAGCAGTCAGATGCTGCCTGTGGAGCTCAGACTCAAAGTGGACATGCTGCCCTCTGCGAGTATGATGTCCACTATCTTGTAACATGAACAGTGTCTGGTGCAAAAATATCAGAGAGGTTTTACTGTCAAAGCATTTGTTTTGGTGTCAGCAGTGATTGTCAAAATAAAAGAAATGACTTGAATTTGCATGAAGCATAACTTTATATAACTGGAAGAAATGACATCTGTCATATTTTGAGATCATAACAGACTAAACGTATTATCCAGAGAGGACTCAAAAGGTGTTTGTGCTGTGAGTAAGAGGGTCCAATGTGACCCAGGCTGCCTGTTTTTGAGTCCTTGGTTTACTATAATACTCAAGAGATGGGAAGCTGGAACATGTCACTCTGCAAAAACGTGCCCTACTAGCAAAAATTATTAGAATTTGAACAATTTTCTTAAAATAAGAAAAAATTCGGCAATTGGATGAGAAAATTTGTCTTACTGAGAGCTGTTACTTTTAGAAAGAAATTCTATTCACAAAAAAATGTTTTCTTAAATTAGATTATTTTGCTATTGAAAAACAGTTTTGATTAGACTATTTTTCTTGCAAGACAACAAACAGACCTTTTTTTTTTTCAAACAGGGGTCTTTTTACTTTCTTAAGATTACGTTTTTGCTGCACACTGCAGCTCAGAAGTTGCTGCAACAAACCAAACTATTGATGAAGCTTTAATGATAGACTCAGTTGTGGATTCACCATCATCTTCACAGAGTCTTCATTCTAAGGCTCTCTGGTGATACGTTTGACTGTCCTGGGTGACAGTGGAGCCCAGAAAGCAGAGAAGGACAGGAGGGCCAAAGGGCTGTCTACTACCATCCACATTTTTTGACTTGGGTGTTTCTGAAGGTGCCAAAAAGGCCATTAATTCTATTGTAATCAAGGTAAATTCTTGATTTTGAATTAATTACTAATGAATTAGTACCACATGTATATAGAAAAAAACATACATATTTTTAGAAGCTGTATTGGTGAAAGAGCCCAGTGTCGGCTGAACTGCTTGAATCATTCAGTTGAAACTATGACAAAGTCTCTAGCTCTCAAACAGCACAAAGTTTTTGAAAGGTTTCAACTTTACTGTCTTATTTATAATGATTCATTCATTATTTTAAAATCTAAAAATAGCAAAAGTACAAGCTGAAAAGAGCTTAAAGTTTTGATGCCAGAATGTTTTGAGATACCTGAAACTGTCCAAAAGCTCATAGATTTATTCTCTGAAAGTAGGAGATTGTAGGTTCAAATCCACAGCTGGGTCATAACAAAGACTGAAATAAGTGGGACCTAATGCCTCCCAGCTTGACTCTCAACATTGAGGGTTTGATTGGGAGATTTAACCACCAAAGAATCCCTGAGTGAGGCTGTGAATGCAGCTCACTGCTCCTTTAGGGGATGGTTGAAAGAGGAAAACCAATTTCACAGCCTCAGGTGTATGACTATTGATGAGTCTTATCTTAATAATCTTATCCTAACTTTAAGATTTCTTGTGTGAACAGCACATTTGCTGCACCAACAGTTTAATTATGCTATTAGTAAGTGATTAAAATGATGAATGCAAATCTGCATGTTTCTATCAAACTGAGATTAAGCAGGTAAATAGAGAGCAGCTTTTTGTATGTGCAGTCAGTATTTATATATTTGTATATTAGTTCATAATATATATATTTATATATTAGTATATTAATTTGGAATATATATTTATGTATTAGTATTTTTAAACACTGACAAAGTAAAAACTTATGTGTTTAAGATATGAAAGCTACTTTAACGTACAGGTACACCATGAAAATGAAGACATTATGAATATGTTGTGGTGTGACATGCAGGAAACATTACCGGGAGTACCTGGTGAGCCTGATCAACAGCCACTCCATCGACCCTGCCCCTCTGTACAGCTCCAATGAGCTCCTGCTGGCTTGCAAGAGGTACAAGGTGGAGGACGCCCGTAAAGAAGGGGAAGACTCATTTACCTTCTACAGCCGGCTGCTTCAGGTGTGTTTCTGTTTGTGTCTTTCAAATTAGCCACTGTGACAGTGGTTGATCTAACAGTGACACATTTTCTACAAAAGGCTCATATGCGTGACTTTGGTATAATATAGACCTAAGAAAACACCCACCTCATATTTCTTGTTCCTTGGCAACAGAATCATAAGTAGGCATTAATAACATGTTATGACAATCCACTGTGTACACTTTTCAAGGACAAGTGACAAAGTAGCTTCTTTAAATACAGCCCTTACAGTGTAGCTACTGGAACCATCAAAGAAACCAGTAAGCAGGTGAACACCATAGAAACAAAGCTCTCCGTGGAGAAGAAAGCTCAAAGCAAAGATCAAAAAACAGAAAAGTCATTTAACTGTCGAGCTTCAGAACAAAACAAAGTCTGCATGGATGACAACAAAGAAAGAATCAAGAAACAGAAAAACAAGCATATTATTCACTGAATTATCCAGAGTAGACTGTGAGCTGCAGGGCAGCAAGGTGACAACGGACTTTTGAACATACAAACATAGCTTAAAGTTTGAGTATTTTAACTCCACCAGGCCCTGTAATGATGCACGCTTGTAGGTGGAGGCCAACCTCATCTGATGACTGCAAAACTGCACAGACAAACCCACTGCTAATGAATGGGACCCACCCAGAGGGTTAACCCACAGTTAAATCTCAAAAAGGACATCCACATTATTTTTGAACGCATTATGTTGTTTTTCTTTGCAGAAACTGATGGATGAAGTTACGCTGGGTGACAAGGTCCCTCGCAAGAAATAGTTGAAACCCCGTTATTTACAGTGTGAATATTTTCAACAGCATTTGAACATATGTGTGCTGCTGCAGAAAGGACACCGTCTGTCAAAGCAGGAAGTTTCCCAGGTTTATTCAAGCCTGTTCGTAAAGCATCCAGTGAGAAGGACTTTCAGTTTTTTAAATCACTTTTGGTTGTCTCTTTTACTTGAAAATACATTTCAGCAAGACTTCAAGGATTGATTGAAATATTTAGGTCCACTTCTGTGGAGAATGTCCACTCCAGCCATTCATCCACTAACAGGTTCAGAAAAAGAGAAATCAATAATTGTGTCATACTGACAGTCAAAGGGATTTTTTGAGGGTTTTATTTTGTCTAGAAAGCTCTGAAAGTGAACTCCATGTAACAGAAACATTTTATTATCAGCTGCCAAAACAATGCCAGACTTCAGAATTTTCAACTCATCTGATCCTGACCCAACAGAGACCTCAGAGGTGATGTTTTGTGATTAGATTTTTCAAAGTGCTCTGATTTTTTGTTGAACTGAGCATGCGAAAGAAATAAGTCTGTTAAGATTCAAAAGATGGTTTCAGTTCTAGTTGAGGTGTTTGCTAAAGAACTTTTTGAAAATTAAATCTCAAATGCTTTTTTTTTAAATCATTTTAATTAAGTTACAGAGTGAGGTGTTGAAGTAGAAAAAGACAAAGCCGTTCAGAGGATTGAGTTGTCATTTTATTCTTGAGTCAACTGACGCATCTATATTGTGAAAATGAAAAAGCATTTCCGGTATTTACTTTTATTTTGAAATATGAGTCACATTCCCTTCCATAGTTTACTGCTTGTCCTTTGAGTAGTACTCATGAGTTCACGATGTTGACATATTTTAGAAATCTGACTGCTCTAAATTTCAAACTGACATCAAGCCCCACCCCTGGTTACTGTCAAATGTGCTGTGAAATAAACTTCTACACTGGTCATTTCTCTGTGATTTTTTTTCTTTAATAAAGTTACACACCTGTAGTTCTTCTCATATTTTAAGAAGCACCGAATGATGACATTTTAACCCTTGATGTTCAATTCAGAGTGGGGCAGAGGTAGAGCAGTCCTTCTCTGATCAGTGTATGGCCGGCTCTATTCTGCTTTGCTAGCCCATGTGTCAGTCTCATAGGACAATAAACCCCATTTTGCTCCCAGTGGTGTGGCTGACATATAGCACAGCAGCTCTGGCACTTCAACTCCCAATCACCTCAAGTGATGTCAAATGTGTCTGTGGGCAAGACAAAAGGCTTATTTAGGCCAACACTCTGAAACAAATATTTTAGCTGTAGATCAGTGGGTGCCAATCAGCTAGTTCAAGTTTTATTTCCTCCAACAATTGTGAACATTTTGGCAAGCAAAAGGTTGTAAAACACTGTAAACGGAAACGTAACAGCTGTCAAAAACACGTCTTTAATGTAAATTTTAAAAGGAGTGAATAATTTGAGTATCTTATGTTGCCCCGAGAAACGTAAATTCTACATTATTTTTCCTTCCTGAAATGTTACCTAAAAGTTCTGTTCTATCATGTTCCAAAACACACATGTTGAAAAGGATGCTCATGTCAGACCAAATCCAAATTGTCCCCCTATGGCTTCTCCAATTCCCTGCATTTAGCCCTCCGTGAGGAGGGAAATGGAAAAATAGTGTCTGCAAATTGGGAGGTTACTAACCCTCAAAGATGTCATCAATAGTTGCTCGGAGAATACATTACATAAGTTTTATAGCTCTAAAAAGTCTTGTAAAAACAAAAAAGGGATTACTTTTTTTGCCCTGTCCAACAGACACACAGATTGCAGCTGAGTGCCTCTTGTGATTGACATGTTTTGGGGTAGTTTGCTACTCTGTGTGTTATCGTAAACCTCTTTACTGATTTGTAACTTCTGTGATGGGAGCAGTGGGGGCAATACTTTTTTATAAAGTAGTTATTTGTTTAGCCTAAGTGATGGAACTGTATTTTCTATGGTTTTTAAACATGATAGAAAAGTGTTTGCAATGTGTGTTTTGGGATATGATAAAATACACTTTTTTCTCACCCATCTTGGGACAGAGGATGCATGTCAATTAAACGCTTCTTTTACAATGTAGGTAAAAATTGAGTTTTTCGTGGCTCATGTGTTTTTTTTTATTGTTTTTGCTTGCCACAATATTGGAACAGCCAAGGAAGTGCGTAAATTATGAGCTCCTTTTAAAACTTACAAAAAAAAGTTTTTTGTTTTTTTTTTTTTTTACACATTCTAGTATGGGAGAACAATGCCGTTTTTCATGTCTTTCTTGAGACAACACAATAAATCCCGGGCTCTTTTTAAAACAAAGGCTTTGTTCAAAACAGCATTTTTGGTGGTTACTACACGTTTTCTTGGCCTCTCTTGATCGTTTTTGTTTGCCATACCACTGGTTAGGGCGGCTTTGAAGGCTCCTCGATGACAGACGTATGGGGGGAGGGGGGCAGCAGAGGGGATGATGTCATGGTTTGTAGTCCGCGCATGGAGGAGGAAGATGGTCGCAACCCTCGTCTTCCTCCGTTCCAGCCTCCATCAGCAGCATCCCTGGCTTTTTCCTTTGTAAACTCGGAGAAGGAGGATGCCATCGCGCGCGCCGCATCCCCCCTGACCGATGCCTGTGTGATCATCGTCCGCGGCGGGTAAACGGTGACATGGAGCGGCTCCTCAGACTCAGCATCGGACCGAGCTCGATCCGGCTGCTGGTCCTTCTTGGATGCTATGAGCGGACGGCAGCGTGGAGGAGCTAGTTCCTTCCAGAAAGGAGAAGGAGGACTAGGAGACACGTTGTAGGGAGTCGACGGACAGCGGCGGGAGCAACGGGGAGGGGTGGGGGAGCGGTCGGCAGCGCTCCCGTTTTCCAGATTCTATCCATGGCAGCTAAATCGGACGGGGTGCTGAAGATGAAGAAGAGCGACGTGGCCTTCACCCCGCTGCAGAACTCGGAGCACTCGGGCTCGGTGCAGGGGCTCCACCCGGGCGAGCAGCCCGACTCCGCGTGCACGGACGGAGACTTCATCAACGGGGAATCGCGGTGCTGCGGCGGGGTGGGCTCGAACTCGACCTGTCTCCGCCTGGGCGCGGAGCTGCAGCAGTACTCTCTGTGGGACTGCCTGTGGATCCTCGCTGCGGTGGCCGTGTATGTAGCCGACGTGGGCACCGACGTGTGGCTTTCTGTAGACTACTTCCTCCATGGCGACTACTGGTGGTTTAGCCTGACGCTCTTCTTTGTGATGCTGGGCTCGTTCTCGGTGCAGCTGTTCAGCTTCAGGTGGTTTGTTCATGACTTCAGCACCGAGGACAGCGCCGATTCCGCCGTGGATTGCTTCCACGTGGACGGGAAGAAGCTGCTCAGCGGCTCGGCCTCTCACGGAGACGTTACCGCGCAGCAGCATCCGGGCGCGCCGCAGAGGCAGGCGTCGACCGCAAGCAAGAACACCGCCAGCACCAGCACCGCGAGCGCCGCGCTGGGGGGCAGGAACAAGAGGCGCTCGCGACACTACACCTTCTGCATCTGGTTCGGCCAGTCCGTGATTCACATCCTGCAACTGGGCCAGATATGGAGGTAAGACCGGGCCCGAGGCCTCCGAGGCGAACAGTTTGAAGGAATGAACAGATGGACAATTCATTTCATTCCAGTTACTAAAGTCCACTTTAAAACAGAGGGGGGGGGGGGGGGGGGGGGGGGGGGGGCTCTTAAAAAACACACGGAGCACCAAACAAAGCAAATAATAATGTGATAAAGTTCAAACTTGATTATCTCAGTGCAGCCAAACGATTTCAGATGTTTTTTTTTTTTTTAAATAATGATCTAAAAAGGTGACCAAAATCATTTTGGTGTAATTATTCATTATACGTATAGTGGAGAGAAGACTAACAGAAAGAACGTGGATGAAAAGCATCAAATGTTGGCTAACTGCATGATGTTTGAGAAGGTGAGAAAGAGACAAACTTCTGCTTTGAGACAAAATGGTGAGTTTGACAAAAAAGTTAGTATCTGTGAAAAATGAAGCTACATGCACAAATAAAAAAAACAGCAGACAAAGGAAAACTCTAAAGTAAGAAAGGAAAATTATCTAGTTCACAACAGTTAGCGGCCAAACTAACAACATGACCCCTGGGTCACACAGGGTAACCATATCCATTAGCTTTATCACAAAGAAAAGTCTGAAGTCTTCAAGACAGATGGAGGCTGCCTGAATGGAAAATTGAGAAAGTAAAGAACTCAACATTTTTCTGATCTTTTTCCTGCATTTTCACGCCTTACCACTAGGCGGCAGTGAAGGTTCTAAAACTTGCATGGTTATTTAACCATGTGAAATGGAGGAAAAGTCCATGTATTGTCCACGTACACTCATTTGTCCATGAATCCTCTTTGTTCTAACTGTTGTTCCTGCTGAGCACTGAACTGTAACCCTTACTGAAGAAAGTTAGGCGTGCAGGCTGAGCCACAGAGTGCAGCTTTGAATTCCTCAATCTGACCATGAACAATGACAGTCCACCCCAACATAAGCTAAACGTAAACGCTTTGCAGGTGGTGTTATGGACTTGGGTGTTTTGGTGTGTGTTGTTGCTGACTGTTGTGCTCCTGATTAGGTGCGGCTGTATAAGTGTGTTTGTGTTTCAGGTGTTTAGGGAGGTCTCATGGTGTTCGTGGTGTCAGAATGTTATGTTGGTTTCCTGTTTCATATTTCCATGTGCTTGGATAATAAAGTGAAACTGACCCTTCTGCAGTTGGGTTCTTGGTATTCCCTTCAGATTACATTACAACCATGATGGAGCCAGCATGACCCGTTGATTCATTCAGTGTTCCCCTGACATGTCAGAGAAGATTTTCGGCAGAGTTGTTTTTATTCAACGGTTTGGGATTTGTGCAACTGTATTTCAGGCATACAGGAGCTACATTGATGCTTAGCTTGGCTGGAGAATTCCTCATCTCCTACTAAGCAGGTTAGACTTGGTTCTCTTGGGTCTGCTCAGTACTGCCGCGCCTCCCTTACTTAATGCCAACTGCACTTTAACTTAAACCCGATCAAGTTTTCCTCAGAACGATGCAAGGTGGCAGTTGCTGTGAGTTTCAGGCAAAGCTAAGCGGTGGAGACTGACCAAATGGGAGAGAGCTGCAATCATTGTCTTTCTTTAGGGCGTTTTTGCACCGCTCTGCACAATTTTTGACCCCACCATGCTCCATAATGCAGCCACATCAGAGCTTCTGTGGCTCTCACAGGAGAGAGACAAGTATCAGATTTGATGGAGGAGCTCCATATTTTGGTGGCTGAATCCTGCTATCCAGATGGCTGTCTGGTGGGCGTGTTTCTTGGAGGTCTCTCTTGCTCTCTTAAGGATGACCTAGCTACTAGAGAGGTTCCAGAGGATCTTGAGGTGCTAATAAACCTCAGAAGATGAAGGATTTGTGAGCAGTGTTCTCATTCTCCAGTGTTTCATTTCTGCTTCACTTTTGCACTCTTACCCATGCAGCTCAGACTAGGAAGGCTGTCACCCACAGAGAGACAGAGACCCATGGGAGGAGGTTTGTGCCTTGATTGTGGTTGATCAGCCCACTTCATCAGCAAATGCCCATTTATACAGTGAGATTGGCCAGTGAGGACTTCACTAGCCAGTCATAACACAAACTTTTCTATGCCGCCATTGCCATGTTTCGGCCTCCTTCTGGCACATGGTGATCAACAGGTAAAACATGAGACACTTCTGGACTCTCGACCAGAAGGTGATCTCAATCCTCGGTCAGGATGTAAACATATGAAAAGAGTCCACAAAAATAACTAATATTTCATAAATAATTTGTTTTTTAGTGTTCCAAAGGTAAGATATGATCATATATATGAATATAGTTTACTCTGAAAAGCTTAAGAAAATCATGGTATGGCTCCTTTATTGAAGAACTTGGAATAGTCAAAGCACTTGTGTTCAGTTGAAGAGGTAAAGGGGATTTCACGGACAGTTCACTCAAAACAAGGAGAAAGGACTCAGCAGAGTCCTGTTTTATGAGTGCAGTGTTCTCTGAAACAAATTTGACAACTGCTTGACATGCTTGTGATATCCAGCTTTGAAGTTAGCAGTTCTCAAACTAGTGAGATGAGAGCCCAACACTAACTCGCATCTACAGTTTGATTACAGCATCCAGATCAACCATCACCTGAGCTGCTACTGCCGTGGTCTGTTGGCCAGATTGTAATTCTGCTTGTGTGCATTCATAAACTCCAAATTTTGACTGTCAGAATTTGAATAGGCCGATTGTAATTCACATGGAGAATATTCATGTTTACTTAATCTTCATCAGTTGTTTTTATCCCCTTATTCCTTTTTAGTTTGACTGAACATCTTTTCCTGGAGATTAGTTACTGCTTTTTAGAGGTCCTTGCTTGGATTTTAAATGTTTGTTTTTTCAAACATGATCAATAAAAAGTAATACTTTTTTTCACAGAATGTGATTAATACAATTATTATCTTTAAACAAAATGAGGTTCAGTTTACTCAATTCCAGTTCATTTTAAGAAGCATTTTTGGTGCATTAGTCAGCATATTTTGTAAAATTGACAATAGTGTGTTTAGAAATTAGAGATTTGTTTGATCATTTTCTTCTTCTTTTTCAGTAATTCTGATCACTTTTTATTTAAATAATAAAAATCAATGCATTGCTACTCAGACACTCTTGTTTAGTTTTCTCATTTAAACTGACATAGATGTTATGTTTAAAAAAAAACTTTCAATGACTCCAGACAAACCAGAACTTTTCATCACAAATTGTGACACAGCTATAACATCTGTGTGCAAACATAAAAACTCATGTAATTATACATTTGTGGTTCGCCCATTGCAGCGCTGCTGCTCCTTGCCGCTCCTTGTGTCCTTTATTAAATCTTTTATTATTTCCTTTAAAAAAAAAAGTCTAGGTTGTGAGTGAGGAAATCTCTTTAACAACAGAGCAAAACTCAGGAAGTCCAATTGGATCCCAGCCCTTTCTAGAGTACCTCCCATCTGAGATATGCTGGGAGGATCACAGTGGATTACATGCTCAGCAGGAGGTGAAAAAGAGGCTTTAGGGAGCAGCTCCATGGAATTCTAACCCAGCTAAAGAACCATTCCATTATAGTGATCACAGAACTGTGACACATCCGTCAATTTCTAACAAAGCTGTCCTCTCGATAGGCCCAATACATCAGACCAGGTGGAAATGAGCCTGCGATAAAAGTAGAGGTGCTGGTCTGTAAATCTACCTTAGCAACAAATGGTGCACAGACACTAAGGAGGTCACTACTGTTTCTGTTGTGGAAATTCATGTTCCACCCAATGCTAATGCTATTGCTTATCCAGAAGGGATTTTCATTGTGACTGGAGACTTTAACTGCAGAACTACTAGAACCATGACATATTTAGCTCTTCAAAACTGCCTGACAAAATTTAAACTTGGAGCCAAATAACTATTTCGCAGTCTGAAATGATAGTACACAGCTGATCTAAAATTGTGTTGAAAGTTGCACACAAATCTTAAAAGTGAGCTGCAGAATTGAGCTGCTGTCCTCAAACTCTTAAAAAACCCACGCTTCATTTCACAGCTCATCAGTCTCCTGCTAAACAGGCTCATGAGTTTGTGATAATTCAGAAATGTTGACATGAGTAAGGACTCTTTTTTGCCTTCATGCACACTTCTAATCTTTCTCTTAAAGATTTTTCTTTAGTCCTAACTCCTGCTGCCTGTCTGCCCTCAGATTTCTTAGAGGGTCCATGCACATGTGTTCAAATACTGACCCAACAAGCACGCTGATGTCCAGAAGCCTTCCAGAAATTGCTAAGGAATGCTGCACAGACCAAACGGAGTTTTTCATCATCTTTTCTGTTTATATGAAGTCACGTGAGCGGTTAGGAGAATCCACTTTTAAGCCAGTCTAACTTCTGATAGTGTTTGAGTCCTATGAAGGCGAAAAGCTTTACAAACTTTTTTTGGTGAAATTCTGCCCAAACTTTAACCATACTTCATTTTTAACAACATTTTTAAAAAGGTCACACTTCTAAATCCCAGTTTCTCTTAGAGCTGTAAGTTGCAATGCCTCAGACTGTCATGGTTTGTCTGTTCTTGGTTTCACCAGTAAAGCGTGTCTTTGTTTCCTGTTTGACCATCCTCTTTGCCATTTATCTTAGGTACCTGCGCACAATCTACCTGGGCGTGCGGAGCCGGCAGAGTGCAGAAACTGAACGCTGGCGCTGGCATTGGAAGATGGTGTACGAGTTTGCAGACGTTAGCATGCTTCATCTCCTTGCCACATTCCTGGAGAGCGCTCCACAGCTGGTTCTGCAGCTTTGCATCATCATTCAAACACACAAGCTGCAGGCTGTTCAAGGTAACACAACTGTGTGCACACACAACCCCCAGTTGGTTCAGTTAAAGATCAAAGCTGTTCAGCTATAACTGCATCTTCTGCTACAGCAGATGTTCTCCATGAAAAGCTTCATAACTTTTTTTTTTTGGTCAGTGCTTTATTTTTGTTTCTAACCTGTTTTGTTGTGTGATTTTTAAATTGTTGCTCAAAAACTCATAATACTTCTCAATTTCTTTTGAATTAATACATAAAGGGGGAGAGTTTTTGAGCAGACACGGACACAGGGGCCTGTGCGCCCCCCCCCCCCCATCTGCATTATGCAGGTTTTTTTATCATAATTTTTCATTTTAATTAATCTATATTGTTTTATACATGACAGTTAAATATGGAGCTCTGCCTTCCTTTATTTAAGATTTTCACAGTACAACATGCAGGTCATAGTGGGAGGGGCACTTTCCAAAAGCCCTCAGAGTTCTTTAAGGGGAAATTATTTTAACATTACATAACTCTAAACATGATTTTTTTTTTTTAAATTGGCAAATTGGATCTGTGTTAAAGTAGAGGAGTTCTGATGCTCTTCTCCCTTCTGTTTTTAAAATTCTACTGTGTGAAGAATGTTCACTCTAATGTGTTTTTTGGTTGATGCTTTTGGTCACATTTCGAGTTGTCCCGTTAGTCACTCCAGGTTCATGTTAATGTAAACATCCACAGCTGTCTTCATTTCTGTTAATTATCCACAGCCTATCTTAGTGTCTGACTTTCACTTCTTCATAGTCAGGTACTTTTCTTGGTTACTCTTCAGTTGTTCCATTTAGTGATGGGCAGATGAAGCTTCATGAAGCATTGACGGCTTTCATCCAATTAGTTCACTCAAGTGCAATGCTTCTTTAAGCTTCATTTACTCTAGCAGGACATCTACTAGATACAAAAATGTAAGTTGGCATGAATTTGAAGTGTATGGAATTTTGCATAAAGGTTGTGAATAAAACTGTCAGCAAGATGAAGCAGTATTAAAAAAACTCCTTTATTGTAATGATGACACTTTGTTGTGTGAATATTTACTGGCAGTATGGAAATTTTTGAAAGTTGGAGTATTTTTGTTTCAAACAATCAAAACAAATCAAAACAAAAATATATATATATGTTATAAATTGATTGAAAACCAAACTGGAAAAGTAAAAGAAGATGTAAGAAGTTCAAGCACACATATTTACAAGTATACATAAACACGATCCACATAAATTGGTTATGATCAGAAAAGATTATTACATTAATCCAGATATCATTATTATTAGTAGTAGTAGTATACGTTTTTGTAGAAATTTGTGTTCTGAACCAAACAAATATGATGTTGGGGACGCTGGAGCCTGGCCCCACTACTATTGGGCAAAGGTGGGGGACACCTCGGACAGGTCGCCTATCCATCGCAGGGCACACAATCACTCCCACATGCACACCTAGGCACACTTTAGAGTAACCAGTTAACCTGGCTATGAAGCCCAATTTTGGACTGTGGGAGAAAAACAGAGTGCTCTGGGGAGAACATGTACACTACACACAGGGAGTTCCCAACTGAGATTTAAACCAGAGACTTATCAATGTGAGGCAAAAGCGCTAACCACTGCACCACTGCTTTTGTCATGTTTAAATTGAATGAATATTTAAGTTTCTTCCATCAAGCCTGATCTTCTGCATATTGGATCCCACACCGCCAGTTCCTGACATACTGACTGCAGGAATTGGTTATCGTTGCCATTCACCCTTACACAAGTTTTCTCATAAATAACAGAGCTAGTTTCACTTTTGTTTTTTTTTTTCCAATGACTTCCTTGGTTCCCACAAAAAGATGCTGCTGGCTTAGATCTGGCTCAGACCCTGTGGTGTGGATTCTGAAGTTCCATTTCTACCTCAAGTTTAATCCAGTTCTGTGGAAGCCACTGAAGAGCAGGTCTCTCATGCTTGTGTCTGTTTGTGTTGTAGGGATGACAGCAGCAGCCTCTCTCGTCTCTCTTGCCTGGGCTCTGGCCTCCTACCAGAAAGCCTTGCGAGACTCTCGAGATGACAAGAAACCCATTAGCTACCTTGCTGTCATCATCCAGTTCTGCTGGCACTTCTTCACCATTGCAGCCAGAGTCATCACCTTTGCCCTGTTTGCCTCAGTGTTCCAACTGTACTTTGGCATCTTCATTGTCCTGCACTGGTGCATCATGACCTTCTGGATTGTCCACTGTGAGACTGATTTCTGCATCAGCAAATGGGAGGAGATTGTTTTTGACATGGTTGTTGGGATCATCTATATTTTCTCCTGGTTTAATGTGAAAGAGGGACAGACAAGGTGAGGCCAAGATCCCCTTCCATTTTCTTTAAATCAATATTTTGTTATCAACAAACCTTGAAGATGATGACATATTTTAATTCCAGTCTTTTCAGGGTACTTTACTTTGTTCAGCTTTTTTCTCATCTATGACAAATATTCAGAGTCACAGCAACCACCATAATTGTAGTGGTGCAAGCAGCTCTCAATGGTCTTCAGGTCTCTAAAGACCAGGAAAGTAAGACAGAATATGAGAATCAATGTTAAGAGAAAATTTAGAGACAGTCTTTGGAAAAAGATAAGAAATCTCAAAGAAAGAAGTCTGAACTGACTGAACCTTCTCCAGGTTGCCCCGCTGGCATATCTGTCTCCAACACTTCCACACTCAAAAAGAATTGAGGAAAGTAGGGATAAAATACTGGAGCTGAGAACGGTCTACCTTGCTTTTGCCCTGTTTTCTCATTATCACGAGAAAAAAAAATCAAGGCAGGCTGTTCTCTGCTTCTTTAAGAGAATGAACTATAACTACTTTGCCTCAGAAATAACAAAGTGGCTAAGTTATCAGCTAGCATTATGCTACCAAAATTACCTAATATTTTAAAGGAAACAACCAAACATCAGCTTTTTCATCTAACTTTGCAGCTGCTTTGTATCTTGTGGGTCCATCACTTCGCTCATTGTGCTAAAAACAGAAGCAGGTGAGGACCAGTCCACATTGGGGGGTCTGAAGTCTGTTCATCTGACATCCTCCTCACTTTGGATTTTAGACTTCATTGCAGTGTTCTATATTGTAGCTTTAAGGTTTCACTTGTTATATAAAAAGTGAAACTTATAAATTATAATGTTTAGGAACATAAAGTGGTACATTAGACAGAAAGGATGTCTTTAAGGGCTCTGTTTTTCTGTAAAACCACCGTCTGATGTTAGCACATCTCGTCTGTCTGTGCAGGTGCCGACTTTTCATCTATTACTTGGTGATCCTAGTGGAGAACGCTGCGCTCAGTGCGTTGTGGTATCTGTACCGGATACCGAAGACCACAGACGCCTTTGCAGTCCCAGCACTATGCGTCATTTTCAGCAGCTTCTTGACTGGTGTGGTTTTCCTGCTCATGTACTATGCTTTCTTCCATCCCAACGGGCCTCGCTTTGGACGCTCCCCAAGTGGCCAGGGACTTAATCTGGATCCAACTGCTCAGTTCTCCACCTTACCCTCTGAGGGCGCCACTAACTCACTGCGCTCCAGCCGAGGTGCCACCTCCACTCTGGAGCGCGACGCGGGAAAGTGTTCTGAGCGTGATGGCTGCATGCCAGTGTTTCAGGTCAGACCCACAGTCCCATCCACGCCATCTTCTCGTGCTCCCCGTTTAGAAGAGACGGTCATTAAAATCGACCTGTGTCGGAACCGTTACCCTGCCTGGGAGCGCCATGTTCTGGACCGCGGTATACGTAAAGCAATCCTGGCTGTGGAGTGTTCAGTGACCCCTCCTCGTCTGCAGTACAAAGACGATGCTCTGGTGCAGGAGCGATTGGAATATGAGACCACATTATAACTCCTCCCACTCTCAAGTTGGGTTGCAACAGCAGGCATCCTTCTAAATAACGCAAACAGAGACTGAAGCAAGATTGTTTTCACCATCAAACTTTCTGTCCAGTTAATTTTTCTTCTTATTTGTCACCCAGCATCATCGCCCGCTCTCCCCAATACAGCACAATTTCAGCTGACATCCTAAGATGTTGTGGGACGGCGCACAGGGTGCTTTCTGTTTGATTTTCCTCTACTCATCAGGAGAGTCCTAGTCAATGGGGAATTATCAAACAAGAGGACAAAAGAGGCCTAAACCTAGATGGTTCCATCTAGATGGAAAGTAGTTCTAAACCATTCACACTAAAAACTCATGTGTGAGCAGAAACTAAATCAGCTGCTTTGTGAAAGTGCTGACAGGAAGACCCCCAGCAGCCACAGCACCTGGGCATCTCCTTCAGAACAACACATACTTAGTGCCAAAATGGTTTCTGGGAAAACTTCTTATGTCTTTGGATTTTGAGATGAAGAGCAGCTCAGAAAATTTTTAATTGATTCTTACCTTTTATTTAGTTCTCGTGGGTCTGGTTGGAAACTAAAAGATTTGGTGGCGTTCAAATGGCTGACAAAAAAATGGTCAAAATAGTAGTATTTACTCATAATTTCTGTTTTAAGAAGATACAATAAAATAAACCAGTTTAAATGGTGGAAGAGAGCTGGTTGGAGTGGATGAAACCTGCTGAAATGTTGACCTGTGGTCTTTCATCCACAACAGAACAAGTCAAAACCCCATAAATGCCAAGAAACAAACTTCTTTTGGCACCTCTGTTTAGCTGTCTGCGGTCGATCCCTGTGAGCTTGACATTGGCATTGGTGCTGAGGAAACTGAAGGTTGCTTGTCCACAGAGAAGAATAAATGAATGCAGAAGAAGTGACAGGATGAAAAACAAGAACAAAAGTGTGACCATCTCTGAAAGCTTGAACTACGCACCAGGATGTACAGGTCACTGCTGGGACAGAAGGCATTTTCTTATTCTGAGACAAAGTGGAGGGCACTGTAGTCATCTTAACTCTTTGTGTGGTAGCTGTGTTTGTATTGGGAACATTGTGTGTGTGTTGTAAGTTGTAAGGACCTGCCCCAATGGTTGAGCCACATTGTGAATGTTTGGCGTGTTCCTCAGAACTTTCAAGACATCTTTTAGGGATATGACTTTATTTAGTGATTGGGATTAGAACTGGGGTTTTGTTGGGTTGGATTTGCAGTGGTTAACATTAGGTTTAGATGTAGATGGGAATGGAAAAGCCTCACGGCGGTAGGCAGACCAACATGTGTGTTTGTAAGTTTATAATTGAATACTCAACAAAAGTCACTCACTGAGAAATATCTTGTATTTTTTGGGGGGATCTTTTTTTTTTAACAAAGTTGAGTATCAGGCCACACAGCACAGGTCCTCTCTGAAAACTCAATGCAGTCTTTCAGGACCAGAAACAACAAGCTTGAAGCATCACAGCTAAAATACAGAAGCAGAAAGTCTACGGTCTGCAAAAGTTTTAATCATAGATTGAGCTAGGCCAAGCAAGGCTAAATAAAGCTAACGAAGACTAAAGGAGCTTGGTCAAAGCTGAGCAAGGCTAATAAAGACTATAAGCAAAGCAAGACTAAGCATTGTTAATCTTCACTCATATCTCAGCAAGTTCAGACAAGACTGAGAAAGGTTGGGGAAGGATAGACAAGGCTGGACAAGGCTAAGCAAAGCTAACTAGTTTGTTTGAGCAAGGATAGATAGGGCCAAGCAACTTTAGTTAAGGTTAGCCAAGGCCAATTTAGGTTAAGCAAAACTGAAGAAGGTCAGTTAAGGCTTGAACTTGTTAATTTTTCCAAAACACCTGTGTACAACTTTAACATGACCAGTAAAGTGCAAAAAACAAACATCTACCCTGTCTTCCACTGTTTTTTGAGAACAAAGCAGAACCCAGGCCACTGGTCCTCCGACTATGTCCGTTAATCCCGTCCATACTGGCTCTAAGGGGTTAGAACCCTCAGTAAGGAGGAACCGAAAATCAAGACCACAAATCAGCACATTATGCCTATAGTAGAAACTCTTTAAATCAGATTAAGATGAGCTGATTTCCACTAATAAAAATGCATCATAAGCAAAAGTTGGCAAAAATATACAAGACCTGGATTTCCAACGTTTAGCTTTACGTTTCACTAGATGCTGTGATATGCCTTATTTTGAGTCAAATTACAATTACTGTAATTCAGCCTCAATTTTGGACAGCTTCTTGTAGTTAGGCAGCCCACAATCTTACGGAAGTCTTACTGAGAACACCATCTCTTGTGTCTTTTATGCTGTGTCACATCAAAACAATGGAGAACACTGACCACAGTTTAAAACCATTAAGGAAAAGAGCTGAAGAAGGTTAGAGTGGACCTTTTCTGGTTTTGTTTCATAAGGAAAATATCTACAATTAGTCTTCACCAGACCATAATCAACAAGCACATCTGCTGATTCTTTGGCCTACCAGTGGCGATAGGCCTGGTAAGCCATGGTGACATTACAACCGAGCTCAAGTTAACATGGTTGGAAATATAACGATGAGTGTTTTAAAAGCAGGCACACCATGCAACAGAACAAAATAGAAATACCATGTAGTGCAAGACACCAGGACAGAGTGGGGCTCGTGGCAATGCAGCCAGGGTTCTGCAAAGCTGAACAAGGCCTGTTAAGGATAGGCTAGTCTGACCAAGGCAGTCTTAGCCAGGCCAGGATAAACAAGGCTGAGTAAGGCTGAACAAGGATCAGTGAGAGTCAGCAATTTTTGGGACACTCTAGGTTAATTGAGATTATTACAACTTCACTAGTGTTAACTTGGTGCAGCTTGATCTGGGTCTACTAATTAAAGTGTTGCCAGTGTTGTGATGTAAAGCACTGAGACTTTTTCTTTTAAACCTATTTGGCTGCAGTTCCAGCTGAGGCTTGTGGCTTACAAACACAGGGGCCCAAGTTTTATTCAACAGAAAGCTATGGGACACAGCAGTAGGTGTTTGTTTAGGCCACTTTGCTTCAAGCGCGCCCACATTGAGATGGTTCCAAATGTAATGGAAACATAAATTAGACCAACTCAAATATTGGTGAGTCAAGTTGAAATGGTTCTAGAAGATGCTTTTAACTAAGCCCAGATACGAGCTATGCTAAACAAGGCCTAATTAAGGAAAGCTGTCCAAAGCTTGGCTAACCAAAGCCAGTTAAAATTTTGTTTTAACTGGCTTGTTTAGGAGAAGATAAGTGAGACCGAGTTTGGATGAACAAGGCTAAGCATAATAGCCATTTAACGTTTAGCATGCCTGGAGCAAGACTAAAGTTGCCAAGCAGGACAGAAGTTTAAATGGAATTGTCTTCACTATTTCTATCTACACTCAACTTGGTTTTAATTGATGTTATTTGGCATAATTTCATTGTTGTAGCAAAGCAGGCTAAACGCAAGCACCTAATGCTAAATCCTGTGGTATTTTGACTGCCACTGGCATGCCACTAAGTTGAAGTCGAGCGAGGCCAGTCTTAGCTGAGGTGGTGTTATAAGAAAGGCTCCTAAAGCAAGGATGGATGATGCTCAGCAAGAATTCAGACTCCATGATACTTTTGTTCTCCTTCACTGCCTAGCTCTGTTGAAGGCAGCTATGTGTGTTTAAGCTGTATGCTTTCTCAGTAACTGAATGTTCACTTCATAGCTTTATGGCAAGGGGAGGCTGTCATGAATAGGCTCATAAGATACTACATAATAATAATATTCATGACAATGTTCTGAATGGTTTTAGACAGGCGTGTCACCTGAACAAACTCAGTGGGAGAGCTTCATCTGAACAAATCTAACTAGCCGGGATGACAACACAGCCACCTCAAAAGAGGCCATAATGTGTGATATTGTAGCACAGCAATACGAGGAGATCAAGCGCAGAAGACGGCAGCATCACAAAACCACAATCTCGGCTGAACTTATGACAGAGAAAAAGTTGTAGTTTGTAAAACATTAAAAACTTTTTAAGCTGCACGATAAAATAAAAGACTCCACACAGACCACAGCTCGTGGTTTTTTATCGTATCTGATTGTTTTCTCCTTTTTAGATTTCCCACTCAGTTTCCATTAATTGATAGAACTGACAGCAAAGGCATCAACAATGGAAAAACAGGTAGAAAAGACAATAAAGTGAAAAAAATCATCTTCCACAATTTCTAGGTTTTGCTTTATTCTTCTTTGTCTAAAAAGAATAGCAGCTAAGCTAATAAAGAGCTCGTTTAAACCTTTTAAAGATGTTATTTTCTGCCCCTCCATTTCCCTAAATCCTGCACAGAAGCAATTATCAGGAGAAATGACTGTTTACAAGTGTTCCCTCCTATAAATTCTTGTCAGGCCTTTGCACAAAAATGTCAACAAAGCTTCCGAAACATGTCAGGAACATTCACTTGTAGGATGCGCAGAACAGCAAAGTCCAAGTACCAAGAAAATATTGACAATTCTTATAAATTCTTTAGTTGGATTTTGATTTTGAGTTTCTGGCCTCATGCCTGACTGTCAGGACCTGTGAGAATAGAGATAAAATAGAATATAGACAAGTGGTCATTAAGTGTCTGCTCTACAAATCTGCATTCTGGGTTTGACTGATCTGAATGGGACTGACTTTTACTATGATGGAATGGGATCTTTGTTGGAGGAAGTGTACTGGTATGGGGCATTCTCAGGTTACCTCAGCAGTTGGGGTAACTAAGGATGAGAAACACTAGGCAATGCTAGTTCACCATAGTCCACATCATAATCTCCCACCACCATGCATGATGGTGTGTAAGAAAATGTTGTGCTGAAATGTTGTTTGCATTCATCCCACGTGGTTCTGTGTGATCTGATCATATGTTGTTCATCAACTCCAGGAAAAAAAGAACAACAAAAAGCAGATGATTAATACACGGAAAACTTCGGATTACAGAGGGGTGGGGGAATGTTCCTGTCACATGACCACATAATTTAAATTTCCAATTGATGGTTTCTATAGTTTAAAGATACAACATTTGAATATTTGAATCTTTCAAAGCAGAAAACATAGGAGTTGAACTTGATGTTTCCATATACATATATGAGAGCATGTCTTCTTATCAGACACTTGAACTTTTCCATTCAGCTCCCCTTTATCTACAGTGTGTACAGGGAATTTAGCAGAGTTCCAAATACAAACATGCTAGACCTCATCCTCATGTGAGATAGTTTGAGAATATTGAGAAAACAAAATTCATTTGCAAATGGTTTTTTTAACAGAGAACACAAATGTTGCCAAAGCACAAACAAAGTAACTTAAACACAACAGATGGTTCAGCTTTTCTGAAAATATCAATAAGTGCGGACTCTGTAGTTAGAGAGCTGGTTGGTGAGCGTTTTACCTCACTTCCAGCTCCAGCGAAATGAAGCCAATTCATTAGGCAATTGTCCGCAATACACACGTCGCCATGTTGGAGCCATTGTCAGCCATTGACAGTCATTGTTCTGAGTCAGGGTTTTTATGACAAGTACAGTTGCCAATCAGGAGTGAGCTTGTTTGAAGTCCACACCCCTACCACTGAAAGCTGACTCGGGAGAAACTGTCAATCAAACATTTGAGGTGGGGGCCAGTGGGCACCACATGCTTTTACTAAATCAAATCTGATTGGTCAGTTTATAACTTAAATAATTTGTGATAAAGAAAAAATATGAAAAAAATGAATTAGAAAGAAGATGTTAAGAAAAAAGTATCAGAGTAAGAATGGTTATTCTACAGAGCCGTTCTCCTTTGTCTAACTGAATTTCTATGTACTGGTACGTTAGAAAATGGACTTCTCCATCTGTTTTGGACTTGAGAGTATCTTAGAATTTAGTTCTGTAGAAGAAGAACGTCCAGAGCTCTACTGGAATGTCAGATAATCTCCAGTCCACTCTTAAAAACCGATCTTTCTTTCTGGTCGTGATTTTGTGAAAGAGAACTGCTGGATAAAGTTCTGCAGCTGGATCTGTCTCAGACCAGTTCTGTTCACTGCATACCTTAATTCTGTTTTGACTAAAAGCTGCTGCTTTTGCCTTAAAAACACTTGCCTTTGGTTCTATGTTTCAGGTCCATCAGTCATACTTCTAGTTAGTTCTCCAAGCAGTGGTTTGTGTTTCTGTTGAAGTTCTGATTGGTTTTGAAACAGTTCCAGTTTTCTCTGTTCAGAGAGTGAGGAAAAGCCTTGAAAGTGTCTGAACAATCATGAATCTATGTTAAATTTTCATCTTCATGTTCAGAACCAAGATCCACTCCTGCACAGTCCAACACGCTCCATTGTGCTCCATTGTGGCCATTGTTCAACCAGACTGGCTCTGAGTGAGCCTAAGTGTAAAAGAGGAATGTGGCGTTCACTAACAATAGCATGTTTTCGGTTTATACAGGTTTTTCGCTGAGCAGAGTGCAGATGAAGCTTAAAATGAGTATTTCATATCTAAATGTGATTTCTCAGATCAGGAGGAGTTGCTGCAGTCTCGAGGTTTCTGCTTACTTTGTTCTTTTATTTCTGAAGGAGGATTTCTACTACCAGCATAAGCACAGTTTAAATTCAGCTACAGAGCTTGTGCTGCCCTCTGCTGTCTGGTGGACTTGATTCAAACAAGCAGAACACAGAAGTGTAAATGTCAGCACAGGTTGTGTGTGTTGATGCAGAACCTGGAAAAACAGGTGAAACCAGAATTCAGGGAGGACAGAGCTCCTTATCATACCTGTCTGAGCTCCACACGTCACTCATGCAGAAGACTTCCACACAAAAAGAAAAAACTCACAGGAGAAAGCTGCACGTCTGTCCTCTACAGTTCCTGTCCTGCAGACAGTAAACGGTGCTGAGCATCAGGCCCAGGCGCCAGCAGTTTGATCAAGGTGGAAAAAAACTTGCTTGTGTGTAGAAATGTAAATATAAAAACAGAACATTCAGACTGTGAAGTCCTCAGAGTTTTATGAACAACATCCAACAGAATGAAAACAGATAAATGTGGTTTATGTGATGTACAATAATTACTACTGTTTAAGAAAAAGTGGTCTTTTAGTGAGTGGCTTTGTGTGAGTTAAGTCTGAAGAACTAAAGATGCATCCAGTAAGATCAAGTACATTTTCATGGAAAAATAAATCACAACGAATTAAAAAAAATGTATATAGCCTATGGAGTTTTTGTAAATTTTTATTTGGATTTAATGAGACCCAAATTTACCAACATTGATTCAATAAAGTACACTGTGGTCATTTTTGTTCTTTTTTTGTGTGCACTAAGTACTTCAATCCTCAGATCCTGATCCTCCAAGAACAAGAGCTGATCCATCCATTCCATCAGAGCACTGAAGGTTTCATGGCAACAAATTGTTTCACGGTCTCTCTGAAAGACCTTAAAGGCATTACAATATTTAAAGAAAAAAATGCTATAAAGTTGAACACAGTTTCTGGTGAACTGTCATTAAAGTACAGTGAATAATTTTCAGTGTTTCAGGTGGACTTTACCTGTTAAGAAAATAGACCTGATTCTATTTCACGGCAGCCTGTTTGTAAACTTTTTTATGAAAAAGTAATACAAGAATTGATTTAAAAAAAAATTTTTAACTCGTAGTTTTTAGCAACTTGCACTTATCGTTTAGTTTTTTTTTTTTTTTTTTCCAGAAGGTGGTGGTGATGAGGAGCATCTGAAAATGGCTTGAAATCAATCGATTACAAAAAATGAAAGCATCAGACTTCACATTCAGAAGCAGCACAGACATCATGAATGTTCCCACAGCTCCACCAACAGACTGACGGCAGTAATTAGCCATGCACCTGCCGGTCATCTGCACCAGCATCCTGGGTTGGCAGGGAGTGGGATTACACTTGTGTTGGGCGGTGTGCCTGGACTTTGGGTTTATTTGGGATCCAGATCAGAGTATAAGGTGCTGGGAGGTTGAGGATATCCTACACTGGCTCTCCAGAGCTCCTTTTCCAGTTCTTGAGTTCTTAAATTTGGTTCTGAACAGTCACCAGCTCATCGCCTGACTACAGCCGCTTTACACCGGTTACATGAATGGTTGGCTACTGTCACAACACTGAATTGCTATTTTTTTGGCGTTGTGGTAAAATCCAAAATCAAATTGGACAAAGCCTGCGTTCTGTACACTTGATAAATAAAAGTAGCCGAACATCTTTCCCTGAGCACTTCTTCCTTCCTCCTCCCTGTAGGATTCAGACGCGTAAACACATTTCAAATGACAGAGTGACGCAGTGCTGGCTGGCTCCGTGGAAAGCTGGCGGGTTCTTAGAAAACTTACTAGTGGATCTAGATCTGGGATAGGCAACTCCAGACCTCAAGGGTGCATTCCTGCATGTTTTCCAACATTTTATGCTCTGGCATGTTATAACTGGCTGGACATACCTGAACAGGTAATCAGTCATGAGTTGGGCTTGGATATCTGGATGGAAATCATGCAGACACTTTGGCCCTCGAGGCCTGGAGTTGCCCATCCCTGATGTAGATGAACGCAGACATTGGTTCCCAGCTGAGACGCCTTGATTTGCTCTTCATTCTGGGCTCACGTTCCTGCATTTTGGACGTCAGGGCCCAGGGATTTGCTTCCCTTTCTTGGAGGGGCCCCTGCTAGGTAGGAGAGCTTTTAAGGGCATCTACAAAGACAGTAGCAGTCATTGAGATAGGGGTGAATCTAAGGTGACAGAGCTGAAAGGTTGGGGTCATGCTGCCCTTCGTTTCGCGTTTCAGGGCTGTGGGTTCGCTTTCTGTTGGAGCTCTGGTCATTCCCACATCTGTGTTTTCTGACTCCTGCTGATAGTTTGTGCCGTGTCCTTACTGTCCATACCCTCTCCCAAGAGCAGCTTTTCCAATAAACCAAAAATATACATTTATTGATTAAAGAACATCTATTTCTTTGACATAAATAAAGCTACACTTAAGGACACAGTGGTTTGTGCAAGAGTGTGCCACAAAACTATAAAGGATTTTATTTGTCTTTCCTCTCCTGACATGTGATTACTGTCCACCATGACTTCAGGAATTCTCTTGGGGATGAGCAGATGAGAGGGTGAGTCCACACACACAACAATGTTACGAAACAAATGTGCAATAAAAACAACAAAGTTGAGGGAGCCCCAGGTGCAGCTTCTGCTGTGGGACTAATGTCCATCATCCATTTTGAGCTGCATCGGTCCAAAGTCCAGGTCACAGAGGAGCGCTGGCCTTAAGGTGCTTTGTGTTTACTGTGGAATCTCTCCAGCAAGGCTCTGAGGATGCTCCCCGGAATTTGCTGGTGTTCATCGATCAGTGACTGAACAGCCAACTTCACCTGTAAGACAAAGCAGCATTCAGGGCTTTAAAGACAAAGAAGGGTCTGAACCACAGTAAAGATCTGAGACGCTTTGGTTGAACCTCCTGAGATTCTGAAGCAGGGAATGAGGAGGTTTGAAGAAAAGCATGCTTAGCTTTGATTGCACTTTGTGCTGGATTTTAGATTATGAACATAATGGTGCAAGCTGAAGTCCTAAAAACAGAGTCAGGAATGATGTTCCACTTTGGAAGTTCAGGATGGCATGAAGTAAAACATTTCCTGAAGTTTTCCATCAAAAAGTGCAGTGATAGTCTGTTTGTCAAAGCAGATTGATAACAGCAAAAAATAGGCAAAACTCACCCTTTCTGCCAGTTCTACTGCGCTCATGTTGGGATCATATGGAATAGGATCACCAAGGAATGTTCGGAATTTCACTGGAAACCCACCATAAACAGGAGCTACAGGGAGACGGAACCGTTCATACAGCCAGCGGAACAATCCTGGAAAACCAGAAGACCAAACAGGACAGACGACAGTGAGACTAAAAGAAAACCACTGTTGATCTCCTAACTTAACTCATCATTAAAGCAGAGAGGTCATGTCTTAAACACCTTCCCAAGCAGTAGAAATCTTCTGTTCTGCTGCTCATCTCTGGCTGTGCGTCACATGATGACCTTCATGCTATCAAAATACACTCCACATTTCCTTTCTCTGAATGTTTCGTGAGCTGCTGCAGCTTTCTGTACTTACTCAGAGTTCCCAGAGATCTGAAGCCTTCACGAACGTTCTGCGTAAACATTGGAATCACTGGCTGGAAGAAGCAGACGGTAAAACGTGAGCAGAGGTGGAACAGCTTCAAAGCAATGTGTGCACTTTTCTTTTAGCAGCTTTCATCAAAACACAAATATGTGAACTCTTTGGTAAATAGGAATACTCATGAAGTTATAAAGATGACCAACTGTTACAACATAATGGTATCAAATATTCCCCAAACTCCAAAAAATGTGTTATCTGCCGATCAGAGTGGAGTAAGTAAAGCTGCTTTTTCACCTGTAAGGTATCCAAGTGATATCCAGGAAACCATGCGAGTCAAACTGGCAACCAGAAAAGTTTGTGGGCAAAACCCAATCTTTATACATGAAAGGATGAAAGTAGTGTTTAACTTTCTACTGAACGTATTTGGAGGTGCGATCATGCCTCCTTGTGTATGCTCTGTTCAGCAGGACCCGCATTACCAATCTAAGAAAAGTATGGATGACCAGTTATTTTAAGCAGAGCCTAAAATCAGCTGATGGTAAAAGCAGATTTTTCTGTCCCATTCAACCGTTTGTTTTAAAACGTGGCTCCAAAGACAGCAGTCTGATGAAGGACAAGCATGAAAGCAGTAGCTTTCTAAAAGGCTCTATGATGTTGGAGCATGTGTTCATGGGTAATAACTGCATCTTCAAATGTCATGACACGTGACATCACTGGATGTACTCACCACCTGAGAGTCAATGGCAACTTGGGCAAAGCCTTTGCGTTTGCTCCAAAGAAGAGGATAGGTCTCATCACTGAACAGAGCTTCTCGCACTCCTCCAGGAGAAATCCCCAGCAAGTGACCATTCCTGAGAGCACGCACGCATTCCTCCTGAGGACCGTGGATCACGCTGAACACTTCCAGGAGCAGCTTGAAACCTGAAGAACATGAGCATAGAAGAGAAGAGAAGAGAAGAGAAGAGAAGAGAAGAGAAGAGAAGAGAAGAGAAGAGAAGAGAAGAGAA
>BSAI01000012.1:23934326-24045114 GCA_036245035.1 Adrianichthys oophorus | reverse complement strand
AAGAGAAGAGAAGAGAAGAGAAGAGAAGAGAAGAGAAGAGAAGAGAATATGTTTAGCACTTTTCACAGAAAGAAACAAAAAGGGCTTTACAAAAAAACAACATAAAATCAGACCACAAACCCATATGTAATAAAATCCAACAAAAAATGCCTACTAAAAGTCAAATTAAAACTTAAAACATACAAAAAAAAAAGGGCTAAAATCAAATCAAATCTCTCCTGAATAAAAATGTCTTGACCTGGGATTTAAAGACTCAATGGAGTCATTCTGATGCAGTGGTAAAGGGAGGAAGTTCCAAAGACGAGGAGTGACAGCTTACAAGATGTTGGTTGGAAGACCTCAAGGATTGGGCCTCAAGAGTTGAGGTTTAAAGGTCAAAGATGTCTGAGTTTGACCATGCAAGGCTCTAAAAACTAAAATTAAAATTTAAAAATCATCTTGACATTTGATAGGCAAACAATGTAAAGCAGACAACAGAAGAGGGATGTGTGTCCGTTTACTGGTTCTGGTTAAAAGCCTTGCTGCAGAGTTTGGGACGAGCTGAAGATGGTTTAGGGACCTGTTTGTTAAAACAGGTAAAAAGAGAGTTGCAATAATCTAAACGAGAAGAAACAAAAGCATGAATAGTTGTTTCCAGGTCATATTGAGACAAAATACTTTTTAATTTTGTCACATCCCTTGGATGATAAAAACAGTTTTTTATGATTTGTTTTGCATGACCTTCCAGGGACACAGACTTGTCAAACAACAACCCAAGGTTTCTGAGAATCTACAGGACAGAAAAACTAAGAAAACTGAAGTGTTGTCTGATAGAAGGATTTCATGTTTGTGTTTGTATATCTGTGTGTTTGTGTGTGTGTTTGTATATCTGTATGTGTGTGTTTGTGTATCTGTATGTGTGTGTTTGTGTATCTGTATGTGTGTTTGTATATCTGTATGTGTGTGTTTGTATATCTGTATGTGTGTGTTTGTATATCGGTTTGTGTGTGTTTGTATATCGGTTTGTGTGTGTTTGTATATCTGTTTGTGTGTGTTTGTATATCTGTTTGTGTGTGTTTGTATATCTGTGTGTGTATTTGTGAATCTGTGTGTGTGTTTGTGAATCTGTGTGTGTGTTTGTGAATCTGTGTGTATACCTGGGATCTTGAAGAGGAAGTGGTCGGCCACAGAGTGACAGGTCCGTCCTTTCTGGATGATGACTCTGGCCAGGAAATAGTAGTAGTCGATGGGAATGGCTCCATGGTAGTAGACGATCAGGGCTGGCCCCTGGTCCGGGATGTTCTCCATGCCGTGGATCTCATAGCCTGGTCAGAGATCCGACTTTCAAACTGAAGCTCATGTCTTTTGTCTTGGATTTAGTTTTTCATGTGTACAAAAAAACATCAGCTTGTCTTGTAACTGATGCAACATTTTAACATGAGCTTTATCTTCTTGCAGCTTCTTTGTGGGCTGATGTCCTTAGAGATTGCATTTGTGTAAAAGTGGGTGAAGGTAGAGCATGGAAACAACAGGTGCCTTGGTCTGCTCCTCACCCTCAGCTCCTACAGTCAAGCCCGGAATTGTTCATCATCCCTGAAATATTTCGACCAAAAGCATTTTACTAAATAATGCCATCAAATGTTTATTAGAAATTTCCCAGAAGATAATTAGACAATGAACTGAAAGCCTCATTGTGAAAATATCAGCTTTTATTTCTATTTGATAAGTCCAACATCTGCCATAGGTATGAACCACTACAGGCTTGGCCGCATATGTCAAACTCATTGAATCATCTTTGGCCCACATGAAAATATCAGATCACTATTAGAGCTGGTCAGTATCCGTCACCAAGACATTACAAATCCCACAATGCACTGCCTACTTATTTGTCTGTTAAAAGCCCATCACAAACCTATGATTTGGACTTGCAAAATGATACGTATCAGTCAGTCGGTTCCCATTTTATTGACGGCATAACACTGCAGAGAAAAAACCCAACATGAGCATGCTGATCCTTCAGAGCCATAACCTCACCATGCCATATGGCTCCATGTCCGTCCCACAGAGTGGCCAGGGTCTTCCTGGCTCCATCCCACAGGTTGTTACAGTACGCCTCCCTCAGCTGGTTCTTCCTCTGACAGAACGAATTAACAGGTCAGCTCAGATAGATGATCAGCTCTGAATTCCACAAAAGGATGGAACTTCATGGACTTCCAAAGGAAATAATGACTTGAAGTTGGGAAAATTGCAGGAAAGTTAGAGGTGAAGCAAAGATTTGATGTTGAATGCACAGCAGGGCAACAAAATAAGCTGCTTCATGTTGTTGAATCACATACATTTATAAGACAGAAAATACTGAGATTTTCCTACATTCATCATTATGTGGACCACAAAGATTCCATCCACTGAAGAGAATTCAAATCAGTGCTAAACTGACCTGAATCTGCTTTGACAAAATCACATGAACACAGACAATTCTCTTTGACAGAATGTTTACCGACAAACGTGCTATTGAATTATTTCTGAGCAACGTTGAGATTCAAGTGATCCATTTGTTATTACAGATTTTTATATAAAATCCGTGTGTCCGTGTATTATTCTTAAATGCAACAATAAATCATAAAAATGGAGCACACTGTAAGGCTTTCATCGAGGAAGAGAGGAACTCACCTTATAGACGTGAAGGAACAGTATGGAGAGGTAGAGGAGGATGACTATGAGGAACGGCAAGATAAAAACGACAGCAAGAGGAGTGAACACCCACAGCAGGTACTCCAGAACACTCAGGTAATCCTCCACCTCATCCAGGCCTGCCCAGTCCTCCCACACACGGAACAGGCACACCTGTGGACCAGGACAGGTATGTTAGTTCCTGCTTCGGGTTTAAGCGACTCTATGCAGCTGTTAGCTTTAATTCTGCAAAGGTGTCACTTCTGCTGCCATGGCAACACTGTTAATGAGGTGGAGGGGAATGCAGGAGAACCTGATGGTCACCTCAGTCCTGCATCCAGCATGTTTCCCTCCATGTTTAAGACCATAAATATTACTGGAGTGAATTCATTTTGTTGTGCTCTTTATGACTATAGTAACACTTCAAAGATAAAACCAAATCCAGTTGACTGCTTGTTTGGTATTTTTCCCATGACAACACTTCTAACAGGCCTGACTGTTTTGGGCTGCATTCTCTACTCAAAGACTTTGTACAAGGAGGCCCTGAACACCATCCAACATGCAGCTCCACCGGAGACCATCTCTGATCAAACAATTGCTCAAACCTCCATCCTCTGGCAAACAGACATGTTATAAAACAGCAGGATGTCCCTGAAACGGTTTTTATCACCGATGACAGAAGAAACCACCGTAGTCGACAAGTTAGAATAGGCATAAGGCTGTAATCACTGCTTCATCAGCTCACTCCATCACTAAGGGGTTGGTGGTAGTGGTCAGAGACAGCAATAAAGCTACTTTTGCTTTCATTGTTTCCACATTCTGTGACCTTTTCATTTTGATCCTGATTTCAGAGCTTCAGACCGCGCGCTCCTGAAGCAGCAGGAATGCTGGAGAATGTGGAGCATTAACCAGAGCAACCTGTTTGGTCAGAGAGCTCCCCACCTGCAGACACGACACCCCCCACCCCGCCTCAAGAAGGCTCCTACCAGGAAGGAGACGGTGTCCGTCGCCGCGGTCAGACAGGATTGGTTCCTGGGATCCTCCATCCTGGTTTGCCGGGGGGCGACACTGCGGCGGGATCAGGCAGCCCGCCGGCCCCGAAGGTGCGGGTCGGAGCTCATGAGACCCGCCTCTCCCCCGCTGCAGTGTCGGAGACTCAGGAAAGGCACCCCAGAGCGCGACTCATGCACTGCTAAAGGGCTCCTTCTGGTCACTGCGAAGGTGGAAATGCCTGGTGAAGAAATTGCAGAGGCGTCCGAGGCAGAGCTAATCATCCGTAGAAGGTCAAAGAGAAGGACGACAGGTATCTCTCTAAGTCACTAATGCTCGTTTAAAAATCCAAAAGAGACAAACAGAACAAAACTCAGAAACCTGACTGAAACTGCACTGAAAGGCTTTCGACTCGGAGCGCTTTCACCGTGACACATACGATTCCGCAAGCCCGGAAACAGTCCTCCTTTCCGCCGGAACACTTCCTGCTTCCGAAAACACACTTCAAAATAAAAGTGAAAGTTTTACAGTATTTTTTGGGGGGGGGAAACTAAGAAACTGAGAAATCCTGAGCACAAAGTAAACTTAATAAGCCAAATTGAAGGATTTAAAACAATATATGGGAGATTTAAAATAGTCTGTGACCCAGAACATGACACAAGACAACATTCCTACTGAGCAGTCCCTGAAATGTCAGCTGTTATTTTGAAAAGTCAGAAGGAAGCCATCTTGTTGTTTTTCCTGTGGATTCTTGGAAGGACGTGAGTCCCGCGTGCAGCCGTCTTCGGCTCTGCTATGATGATGCTGGAGCCAGGCCGCGTGACGCTGCTGGCGGATATGCTCCTGAGCTGGAGGCGGCCCGCGGACTCGCTGCAGCCGGTCCACTGCCGCTGCTCCCGGGCCTTCGTTCGGTAAGTGTCTCGCAGCTCGCTGGGTTGTGCTCACGTAGAGCCGCAGTTGAAAGTAATACCGAGAGTTCAGCAGGAAAAGCCCTGGTTCTGCACACGTTCTGCCTTTAAAAAAAGGCTGCTGCTGGTGGTTGGGTGAATTTGATGTTTTGGTCATGTGGTTCCAGGCGTGAGGACAGCCCATCGGGTGTTTTGAAGTGTCCTCTGCAGTTCTGTCGATCCATGAACTTGCCCTCTGTCACAAAACACCTATTTGACCAGAATTTCCTTCAGGAGGGTTTCTTCAGCTTCAGTGGCTTTGAGCAATGGCTGCTGCGGGTTGGGCCCTTTAGCCCCTCTTGTCACATACTGTCATTACTGGCCCTCGCCATCATGCTCTCTCTCTTTGAACTGTGGTGTCCGTGATTCACTGCCGTGTTCTGAATGTTCGAGGTCACACCTGTGCAGGTAATGAAGGTGCTCTGCCATGTGCAGATGTCTTCATCAGATTCTTCTCATGTGTGATTGACTTCACCGTGGATGCATGTCGGGCTGTAGATTCACTGCTCTTCATCATCATCTCTTCCTCTGAACAGGGACAGGGAGCTGTATCGTTCAGAGAGCAGAACATCCCGGCCCGCACATGCTGAAGGTCCAGGTACGGTGTCCTCCCCCCGGTGTTTCTCCAAAGTTCTTAAAGCAGTGTGAAGTCTGATGCAGCCATGAGATGAGCATGTGTTCTCTTCAATTGATAGTAGATGATAATGATGAAGAGGAGGAGGTTGAAGAGGCCTTAGATGAAGCGACACAGCTGATGGTGTCCATGGGTCTGCCTCTGACCTTTTCCAGCTCCTCTGACTATAAGAGGATGGTAAGTGTTGCTCCATGGTGCTGCCTTTTCTGTCTAGAGCCACAGCCATGTGAACTTCAGCTTTCTGTTCCCAGAAGGGGAACATCCACAGGAGGCCTGATCCTTTTGAGGAGGAGGAGGAGGAGGATGAAACAAGTGAAACAGGTAAAACCAAATAGGCTTGGATGAGTTACTTAAGTGCTTTAAAGACAAACTCTCATACTTCATCATCAGTGTGATTTCTCTATCAGACAGAAAAGAACAATGAAGCTCAAACTGACTAATGATCTGCACGTGTGCCTAAAAGTATAATAATAAAAATATTCAGATCTTTGTTTATGCTTATCTAGTAACAGTGCTCCCTAGAGGCCATGTAAAGACCTTCATCTCTTTCCGTGTCAAGCTATGTTCAAAACGCCTTGGCAGCCACTTCCGATGAAAAGCTCATGTGGACGTGCTCATATGCTCTACGCACGTTTATATTACCGCTTTGGGCTCTATTTATAAACTGGGTGTCTACAGATCCTTAAAATGCCTTAAAATGATCAATTCTGGTGAATGGGTCTTACATCTTTTTCTTGTCAATGTGATGTGACTTCCTGTTCCAGCTATCTTATTAGCTCATGCTTGTTGGTGCAGGAAATGGCTCCACACTGACAGTCAAGTCGGAGGTGATCTGGATGCTGAGGTTGGCAATTAGCCACTATGATGAATAGTGGCTTGTTGGCTTTTTAAATACTGTTAGGATCATCTGTTGTTGCTTATTAGTTTCCATGTGAAGACAACAATAGGTTTTTGTTAAAGTTAAGAAAGTTGTGATAAGTAAAAAAAAAATTAGTTTGCTGTTTTTCTGATTATGCTATTAACAAGTAGAACAACAATGATAGTGTTTAATTTGTCATATTTGAGAAGTGCTATTTGCTGGTTTGGTAATTTGACTTGTTACAGTAAACTTCTTATTAATACCATAGTTCAAATGTTGATATACCTTATTCCACAATTTACCACAACAGCAAGCCAGTAGAAAAGATATGGGTGTGATTTTATGGTTTACTTTAACTTGTTTGGGTGAATTTGATCATTTTGAAGACAGGGATGAAGCAGAAAAGAAATAGAGAAGAGAATCTAAGAAGGAAGAAATGAACACCCCAGAGGACTACTCAATAATCATTATTTGTTAGTTGTGAATGTTATTCACACTGCCATCAGCAATGCACATTCATGCGACCACTTTCAATGAAAAGATTATGTAATAACGCGTATTTGCACGCTTTGTGCTTCCACGTTCAAAACTCTCGGGTTCACGCATCGCTGCCTACATTTTTAGACCCTTTTCAGGCTGCAGATGCAAAACGCACGTCCATTGAATATGTGTTGAAATTTAAACCAGTTAAACTTTGACCAATCAGAGATTAGAGCTGTGAAAGAAAAAGCCTGGAGCAAGAGTCGCCAGGTTGGCACCACTATGACATTTCACATGCGTTAGTATTGGGTATCGAGTAGTGATAGTCCACTGTAAACACCATGGGCTAAATGCTTGTTCAAGAGCGTGCAAACGTCACATGCCCGGTCTGAACGAAGCATTAGACCTGTAGAAACTGTGGGTCTTCAGTCATGCCCCCGCCTCCCCAAGCAACACGTAACACATGAATATGTGTGTCAACTCACCAATTATACACCTGCTGCAACAATTCAAGCAAACGTCCCTGTCTAAATCTCATTCAGACTGATGGTTCAGGAGGAATGCATTAGGAGCAATGTTCCCTCTCATATTTTGTGTCTGAGTAAACACAGAAATTCACTGAGCACACCTTTGACCACAGTGAGGAACACTGGGGGTTCACTCCCTAATCACATCTATATTTCAACTGACTGAAATCTCAGATCTTAATAAGTCATGTTGCTTATTAAATGAATGAAACCACACCACTCATTTTCATCAAATTATGTTTAAAATAAGTGATTAACCACAATAAGAATGAAAAGTCAAAAAGTTAGTTTTTTTACCAGTTCTGGGAGTGGGTCCTGCTCCTGTTGTGGTCTTGGTGGGGGTCATAGTCTGAAAGATGTGAAACGTACATATTTTAGAGATCACATTTTTTCTCTTTAAATCATCCACCATTGTTAATTAGCAATTGTACTACCCATAAATTAAATCTCAAAAGTTATTTTAATAATTATCATGCATAAATGAAAATTCTTGATAAATGACACAAAAATAAGTGTAAGTCTGCTGCTTGGGGACTCGAATTGTACCTGATTTTGCCGTCTGTCCTTACTTCTCCAGTGATTGTAGACCTTGTCCAGGTTGATCGGCTCATTTGTCTACAAGTTGTCTGATAATTGTATGCAATACTATT
Organism: Adrianichthys oophorus; assembly: GCA_036245035.1. Taxonomy (NCBI): domain Eukaryota; kingdom Metazoa; phylum Chordata; class Actinopteri; order Beloniformes; family Adrianichthyidae; genus Adrianichthys; species Adrianichthys oophorus. The sequence goes on along the minus strand of BSAI01000012.1, from coordinate 24,037,378 downwards.
TTTGTAGTAATACATAATTAGAGCAGATGAGGCATTTTATTATGAAAACAGTAAACAGCGACAATCACATTTCATGTTCTGTTGTTTGCCCATAGTTATTTCATCCTGTTATGTTTATTTTTTTCTGCACCATGAGTGAGGCAGAGGACGATGACTCCCTTGTGATGTATAACATTCTGTGTTCCTAGAACAGCCAGAGTTCGCTATAGCTCAGCCTCATCATAGCATTACTACTATATGATATCTGCATGGCCTCCGCATACATCCATGTAGATTTGTGATTGGTTGATGTGATTTTTGTTTTAGGTGAAGGAAGTGAGAAGGATACCTGTCCTTCTGGTGCAGATGTAGATGAAGTGCATCAAGGTGACGGCTGGAATTCGTACTGGGGTAAGGGCAGAGTTAAGTCATGATGATTCAGAGGTTTAACATATTTTGAATTTTAAAAACAAAAAGACCAAATGGAAAAGATTATATTTCATCTATTTTATAATGAAAGGCTGACTGATGGTGAACTTTCTGTCCGACTCATCTGCACGTGGCATTAAAGAGCTGTCACAACCTCATGTGAAACTCTGCTTCTCTGCTGTCTTCCTCTGAAGCTCAGCATGGAGAAACTCTGCTGTGGACCAGCTGGTTGGAGAAACATCCAGAAGGGGCTGAGGGAACAGTATGTGCTCCGTGGGATGATCCAGAAATGAAGTCTGTGTGGGACGAGCATGCTGCAGAGATCTACTGCTCATACTGGGAGAGATTCTCTTACTGGGCCTTGCAGGGCTGGACTGTGGAACCAACAGCCTGTGACGGGAACACTGGTGGAGGAGACGCATCTGCTAACACTGAAAACCAGCAGGAGGAGGAGCTGAGTGCTCTGTTGGAGGGGAGCTGCACCTTAGCAGCAGACCAGGAGACAAGCAGGCAGAGTGAAGGAGGAAGCCAGTGGCTGGAGGCGGAGCTTGGTGGATCTCAGGGTCCCTGTGACGGTGGGGGGGATGAGCAGAGACGAACCAGTGCTCCACAGCAGCATACAGCTGAACAAACAGGTATGCGCATTACAAGGCCATGTCACGTCTTAATGATACCCTCATCGAGACAAACTCTGGTCAAATCCTTGTTTTCTGTTTAAATTTTTTGTTAATGGAAATGGAATGTAAATTTCTCCGTTTCTCTGCTGACATTTTTTCAGCTCTTTACCTCTTGACGCCTATTAATGAAAATTTACATTAAACCACTTCTGCTGTAAAATTTCTTTAAATTAGTATCTACTTGAAAACAAAAACACAAGTGATTTTTTTTTTCTGGAAATAGATTCAGGTGTCAAGGACCTTTTCTTTTAATGAAGCCTTAGTCCGTGGTTTTCATTAGGACCTGAGCATCCACTAATGTTTTCTGTTCTACTTTCATTTATGTTCTCTTCACACCTTAGCTACACGTTTAACCGCAGGAGTCCTGGATCTCATCGGCCGTTAGAAAAAAGCAGCTTTTTAAAACTTCTTGTTGGAGAACTTTAGACTCCCTGATAAACTCTCATAAACAAAATGAAAAGCGTGCTTGTCCTCCCAGCACAGCCTCTGAAGCTTTTCAGTTTGAGCTGTTTGTATTAATGAGGATGATGGGGAGTTATGAGGAGTTAAACCTGACTGAACTCATCAGCTCTCCAGACCTGATCAGTGGGTTTTCTGGAGCAATGTTTCACAGTGGAGAGAAGTAAACACGCCAGCCGGGCCGCTCTTCAGGATTGACCCCAAGTTTTTCACTGATGTTCATAACAGTGATGGTGACTTTGGTTAGAACAGTGTCTTTCATAATAATAGTGAGTGAATAAAGATCAATCAATCAATTTTCTTTCAAAGCAGTGTAGTTTTATTTCCATCAGTTAAAAAGCACTTCTTTTTTGTTTAAACTGTGTTCAGTTTAAATTACTTGTTAAATGAAAATTGTCAGAAGGATGTTTTTTAATGGAAATTTGCTTTAAATTTTTTTATTAAAATGTTGTTCAAGTGTAAATCAGAAGAAATAGTGGTTTGTTGAATGACAACTGAATTGATTTGGTTGTGTTAGATAATTGCTTCATATCTTTGGTTTGAACTCAGCCTGTCAGCAGAACTCTGGCTCCTCTAATGGACATCATGACTCCAGAAAGCCTATGTCACAAAAAGATGATAATGATGAGGATGAAGGTGATGAAGACTCCAGGCGGCAGACCAAAGTCAAGCGCAGGTGAGGTTTCTCTTTTTGTACTGCTAAATTGGGATGTAAAGGATACAGATGCATATCAAAAAATCAATTGAGGATTGGGAGTAACAGCAGCATCAGTTCAAAACCACAAATATGAACAAAATTCTGTTGGTAAAAGGTATTGGATCGATTGGTAGGTAAATAATCGGTTCTGTCAAACTTTGCTTCTCTTCCTGATGTGTTTCTATTGTGTGGGTGTGTGATGTGGGCAAAAAGATGTTCATTCTCAAGTTTTCTTCTACCAAGTCAGGTCAATTACAATTGTCTGAAGGTGAGCCACAGTAAGCGATGTGTTGAGTTCAGTAAACATATTATAACTCTTTACAACTTTTTAAACAGCACGTAAAACAAAACCTCAAAAAGTGACGGGACACATTTTTATTTAACTGCAAAGAACAAAACAGCCTAAAAGACCCAAAATGCAGGTTTTGTGTTTCATTCTGTTATGTCCTTTAGACAATTGTTTTTTGATGATTAAAATAAAAAGTGTCAGTAAGAAAAAGTAAAAAAAGAGTTTCTCTGTTAAAATGAATTTTCATTTATAGTTTTAAATGTCAAAAGCATAATAAAAATCTAGATTTGATCCATTTAGGTAAAAGAGTTTGACTGTATAGTATTGCCGCAAAGTTAACTGAAGTTCTTGTGTATCAATTCATGGACCATGAATGGAGATGCGCATAGAATCATGTGACAGGAAAACATACACAACCCTTATTTCTGCTTGGAAAACAATTTAAATAAAAACCAACCTGATTGTATGACCCAACTCTTCAGTAGAGTTATTTTTGAGGTTATAAAAACCCTGCATGTCTTATTAAAGTTTTGACTCATTTTTTTTTTAAATAAGACAGAGTTTGGACTTGTTTTAGGGACCAGACTAGAAACATTATTTTCCTTGGATGCCTTTACAATTTAAATACAGCTTTTTGCCTTTATTAGAGCTCAGTTTTCTGCATAATAAGGTTTTTTTGGAAGATGGGTGGAGCTAACAAACTCTCACTTTACTCTGCCCGCCCAGTTGCCAACCATCAGTTCTTGAGTTTATATATACTGGTAAATATTGCAGTTCATGAAAAGACCACTAGAGGCTGGTGGTAGAAGGGAACAATTTTTCCATTTTGTTTGAATTCTGAAGTTTGATTTTTTAAACTAAGACTTGTTTTTTTCTTTTTTTTGCTTTGTTGATAGATTTTTCTTTCACAGCACTAAGACATTATTTGTAATCTGTGTACTATCTGGTTTTTGGTCTGAGGTTTGTATTCATATAAGATCTTATAGGATATGTTTATTACCGGTAGTTTTGCTTGAAGTGCTGATGCTTTACAAAGGCACTAACAATGAGTTTCAGTTTTGTCATTTTATACTTTGGATGTCAGATTTGATTTTAAAAAAACGGCATTAAAAATTCCAAAAGCACTGAAGTCTAGACCTCTTAGTGAGCTGGCCAAAATAACACAGAACATTAGCGCTGGGTATTAAAGTCAAACCACTAAATCTATTTATTTTCAATTCTCAAGTTCACAACTTTAACTTGTTTTTTTTTATAAATTCATCTATAAAATTTTTACAGCCAATTTTGTTATGTAATGTGTTTTCACATATGTAGTGATTTAAAGTGACCAAAAAAGGAAACTTCATCAATAAATTAGCAATTCTTACCGTAAAACTAAAAGTAAAGCAATTTTTTTTAAACTTAAAATTTAAGAAATTTCTTTTGAAAAAGAGCAGATTATTACTTTTGATCAATTATTATAACATTTTCCTAGTGAAGTTTGTTTCAGTACATTACTTTTGCACAGCCCTACAGAGTAAAAACCAGTGTAACATCCCACGATCTCCTCCTCATTGGAAAAAAAAGCCCCCAAATTTCATTACTTTATTTATCAATATGATCAATAACATCTGGAAAGCATTTTTATATGAGTTTAGCCGCAATAACTTCAGAAAAATAGTGTTCATGTAACAATCACTGTACAAAAGCTTTTTAAGTGCAGCGGGTTTTGCAATTACTGTGGGCACTTTCCATTTGAGCAAGTCAACACGCCATGTTTGTGTTTGCAGTCACGAGCAGGACGAAGAGGAGTTCCCGCAGCTCACCCCCCAGGAAGCCTGGACCCAGCTCGGACTCAGACACGACACGGACCTGACGTGAGTCCACTCTCTTTAATCCCCCTTTTATCCTCGTCATAGAGAAAAAAACACATCTGTGAACAGCAGGGTCATCTCTAAAGGAGCCCCCAGCAGCACACAGACACCTCCAAGCATGGTTCCAAACACACAACAGTGGCTTTACAAATGAGACCTGTAGGACACTGATACGTGTAAGCAGGACTTTCAGCCCCAACATCAATGAAAGAATACCCCCCAATGCAGACAGCTTCTGATTTACTTGTTTAAGAGAAAATCCAAAACATCAGAAGGACAATGACGACTAATGCAGGCTCAGTTTAGTGAAGATAAGAAACCACCTGACATTGAAGGCCTCATCTGTGATTATAAATTCTACAAGCTTTTGGACACACTCCAAACTCGTTTATTCAAAAAAAATCTGTTGCTGGCTGAAATTTTACCTCTAAAAATCTAAAATTGCAGTTATTAAGCCCTTTTATAGAAAACATTCTGGATCCTTCCAAGTTAAATAAATGAACACTCATTATTTAGAAGGTTCTTATATTTTGAAGATTGTTGACTAAGATTGTTTTTTAATCTTTAGCAGCTGCTTACACAAGTATCACTCAGCATTGCAGCTCCAAGATTTCACTTGTGAAGGAAGTAAACCACATCTGTGTCCATACACACTCAGGAAAAACTTCATTTTGATCTGAGAACAGCTCTTTATACTTTTGAACATCAATTTGAAACTCATCAAATTGTATGGGGTTCCTCAGGGTTCAGTTCTTGGACCTCCTATGCTCAACTTAATCAAATAATCTTTTCATACCGTATTCATGTAGAAAAGAGCTCATCACTCATTTTCTTATGGCCTGTCTACCTGTCAAACACAGAAGTGACTTTAAGTAGATATTGCTGGTTCATAAATCACTCAGTTTTAGAAGGATTACATACTTTCTGTTGTTCATAATCCCAGCAGAGCTGTGAGATCTGCATCAAACCTGTAGAATCTTGGGTCTGAACCAAATAGTGTGAAGCTGTTCTCAACTAATGTGGTGCACATGGCTGGAACCAGCTCAGTGAGCTCAAATAAAGAATGTTATTCAAACTTAAAACTATGGTCTTTGATTTAGCATTGAACTACCTTCATTTTTATTGCTACATTTCAGATTTTAGTTGTTTCTATAGCTTATTTTTTCATTTTTGCTCCATGCTTGAAAGCAGGGATATCCAAACTTTTTTTCCAAACTAAGAGGGCCAGATTTGATGAGGTGAAAATGAGTGAGGGTCATCCAATCGGCCTGCATTCTTTGACCTCTTATAATAACATTCAATGCAAATGAACTACTGTATTTAGTGAATTGCTGTGGGATGCTTTTCCTATCTTCCCATAGAACAGAGTTGTATCTAAATACTTTTTTACTAAAACTACTGTGTATTTCTTATTTGAAGAGCAGAAATAAAATAAAAAACAAAAGGTTTGTCTAGAAAAAACTTTTTGTCAACATTAAATCTGGGTTCATATGAAATTTTGACTATTATTCACTATAAATAAAATTTCTTCTCCAGGTTTGACAGTGTGTTGAACTTCAGAGGAGGTCCAGGTTCTCTGAGCCAGAAGAAGCAGAGGAAGAGGAAGAGGAGTGTCTGCAGTGTCAACAAGCATATCAGGTTCCCTGAGACGGATGAAGCCACCACACCATTACAGAGCAGCAGCTTCGTTCATAAGGTGCTCCTCCCTGTTACTGTTAGAGGTCCCGTCTTACTGCTGGATGGAGGGTTCTGATCCTGCACATTTTTAATCTGTGAGGAGAGCAGAGCACATAGAGTATGAATGATGAAGTAAATCTTTTTTTTTTTTTTAACTTGTCCTGTCCAACAGCTGAGCAAACAGATATGAGCTGAGAGCCTCTTGTATTAGACAGATTTTACTCTTACAATCGGGGGTTATAAATCATAGTGAACACAAAATGTATGTTGGTATAAGCCCCTTTTGTAATTTAAACCAAACTTTATTAATATTGATTTTTTTTTTTGTGTCTTTTTTGTTGGACCGGACGGAAAAGGAAAGGGGGAAAAGGAGAGAGTTGGGGGGTGGAGGGGGGGAAAGAGAGATGGTGGATTATAGAAGTTAGAGAAGGACTACTGTGAAGGGAAGGTAGAGTTGTTAATCTACAGGCAACAAAATGCTGGAGTTTATACCCATTGCATTAGTGAATGTTGGTCTAAAATGGGCAGGGCCTGTCCACACACTCAGCTGTTACATACCTGCCGGCTCCAAGAGTGTTCACAAACTTGTCCACATCCAGTTCACACGCACACTTGTGCATACCAACCAACACATGTAAAGCATTACATTCTGTCATGCACACTATTTGAAGGTGCAAAGGTGAGCTGACGCCTGTGCTCAGGTGAATGTTATGTTAAGCTGAAGTGGATGATGGAATGCACAAAAAAGGAGGGAGAACCCCCAGCCATCCCCACACCAAGACACCCGCCAAGGCGGCAGCGCCGACCAGGGCCCACCCCCGCACCCATACTGTGGGGTCAATGGAGGAGATCCACCCGCCAGGCAGCCCGGCCAAGCACCCAGACCAGGGCCCGCAGGACAGCCACACGGGCCCCCAACACCCGAGCGCAGTGAGGTACGGAAGCGCAGAGCGCAAGGCCCAGCCCAGTCAGGAGAGCAGCCCTCCCACCGCGCCAGGTGGCCCAGCGCGGGGCCCCACCCCCGAGAGCCCCACCCCCGAGAGCCCCACCACCCCAGACAAGCCGCCTACCACCACCCAGGAGTTCTGGGCATCCCCCCACCCCAGCCCCGGGTACGAGCCCGGGCCCCCCACGGGAGACCCGCTCCAAAGCTCCAGGCAGCTGCGGAGATCCAGAAGAGAGCACGATGGGGGTCAGCTACCCCCATCTAGAAAAGGGATGACCAAGAGAAGTGGGGGTCCCCGAAGGTGTACATTGCCTGACCAGGCTCTCCTAATGTTGTGACCCAGAAGGGGCTCGGCACCCGAGGGTAAGGGCCAGAACCCGTACCACAAGGACACAGACACCCTCCAGGCTCAGATGGAATATGATCCCCCGCTCATGGACTTGCCAGAAGACAAAGGGATCCCTCTCCCTGCGTGGGGAGGGGGCCGCCGGGCCCAGGAGGCCGACCCCCAGGAGACAAGGCCACCGCCGCTGAAGGCCCTGTTCCCTCCACCAGGGATGGGGTAGGGGACAGAAGATCAGTAGTCCCACCTTCCTTGTGTAATGTATTTGTGTGTGTGTTGAGGTGTGTTTCTTGTGGTTGATGGGTGTGTGTAATAAAGGGTGCAGTTAAAATTGGCGAGCAGGGCACTGAGGACATCTCCTGCTTGCTGGCAGTGATGTCCTAGTACCCCCCACCAAGGATCCTACGTGTCTAAGGTGCATTTAAAACCAAGAGAAGGGAGCGAAACTGCGGAGACCATGGGAGGGGTGGACCACTGCCAAGTGGCTCGGCCCCTCGAGGTATTCTGCAAGCACGCCCCCCCTTCCAACCTAATAAGTGGTCGTATGAGGAAGGAGGGAAGGTCGGGGACAGTTACCAAACTGACCCCCGATGATGAAACAACCGTCCCCCCGCCCCCCCCAGCATTGGGCCCAAGTCTCCCCAGGGCAGAGGCCCCACCGCCCGAAAGCCAACCCCCCAGGCCCCCCACCCCCACCCCCACCCCACACAAAGAGAGAGGAGCCCAGAGGGGGCCAGCCCCCAGGGCAAGTCTGGATTGTTCCAGATGGGTGTCATTTTGCATGGTAGTAGTGAAGAGTTTGACATTTTAAGAAAATCCCACCAGGCTGTTAAAGTAGTACTTATATTACTACTCTGGTAGCAGTCATGTTTTTTTATTGTTGGGCTTATAAATGGTAGATCTGACAAGTTGATCTTTCCACAAAATGCCTGTTCCAGATCCATCCATGGGTTGGTTTCTGGATTGTTTTTTATCCATCTTAAGAGGTACTGCAGTCTGTTGGCAAGAAAGTAGTTATGGAAGTTAGGTAATTCTAAGCCTCCACAGCTTTTTCTAGATTTTAAAGTTTTTAGACTAATTCTTGCAGGTTTATTGTTCCATAAGAAGCTGGATATGGCAGAGTCTAATGTTTTGAACCATTTTAGTGGTGGTTGTGTGGGGATCATTGAGAACAGATAATTAACTTTGGGTAAAATGTTCATTTTTACTGTGGCTATCTTACCCATGAGTGACAGAGGCAAGTTGACCCAGCGGGTTAGATCATCCTGTATACTTTTCAGTAATGGGGTGTAGTTTAGTTGCACCAGTTCTGATAGTTTCGGGGAGAAATAAATACCTAGATATTTGATATTGCCTGATTTGACTGGGATTGAGGTCGTTTGCTCGGCATTACCATTCAGTGACAATAAAACTGATTTGTTCCAGTTAATTGAGTAGTCTGAGATAGAGGAAAATTCATTAATAATTGTTGTTGTTTCACTAATGGAATGTGAATTGTTTAGAAAAAGTAATATGTCATCAGCATAAAGACTAATTTTATGATTACTGTATTTTGTTGTAATTCCTTTAATGCTCTCACGCTGTCTTATTGTTGCAGCCAAAGGTTCAATAAATATAGCAAAAAGAGAGGGGGACAGTGGACAACCCTGTCTGGTCCCTCTACCAAGAAAAAACCTGTCAGAAGTCTGTTTGTTGGTTCTGACTGATGCATTTGGGTTGTGATATAATATTTCAATCCAATCAATGAAGGATTCCCCAAACCCAAACTTATGGAGGGCAGCAATGAGGAACTTCCAATTTACTCTGTCAAATGCTTTTTCAGCATCCAATGAGAGTATGGTTGTTTCCTGGTTTTTAATAGTGGCAAAATCTATTATGTTAACAAGTCTGCGGACGTTATCACTTGAGTGTCTACCTTTGATGAATCCAGTTTGATCATGATGAATTATATGAGGAGTGATTTTTTTCCATTCTCTGCGCGAGGGCTTTGCAAATAATTTTTACGTCTGCATTGATTAGAGAAATGGGGCGATAGCTTGAAGGAATTGTGGGATCTTTTTCTGGTTTGAGAAGGAGGATTATGTTAGCTGAATTCATGTGAGGTGGCAGTGATTGGCTTTCCTTGATAAATGTAACCATTTTATAAAAAGTTTGTGCCAGCTGTTCCCAGAATTCTTTATAAAACTCAGCAGGAAAGCCATCAGGCCCTGGAGGTTTGTTGTTGGGCATCAGTAACAGAGCTTCATGAAGTTCAGCCAATGAGAGTCTAAGTTTGAGCTTTGATCCTCATTTAATCTGGGTAGAGTTACATTATAAAGAAATGAGTTAATACTTTGTTCTGATGGATTGACCTGTGATGTGTATAGGTTTTTATAAAAATCTTTAAACGTTTTATTGATTTTAACCGGGTCGTGAGTGACAGTTCCTGTGTGGTCCATAATAGAGGTAATTGTTGATTTTTCTTTATTAATTTTAAGCTGATTAGCTAAAAATTTACCCGATTTGTTTGAGTTATCAAAATTTTCGAGTCGAAGTTTTTGTATTTGGAATTGTGTTTGCTTATTGATGATGTCATTTAACTGAAGCTTTAAATTTTTCAGATCTCCCAGAATGTGTTCTTGTGCAGAAGCAGCATAAGCAGCCTCTAGATCTTTGATTTTATTTCCTATTTCTAATAAATCTGCTTTCTCTTTGTGTTTTTTATTTGTTGAATAAGAAATAATTTTTCCTCTCATCACTGCTTTTGCTGTTTCCCAAAGAACACATGGTGAAATATCCGGAGTATCATTAAATTCTAAGAAGGTTGCCCACTCTTTTTTAAAGAATTGAATAAACTCTTGATCTTTTAACAGAGAAGTGTTAAACCTCCAGGTTAAGCCAGAAGGTGTGGGTAGATCTCTAGAAATATTTACAGAAACTGGTGCATGATCACTAATGATAATTGGATGAATGTTGGAATCCTTGATATCTTTTAAAAGAGAATTACTGACTAATAAGTAATCTAACCGAGACTGTGAGTGGTGAACTGGAGAAAAGAAAGTGAACCCTTTAGTGTTTGGATGACATGAGCGCCAAGCGTCGCAGAGACCCAACTCATCCATGTATTGCTTCAAAATACTTGCAGAACGCCATGTGCGCTGGTGTCCTGCTGTGCTGAGTCTGTCAAATTCAGGATCAAGGACCAAGTTGAGGTCTCCTCCTATAATTATTGTGGAGTCAGCATGAACCGAAAGTGAGGTGAAGAATCTGTGAAAGAAGGAGGATTCATCAGCATTGGGACCATAGATACTGGCTATACAGAAATCTTTATTCTGAAATGATATGTTAATAATTACAAATCTGCCTTCCGGATCAACAATTGTGTTCTTATGAGTAAAAGTCATATTTTTATTCATCAAAATAGCAACTCCTCTTTGTTTGGAGTTGTAACTAGCTGAGTAGATGAATGGGAATTGTGAGCAGCACAGGAGATGATCAGCTGATCTGGATAAGTGGGTCTCCTGCAGTAAAACTAGATCTGCTTTTAGATCATTCAGATGGTTGAAAACTTTCAGCCTCTTTGGCCCAGAGCCAAGTCCACGCACATTCCAGCTAAAGATGTCCAGACTGGACATGACTACACTGACTGAGAGAGTGTTATGCTAAGTAATACGCGTGTGTCTGTGAGTCCTGTGCGCGTGCCCGCTGACCAATGCGCAGAGGAGCGCTGTGTGCTTGTGCGCGTGAATGTTTCCTGGCTGTGTGAGTTGCTTGTTGTATGTGTCCTATATGAGCCTATGTGTGATGTTTGCGGTGTGTCGGCGAGTGTGTGCGGGATCGCGTGTACGTGCGCGCGCATGTCTTGTGCATGAGTAAATGTGTACTTACCAGGGATGTGTTGCCTTTAGTTGATTTAAATATAAGGAAGAGGGGGGAAGAGGGGGGGGGGGGGGGGATAAAAAGAGGAAAAGAGAAAAGAAAAACAAGAAAAAACAAACACAACAAAATAACATAAACATGAGAGAGGAGAGAAATAACTGATTTGACGAGATGGAGGGGTGGATGATTGATGAAAGAGCCATCCATCAATGAAGAGTTTGTCCACTGAGACATGATGAAGTAAATCTAAAGCTGGATTATTTATCATCTACAATACTGATGATAGATCATAGTTGGAAATGAGGGAACCACCATGTTGGAACCAGATGACCCTAGTAAGCGATGATTGGTCCGAGTTGGTCTGAGTCATTGTTTGTATGGCAACCACTCTCGCTAATCAGGAGTGAGCTTGTTGGAAAGCCACATCCCTTCCACAGAAAGCAGGCTCAGGAGAATCTGTCAATCTAATGTTTCAGACATTCAAGGTGAAGGCCAGTGTGCACCACATGCTTTTATCTTACTGTTATTACTTACTTATCTGTTTTTCCTTCCAGGTTCAGAGTTTTCTTGAAAAGGTCCAGAAGGAGGTACAAAGAAAACAGAATGACCACCTAGATGAGGGAGGGGCAACAATGGACAGACCTCCACCTGCAAATGAAGGAGGGGACTCCAGAAGCACTGAAATGAAGAGAGCCAGGAGAAAAAAAAAGGAAGCTGCTGAAGAAGACTGTTCCAGTTCAGGATCCAGTTCAGAAGAATCCGCACTGAAGCATGAGCAGCCCAGATTCACCATCAGCTTCAACACAAAGGCAGCAGAGAGGGACATGGAGGAGGAGGCGGAGCCTCCTGGACGACAGCTGGTGAATCTCCAGATACCAGATTTTCTGCAGTCAGATGCTCCTATAGGTACGGCTGCCTGATGCTGCTGCGTTCAGCTGTTTCACAAAGGGGGGGATCAGAAACCATGTTGACCCCCCCTGAGGGGAAGGAAAACCATTGCTGCTGCTTCAGGTGTGTTTTGGCCGTCACTGTGTGTATGTGTGTGCACGCAGATCTTAAAGAGAAGGGGAAGAAGCCGAAGATGAGGAGTAAGCGCAGGAAGAGGCAGCAGATCCCAGCAGAGGTGGAGGCAGACTCAGAACTGGCTAAGTACTGGGCCCAGCGGTACCGCCTGTTTTCCCGCTTTGATGAAGGCATCAGGCTGGACCGAGGTCAGTCTGCATGTCACATGCACTTCCTAGAGCTGATGATGAGAAGCAGTTAGAGCTGTTGTGACAGCACAGACTGTTACACACCCTCCTCTGGACACAGTCTGCAATATACACACTTTTTATAGACCTTGTGCATGGGACTGTCAGCATGAATTTCCTGCATGAAATATAAAAACTAGTTGTCACGGAGACCTGTACCCTCAGACTGTGTGAGGCGAGACATACTCTATGTTCTGATCCAAACCCTGGGGCTCCACTAACCCAGAGCTTTATGTTATTCATGCATTCATAGATAGATGTTTGGTTCAACATGCTTCTTTTGTCTGTTTCAGAGGGCTGGTTCTCTGTGACTCCAGAGAGGATTGCTGAGCACATTGCCCTCCGTGTGAAGCAAAGTTTCCCCAACTCAGAGCTGGTCATTGATGCCTTCTGTGGCGTGGGAGGAAACACCATCCAGTTCGCTCTCACTGGCAAGAGAGGTAAGCACCTGAAAGGGGGCGGGGCGACGCACTAAAACGTAAAATCTATTGGATCGGCCAGGGGTGGGCAATTTGAGGCCTCGAGGGCCAGTGTGTCTGCATGATTTCCAGATATTCAAGCCTTACTCATGATCAAATACCTGGTTTAGGTGTGTCTAGCCAATTGGGACACACCATGTATATGATGAAAAACATGAAGGCCCTCTGTGACCACCTCTGGATCCGTGGGAGCTTGCTGTAGAATACAAACAAAGTTTGTTTGGTGAACTTGGCTGTTAACCTGGTTTTAGGTTTCAACAAGTGGAGACACAGAGCTGTGTGTCATCTCAGTATCATCCATCCATTTTCTAAACCTGTTAAATCCCTTTTGGGGTCATGTGGGGGTCTATCCCAGCTATTGACGGGCGAAGGCGGGGCACACCCTGAACAGGTTGCCACACAGAGACAGACAACCACACAAAAAGGATGATTTAGAGTCACCAACCTATGAAGCATGGACTGTGGGAAGAAAACCCATGCATGAACGAGGACATGTAAACTCCACACAGAGAGGACCCAGCTGGGAGGTGACACTGCTGACCACTACACCACCATGCAGCCCCATCTCTGTATCAATGAAAGAAAATTAAATTTTTGTGTTAAAAGGAGCTACAGCAAAGAAGGTCTACAATAAGAAGCATAGGCTCTGGGAAAAGACCTTGAGGCACGCCTGTGGTTACTGGAAAGAAAGAGGAGCAAAAGATTTTAACTGAATAAACTTAGAGCAGCTAGAAAAACAGTATTTTAGCTCAGGCCTGTTTTGAATCACAGCTCTGAACACAGATTGATGCACCAGCAGAATCCATACTGCAGGTGTGACTAGCCTTCTCCAGGGATCAGTGAGGCTGAAGAAGTCTCTGAGCAGAGTGAGGACTCGTGTGCTTCATGGGTGTATTGTGTGGAGCGTGTGCGTGGTGTAGGTTGTGCTCATGTCAGCATAAACACACCTGACACGTCAGCTTTGCAACCCCCCTCATCTGAATGTTCTCTGTCTCAGTCCTGGCGGTGGACATCGATGCAGTGAAGCTGGAATTGGCTCGACACAATGCAGAGGTTTACGGCGTGGCACAGCAGATCGACTTCCTGCAGGGGGACTTCCTTCAGCTGGCCTCTCGTCTCCGTGGTGACGTGGTCTTTCTGTCTCCACCATGGGGAGGTCCAAACTATCTCACAGCTGAGGTTTTTGACATTCAGACCATGATGGAGCCTGATGGATATCCTTTTGCGTGTGTGAGTGCTGCTTCCTGGGACAGACTTTACATTGTTTTTGTTGATTTTCTTTATTTTTAGCATGTTTACCTTTATTCATTAGTTTCTCGGGTTAAGGGGCTTACTCTTGAAAAAAATCAAACAGCTGTAAACGGTTTTCTTAGCCGCTAAAACAGATATATTTCAGTGTTTAGATGTTCAGGAGTTTAAATGAAAGCAAAACTGAGTTTTTTTTCCATAACTATTGCCACTTTTGAGATTTACAGCCGGGCCAAGCAGATCTCGGAAAACATCGTGTACTTCCTGCCTCGGAATGCCAACATGGACCAGGTTGGTATTCTTGTTAGAGTTCCAGAGATCCTTCAGAATCAGGAACACGAGGGGGAAGAGTCGTTCTGTTCATGATTCTACAATCCATGGCACGGACACATTAAACAGAGGGAATAGTGGCCTGGGATTGCCAGATTGTCGTCTGGTCACCGGCCTTCCGGTTTATGTCAGTATATGTCACTGTTGAGTGCCCACGATGATGCCATACAACTTCTAACTATTAGATGGTGGCAGTGTGAAATGGGCTGATAATCAGACAATTTTGGGGACCTTGGAGACCCATCCATCACTCACCTCCTGCTACTTGCCTGTCACCGCACAACCTTCAAACGTGCCCGAGCGGCCACTGTCCAATGCCAAAAAATTGTCTGGTCGCTGCTCTATTTTAACTTTTTCTTAAAACCTCGGCATGTAAAAATGTGACAGCCGCCGCCCAATTACTAATGCCACTGACACTGGCCGATTTTGCTGAAAAACTGGCATTTAGGTCACCGCGCGGTGGCATTTTGGCAAACGTGACCGTAGTCTTATGGTGGTTTCAGTCCACTTGGTTAGTTCTAATTGTTCTGTAAGACAATCTGTAGGAGTAGTAGCGGTAGCAGTAGTGGCTGTCTTCAGTCAGCAGACATGAATCTGGTTTCTTAAAGTTGCTGTTCTTCTGGATTCTGCTGCAGTCTGTTGTTGAGACTAAGACTCCTCTGTTCAGTATCAGGTAGAAATGAAAGATTGAAGAAAGAAATCTCTATATTTGTGATGACCGCATCCAGCGGTACAGATCAAAGAGGAGTATGTTTGTGGTTGAACTTATTCTAGTCATGCTCTATTTTTCCGCCAACATGAAATAAAAATAAACACATTGGTAAAGTTGCGTTTGTCACCTTTCACAAACAGAGTGGTGGTCCAAACTACTGCAGAAAAACATAAACCAACACTGGTCCTCAAAAAAGGAAAGAGTTCATCTTCTGAACTTGTTTTTCTCTGTTTTCTCTCACTTTCTTCCATTTCTGGTGGACTAAGGAACTGGAACTCCCAGTCTCAAATTATTTGGCTCTCAGGATTGGAGTTTCAGTGACATTTCTTTGTCAGACTCTTTCTTCTTCCACCCTTCAAGAGCTCTGATAGTTGGCTGCTACTTGAACATGTTCCTCACTGCCCTTGTGTAAAGCTTTTGTGAAAATGTGCTGACCAAAATTCTGGAGCAAAAATGTCCCAGTTTCACACTCCATAGTCCATTTTTTATCAACTTTTTCTTTCCTCCTCCGTGCAGGTAGTCTCTCTGGCAGGTCCAGGAGGCATGGTGGAGGTGGAGCAGAACTTCTTGAACAACAAGCTGAAGACTGTCACTGCTTACTTTGGTAACCTCATTAAATTAGACAGTGGTGGTTCTGGATGAATGTTTCAACATCCTCCACAAAATAAGTATGGACTGCTGATCTTTATTCTTTATGATTCCTATAATTCATACTTTTTTACTACAGGAGTCTGCTTACTTAAGAATACAGTTCTTTACTTTCAGATGGTGTTTGTGTGCACCTTTTTATGTACTTGCATTTTTATACTGTTGTTCTGGACTGAATAAATAAATGATTTTAACATGCTCTAACATGGCTGATAAATCTGCTGTCATGAAACTTGTTCAGCTTCTGCATGAACAACCACACAGCTACAAACAGGATTTAATCCATTGTGTTCCACCTCATGAAGAAAAATATTTCATGTATCTGACTTTTTAAAGTCTAACACTCAGATTAAATTACATTAATTCAGTAGTTTCCTCTGAGAGTGGGAGGTCATGGGTTCAACGACCCCTACTTCAGAGGACAAGTTAAAAATAGAGAACACATTTCTCACACTCAGATGTGGTACAAGGGATGTGACCTAAACATTAAGATGTAACCTAATTTTTATCAAACTTTTCTTATCCTGGGTTAACTGTATATTTTCAAAAATAATCCACTTAATGTAATCAAGTTAGTTTGGCCTTTTTGGGATGATTTGAGTTGGAATAATAAACCTAAAGAAGTTTCCATTGTTATTTTGTGTTCTCTAAGTTGTGCTTTGAGTGTCAACTGATTTTCTCTTGATGTTCCTGGAGTGCGATACATTCGTCAAATTTATTGTTCCACCTTCAAATGTTTTGAGACTGGATGTCTCTGAATCCTTTGACAGTAGCGTATGTACTTGAGTTTGTTGCCGCATATCCAGTCTGGAACGGGCTGTCTTCCCCACGATCTACAGCATCTAAGGAGTCAGCAAAGTATTTCTGAGATTAAGTTAACTCAACTGGAAGACCACAACAAGTTAGTTTCTTGCAGGAGCTGAATCAGAGAGCAACCCGTCTTAGAGGTCCGCCCCTTTTTTATCTTGACCTTTGATGTGCATCCCTTTAGCATCCTCAGGAAGCCATCTTTATCATCTGACATTCTAATAGTCATTCCGGGCTTTCAGTTAGGTTCTTCTTACCTCAGTTCACAATTGTCTTTTCTTTTACAAACATCTTCAGGACTTTCCTCAAAACTCAAGTTTGTCTTCAAATAAATGAACCAGTCTGAGTGAGATTCATACTCTGTTTTTACTGCTCTTTCAATAAAGAATCAAGAGTTTTTCTACATAGCAAGAAGAAAAAAAAAAACAGGATGAGAAATCATCTTAAGAACAGACCCAAAAAATGTGATTCTACAGGGGCTCATCGAAGCTTAGTGTCATTCAGTGTCAAACAGCATGCTATACAAATGCAGTACAATCAAACGTCAGGCAGTAAGCTATAGTTGATGGGTATGAACCAACATTCGCCTGCAGAAAAAACACTTTACGCTAGCTGGACTGTGATCCATTATCGCCTGCAGTGCAGAGGCCTTCCATCAAGTCACCAATTTTCAGTCCGGTGTCTTCAACAGCTGGATGAAGCGAAACCCAGAACCTGTTGTCTGTTTAAGGTGCTGTTCTCAAACACAACTGAAAACACCACAACTATTAACTCCCCAGCCAGGAAAAGCCTTGCTCTGAGTTCCTGTTCTGATCTCACCTTGCAGCCAGGTGCTCAGTTTCATCCAGCTTTCAGAAATGCAGGAAATGCATGTCTGCTAAACTGCTTGGAGAACATGAATGTAGTTCTAGCAGAAACTGCTATAGTTTTAAATGTAATTGAACACAGAGTCTAAATGTATTACAGCAGTTTTAGATGATGACTCAGCAACATCTTCCTGTTTGTTCAGCTCCATCTCAGCGTAAAAAACGCTTCAATAGAAAATGAAGATTTACAGACAAGAGCAGTGAAAATGAGACTGGGACTTCACAAAAGCATGTGGTTTCTGAACTCATGGCCAAAACGTCAGAGGGGTTTGGATGTGGGCTGTTTCACATGATCTGACGGCCAAAAGTTAGGGAGAACATCCAGTTTTGGGTTGACCAAAGGTATTCACCCTGAATCAGTGCTTCAGTCAAGGTTAAAAGATTGCAGATGTGGGTTGTTTGGACTAAACCTTGCTTTTTTTTATCAACAAAACTATGGTCGCTTTATTAAGATTCCTGGTGGAACCCAATGGGTTTACTTATCTCTACAATCACTACATCAAATCAAAACTCGAATCCAAGTCGAGTGAGTTGTTACTGCAGCAACCTCTAAGGCTTCTTGAGGATCAGTTTGATCTTTCTTCACTGTGGATTTCTTTTTCTAACTGAATGTGGTCTATCTGTCAGTGCAGATGTTACTTAAATTTGCCTCAAGACTGATCTACTTCACAACAGCATCCAGGCATTTGTTCCCAAAACCATGTCAGAGGACAGATGGTTGTCACGGCAACGGCTGTGTTTTGTTTAGAGCAGAAGTAGCGAGAGTGTGGGACTGACAAACATTAATGCTACAGAACTCAGTCTGTCCAGATGCTGAACCTGAAAGTGGATGCAGCCTCTGCTGAACATCTGCCAAATTTCTCAGCATTCATGTTCAGCTGTAACATGAAGTATTGGTGCTGGGAGCAGAAGAATATATTCAGATCAACTTCTTTTACCCTTCAAGATATTATCCTTGGTGCCTGAACTCTGACTGATGTTGTAATGTATCCTTACCCTCCACCCCCCAGCTCGGACACAACCTTCAGAGGTCTTCATCAGCTGGTTCAACGTTTCCAGATAAATGGCTGAAAACTAACAAGACTCTCTTTTCCTGAGCGCTGGGAAACCTTTGATGGAGTAACACATCTGGCCTCACATCTACATGATGCAAAGTCATGGCTGTACGCTACAAAAAAGTCAGGCATCTTTCAGGCTATAAGCTAAACGTACTGTCAGAAATGCAAAATAAGGCTAAAGATGATGTCAAATATGCTATAAAAATCTAATGTCTGCGCACTGCTACACCTCATTAATGGTTCATTTGAAGGAATGCATCCACAATTAATACCATCAATATTATCAGTGCCATGTTTTC
Organism: Adrianichthys oophorus; assembly: GCA_036245035.1. NCBI lineage: Eukaryota > Metazoa > Chordata > Actinopteri > Beloniformes > Adrianichthyidae > Adrianichthys > Adrianichthys oophorus. The sequence goes on along the minus strand of BSAI01000012.1, from coordinate 24,018,474 downwards.
TAGGGATCACTAACTTATTTTACGAAGGCAGAAAGATATTGATGTACCAAAATAAATAAGTGAAATAAACTTTTTAAAGATTGTGTAGAATAAATAAATGCATCAATAATGTACATGAAATAAAAGCTAGGACGTGAGCTGCAGAGCACTCACTCGACTAAGGCCTGTGAAGTATGGCACTGTGCTGTGAAGGCCGTCAGTGTCACCATCAACCTGAAGCAGAGTTCCAGTAAACCTGCTCACATCGCTGCACAGCCAGGCCAGGCAGAGCTGTGCCTTGTGCTTTGACACCTGTGACACACCGGCATCCTTAAAGTCTGAAAATAAACTGCTCATCTGTCCTCCAGCTTCTGCAGGCGTACCCTCCTCAACCCCCCACTGCACACCCGCAGGTCTGACCGACGCTGTTCCCAGCGTCAGATGAACCACTCCCTCTTGCTCTCATCGATGGTTTCAGTGAAAGCCGGGTCGTTGACGATGATGGCTGCATCGGCGCAGTCTGCTGACTCGGCTCCCTTGGCCTCGTTGGTGTGATACGAGCCTTTGTGACGGAATGTGTGACGAACTACAAATACCAAGATGCACAGGACGCTGAAGATCACCACTGAGATGATGCCTGAAACCAAAAGCAGAGTCCAGCTGTCATACTGTGAAGCTGTCACTGCAGTCACGCCTGTTATCAGCTGACTCAATGTAAAGCGTCGCAGCTCTGATACTGTCTATGACAAAGCAGGTTAACCAGGATTACCTCCAATGATGGCAGAGTTCCGATCCACGCCATCAGCACGGGTCTTTTCCTCTTTGAAGGGAAACACAGATCCCGCTGTAAACAAAGCAGACATGATGCTCAGTTCAGTTCTGGTGCAAAATGACCCTGTTTGTACAATTGAAGCAGCATGTTGTGTGCATGTGTGTTCCTGTCTTTATATGATTAAGAGGACCCACCAAACTAATGCAGGAAATATGTGAGTGAGGTCATTTGTTATGGACGTTTCATTTATATTTGAAAATGTTTCACAATTAGTCTCAAGCATCCTTTAGGATGAAGGTTTGGCAGTTGTCTGTGAGTGTGTTTGTACCAGTTTCAGAGTGCCAGGGATCGTGGGCAGAGCTTATTGGCAGAATTGTTAAAGGTGAGGCTCCACAGTTTGATGGCACCAGTATCCCGTGAGTGCTAACAGGCGCCGTCATGCCTGAGCGCAGCGCAGCTTTGAGCGGCGCCACACTGTTGAACTGGACTCTGGACAGGCAGCCCACAAAACCCGGTGTGTTGTAGCGCTCAATGAGGATGGGGTCAATCTGTCCTGTTTCTGCAAGAAAAACAAAGATTTTAAATTGGTTAACTTTGAGCAGCATCTCTTTCCAGCCTAAGATTTCTCAATAAGGCATAAAAAAAACTACAAAGTCCAAGCAGACCAGGAAGAACTCTTGTTTGCTGTAATCAAATTATGAGGTTACCGTCAGGTAACATGGTCAGATGCTTGATACAAAAAAAAAGAGTATTGCTGTTTATCTTCTTAAAGTAACCCCGGCGTTTATTCAAAAAATTTGGCAGCCGACCCTGTGTTTATTAGAGACCAGCGTTTATTCCATCACAGACAGAATGGTGATGGTTAATGAGTTCATTTACGGTGAAATTCGGTCGAAAAATGCAGACAAAAACACCCGATGAACATTCATGAATGTTACACATGTCACACACATGAATACATAGCTTTAACTTGCCAGTGTGTTTTAAAAAAGCAGAGTCTGTGTGCCACATCTGTGCTTTTTTAGCAGTTTAAGCATAGACTTGAGTGGGCAGACTCTTGATGTGCTTGATGAGTTCAGCCATGGGGCAATTACATCTAGTGAGTTTGTAAAAGGATGTATATTTTCACACAATGCCTGAACAGAAATCCATTAAAAAGCATCACCTAAAGTTGTTATCCTTACCAAAGACTTTCCCCAGGAAAATGCTTTTGACTAAGTTGAAGTGGACATCAGACGTCTCAGGGAGCGTGTAAGTGGACAGCGGGTAGTGGTCAAGCTGGAAGAGGAGATGGACAGAGATGAGAAGAAATTAACATTTCCATCTATCTCCTGTAATGTGTTGGTTGGGTGGAGGATAAACATGCAAAACACATGGAGCAAGTTTGTGTTTGTGTTTTTTAGTTTTGGATAGTTGAGTTGAGGTTTAGGACGACCTACTCACGCTAACACTCACCTGCAATCGAATCTCCCTTAAGCTGCGAGTAATGTTGACCGAGTGTGGCTGACCGTTGGCCATGTTACGCCGGTCAACATCGATGGTGAACGGCTCTGTTAGCCCCCCAAGACTGTAGCGAATCTGTAGAGTGCCTACATTCACACAAACACGCACCAGCATTAGTCCTCTCAGCCTCACTACTGATAAACAGAAAACAAATGCTAATAATGAGCCCACCGTTTTGTCTGAGCACCACAGCCATATAGTCCTGGCTCCGGGAACTGATGTAAACCAGGATGCTGGGGGCGCTGTGTGTGCTGAAGCTGAAAACTAGCTCCTCTCGAGTGAGGTTAGCTTCATTAAAAAGACCCAAACCTTGGGAGCTCTTCATCTCATCCAGCACAGAGGGCCCCATGTCGGGCAGAAAATCATAACGGACCAGGGTTCCGGTCTCAAAGTATCCCCCCACATCTTCAAAGAAAAAGACAGGAGCAAAAACATGGAGGCCAACTGAAAGAAGAAGCATGCTGTGAATGAGACATGATGTGCTGCAGCAATACCGTCTGTGCAAAATGCTCCATCGTATGCAGTGAGGGAGCAGTCGCAGGAGTACCCATTGTACTGTTCCACACACTTCCCTCCATTCCTGCAGTGCATCCCGTATCTGCTGCAGTGGCCCTGGCAGCCTGGACTGACCCCCGGAGTCTCAGCTGCCCTTATCTCCAGGTCGAAGATCACGCCGTTGATCTTTAGAGCTCGCATGCACCCCAGGAAACTCCGCTGACCGCTTGACGCCCCTGATACATGAACATGGGAGAAAACTCTTCATCTCAACATCTGAACATGATGTTTCCAGGAGTTACACCTTTGTTCTGTTTCTCCACTCTGTCCATTCACCCTCATTAATCCTGATTCTTACTACTGATAACTGATTACATCATTTTCTTCATCCAATTTAACCTATTTCAATTTTTCAATTTGATGCCTCTTTATCTTCCATCATGCTTTGAGCAAGTCCACCTCCAGGTTGTTTTAACAAGCTCCAAGGTATCCTGAATTTGTCCGTCTTGGTACTGAGAATCTCTGTGTCCCCCATTTGGCAAAGCTTGACCAGGAGAATACCAAACTCCAAAACCACGTTTTTACAAAAACTGCTGCAAGCAGAGCAGACTTTCCTTTCATCCCTGACATCCACATTAGACCTAAACTCACATCCTCCTAATTGCTGACTCTCACTGACACTGTGAGGCTGACAGGAGCTCTCAGCCTCTCAGAGGTCTGTACTCTCAGTCATCTTCACCTAAACACCACAGAGTTTCAGACCCAGTCGTCATCTACAGGAATTCTCTGCTGCTGCTTCTGTGTTGGCTTGATGCTGGAATCCAAAAGTGATGCTCAGCGACTCATTTTTCTCATGTCATCTTCCTGCATCTATGATGCTTTTCTAATAAACCCAGCCAGTAAAGTACCACAGATATATTTGCAGTGCGGTGAAAGAATGATCTGACTTCATCCAAAAGGTTCTGAGCAGTGATACTGAGGCCTGAAGTGGGACAAGCACTCAAACTGGAATTTGTTTCCCCCAACTCAGTGGATTATCAAGGTACATTCTTTGGTTAAATTCATGACTGTGGCTCATGCATGTTCACGTGCACATGAACAATGTTTCCTACCCAGGAAGAGGTCCGTGAAGAGCTCCAGCTTGGCGTGAGCCTGTGTTCGGGTGGCTCTGATCTCTCTGTGCTGTCCATCCAGCAGCAGGACGGCCTCCTTGATGTTTTTCTCCACCTGCACGCGGTGCCACCTGTCATCGTTCAACGGCTGGGGTGAGCGCACACTGAGCTGCACCAGATCTCCGCCCACCTCCACAGTCAGCAGGATCACTGAGCCTCCTAGAGGACCAGAACAGCAGCATTACTTATGCTCTGCAGAGCTGGAACCTGGCGGATCAGGTACTGAGGGATCAACTCAGGGATCAAAGCGTTTCTAACCACATGAGACATTCAATTTCTTCCACAATGGAAATTGTACTTTGATTAGATGCAGACAAGCACATCTTCCTCTTTTGTTATGGCTCATATCAAATCAAAATATCACAACTGTGAAGAGACCGACTTAATGTTTAAATTATGAGAACATTTTTTCTTTAAAATCTCTCCAAGGCTGCAGTCGTCTCTGCTGATCCTTCCTCTTTTTTCTGCAACACTTTTCTTTTATTCAGACTTTCATGAGTGTGCTCAGGTAGAGCACTGTGTGAACAGTCAGCCTCTTTCCTTCCTGTTCTGGATGTTGATGATTGCCTTCCAAACAACCTCCGAGTCTGCATCCATCCCCATGTTTGTGTGCATTCTGATCCAGACTGACAGATCTTATTAAGAACCACAGTTTATGGGGGGTTGTTTTTTTGTGTTTCATCACTTGTTTATAATCATAAACTCTTAAAATCTATCAGTCTGTGTGTGAAAATGTTTTAGGAGGTGAGATTTTCTTTTTTAACTCAATTATGAAATAAAATTGACTATTTTAGTATGTTTATTTTTTAGGAGGTGCATCTGTATTAAAGAATGAACTGCAATCTAAAACACACACACACACAATAGTAGACCTCTGATTTGGATGTGAAGCCGACTGCTGCTCCCCACACTCTCCAGAAAGACTCCATTAATGGAAGAAGTCTTAAAGTAGAAGGAGATGTCAGTACTGGTTTCTCCTGGAAAGGACTGGAAGTGGACCGAGGATGCTGGGCTGATGAAGGACGCAGCATTCCAGTAACTCCCTGCAAACACCAAGAAGTCACAGACTGAAACAGTGAAGCTTATTTATAGAGACAGAGAGAAAGATCACATGTGCATCTGAAACAATCCGAGTCAGAGAAAACACTCACGGTCTCCACGGCACTTCAAAGGTCCAACAGTCAGTTTAGCCTCAGATCCAGATTTGCTTGTATCCCCAACTACAACCTGACTCACAGGAAGGTGGTCTTTGTAGACCAGCAGGCCTGCATCCTCCTTCCTGTTTACACACACACACAAGAAGACAGATCAGGCATGCTATATATTGCTGAAGTATGACGCTGTACACAACTTTAACACAACAACAACCAACTGCAGTCTAGTCAATTCACCAGGTATTCACTAGTTACACAGCCAAGTCAGTCTCACAGACCTAACCCTCCAGTTTATAGATGTGGTTCATCTTCTTGACCAGATGTGGCATCATCAAAAACCCTGCCTTTTGAAAAAAGGCAAAAATGCAGTAAAAAGTCACATTAGTTTTCAGATAACACCTTGTAAGGTTTTGAACCTTATGATTCAACTGTCAGTCAAACAGACACACCCCCAAAGGAGCACAATTTAAAACAGAAAAAATAAAAAAGTGGTTTCAAATTATTTTCCAGTTAGTTATTACAATATGGAATATAATAATAAAGAAGACACTAATTCTGACTGTTGGTATGTTTACTTTGTAAAGTTGGACGTGAATGTAAAATCATTTTTGTTCCAGCCCCCCCTGTGGTTCTCTGTTAAACTGCTTTGCTGCTGTTGTACTTCATTTACAAAGTCCTCACAAAGGGAGTGAAGGCGGTGTCTCTTGGTCTCCATCAACTGGGTTTTGTGGGATGTCAGGAGATATTAACATCTGAACAAATGTGAAGCTGCTCTGCAGAGCAGCCCTGCACTCACCAGGCCCGCAGGTCAGCGTCACAGTTGCAGAAGCGACTCGGATCTGTACAGTTGTTCTCAATGCCGCAGGCACACTTCTGTATCCCAGGCCCTGAACCGCCCCAGTAGAAGTGCCTCTCATTGGCTCGTCCAACCCACCAGGTGAAGGGAGCACCATCTAAGAGTCAGCCAACAATCTTTGATCAGTCTGCTGTTGTCTTGATGGGATAACGATGATGTAATTTAAAGACCCACTCCAATAAAAATAGGGTTTTTGGTCTTTTTAACATGTTCTTGTAGCATTTTTTCTCATGATGGAGAATAAATGTGTGAGCAGCATGTTCAGTAGAAGACAAAATGATGTTTAAGTTAATTCCTAACAAGAATCAAAAAAACACTGGGGATGTGACCTTTAACCTCATCAATGAATTGATTTATATCATTTCTACAGTTTCAGAAGTGGGCTGCACGATGGTGTAGGGGTTAGCACTCCTACCTCACAGTCAGACAGGCCCTGGTTTGAATCCTAGAATTGGTTCTTTCTGTGTGGAGTTTGCATGTGCTCCTCATGAATCTGTGGATTTTCACCAGTTTCCTCCCAAAGTCCAAAAACATGCTTCATGGATTTATTGATTATTCTAAATTGTCTGTGTTACTGTGTGTGAGTGTGTGGCCCTAGAAACAGACTGCCGACCTGTTCAGGGTGTACCTTGCCTTAACCTGCCCCAGCAATAGCTGGGATAGGCTCCAGCAACCCCATGACCTAAAAGGGATTCAGTGGCTTCAGAAATGGATGGTCACAGAGGCTGGAGTGAACACTGAAGAGAAAATGTTTGAGCAGCTTGAAAGACCCACCCTCGGTGACTTCAGGCCCCTCACATTCACAGGTACACCTTTCTTCTCTCAAGAGCATGTTTTCAGAGATTTCTGCTCAGCTCTTCAGTCACATGGAAGACTATGGCCACCGCTGTTTTTATTAGATATTTAACCAGTCAGGTCGAGCTTTTTTCAAAAGAAACAGTCTCGAAGGACATAAGTATCTCACCTGGACTGTTGAGCAGACGGGACATCCGACAGGCGTAAGCGACAAACTGCTCACAGCTTTCTGCTCGACTGGTAACCGACCACAACTGGACAGAGGAGACAAGAATACGGTGGATTCTCAATACTGTGGATCAAGATGAATTGTCTGTGCTCCCGTCTTTCGCCGTGGACCTCGCCTCTGGCTCGTTTTACACCCCCAGCTTATTTAAACATGTAGTTGTAGAGTTAGATAAGCTAATTCTTTTTTAACAGTTCTAGCACATTGCTTATCTGTCCTGGGAGAAGATCCCTCCTTCATGTGGACATCCCTGAGGTTTAGTTTTAATTTAGTTTAATTTTTTTCCCCAAATCAGGTTTTTTATGAGTTTTTCCTCACCGATAAGGAGGGTCTAAGAGCAGGGATGCCAGTTTATCTTAATCTGTTTAGTTTAGTTTAGCAACCAACTATAGTTTATATTTTATGGCTGACTTTATGTTCTTTTGTACAAATACAAGTGTGAAGCCCACTGAGACATCTGTATTGTGTGATTATTGAGCTATATAAATACAATTGAATTGAATAATGCATGAGATGACAGCATGAGATTGCAGCGTAATTGTATTTTTTTTTTAAATAAAAGTGATAAACTAACAGTGGCTGCTGAAGAGACTGTTCTCTGAGGAGCCTATGAATGAGGCTCAGATAAATCAATTTATCTAAGGATTTAAAACAGTCATTTCAAATTTAGAGTTTTTATAAATATCTATGATATAGACTGGAAACAATGAAGCACGTCTGACTTATTCGTTTTGCTAACCTGCTCATCAGTGGCATTGTAAATAATCTGTAGAACTGCTATGCCGTCCTGGTCGGGACTGGAGACGGACGTCTGAGGAGACAGGTTGTTCCTCAATGTGGTCCAAACCGTTTCCTCTGAAAGGTCAAAGAAAACAGACTGTTGTTCATGGCTTCTCAGGTGAAGCTTCACTCTCACCATGCAGATGTTCTGCAGAAGCATTTCCAAATGCACAGCAATTACATGACTCTACAAGCAGCTTTCTGAGATTATGAAGCAAAACATCTTTGTCCAGAAATAGTGCAACATACAGAATGGCTTAAAGAGGTTGAGTTACAGATTCTGGAAGTTTACCACTTAAAAAAAAGTTTGGTCTGTAAAGTTAATAATAAAAACACTTCAGCTGTGAGAGTCAGAAAGTAAACAAATAATCTCACTCTGATCACTCTGTTTGATTTTAGGTTTGACATACTTTGTCAAATCAGATTTGATAATATTACACTTTTTGTGATGTAAAACCAAAGAAAGCCACCTTAAAGTTGGACATCTGACCTGTCATGTCACAGTGGACTCTGAAGGGGCCGATAGGTCCACTTCCATCTGGATCGATCCAGTAAGTTCCCGAGCTCTGACCCTGGAGCTCATACTCCTCGCAGGACTGCTGGTACAGAGCTACACAAGAGATGGAAGGCCAGAAGAGTGGAATGTATAATTAATCTTCTGTTACTGCAGAGATCAACATACTTAATATACCTAATAATTAATGTGGCTTTTAAAAAACATTCACTTTTAGAAGAAAAATAGGGGTTAGGGCAGGGATCCTCTAAAAAACAGATCCGCTGGACACGAAGTGAAGAGTTGTGCAGGAAAGACACTTACAGGAATGGCAGGTGGCTCCAGTGTATCCGGTCCCACTGCAGTTGCAGCTGAATGTGTCCCACGTCTGAGAACACTCGCCCCCATGCTCGCAGTGGTTAGGAACACACCTGTCAGCACGTATGTGAAGTGCATGAGCTCAGCAGGTATGATATCTGCAGAGAAATTGAGCTTCCTACATGTTTTTTGGATACCTGTCGATTATGGCACACATGTCCAGGGTAACGTTTTCAAACGTTCCAATAAGACCTTGCTCTACAGCCCTGAGGTCCACCAGATGGTCATCGATGTGGATCATCTGCATGCAGCCCTGGAAGGAGCGCTGGAGTGATCGACTGCTGGCAGGAAGGAAGTAGCCTGAGGACAAGAAGAAGAGATCAGCACAGACTAATGAACTGGTTCAAGAAAGAGGCCGAGTGGTCGTCTCTCTGACAGGACAAAGGGTTTACAGTTTCCAGGTCTAGACGGAGTTTGGAGTCCTGAAGCATGCTTCCTCTAAGTGTACAGTAGCAGGCGGATGGATGATGGATGGATGAGAACTGAAAGGTAATGGATGCCCAGAAAAAAAGAACACAAAAAAATAATCATGAATGTTGGGTCATGCAATTCACTGATATAACAGAAGAATGTGAACCGACTAAAAACTTCTTTGGTTGGTTTGGTATGGTTCTGACTCACCACCTCCAAAGTTGTAGATCCCCCCAGTTTGGACCTGAATGGGGATTGCTGTCCTGACTGTGGATGCCTCATCTCCATCTACTGTCAGCATGGCGTGGTTTTCCAGGGCATTTAAATGGACACTATGCCACTGACCGTCATTCAGGCTGGAGCCTGTAGGGAGGGAACAGTCACCATTGGAGCTGAGCCTTGCTGAATGGCTGAAGGCCACTGAACCCCACTGTGGAACAAAGGAGTCTAGACTAACCTGATGAGATTTCAATGCGCGTGTTCTTCTTTTGAGTCACGTTCATGTAGACTGTGACTTTGCCCTCCACCAGGCTCAACTCCACCCATCCGTCAGCCAGCTCTGTAAACATCAAGAGCCCGCTGGGGTTCCACGTCCGAAAAGACAGACTCACCGATAGAGTATCCCCGTTACTCTGACCCGGCAGCTGCAGGAAGGACGTGGAGTTAAAGAAGACGGGGGAGGAACTGGATTCAACGCAGGAGAAGGTCAGGTTCCGCTGCAGCGCAGGAAACAAATAGAGCAGGAACAGCGTCATGAACCAGGCAGCAGCTAAGTCTCCTTCACTTTACAAAAAAATCTGCTACAGGCTGAGGAAACCTCTGTTAGCTTGTAGGCCAAGTTATTGTATAAATAAGATATGGGATCTGACCTTTGCACTAACCTGCTGTCAACTCCTGGAAGACGGACATCTGTCTACAACATTCTGGCTTTTAAACAACTTTTTCAAGTAAAATGTTTTAATCTAAGTTATGTCTTTTTGTTTGAAAATTTTTACTAAATTAGACTGTACATTGCTTTCAATTTCAAAGTTTCTCCATCCATTTATAGTAATTCATCAATCCATCAATCCGTAGACTGTGAGAAAAAGGCTGAGCCCTTCTAAACACATTTGTGACATGTTCTTATTCTTTCATCTTTCTGGCATTTCTGACCAAAGCCCCCTTTGTATTTTGGTCTGAACCAAGAAGCATCCATCCATCCTCAAAACACGTTAATTGTATAACAAGAGAGCAGAGCCAACAAGAGCTGCAACTGACAACAAATGGAAATGACAAAGAACAAATCGGGAAAGTCATTGAAGTCAAAAAGGTACAAACAGGTCAAAACACAAAAACACTGTTGAGGAGTCTCATCTTACAAAGCTGCTGGTGTCGACCTTTTTCCTGCGCACCATGTTGGTGATGTTGTCCCCGTTGTATGTGATTCCCTCCATGCAGCCCACAAAGTTCTCCTTCCCTCCTGAACTTAGCTTTGCAGATACAGGAATTCCTCCAAAGCTCAACTGAGGACACATCAGAGACAAAGCTGGATGTTGCTGTTTTAGCAAAGCCAAGAACATCTTCACCTTGAGCGGGAAACAGAAGAACTGAGAGTCCAAACAAAAAAACCTCAAGGACCAAAATATGTTTCTGATCAATAAGATCAATTAAGATAATCAGGTCTAATTGAAATGATCTGGCTGAATTGTATAATAACAATCATAATTAGTAAAGCTCTGCTTTTTGGGTTTTCCTTTGGGATTCTGATTTTCACTTGTGTTGTTGTGCAGGGAGATGTTTAATTATTTGTTCCTGCCTAAGCAAAGAGTTTTCATCAAAGAGAGCTGAATTCAGTCATTCCACAGTCTTTCTTATCAAATGTCCACAACAGTTGTGGTTCCGTGTACCCCCAGTGGGAGTGATGTCTACAGACTTTACCTCATAGTCAAGATCCAGATGGTCAAACTCCCCATTGGTCCTGAAATGCTTGGTGTGGTGATCCAGAGTGAAATTGATATTCCTGCGGTAACGCTCTATGACCACAGAGTGCCAGTGGTCATCGTCCAGTAAGCTCCCGCTGGTTACAGCAGTGTGGCCCTGGATGGAGCCGTACTGACTGCTGCCTGGAGAGGTGAAAACAAACACAGTCGGTCAGTGTCAGGGAGACAGCTGAGCCCTCAGACGTACAGACAGGATCTGAAACCACCTAAGTTGATGCTGAGCAGCAGTCTGGCCCTGCTCAGCTCCAGAGAAATGTAGTCTCCCTGCTGACCCTCTCCATGCAGCAGCACTCCATCTCTGGCCATGGTCCTAAACTTCAGAGTGATGACGTCTTTTACTATCTTCATCTTTTTAATTCTGAAGCGATAAGAGATGATGCCGGTCCCATCAAAACTGATTACATCGGCCCCTGGAAGAATAAAGACAATGAAAAAGGAAATTAAATCTGCTATTCTTAAAAAAAAAAGCAGTAGGTGGGGTTGTGAAGTGGAGCGTGCTTCGCGTCTGAGATCTAAAATCTACTTTAATGAAGTTTGTCTCAGCTGGCATTCTCTTGTTTATTAAAATAAACCTTCTAACCCACACACAGATCATCATGTGATGGTTTGGTTCAGATAAACAATGTTTCTCTATAGGAAATGTGAGATTCCAAGCTGATGCTGGCTGAGCCTATGTCTGAAATTGTGATCAAGAAATCCACAAAGCATAAGGAAGATATTGGCTGGTAAATCCTAATATTAACCTGCAGAAAGCAGAGTGCTCCTCTGTTGTTCTACTTACAATACGAGCAGCCGTAGAGCTCCAGCCGAACACCAATGCGGCCATCTTTGTTCCACTCGAGTGGAATGAACCGGATGTAGCGTGTCAAAATGGCATGTTGGAGTTCTTGTCGAACCACATCTTCACTGTTCACATTCCCCTCAAATGTCTGGAAGACAGCAAAAACATGGCTTCAGTTTTAAATCCAGTCAACCAATCAAACCAAGTTCAGGGTTGGAAAAAGATGAATGGAACCAGTATGTGTGGATCAACCCAGCTGAGTAACTTTTATGCAAATTCAAATGCAACATTATGAAGCTGGTATCAAACTAGCATTTTAATGATTGCAAGTAGAGTGGAATGCCCACTACCCACAGCCTGGAGAGTGGCATACACAATGACTCTGGGGAATCAGTGGAACCAACAAAAATGATTAACTTAACAAAGTATTTTTAGTAAATCTAAAGCTGTGTGGCATGATCATTGGAGCTGTACGTCCACAGTCATTGGTACTCAACAATCATCCTGTATTGAGATGAAAATGATGATTATGTTGCTTTTTTACAGAAAAAACACAGATCCATGAAGTAGCACCTTGTTCAACAGCTCTAAATAATTTCTGTACATTTTTCTAAATTGCTCTTGTTTTTGCAAATTGTGTTAATTTGTACATGCTTCGGTTTAGGAAAATGTTTAAACACTTTTGAGAATGCCTTGCTTTGGACATTTTGAGAAGTTTTGCTGCTGCTTAGTGTGTGTATGAGTTGTTACTATACCAACGTATGGTTTTTGGCCAACACAGGAAGCAACTAATGGCTATTTTCAGTCCAGTGTCCCGCAGGACCTGAAATGCCAGATGAGCTAAAAATGAAAGTGTTCAGATGGAGCAGCAGATATCGTAAAAGGAAAGCGGAGAGTCTGCAGTAACAGGTGACACACACCTCACTGGCCATTCTCCTACCCTTGATTGATTTAATCCATGGGTTTCAAACTCCAAGGCTCGAGGGCTACACTCCTGCTGGTTTTCCAGAATACCTACCTTATCTACTACAGATTACCTGGATCAGGTATGTTTAAGCTTCAGGTTGATTGAAAAACACGTAGGACACTGGCCCTCGAGCCCTGGAGTTTGACATCTCTGATCTAATCTAATTACAAAAAGACTGACATGCAAACATTCAGAGACAATTTTCCTCACACAAAGCAATGCTTCTGTGAAAAAGCAGATCTGTTGGGACATTTAATCATATTTTCCTGCAAAGTATCATAGCCCAGAGACCTCATGAAAAACTGCTATCAGTAATCGAGCATCAGGATCTCACCCAAATGTTTCCATCCTGTAAGTACGGCCTCCAGTTCCTCTGCGTGTCGCTGTACAGCAGCCGGTACCTGCTAGTCCAGTCAGAGCTGCTGTAGCGGCCCTGCGTTGCTATTGCAACAACCTGTTTCCTGGACCCCAGGTCAACCTGTAACCACTGGTACCGGTCTGTATCCAAGGGGGACCAACCGCCAGCACCTAAAGATAGGGTGTTGTTGTAGTGGGTAGATTTAAAAAAAAAAAAGCCAGGCAAAGAATATCAAGATGCTACTGTCAGCTGATCATCAGAAAGCAGTGAAGAGAGAAATGAAAAACAGGCAGCGTGGTAGGTCTCCAGGACCAGGACTGGGCATCCTTGATTTACTTGTCACCACATTTTATATACTATCAAAAGACAAGAACTTAAAGATTTTGCCAGTCCTCTCATCATGAGAGGTCTAACCACCTAAATGAGATAACACCTGACCATTTTCCATTTTGATCATCTAAAACCATGGCTGCATTAAACACTGAGGAGAAGTGATGATGTGCAATGCTGCTCAAAAACAGTTTGCACTGAATAGCAAACTCTGCAGTTGGTCAAAGTGTGAAGATTGAATACTTTACTTTGGTTTTTGGTCATGGTTTTGGTCATGTTCTCTGTCTATCACACCAGGTTTAGGTTGTAAGTTATCTACATCTGTCTTGATAAATGTTCATCACTCGCAGTGTTTCTAAGGGTCTGGTTTTCAGTTTGTCATTGTCAGGTCATCTACCCAACTTTGTCACCTTTTGTTTCTCTCATGGTTTTTGTCATGTTTCCGTTTCTGTCAGCAAGCCTGATCTCCTGCACATGGGGTCGAGGGAGATCAGCAAAAAGCATGTATTGCATGTGGCCAGCAGGAATTTCCATCAGTTCTTATGCTTGGTCCCACATAGATAGGCCTACGGGCAAATAACATCAGCCTTTTTCAATCCCAAGACAGAAAGCTCAGAGGCAGCACTGGTGAAACAGTGACCTGTTTATAGGCTGAACATGTTCCTAAAGCCACAAACCCAAACACTGCAGGACTGTGAGCTGAAAATGCTGTTTCTGTTTTGAACATTTGATTTAAAAAAAACCACTTAAACATGATGAACGCTGAGAAGGACATGAGTTCTTCCTCCATCTCACGTTGTTCCTTGAGAAGGATTTCAAACAGAACTTCATGAGATCGTATCAACAGCAGCAGACCCTCCTCAGAGTGTTGCGATGAAGGCTTACCCTGCTTCCTGTTCAACTTGGCATAACCAGCTCCGTATCCCCGACCATAGACTGATGAGCTGCTGAAGGAGCTGTACGGCAGCGGGGTGGCCAAGCTGTCCTCACACCTCCCTGAAACACAACAGAAACACACACAGCTTGACTCAACTTATCCAAGAACATTTCTTGAACGTCAAGAACTGGTCTAACTGGCGGCAGACATTAATATGCAAAAACAATATTTTCTGAACAGATTGAGGCATCATTGAGGATCTGGGTGAAAATTATAGCAGTCAGTAATTCAAAGGAATACTGACACAAAGTGGATAAGCCAGCTGCATTCAAACCAAGGAGAATGGCACTGACAGACAAGAGGCAGAAGTGGAGAAAGGGTCTTTGGTAGGGTGGACAGGACCAGGAATGGGTTCTCGGAAGGCAGAGCAGAGTAAATGGTTTGGAGGAAAATAAAAGTCAATTTTTTGAATAATTTTGTTTTGTGAAGAGAAGGAATGCAGAGTAGAAAGTGAGAATAATGCTGTGGAGGGGCTTCCAAACAAGACTGAAGGAAAATTACAAAGGAGGTTAATGGATGCAGCAAAAAAATAAAAAAGATGTAAAAATGAGATCTGGAGACTGGTGATCCACCATGGTGACCTCTAGTCTAAAGGTGAAGAAAAGATCTCCATTCAGTTTGCATGTGTTGCTTTGTTATTCCGCTGATGTTTCTATCCATTACGAATGATTGATGGATTTATAAGGACTCTTGTCAGTGTGTTCCAAAGACGTTCACAGATGTTTTTAAAGGTTCCACCTCTGTAAAGATCCCAGCATTATGGGATGTTTCTGAACATCATCTGAACTACTTTTATCACTGACATTTTTTACTTTCAAGCCTATAAAACATGCAGGTTTTTTGAAACGCCTCAGGGTTTGTCCTTCAAACACCAGTAAAACCGTCTGAACTCTGCTGGTGCTGGAAGAACCTCAGCCCGGTTCCTGGGTCGAGCAGGGACGGATGGAGCTGCTCCTCCAGACCGCAGCATCCCAGGAACACTGCAGGGCAGGGATGGTCGCTGACTGATGAAGACTATGCTGAGACGAAGGGTAGGCTGAGACGAAAATGACCAAAGTCAGCCGTTTGAAGCTCTTTTTGCCTGTCACGTGCACGCGCCACTGTGACAAAGGTTCACACCTGCTCTGATGTTGCGCCTGCGCACCACCACGCTTATGGGGTTGTGTTTTTGTTGTTGAACTGCTCTTCCCCGCTCCTCTTCGTCACACAGGGCCTGTTCCCCTTCATTCTGCTGCACGCTCAGCGGCTCCAACCACAAACACCAAATTAACCTGACTGCCGAGGAGTGTGCGCGCGCGCGCTGGGGCGATGGACTTACGTGATGCTGAGGATGCGGCGGACGAGGCGAGCACGAGGCTCCACGCGAGCTGCAGCCACATCTTCACAGAAAAGCCCCCCGACAGCCGCGGCTCCCGGTCCCGGTCCAAACTCTGATGAAGCCCCGCCCAACGGTGCACCTTTTGTCCTCCTATATCAACCGCGCGCGCGTGCGCACAGTTCCGTTATGAGTCTGAGAGCGGGGCGACGCGTTCTGCGGGCCGGAAGAAGTCCTGATCGACACCTCCTCCCTTAGAAAAGGCGAATGTTGGTACGGTCCGTGATCACAATGGGGCGGGGGGTCACCTCCGAGAGGGAGGAGCAGCTAACAATGAGAGGCAAGGACGGCGAAGAAACAGGCGCGCGCAGAGCGCGCTTCAGAGAGGATGCTGCAGGAAAGTGGTGCGAGAAGATGAGAGGATGAGCACTGCTCTGCTTCTCAGGATGAAGGACAGTCCGGTTAAGTTAGAAAGATATTCACAGATTCAATAACTCTTCTGATAAACGTTCAAACGTGACAACAAGTATCACAGTCCTTTTGTGTTAACACAGAGAGTGACCCACAAGTGCATTTCTAAAGAAAAAAGATTGTTTTTTGCCTTTTAATGAGACGTATTCTCTTCGAGCTTCAGATGGAGACACAGCAGCGAGACGGCTGGCAAGGGACCGTCTACAAAGTGCAAGCTTCAATAAAAGACCATTCTGTAAAGATCAATGCTCTCTCAAAAATGAATAAATGTCTACATATGGTACAGTAATGAAGACCTGTCACCATATTCATGTCACAATAAATATTTTGAGAGAAAGTCATTCTTCATTTTATTTAGGTTTTTTAACAGAAATCTAAATCATGATAAAGATGCTCATTAGCTCTGAAAATCCATAAGTTACATTCACCAAACCTCCTCCCATGGTTATACTTCAGCATACGTTTCTACTACAAGAAAGGTGTTGAAAGTAAGTCACTTTTTATGAATATTTTTATTTAAAGAAATGAATCAAAATTATTCAAAAAATGGCTATTAGCTCTGAAAATGCTCCGGTCACAGTGACCAAACATTCAGAAATGATTCATTTCAGTCATGCAGTCGTATTACAACAAAGATTTTTTTGAAAAATAAAAATCACGTTTTTTTTTAAAGGATTTTTTCATACAAATATGCATCATAATGGTTTTAAAAAGTTCAATAGCTCTGAGGATATTGAATCACCAAACTTTATTTACTGACTGATCATGATCTTACTTCCCTATAGGACAACAAAGATTATGGCAACAATTCACTTTGTTTAATTTTAAGGATTTTTTTTACTATAAATATGGATGATATTTGGTATATGTAGAAATGTCTTGGTTTTTGAGAGATGATTAATTTTTACAGAATGGTTCATCTCAGCCATAACTGAAAAACATAAACTGTGTTGACCTCTTACTAGAAGGGACAGAATTGTAAATGCAAATGACTTGGTTGTCCCGTGGCAACTGCAGGTAGAATCAGAAGTTGTTGAGCCCAGAGGTCCAAATCTGTGAAAATCTTTTTAACTTTACAGAGCTCTGAAGGACCCAGTCTTCTGCAGCTCTGAAGGAGCTTCATGCAGACCTAGTTTGAGGGATCAGGCCCAACTGTTCAGATGAGAACAACCGGCCGATCACTGACAGTATTCAGATTCAGGATTCAGATAACGCAATTATCAAATCTGATGCTTTTGAATGCACCACAGAGAGGACAATCCAAAACGGGCTAGCTTACATATTTCAGTCCATACATTCCTTACATTTCACACTCAGAAACTCAAGACTCATGCAAGCAAACCGACTCAAACGGTTTACATGAAGACTTTGAACTCAATTTTTTTTTTCTGTTTCCCAAACTCTTCATCATAATGGTCTCGTCTTCTGGTCCAGCAGATCTTTCTCCAGAAGCCACATTTAAGCTAAAAGGCTAGACTGCAATTCAGCTAAACAACTGAAGTCCTATGACTATGATCAGTTGAGTCAGCAGAAAGACAAAGGGCAAGAAGAAACTTCCTAGACAGCCTGGAGTGATGCAATGATGGGCAAACAACAATCAATACTGTGTAGGATCATTTCATGTCAGCTATTCTAAGACTCAACATAGTGATTTTATATTTCAATAGACATGCATGCTGGATTTTCTGCAGAATCTGTTGTCCTGAATGGCACAGTTCCATGCACGGTTCTTTTATTTAATTATTTGTTTGTTTGTTTATTCATATTCATTAACAGGCTAAACCCATTATTATGTTAATTCTCACTCTAAAATCACTAAATTTGCAGAGTTTTTACATAAAATATGCCCAATAAACACAATAACATAAGATAAAATAAAACAGAGCACATGCATGCTATAAAACAAGATTTAAAGTGCAGGTGTCAGCAGTAAAATAAAATAAAAAAAAGTCAAGCTGGGGACGGAAAGAGATAAAAGGGTTTGCTAAAGTACAAATTCTACAAAATGAGCCGAATGGAATTGTTAAAACTAGACCAAAAGGAACATGAAATAAAAGAGCTTGTTGAGTGGTTTGCTGTAGCACAAAAGCAGCCTAAGAGGTATGAGGAGTCAATCTTGACAGTCATTATATTCCTCAAAAAGATTTAATCTAACTGAATGAGGAGTGATTCTAATGTTGGGTAGTTGAAGATTTTTAAGAGATG
This sequence comes from Adrianichthys oophorus, assembly GCA_036245035.1. Classification (NCBI taxonomy): domain Eukaryota; kingdom Metazoa; phylum Chordata; class Actinopteri; order Beloniformes; family Adrianichthyidae; genus Adrianichthys; species Adrianichthys oophorus. The sequence continues at coordinate 24,000,117 of BSAI01000012.1, read as the reverse complement.
TAGATAATCTGAAGATAAAGCTGCAATCAAGACTGTATTTGTGCCTTGGGTTCAGCCAGTCAGCCACATAAGGAATTTGTGCTGAACCTTCTCTAGACATTTTAAGTATGAGCTGGCAGCCCCAGACCAAATGATGCTGCCGTTTTCCAGAATGGGGTGAATGTTGGCGTATTACGCAGTTCCAGATATTCTTCTCCCACTTCATCCATGCTGCACTTCTCCAATTACAGTTTCATTTTTGCCTAACTACTTTTACTATCCCAGTCTCATTAAATATCTGAAAATCGTGCCTGACTGTTGTTAATTGAGGAAATATGTGCTTGGTCAGTACTTCCTCTGTTGCAACAATCCCTGTGTGAGCAGAGTACGTAGATGTGGGTTGCATTAATGGAAAATGTCCCAAATCTTCTCTGCTAACTCCAAACAACAAATTCTTATGGGGTTCCATTTGTACCAAAAATGTGTTTATGCATTTAAATTTGCAACTGTCTAAGTCACTGAATGTAGATTTATTTTAAAACCTTAATTCATTTATGGAATTTATGAGTTTCACTTTGAGAACTGACCCACAGAACCAGCAAACATTTCCCCAAATAATCCATTTTTGAATTGCACACTTATGGGCCACTTTATTAGGCACACCTGTCCAACTGCTTGTTCACACACATTTCTAATCAGCCAATCACATGGCAGCAACTCAATGCATTTAGGTATGTAGACGTGGTCAAGACGATCTGCTGCAGATCAAACTGAGCATCAGAATGAGGAAGAAAGGTGATTGAAGTGACTTGAACATGGATGTTGGTGCCAGATGGGCTGGTCTGAGTATTTCAGAAACTGCTGATCTACTGGGATTCTCACCCACAACCTTCTCTTGGGTTTAAAGAGAATGTTCTAAAACAGAGAAATTATTCAGTGAGCAGCAGTTCTGTGGGTGGAAATGCCTTGTTGATGTTAGAGGTCAGAGAGGAATGACCAGACTGGTTGATAGAAAGGCAACAGTAACTCAAACAACCACTGGTTACAACTGAGGTCTGCAGAATAAACAAACAAAAACTTGGTTTGAACAAATAATCAATTTATTGGAATGTATTAAAAAGTTATTTAAAAATAGGATCACAGTTGTATGGCACTTTGTGAGTCAAGCAGCATGAACTGTTGGTGACCATCCAATGAGCGGTAAAATGAGGCCGATTATATGGCAGCTGGGGCATTCCCTGTCTGGATACACATAAGTAAAAAGGAGTAAACAATGGTTCAAAGCCCAGCCTCGTGTCAGGAGGGGAGAAGTATGCTGATCACCTTATGACTTTATAAGGTAATAAAAGTGTGCCTCGTCCTGTTACACTTATGATGACCACTCCCTCTTCCTGGCTCCTGTTACCCAATTGAACAAGATCCTTCTGCTGCTCAGTGGAAAGGTTCCTAGACTGAACCTGTCTTCCAAAATGCATAACAAAGTAGTTGTTTTCATCAGTTTGCTTCATTAATCACTGAGAGGCATTAAAGATACGCAACACAAACAATAAGTATAAAAATTAGAAATAATGGTTCCAACAACATCATGGATGTGCAACTGACAAATCTATAGCAACTGTGTGATTTATTTTTCCACACATTTATTCAACCCCACCCCCCACCCCACCCAAAAAAAAAAAGAAAGAAAGAGAAAGAAAACAAGCCTTTGGTCATTATCAATGTTTTAATATACATTTACAGCAGAATCAGTCGTTTACAGAGAGTGCATTTGTCATGATTTGCATAACGGAAGCAGGGTAAAGCGAGATGCTCAATGTTCTTGGAATATTTGTGAAAGCTCGTGCTGCACAGGGCAGGTGGAGGTTAGGATCAGCCAAAATGAGAAGAAAATACTTGAGTCAGAGAGCGCGAATGAAGAGTGTCATGAGAGTTTAGTACTCATAGAGGGAATGTGGTGTCCCCTGAGATGTGGATCTAGTACTTTGGCTGCTCAGACTCATGTGTCTCTTGAGGCACGGAAGCCTCTTGAGCATCAGCCTTTTGAAATGGCTCTGGAACTTCTTTCCCAAAAAGGTGTAGAACACTGGACTGATGCAGCAGTACAGGTAGGCAATGTTGCGGGTCACATAGAGAGCATAGTCCAGACCTTCCATCTCAGGGCAGGATACCTGTTGAAGCTCAGGGTTAGATGTCTGAATTGCTCGAAGGAGGATGACTATGTTGTAGGGCGTCCAGCAAACAAAGAACACGACAATAATAACAAAGATGAGCTTGATGGCACGACACTTCTCCTTCATGCGGGTGGACAGGATGCGCACAGTGATGCTGATATAGCAGTACAAGACCATGATTAGAGGAAAGAGGAAGAAGAGCATGAACTGTTGGTAATATGTGACGAGGCGCCAGGTTCTCATGGTACTTGTTGGAAATCCCGAATCTTCACACAGGTATCCATCTGAGGCGTCTTTCCATGAATTACGTGTAACCAATTCTTTTATACTGGCAGCAATGCTGATGCACCACACAATCCCAGAAGAAACCATGGCATAAAGCTTCTTCCTGCTTTTGGCAGCTGCCACTGCATGCACCACCGCCAGGTACCGATCGAAGGTCATGAGTGTGAGGAAGAGGATGGAGCTGTAAAAACCAATGAAATATGCACTACTGACAATCTTGCACAGTGCTGTGCCAAAAATCCATTCATAGAGATGGTATGTGGCCCAGAAAGGCAAACTGGAGGCAAAAAGAAAATTGGAGAAGACTAGATTCAGTAGGAAGATGTTTGTGACTGTATTGAGCTTCTCATACTTGTAGATAATGAGAACCACCAGCCCGTTTCCAAAGAAACTCAGGAGAAAGTTGACAGAGTAAAAGATTGGATTGAATTTGGCACCAAATTGGTTGACTTTGCTCTTGGAACAGAGGCGTACGGGTTCATCCAGGACGTAATCCATCGTTTCTTCTGTCCCATTAAGAAGTTGCAAGAAAAGGTTATAATTTAAATCCTCATCATCCATGGTTGACTTTGTCCTGGAAAAGGAGAAACATTAAAAAGAAACATGTCAGATTTCTGTCAAGTTAAAAGAATCTTCATCTACATTAGAACTGTTCAGCATGTCGTGAGTCAACTTTTATAGATTAGAAACATTGTGTTTAGATCTAAGAGATGAACACAAACTTTGCTTTTTTTTTTAGCAATCCTTAGATATTTAGGTTTAGGAAAATAAAAGCCAAAAGGACCTTACATGTTTAAGTTTACAGCACCAATCTTTGTGCATAAATGTTTGATTTGGTCTTCAAAGATTCAACTACAGCAGAAGAAACTGGAGCAGAACAGCTGCGAATAGCTGAGTTAACTCATCAGCAGAAATCCTGGACCTGACATGAACACATTAACTAAAACTATCTATGAAGACCTGGTTTATTCCTGAACATCCCCCCACAAAGTTGTATGACCAAATCATATCAAGCATAAGACAGATAAAAGTCTTAGCTTTTTAGCTTTTTAAAAATATTTATTGACTATCAATGCCTCACTTATTTGTTTTCAATTTTTATTTTCAATTTCTCCTAGTGAAGTCGCATTTTTGTTGCAGTTCTCATCCTCAACATGTTTTTTGTGCACTTTCACCTCTAAATTGGTGAATGAGTAAGTGTTAACATCTGCTGATGGTTAAAATCATAAATGGGATTCATCTCTGTCATAACGTTCTGCATAATGAATATCTCAAGCACGGAACCAGTCGCGGAACTGAGCGTCTTCCCTCAAGAACATTCTTCTACAAGACCCGAAATTGATTATCATTGTCGCGGTTATCCCCGATGTCAAGTCAGATTTCAATGGTCTTGATCCTTCACAGAACTCATGTGGCTTTTTCCAGGAGGCAGAAAGCGTCAAAAGAACAACAGACAACCAGTTTGGAGCAGAAAAAGAGTTTCTTTACAATCAAGCTTTATGAAAAGTAATAAAGACAATGGAGAAGAATAAAGTCAAGTCACCAGCTTGGTAGTGTCATCATAACGACGCGAAAATCTTATAAACAAAACACAATATAGATCTTCATGATATGAAACATAAACAAAAACACAAAAGTAAATACAATATACATCAGTATAGGAAACATGAATAAGCACAGTTGTATTGCTAGTCTAACACAGAAACATAAAGAACTGACTGGAAAAGTGAATTAGAAAGACCAGGGCATTAAAAGTATTTTATCTAACTATTCTCATCCTTCTCCTGGAGACTGGAGGGCAGAAAAACAGACGTACCTGAAAGGATGCAGTGAGGCTGAAGGAGAAGAGTGGTTCTGTCAGCTCACAGGCCGTCTACTGGAGCGATGTTCTGCATCAGATGATGTTCAGAGGGCTGTTGAATTTCCTTCCAACACTTTGCCCGTCGTTTCCTCATAAAAAGTGGAACAAAAACTGCTGAATTTAGCAGCTTCAGACATCCTGTTAAAGTAAGATATTGTGTAACATCTATTCCCAGAAAGGTCTCATTTTAAACAAACAGAAGAGTTTAATGACGCTCAACCCAGATTTCACCCAAACCTTAAACCCAAATAAATAAAAAAAATTCAAGTTTGAATATCAGTGAAAATGACAGAATGAGAATAAAAGAAAAAATGGTTCACAACGAATAATTCAGGCCTACCATGAAAGAATTTCAAAGTCTTATACAAAGATGTAAGCGAAACCCAGCTTCTGATCATAAATATCTTAAAATTACAGCTGCTAATTAAGCTTTAAAACAGCTTTAAAATAAAGGTTTTTTTTAAACTAATGTCAGACAGTGACAGAGCAGATATGGGTGAAAGAGCAGCTCTGCTGCTGCTGAGATAAAAGACTGGCGTTTTAAAGACAGATGTCTCCCTCAACTGAGGGGAACCACACTAAAAACAAAACAGAACTGTTTTTGGAATCAGTATTTTAACCACAGTGTTGCATTTTAAAGGAATTAAATAACAACGCTTGCAATTTTAATCCTGTTTTGGGGAAGTTTCCTCTTGCCCAACCTTATACTTAGTATGGAGAGTAAACCAAAAACATTTGTGTATTATGTGCTGGTTATTTCTTCTAGACAATTAGGAGATCTGGCTGATCACCTAAGTGTTTTGGCCAGACCTGGACCATAACAAAGTAGAGTTAAAACTGAAAGCAGGGTCCAATGGGCCAAACCCTTCACCACCCCCAGCCACACCCCCTTGCTTACTGAAATTCAGAACATTTCACAAGATCATAACCATCCAACAATGACCTTCAAATTGCAGCTTTGTTTCTACACCATTGTGAAATAGCAGTTAACTTTTGTTTAAAGGTTGTTGACACCCATTGATAAACGAGCAAACATGGAAATGACAAAAACAGATATGTACCTAGAAAAAAAATGAATAAACCTTTGAATAAAATAAATAAAATGGCTACAGATGATGTCAAACCCATAACCTCTATCTTTTGTTTGGATAGAACTTTTCAACACATAGTTTTGTATGGATGTGAGGAACAAAACGCATTTTATTTCCACAGCAACCAGGTTTTTGTGAAAACACTTCAAAACACCATGTTTCGAAGTGACTCAAGCGCTGTCCTTTTTAAAAAGGACAGCACTTGAGTAAGGCGCTTGTTGAATATTGACAAGTCTTTTTTTTTTTCAATCCAGTTCACATAAGCCACCATGGTGACATTTTAAGAGTATTTATCTACTTTTAAAAAATAAATCTTTTACAATTGTACAAAGTTTGATGGGATTTTACTTTTATAGGAGCTCAAATAAAATAAAATTCCAGACCAGCCTGCAGGAAAAACAGATATACCGTACAATGAAATTGAACTTTCACCTCAGCAGCTTTTGATCAACACACTAAGGAATACAACAACCTGCCAACATAACCACAAAAATAGAGATGCACTATAAGTTTCTGTGGTTAACTCCACATCACGAGAATCGACTGATGTGCATGAAACTCCAGCACAGACCCAGAGTTGAAGGAAAAACATAATCTGAAGCTTTATTAAAGTTAACCAAATAAAGCCAGTCCTTGTGAAATGATCCCATGATGTGATCCTATTCTGAGCATTACCAAGCAGACATGGCTATCAGGCTCAATTCCAATAGGTGAGGAAAACATGGTCCTGCTGATATATTGCCCAACACTCGCACACTACATAAGCTAAAATTTATGAGACAGAACCAAAACATGTCAAAACCAGTTTTCTGATGTTTAGCCAATCACAAAGCAGCCTTAATGGGAACGCACCATCAAGAAATGGGAGCTGAATGTACCATGAAGTGATTTGAACCCAGCCTGACAGCCAACAGACTTCCTGTAGCTTCAGTGGTTTTATTGTGCTGAAGTTAGAGGCACCAAGGCTGACGGACAGCAGCAACACCACATGGATCAAGGTCAGAACCTGAGTTCTAGTTAGGATTCTTAGTTCTAGATCCAGTTCTTAGGTCTAGGTGATGCTTCCAAAGAAAATACTGAGTTCTGAGATGTGGTGCCATGTCAGATTTCCAGTTCAAGGTGGTTCTAGTATTGGGTGAGGTGCTGGGACAATCTTCGCATACCCTAAAGATTGTTTTTAAGGTTAAACTGGTACAAGTAGTCAAACAAGACAATCTTGATGCTTTACTTCTTTCTCCAGAGATTTACTTTATGGTTTTAGCACCAGAGGCTTCTGATATTTTCACCGGTATCAAAGTTGGAAACTTTCAACCATGACTGCTTGCATCCCACATTATCCTAGAACTTTGGATTATGATTATGGTAAATAGTTAAGACGATACCTGTGTTCCTGTTCAAACTAAAGTCTAGAGTCACTACTGAGGCCAAGGTCAAACTAAAACTCCCCTGGTAGTTCAAAATGGTTCTGTTTTAAGGACAAAACCTCACACCTCCGCCCCGTCAAAAAGAGAGTGGAGCCATCATGCTGTCAGTTTAATCAGTTAGACACAGTTGACAAAAGTCAGAAGAAGTCCGTGTTAACAAATGTACCTTTTCTGACAAAGAAGCTGAGAAAAAGGTTGAAATAGATTACAGTCAAAGCTGCATGTCAGCTTCTCATGTGCGCGCTGTAGAATGACGTGCACCACTCCACAAACCGCTTCAGCAGTGTGTGTGATCAAATTGGAAAGCACAGTACAGTCTTTGATAAAACACAGACCATCTTCAGCACCAAATGCTTGTCTGGAATTCTCAGACCCGTTCAGAGCCATTTGTCCATGTCTTCATTTAGTGTACTTTCTTCTGGTTGTGTGTGCGTAGCTAGAGGATGAGTCTTCAGCAGGTCAATGACTGAACCTTCCCGAAGGTGAAGCTCAGCCTGTTTCAATCTCCACCTGCAGAAGGCACACAAACACCTTATTCATCTGTTTTAAGTGTTTAAAGAGTAAAAATAACTAAAGCAGACCCACTTGTTAATGTGTGGCTCTCTGAGTGAGCACGTGTACAGATAACCTCCAGTCTTTGAGCCTGTGACAGGGATCTTAATCTGCAAAGAAACGCATCTAAACAGAAATTCAATAAAAATATATTTTTTAACCGCGAGGGAAAAATAGAAGTTGCTGTAAATAATTTTCCAGCATTCATCAGAGTCACTATAGGTTGTTGTAGATGTGAACAAAAGAAGATCTCATGCAACATTCAGCCAGCATCACAGAGGATCTGAAATGACCTGTTGAATTCCTGTGACCAAGTTTTCCAGACAAGCAGCACACGGTGAAGGGAGTGGGGCAAGGAGGAGTCCACCTGATCAACCACAGTAAGTTTGCAGAAAATAAAGCATCTGGGTAACTGTTAACCTTACTCCTCAAAACCTGTCCTTTTAAAACAAGGACTTCTGGTCATTGTTGAACTAAAAACCAGTCATCCAGGATTTAGCTACTTCACACAGCAGCAGAGAAAGTAAAGGATTGAGGTGTTTGGTGAAAAAATAAAGTTGAAGTTCTGCATGATGTCAAATAATATTAGTGTATATGATCTGATCCAGAAGACTGTGTATAGATTAAGCAGAAGGGTTCAACCAGCAAACCATGGACATTCCAATTATGATTAACAACAGAAACAAAAAGAACGACCTACTCTTCAACATATGCTCAAATTCACACTGCTCAGCTTGTGAACATGAAATTATTTGAAGAAAAAAAGTAAAGGCTGAAGTTATTAGCGCGTATTTACATGTAACCAAGAACAAAAACTGATGGACTTCCATCTTACACATTACTCATGTGTATTTTACGTGTTGTTGTCGGTCGCACGGATTAACCTAACTGTAACCCTTCCTCTGGGTCCATGCGCACTTATTTAGAAAATTATGTGGAAATAGTCACTTTAAAAAAAATGAATTAAAAGCACACTCAAAAGATCATCTTGCTCCATGTTAACATCAGCCCTGTTTGTTTGCAACAGAACTTTGCTACTACTTCTATGGCCATTTCCAGTATTGTACATAGCTCTGCACACATCAAAATGATTTTTTTTTTACAATCTAATGCATGAAAGATGTGAATATTAGTTAAAATTTGATAAAGTTTTTCAGGGTCATGTACATAGTTGCATTTTAATCTGATCAAGGATCAGTAAAGCGCATGTGTCAGCTGCAGCTCCAGTCATTGTGTGCAGGGCTGGGGAGCCTCCCCCTGACTGCACGTCACTGATGCATAAATATGCACAAACTCAATAAGTGACCTTTTTTCTGCTGACTAATTACTAACAAAAATAATAATATCTTTGAGTTTATTTCCATCACTTTCATCTCTGACAGACTTCTGGAGAACAGTGTTTACAGAATAACTGTGACACTGATCCCAGGTCAGCTAACAGAAGATCACACAGCAGCTGGACACACCCCCTGACAGACTGTACCTGCGCTGCCTGATGGTCCACACGGTTGTATCTGTCAGTCAGATGAATGTTATGAACTCGTAAGGGCGGGGCTCCAAGGCTCTCCATGGCAACAGGACACGCCTCCAGCTGCCGCACAGCGAGTTGATGGTATTCGCTCCCAGCAAAGTTTTCTGAAGAGACAGCACAGAGAATGCATGTGCGTGTGCATGAGTCAGAGAAACCAAGCAGCAAATCCATGAGGGAGCTGCAGCAGAGACACAGACTAACAGATGTTTGCAGGTTCCAAACCTACACCAGAACCGTGTCCAGTCCATCAAGCAGAAACGAAACCAGGATTCTGTGTTGAAAAGATCATTCAAATGTTTGAACACGTGCACGTACACATGCACTCACTCTGCATCAGGTAGTACATGGTGCCGACACCCCCACCTGTGAGGATGGTGGTGAAGATGGTGAGCTTCTGCAGATGGTGGATGGGGACCTTCATAATGGAGCGCTTCCTGCATAAAGACCAACATTAGATTAAATGGAACCTGATGGATGCTAGTCTGACGCTCTTCTCACCAACCTGAGATGTTTCTCTGTGGAAAACATTAAAGGATGGAGGGAGAATCATCAGAAAAGGATGTCATAAAAGTAACCATCACAGGAGAACTCTCTTGACCTGCTGTGGTTTTTTACCCCGTTTGAAGGAGCTGTTGTACTGCTCCACAAGACATCATGATAATGTAATATTAAAAAAATTACACAAAAATATCCGTGCACATCTTGACTACGACGCACCGATGGGGCGAGGCCCCTTTTACGTGGTTACGTCATCGCGGATATCCTGTCAGCTGATCAAAATATAGCCTTTTCATGAACGCTCGTGGCGGACAAATGCGCTCAGGTGAGTTCAGTGTCCGTATTAGCAGAGATTACCTGACCCCTCCCCTCCTGCTCTTGGCTTGGTTTGCCGCGCGCCGGTCTGCTGCAGGCCAGACCCGAACCAAAACTAAACCCGTTCAAAACACGTGGGTTTGAAAGAAAACGGTGACCTTATTTCTTCTTCTTCCTTTGTTTTTCAGGTGGCATCTGCCGCATAGAGGCTTTTTGCTGCCCTCTGCTGGACTTCGGACACGCTACACAATTTATTTTACCCGATGTAATAACAAAATGGAACAGTCCGCTTTACAATTAAGATTTGACTGGACATGTATGATAACCAGAGTGGGACTGACCGGTCCTCCACTCTACAGAGAAGGCTGTATCTGCAGGACAACATTCCCAGGACAGGACTGAGGATTTTGGAGACAGCGTCTCCTATCTACAGGCTGCAGTTTGTTTTATTATTTTCTGCAGACCACACGTGAGTTTTATGAGTATAAACACTGTATCGATGCGCTGCAAAATCATAAATAACGAGGAAATGTATCACCTGAATCTTAAAATTTAAAAAGTAAATTACTGATAAATTTCCGTTTTTACAGAAAAAAACATTGATGTTTATATGTAGCTTAGCTTTTATCCACATTAATGTTGTTTGTGCAAATCTGAAATTCATGATGGTTTATTAGCAATAAATCATTTAACATTTTACAGCATACATCATTTTTGTATCTGTCCATCTTTCTATGTGTACATGTGATCATTTACCATTGTGTAATTCATTAATATTGTCTCATTATAACACAAATGTGGTTTATAACAAAACAGGGGAAAACAAAATGTTTACTGAGCAAAGCCAAATATGTATTGATACATATTTTACTTTTTGTAGTGTAATATACAAACTTTATTCATTACTATTGCTCAATAATATTACTTCTTATAGTAATAATAATATTGTTCATTTATACTACATTGTTCAGAACTGAATTACTCTTTTTTTTTTTTTTTACCAAGCTGTTTTGCAATTGCCCCGTAGCCCTTTCCAACCTCGTAGAGGTCTACAGTTTTGTCTCTGGTGTCTTTGGACAGCTCTTTGGTCTTGGCCATGTTAGAAGTTGGAGTCTTACTGATTGTATGGGGTGGACAGATGTCTTTATGCAGTTTACCACCTCAAACAACTTCTTCTAGGTGCTTGCAGAGGCAGCAGGGGTTCCTGTGGATGAGCAGGTTGGCCATTGATTGAAGGTAAATGGTGTGTACTTATATAGCACTTTTCTACCTTCATTGAAGGCCCAAAGCACTTTACAGTCACAGTCCCCTTCACACACTGATGGTGGCGCCAACCTATGACCACCAGAAGCGGTGTAGGGTTCAGTGTCATGCCCAAGGATACTTCGACACAAAGGCTGGTAGAGTGGGAATCGAACCTGCAATTTTCTGATCAGAGGTCGACCGCCCCTACTGCTGGCTCACAGCCACCCCAAGGGTTGGTAAAAGGTTGGTGGTTCGATCCCCGCTCCCCCAAGTCTACTGTTGTTGTGTCCTTGGGAAAGACACTTCACCCTCCCTGCCTCCACTGTGGCTCTACTGATGTGTGCTTGCATATGAATGAATGACATAATAATTTAGGATATTAGGTGGAGTGGAGGTGGACTAACAGGTCTTTGAGGGTCAGAATTCTAGCTGATAGACAGATGTTCAAATACTTATTCACAGCAGTCCCATACAAATACATTATTGAAAAAAATCCAATGTGATTAGATGTTTTTTTTAAATTATGTCTCTCACAATGGACATGCACCTAAGATGAACATTTCAGATCTCTCCATGATTCCTACTGGGGGAACTTGTAAAATCACAGGGTGTTCAAAAACTTATTTGCCTCACTGTAAGTTTTTTTTTTTTTTTTTTGACAAAACCGATGATCTTCAACGTCACCCGAAGGGTTCTGAAGGCAGAAGAAAGCAAAACATGGGGAATGCTATCTCAACGCTCTCTTTGACTGTGAGGTAGCACCTGCTAACCTCTGTGTGCTCGATGATGAGGAAGACCCAAAAACTCAAATGGAATTGAATGCATAACTCCCCAGGGATGTTTTCTAGGTTGGCTTCAGGCCGATGTCTGACAGGACAGGAGAACCCCCTCATGGGCCTTGATCCCTTCAATGGTAGTCTTCACAAAATCTACATTTTGAGTGGTCAGTGCCACCCTGCTCCTGCCAGCAAGATAATTTATAGTTTTGTTTTCTAGTGGAAAAGTACTGTGTCCTGAAGCAGCCCCTGGCTGATTTCCGATAATCTTCTGACCCACGGCCTTGTTCTGGCTCAATACTGGGTCCATTTAAGCAGATGGTGCTGCTGATTCCTGTGAACGCAGAGCAACTGAGACAGGAGGAAACTGGAGCCTCCTTATGTAAGAAGCAGTGTGCCCCCCAGCGGCGGACTCCGTCACTGCACCGCTGCAGACCGCGGGTCACGTCGGTACAGCGGTACCGGCCGGCGTGCACGCGTCGAGCATTTCTGCAGCTTCATGCGCTCCTGAGGTGACTGCCAGGTAAGCGCGCTCGTGCGTGAGTTTTTCTTTGGGCCCCCTCTCCCCTTCCTCCGCCTCTTCCCCTCAACTTCCGGTTGTCACCAATTACTTAAGAGGTTACATCACGCGGGCGCGCGACACCAGAGTGACAGTTAAAGGCGTTTTCGAATCCAGCTGCATCCGAGCCGAACCGAGCAGAGACTGGCAAGTGACCCAGCCGTGCACGTGCGCTCGCGTCCCAAGTTCCAGGCGCTGAAAGTAAGTTTGCTGTGATGTTCCTTCAACGCGCTTCCACAAAGCTCGTGACGTGAACAATTCTCAACTCCAGTTTCTCCAACAAGGGAGAGAGCGTGCGTGCGTGACGCAGTGTTTACAGACGGGTGCGTGCGTGCGCGTGTATCTTGTTTATTTCAGGAATCATAGCTCTACAACATTGTCTTCATCAATGAACACAAACATGAACACTTATATGAATAGATAATCTTTCTGTTACTATATTTCTCATTTTAGCTGCACATTCGGGTTGTTAAGAATCTATTTTAGAACCAGCTGGCCGACTTCTCTAAGAAAAATAAAAGAGTAAGAAAACGTCCGTGCAAAAAGCTGATAACCATTGTAAGTCATTTGTTAAATGGCGTGTGCTGATAAGGAAGGCAGTAAAGCACTTTACAGTCCCAATCACCCATACAAACACACACATCACACAGTGATGACCGACACCATCAGGAATAATGTGGAGTTCAGTGTTTGGCCAAATACACTTTGACACATCGGCGGGCAAGGTGGGAACCGAACCTGCGGTTCCTGCCTCGTTAAAGATTTAATGGAAATGTAAAAATGAGACAAATGTTTACACATCAGGAAGAGAAGTGAACTTATTCAGCCATCAGGAAGACTGTTCTTACTTTAAAACATTAAAACCATGAAATTCTTTCAAAATAAACCTGCAGTTCCACTGCTGTTTGCTAGGAGCACACTGCTGTAGGCAACAACACCAAACCTCTAATGCTAGAAGTCTCATCTATCACCTAAAGTGAACTAGTGTCCAGTCTGGTTTCCAAAGCTTTATCCAAGTTTGTTTATTTAAACCTTTGACAGCTCTTATGGGGTTACTTTCTTGTTTAATTCTGCCGTTTTCATTTTATCAGAGCTCAAATGATTATTTTTAGTAGTCTGTTAGAATCCAGCTACATAACTGCTCTCAGCACAGCAGTAGTATCAAAGCTTTACTGTAAAATTTGCCTGCAGAAGGCAGCAGATTTTATTTATTTGAGGAGAAACAAGATTTTCCAACATTGCAGCATTGTCTGTTGCCGCTGCTGAAAGTCTGCTGATGTTGCTCAACAGGCAATGTTCATGCAGCTGATGAGGCTTTGACTTTAACAGAGGAATCTGTTGACTTGGTTCCTTTGCTAGCTTGCTTTCAAGACTGTCCAAATGGCCACAGAATGCTCATCATTTTCACCTCTTCATCTGTGTTTGCTTGCATTCAACTTGAGCCCTGCTCCTTTAGGCGGGTTTTTCACTTCTTGTAATACGTGCAAGTCATTTACCTCAGGGTTAACGGTAAGAATCATCTTTTTCTGCAAAATGTCACGTTGAAACATCAGTCAGCACTCAGCTGATGACATCATTTTTCATGACAGCACGATAGAAAAGGTTTGGATAAAACACCATGTAAAGCATATTTTAACCTGAATTTCCAAACTAAAATTGTTAGCTCAGGTGTGCAGCGACCTACAAGCTTGGTTCCACTGCCTTAATGTTTTTGTTCCATCGTTTGGTTTTACTGTGTCACAATGTTATGTCACACAGTGAAAAATCAACATAAACAGAAATTTTACAGGATGCGAACATTGCCTTCAGATTAATGTTTGGGAGCAGGTGATGCTATCAGCATTGGTTATAAATACGGTGAAAACGAAAGGGGAGAATGGGACTTTATCATGTCCCCGCGTTTATGGCAAGTTTCTACCATTTAATTTGAAAGAACACATTATTTTTTAACAGCGATGTCTCACTTTTAATATTTGAGTTGTTTTCTTCCTTTGTCTGAAGACAGATCTAATAAAGGTTTCATATTTCCCACAGTGTTTACAAAAGGAATATTTTCTTTCCTGATTCACCTTTCCGTTCAGAATGATCTTTATCATTGGATCTTCTTCCATGCAGAGTTCCTTCAAAGCGTGTCCTCAGTTCTCGGAACAGTGTTCTCAGCTTGCTGCAGGTGAGATTCCCATCTCCAGCTTTAATTCATTTTCCCTTTAAAGAAGGAGTGTTCTTTTATTCAAGAGTTTCCGATTCAAATTCATGTTACTGTGGAACAACATTTACAAAGACAAAGTTTTATTTTTTTCCAACTGAGCTCTGTTAAATACCAGTTGGAATGATTTGGAATAATTTATCCTGGAAGAATGAAGGGGGGCTTTGTAGGAACCCCAGAAGTTGTTCTGGGAAGCTGTTAAACTTTTTACAACTCATCCATGACTTAAGGCTTTTTCAGTTATCAGTGAAACATCATCAGTTCCATAGAAGTGCTGTAGTTGTTCCTTTAGAACAACCAAACATGCAAGATGTGGGTGTGTTTCCAAACCTGGTTTTTCAATGCTTAATCAGGATGTTCGGGGCAGTGGTGGTTGGCATTGGAACAGCAGGATGGGTAAGAATCCGTGATATGTTAACTCCACATCCTGGAAGTCCTGCAGAGAAACTGGCTGTTCGAGGATTCATATCAAGGTAATCCACCCACTGCCTGCACAGGTGTAGCCACAACAAAATATGGTTTTGGTGCTGATGAGAGGTAACAGGCAAAGGAGTTTGCCATCAGTTAGCTTTACTATGGATCAAACAAATGAAGGACATAATGCAGGAAAGAAGAAAAACATTTCTGAAGCTTTAAAGTCCAAATCTTCCATGCAACCAAACACTGCATTTGAGGCTCTGCTGCTTCCTGACAAAATGACACAGCAACCAGATACTGGTCTACTTACAACTGCCAATCAATGTTGTGTGAGAGTCCATTTGTCCTCAAAGTACAGTTCATATCTATGGATCATTCATACACGGAAAAAAAAAAAAAATCAAACACTCACAGCATGGTGCACAGTAACAGTCATTGCAAAAATTTGAAATTAACTTTGGTCATAATAAAGTCCCTTTTTTGGGGCTGGCTCTGGTAAAAGCTTGTCACAGAAACCGTCAAAAAGAGTTGACAGTTTGCATTCTGTAATGGAGAAAGGCAGCCTTGCACTGAAATGCAGCACTTTATGCTCATAATGTGCTGCATATCAGTACAAAGCCGATATGAAAAGCTGCTTTTCTCCACATCAGAATCATCTGAATGACGTGATTGCGTTAAAGGTTGAAGAGTTACTGTATGTTCAAAGCAGGTGTTATTTAGGTGTTGTCAACAGCCGACATCTGCGGCAGTATTATGGCCGGTCAGCTTAATATGAAAGTGAAAACTGTAGAGCAGAGCCAATGAAATGGTTCAGCAAATGGAAAACTTCATGTTGCATTTATGCAAACGTAGGAAATAATTTTGGGGTTCACAAAATGACAGTGTATGTCTGCACAACTATAATTTCGAGTTAAATGAAAGAATCTTTGTGTGTGGTCAAAGTCTTGTGCTCATCAAAGTGTTTGTGTTGACAGGAGGAATCTGAACAACCAGCAGGGAGTGAGTCAGATCTCTGTGGAGGAAGCTGTGAGCAGAGGTGACATTCACGCTGCATTCATCTGCACTGAGAACGAGTCCCATGAGGATTATATCAGGTAGGCCAGCTGGACTTTCTTCTACCAAAACTCCTTCTGGAAGTCTGTGCTTAAACAGATGCTTTCTCCCTGGAATCATTCACAGTAAAAGTGATTGAACTTTCACAATATCAAAGACTAAAAGTCACTGAGCTTTTCTGCAAAGCAAAACAATAGTTTCTATCTTCACAGATAATTATAGTTTTTTTTTTTACAATGTGGGGGGGGTTTCCAGCTGACTATCATAAAGGACTCAGGATCAACACAAATTTAACAGACTTTTAATTTAGTGTAAGCTAAGACAGAAAAGAGATACTCACCTTTAAAATGCTTGTTCATCTTTATGTTAACTCAGAAACAGAAATACTTTATTCTCCATAAGACACATCAAAGAAAGAAATATCTTCCTGACTAAGAAGTCCAAGGAAGAGAACAAAGTCTGATCTGAGCTGCTTTCTTTAGATAAAAACAAAGATGTTTTGAATTGGATTGTATTATTTATGTTAACGTGGTTCAGACAGCAGAGAACTTCACAGATTTTACCCGCTGCAGGATATTTTTAGAACATAACTTGCAATAAACAAGGGAACCTTCCAGGTTACTGGGCAAAGATCTAAGCTAAGTTCAGTAAACAAAATAGGATCCCACTCCATCTGTGAGCTCATTTTCTAAATGACTTAGTGCAGTGTATTTCTCCAGAATGGAGCCTCTGTAAGCCCTGTCTGAATCAGGGAAATGCTGTTCATGTAGTAAACCCTTATAAAGGTTTTTATGACCTTGTCATGGTGTGGCTTAAACTTCCACTCAAATCTCTTCATCGCGGTAAAGCATGGGAATGAAGGAACACAGCAAAGGATTTAATATAAATAGCGGTTTAAGACCAATCTAAACCTTTAGGTTAGTCAAATGAGTCCATTTTGTTCTTCCTCTGATGACTCCTCCTGTTTCATCAGGACGTTTCTGCAGGCAGGAAAGCATGTTTCTGTTGAGTATCCCATGACCATGTCATACAAAGCTGCTGTGGAGCTTTGGGATTTGGCCCAGAAAAAAGGTAAGACAACCCCTTCACATTTAGCAGAGCCAGGCAGGGTTAGCTAGCTTTGAAATAATACCTCAAAGGTAGAAGTAAAACATATTTCGTATTATTCCTTGAGTTGGAATAAAATTGTTATGGTGAAATAACAATTACAGTACTGTGAAAAGTTTTCATAAAACATACTACATACATTAATTGTCCAGAACCTGTCTAATCAAGAAATCAAATGTTGGTGTTTCCACAATATTTAGATCTTTAAATAAGCTGAGAAAAAAACGATATATTTTTTAGTCTTTTTCTTGGTTTGTGAGATGATGGTAAATCTGATTGAATTGGACAAACAAAAAAATAGTCAAATAAACAAATAATGTCTACTTTACTTGTGTATTCAAAGCCGGTCTTTATCACAACTCTAATTGAGTTAAAGTAAAACGTATAGAGCTTCTGTAGTCTTCTAGGACTACAGTTTTTTTGCACATGCATATTGCTTTTTTTGTTCAAAAAGATTTATTTCCATCTATTTTTACAGTTAAGACATTCAGCTATCCCCAAAATGTGCCTCAGCCTTAAATGTTAATTTAGTCACAGATGCTAATCGTCTCCAAGTCTATCACATTCTGAAATTTTCCAAACTGCTCGTCTGTGTGGCAGGAGTGGTTCTTCATGAAGAACACATAGAACTGCTGACAGAGGACTTCAAAGAACTGAAGAGAGCAGTTGAAGGGAAAACTCTGCAGGAAGGCACGCTTCATTTCACCGGTAAGATGCACATCCCCACATTACAATACCACCGCCACCGTGTAACACACTTTTTCTCCCACAGGATGGGCTAAATAAAACATTAATTTGTCTGTATGGAATCCACTGAGAAACTGCATTATGATGATTTTCTTTTAAAGTAGTTTCTCATATGTGGTAGGTATAAAGAAAACATCTTTACAGTTGGTTTCAAATGCAACAATTTGTAATATTTTTAAGCAAAGTTCATTTGTTGGACACCCTACTTTACAAGTCATATTTTAAAATGTTTTTTTCTAACCGTTGGAAACTGTTTTGTGTCTGAGGTGGAGCTCTGAAGCCCGGCTTTGGGTTTCCTGCGTTCAGCGGCATCGCTCGCCTCACCTGGCTGGTAGAACTGTTTGGAAAGCTCTCCGTATCTGCAGCCACCTTGGAGGAGGATTCTGCCAAAGGCTACAGCAAGATGACCGCAAAGCTGCTGACGTCTGACAACAGGTGACATGACCTGACTGAACAGGTCTTGACGTCATGTGGGGGGAGGAATTCTTCTGGACCAACCCCCAGATGGATGGTGAATGAATGAACAAATGAGGGATGAGATGGGTTTGTGGGTGGTTTTATTGGTTATAGCAGAAATAAATGGATAGAAATATTGAGGGATGCATTGGTGGGTTTATGAATTGGTTATTTATAAACACAAAATAATCAACTGTAAGTCAAGTTTGAATATTTTTCAGAATAAAAGCTTTGAGTTTGCTGGAACAAAAACACATTCTTTTGTGCACACTGCTCTTCACGGGACATGTTCCAGTCTCTAGTTTGTTTGTCTTATCCTTCAGTTACACAAAAGACAAATCATTAATTTGGGTTTATTTTAAACCAAACATACAAATATATTTGATAAAAAGTATAATTTCTTTAGAAATTATAGTTTAGTGCTTTTGTTTGTGTGTGAAGCTTCACTTTATTGTTCCATGTGGTCTTACAGACCTCTGACATGGGTTGAAGAACGCCAGACGGGCCTCCCACGGGCAAAGAACATCAACTTTGTGTTTGACTCCTGCACTCTGAGCGAGATCCCTGCTGCGTCTCGGGGGGCTGTGGGGCTCTTCATGCAGGACCTGATTCACTTCTCTGCCAAGATCTCAGACCAAGTGAGCCCCAGCCAGCTTCAAACCGAGAAGGAGCGGGTCCTGCACTGCCTGGAGCTGGCTGACAAGATTCAGCAGCTGTGCCAAAGTTTATGAAAATCTCAGCACTTGAGGTTTCAAAGATCTTTCAACACAACTACCGTATGGTTTCCTAAATCATATCTTTGTAACAGAGATTATCCATCACGCTGACTCGTCTCTGGCATCAACAAGCATCCAGCTCCATGCATTAACTCTGACACTGCGTTTCTCATGTTACACAAACAATAAACATTCATGTTATTATTGTTGTTTTTTTTAATTGTCTTTGTTTGCATAGCAGAACATTAAGCACAGCTCAAAGTGATATTGAAGTCTGTTCCTGTGCACATTTTTATTTGGTGTTGAAGCTCCAGAGCATTTGAAGCCTGCTTTGGTCAGAGGTTCTGGGACAGAGGAGTTGTGTGTGAACGGACCACAGCAGTCTGTGTGCAACATGTTCTTAAATATGTTTAAAGTTCTCTGCTGGGATCTAGTTTTATGCTGTGTTAGGAAAACTTGAAGACATCACTACATTGTTCATCTGAGTGTCAAAAAATGTCAAATTCAACAAGGGAATTTCTGAAACTTAAGAAGGACAGATGAATAAACCTGATCATGTTTTGAATTTAATTTTTTCTCTTTGTCTAAATATCTGTCAGATATGTGTTTTAACTTCACCTGCAAGAACATTTTCAACAACTTACCTCAACAGTTTCCTTATTTCACTTGCAGTTCTGACATGTCACCCTGGACATCTTAGGTTCAGACTCTCCTGTGAAAGATGCTATCAAAGCGGAGCAGTTTAACGTCTCAGACTAAACTGAAGCACTTTTCTGTCCTTCTCTGAAGAGGGCAGCACAGAGCAGGAAATCAGCGTTTGGAGCCCCTGTGTTTTCCCTTTATCATGCCAACTTTTCAATGTTCCCAATAATCTGCATTCAGCTCATATTTATTGGAATCTTGGTTTAAAACTATGTCTTAATTAGGAATTAAAGAAAATATATAATCTGTTCATGTTGTGGAAAATGGTTAAAGCTTTGTGATTGGTCATTACAAACAAACCCCCATATTTAAATTAAAAATGAAAACTCAAAAGCCATCAAGTCAATTTACAAACACTTGGGATTGACAAATCAAGTTCCATTTTCATCTGACCTTCATCTGACCATACAATAGTCTCCCAGTAATCCACAGGCTTCTCCAAATGCTTTTTTGCAAACTTTAAAAGAACCTCAATATGCTTTTTGTTCAGCAATGGAGTCTAGTGTGGTGAGCGTGCATTGACGGTGGTTCCGTTTATTGCTTACAGTTTTCTTTGAAACAATGGTGCCTGCTGATGGAAGATCTTACTGAAGTTCTGCTTGAGTGGGGCTTGACTCTTGGAGAACTCTCCTGATTGTTCTTTGGACTCATTGGACAGGGATCTTATGAGGAGCACCTGATCGTTGCTGGCTAACAATGTACTGAAGCTCTTTCTATTTTCCGGATTTCCTCCCCAGGGCTCACAGGAATCGTGCCTGTGAACTTTACCATCAGAATGTTTTTCAATGATGAGATTTCAAAGATCTTGAAAGAGTTCTTTGCTTTTACCCATCATGAGGCCTTTCGCTTGAGCCTCCTGGGTAACAAGAAGCGTTTATAGACCATCAATCAGGACTAAAGCAATTAGTAATGATAGGGATCAAGGTTTCTCTCTCAACACTGACAGGCTTCAGGTGATCTCCTGGCTTTCTTTTCCATTTTGCACGCTCTTATCTTTGTGTTCAAAACTTATTCCCTGTGTCATTTCACTTTATTATGACTCAACTTGTAAACATAAATATGCTGATTTCTTTGTATAAATTTCATATTTGGATTGATGGAAATACCTGGTGTAAATTTGATGTCAGTAGATAATTTAGAAATCCACTTACTGATAAAAATGCTCATGTGTCAAATGCATGAAAGGACTTAAACCTGCAGTGGTTTGTTGTAAGTTGTTCCTGCTGTAACCTATAGGCTGACATAACATCTGGTACATTTAGTCAGCGGTAATCTGCTGTAGCCTATTACCTGCTGAAACGTATCCCTTGCAACAGCCTATGTAAACCAACAAGCTTCTATAGTTGTAACCTGTAACCTTCTGTCACCAGCAACCTGCCACTGATGCAACTAGCTGCACTATTCTGTTGTATTCTGTCCCTGTTGTTACACCTGCTGTAAACAGATGTAACATGATCCTTGTGTAACCTGCTGTAGCTGGAACATCTGGACTTAAACTGCCGGGATCTTTATCTTGCAGCACCATAGGCAACTTTAACCGGTAATATGCTGGATGTGGTTTCCTGGTATAACTTGCTGTAGCTTTTTTATTCAGTAACCTGCTGCAACAGGCGACCTGCTGTAGCCTGGAACCTGCAGCTGTAGGCTCCTCTAACCTTCTGTAGACTGCAGTAACCTGTAAACTTCTTGGACCTGTAGGAACCTTCTGTATCCTGCTGTAACCTCATCATCATTTAGTGTTCTCACACAGCTTTAGACAAATTAGCAAATGATAATTTCACAATTTTCAGCTTACAGGTTGTTAAAAATACACACATTTACGTGAACACACAGACTTCCTGTCATCCTTTCACAGTAATGCAGACTTCAGGTGATCATATCTGAATCCTGGCAGGAACATTAAACCCACTCAGCTGACACTGGTGTCTCTGTGTTGATAAGTGAAGCTCATTAAATGTACTAACACCAGGTGTGTGTTTGTGTGTGTGTGTCTTGCTGATTAAATGAGCTGACACCCCCACTGTGGAGTTATTACAAAGGTGACAGAGACCTCCTGGACAGTGACTAAACACACAGAGTTCTCATTTAGCCAGCCTCGCAGTGTGTATGTGCACGCATGCATGTGTGTTGATGTGCATGGGTAATAATGCCTTCAGGTGTCACAGCATATCAGTGTCTTTTTATTAGAGCCTGACTGCAGTGAGTAATTAACTTCCTGCAGAGAGCATGTTTGTTCCTGAGTCGATGTCATAAAGAAGATATGAACAAACCACGGCTCACATTTGCTTTTCCACACAGGAGGAGCAGAAATCACTGCAGGTGAGCGGAGCTCTGTTCAACAATCAGCTGCAATTTGCTGAAATGTGTCTCTTTTACTGCATCACATTTGTTTCATGTTTTGGTGGGAGATGAAGTCAAAGAATGTCGTAGGTCAGCCGATGTGAAGTGCAACAGCTAAGGGTTGAGAGACATAATAATGGTCAGGGGGCCAGAGTTAGAAGTGAAAAGTTATGAAAAGTTCCAATGATTATGCTTTGTTGGTTTTAAGCCAAAGAAAAGCTGCGGGGCTAAAGCAGTTCTGCGTCTGCTTATCACCTGTCACCTGGGCAACTCTAGAAGAGAACAAAGCCTGGATCATCCTCGGAGCTTGTCCACACTGTCATCAGTCAATATAAAAGTAGGAAAGTGTAGGAAACAACACCAGATTTCAGGAGGAGCTTTACAAACTGCACACACAAAGAAATCTCTCTGAGGAAACAAACATGTGTTTCAAACTGCAACTTTATGCTAAAAATAAATACAGTTTGTTCTTAGTTTGAATAAAACACTTCCAGAATAAAGTTGAGATTAAAAAAAAACTTTGAAAGAAAATTGAAATAACAGTTTTAAGCAGGTTATTTGTCTTAAGTTAAACAGTCCTGACTGCTGTGAGCTTAATGAATGAACTCTTACCTTCGTCATACCAGCTTTCGGGATGGATGGCCTGCAGGTCTGTGCTTCTCTGAAACAGAGACAGACAGGAAAATACAATGACTGTAATATCTCCACAAGTTTTTTTTTTTCTTTTACATAAAAGAGTGACAAAGCTCCTGAAGGTCACACAGAAATGCTGTTTGACCAGACAGACAGAAAACAACAACTGATACACAAAATGCAAAAGATGCTGGACCTCAGCGGCATCACATAAATGTCAGAATCAGTTTTGTGATCGGCTTGTCCCTGTCTCAAAGCTGTGTCACATTCACAGATGAAGACGGGCTTGCTTTTGATCAGCAGTGTCAGCTGCCCCCGGCTCACAGCAATGAAGAGGAACCGCCTTCAAAGGTGACAATCTGAAGGACCTGTGGCCATGTTTGCTCATCACCTTAACCTGCTTTCCTCTTCCGATGTTGGAGATATTCGGACAGAGCCCCGGTCATGTGCAGTCACCCGCACAAACAGACAAACACCCCCACTGCTAGATTTGGGTCAGATTGCCAAAAGAAGACACAGAAGTAGATGGTGTGGATGGCAGTCCTGAAGCGGATTTTTCTGAGGCTGTGACATCATTGGGGAGGGCAAGATTTCTCTCTTGAGAAGCTCTACAGTTATAACATCTATTTTTACCTTCATCATCAGCTGCAGCCCGAGTATTAGGCCTCTGAGTGCAATTAATTTGCTAATTGGCTTTAAAAAGCCAAATCAAAAATTGTTCCCTTAGAAATATGATGAGGTGATTTTCTCAGTGCACTCTGTCATAAGCTATCAAGGTCTCAAAGCAATAAACAAAAATGCACGAATATGAACATAACACAATATAAATTTCTATTTTCATGTATTTTTTTAAGAACTGTTCAGTCAGAGCTTCTGCCTCCTTCAGAATTACAGCTCCTTCCTGTCCGACATGTAAGAAGAAAAAGACCAAGAACCTGTGGCTCAAACTGGAGAAAACAAATTCCTTGAGAATTTTGAGCTTGGGCCCCTGCGACAGACTGGCGACCAGTCCAGGGGTGTACCCTGCCTTCGCCCATGAGTAGCCGGGTTGGGCTCCGGCAACCCCGTGACCCCGAAAGGGATAAAGCGGATTGGATGAATGAATGAATTTTGAGCTTGAAAATGTTTTTACAGAGGTTTTTACCTTTAAACATCAAAGAGCAAATGAAAATGTCTGACCAGACAGCATATCACCTGGTATTCATTCATCAGTTTGATCCAGACATCCCAGATTCACATCAGTCTATGTCACACTGCATCTAGGACAGACCAGTTAGAGTGGATTTTCTTTTCTCATCAGTCATGTTATTTATCCTGATTGTTTATCTATTATCACTGATTTTGAATCCAAGCAAAGAATATTCACAATCTAACTGACAAATCCAGTATCAATCCATCCATCCATCCATCATTTTCCATAATATTCCTATTAGGGTCATGGATTGCTGGAGCCTACCCAGCTCCTGAGCAAAGACACGGTTCATCCTGGACAGTTCTCCAGTTTGTTGCAAGGCCATGGAGACAACAACCACACAGACTCACATTCACACCTTAGAGATGATTCAGAATTACCAATGAACCTTTGGAGTTTGTTTTTGGACTGTGGGGGAAAAAAACGCAGTGCCTGGAGAAAATCCACACAAGCATGAAGAAAACATGCAAACTCCACAAGGAAAGAACCCAGTTGGGATTTGAACCAGAGCCTTCTCGCTGTGATGTGAGTGTGCTAACCACTACACCACCATGCAGCCTAACTCGGGATATTAAGAAGAAATAGTTTTAATCTTTTTGTGTCTTCTGAAAACTTTATTTTACACTATTTTAAAGTAGTATAAATGTCGGGAATGAGCTTTCTTAATGCTATTAACAAAAATGTTTATGCTAGAGAGATACACAACCTAATTAAAACAGAGTCAAAGAGTTTACGATAATGACTAAACAGAATAAACCCTATGTGGAAATGTGTTTTTTACATTTATGTGATCAGCTGTTCCATATTTATATGCATTTTTCATTTATTGCATTTTGTGGGTTGTTTATTTTATGATTTCTTGAGCATCAAAAAGCAAACATGTTCTTTTAGCATTAGTTTAATATTAAGCTAACAACACATGTTTATTAAAGTAGTTGAATTACTGTTAAATTCTACGCTTGATTCTAAAAAGTTGCAGATCCATAAGGAGGTCAGCCCTTCAGCAGGAGTCAGGGTTTGTCAGAATTTGAACAGCATGTCTATGTAGAGTTAGAATAGAAATGTCCTCCTCTGTAAAGCCAGACATTGTTTCTGATCCAGGACCTCACCAGCATGGATGACTGCGGCTGAAACCACAGGCGGAGCCCAGAACAGATGGGTTATGGTGGGCCTCCGGCTCTGCAGTGTCTGGTTAACGGATTTGTGAGTCTAACTCGACTGGACTGAGCGGCGACATTTTAAACTTTTTCAAATTTCAGTTTGGACCAAACTTTTGAGAAATGTTGACCTGGTGTAGTTTTGGATCAGATACTGAGCAGTGGAGCTTGTTGTAGTTGCTTCCCTTTAAAGTGACACAGCAGTTAAAGAAATGCATTGACTTATCAGCATCATCATTGCACCCCCACCAGAAAGGTGTAGTTATATTTGGCTCTTCATCAGGAACAAAAACAGGAGAAGTTCCTATTTCCTCCCAGAACCAGAATCGTGCTTGCTTAATATGAGCATTCAGTAAAGCTGAACTGCAGCATGCACGCACACACCTGCAGCTTAACTGTATTCACACAGAATCGAGCGATGTACTCTTAGAAAATACCTGAAATCCAGCTGATTTCTTCTAATCTTTTGTGTTTAACTGCATTTTTTCATTAAATAAACAGCAGACATTTGTTCAAGTACCATTCATTTTATAGGTGTGAGACAACAAGTGCATTTTGTTGAATCATGGCAAGTACACAACATACCTACCACTCTTCCTCGCCAAAGTCATAAAGGTTTCCTCAAAGACAAACAGGGGCCGTGTGGTTATCCTCCATCTTGTCTCTCAAACTGACCAAAAACTTGTCACCACCGGTTGTGTTCTACAGACACTGACAGGTCTACTTGTATCAGGATTGTTTTCTGCATTGAATTTTTGCTGCACTTGTGACATTTTCACAAGTAAGTAAACTCATAAAATTTCATCTGATTTGGCTCATTTCAAGATGCAGGAAGTAAAGCAGTAAGTGATAACAGTGGATCTGTCTGTAAGTGTTTACCCTAGCTAAGTGGTTTAGAAAGAAAAGAGGGTTGTAGCTTTAAAACTGTTGATTTCCTGTCAACCCAGCATGAAAATGGAGTCTGACGGAGGTCCCATGCTGAGGAAGGACTGGATATCCACATAATATGCCAGAAATCTGGAGGAAAAGCCAGTCTGTGCAGTTATCTTCTCTCAAAGATTGGGGAAAAGGGATGTGACGTTTCAGCAGATGGATCCTCACAGACCAGCTCTGATAAGTGTTTCCGGCCAACACCCTAAATGCCGGAAACCGCTTCAGCTAAACACACTGTCAGGGTGAACTGGAGGAGCACGCTGATGTTTTACAGGGCACTGGAGAGTAAATACATCTTTCATGTTGACGCAGACAGAACCTCTTTGTCTGTCCAGAGTGCAGGTCTCACAGTCAACTGCAAAGCTAAGGAACTTGATGGAATGGAAAAATGCATTAAAGCACCAAACTTCCACACAAACACACTTCCTAAATCAGATTACCATTGAGCAAGGGGCATCCAAACGTTTTGCAAAGAGGGCCATATTTGGTGAGGTAAAAATGTGTGAGGGTCTTCCTTCTTTGAACCTTTAAATCAACATTAAAAGCAAATGAACTATTGAATGAAAATGTTATTGCAACTGGATAGTTTTCAGTTTCTTCTCATAAAACAGAAATATATCTGAATAAATCGTTACCCAAATTACTTTGAGTTTACTATTTGAAGACCAATTTGGTGGAAATTTGAATGCAGGGCGCATTTGGCCCTCGGACTGGACTTTGGACATGCTTCCCATAGAGGCTGCATCATTAATGGTTTCAGAATTATCCACAGCAGGGTCCTGAGTTGATGGTAACAACATTCTGTTGTTAAGAACATTACAGTTAGTAGAAAACTAACATGGCCTAGATCACTACTCACCTTTCAGAAATCAATGCAGCATCCCTACAGCTGCTGAAAAAGAAGTGGGTAAACATCTGAAAGCTCCACAACCAAACACATTTCTGCCACATGTTTATCATCAGCTACAGCTTCAAACTGACACATCAAATAGTAGCTGTCCAGTTCTGCTTCAAGATGACAAACCAGCATTTACATGTCAAATCACTGAGCAGTACATCCACTGAACGGGTGCAAAGGCCTTGTGGAGTCAGACAACAAACCATAACATTAAAGAAGCTATATGCAACTGCATGCAGGATCTTGCAGCTCCAAAGATGCAACCCCATGAAAAGCACATTCCTTCATTTGATGGGAAAAGTTTAATGCTTGAAGAGCGTTCCTGCGAGTCACCAGAGGCTTACCGAGAGGGGACAGGCAGAGATCACGAAATCAGACAAAATAGAGAACATATGTTTAGTTGTCTTATGCTGTTTTGATTTCGATGCCTGGTTATTAATTTTAACTGCTGTAGCCTTAAGCTGTTGACTGCAAGACTGTTTTTAGTGAAATGTTCCTAATTTTCCCAAAGGGAGGAAACTTTTTCCTTAGAAACTGTTGTTTCTCTCCTGCAATGTGAATTTTTCTTGAGTGCTGTTCATTTTCATGTTTTGGCTGACTGTATGACTTAACAATGAGTTTTTCTGCTCCACAGCAAGCAGCAGGTTGTGTCTTTGATGTGATCTGCAGCTTGGTGGAGTCCTTTCTGCAGTTCAGAACTCTGCATGGAAGTTCATCTAGCAAAGCTGGAGACAGCATTCCCACCGAGGATTTGGGAAGTCTGAACCAACGTCTTCTGGATGAGTGGAGGAGCGGTGACGCTGCAGCACTCCTGAGACTGGAGCAGAGAAGTTGGTGGGAGCTGCTCTTTAGCCTGGAAGAGCTCGGGGGCAAAGAGAGGACGGGGGGTGATGCGCCACCCTCCGACACACAGATGGCAAGACTAATTATTAGAGCAAAAGCCTTGCGGCACAAACAAAGCATTTGGGGAGTAAAAGCTTGGGTACTTACGCATTTACAAATACTTTAACTGTGCCACATGTCAGATGAGGAATTTTTGTTCACAACTTCTCTTGAATTTTACTTTATATAATTCTAAAAATGAAAAGGGTGTTTCAAATTGTTAACCTCTGGTGAGTTATAGAAAGAAAACCCGTGCAGGCAGTCAGAACAGGCAACATGTCGCAGATTTTCATCCTTTTTACATATGAAACACATTTAGTCACATGAACAATGAAAATGAATCCCTCATTTGGACAGATTCATCAGGTGCTCGCTCATCTGCAATCACATGCGGGAGTGATGCACCAAATACAACAAACATCTTTTTTCATCACACAATCTCAAATTTATTCTAACACGGGCTGTTGTTCAACCAAGTGTTTGTGTGTTTTCAACCTGGAGAGTATGGACTAATAATCAACAACAGAAATGAATAAAATAAATGAAGCGTTGCATTTGTTTTTATGGGAGCCAGTTGTCTGTTCCGTGCAGATGCTCAGATGGAGTTGTTTTAGGAGAGGGGAATCATCAGGGATGACGGCTCACTGCTTGGTTCTGAAACTCCGCTCTGAAGACTGTGTTGCATTTAGGAACTGTTAAAGTTGAAGATCGTTTCTTTTTTAACTTGCCTAAAGCTTTACTGATGTGTGTGCATGTGAGCATGTGTGTGTGTTTGAGGGGCGGAAGAGAAAGATTTGTCCGGTTCCACCCAGATATATGACCGATTTTAGGTTCTGGGTTTGGCTTTGAGCTAAGATTTAAAGGTTGAATTTGCATGGAATTAGGCAAAAATCGTTAGGTATTGATCAGGGTTAGACAGTTACAATCAACGAAAGTCAGTACAATGTGTTGAAGTGTTCACATGTGTACATAGGAGAGGTTGGACCAAGTCATTGTTTTGAAAGTGACAAGTAAGTCTCAAGTCTTTGTCTTCAAGTTTGATTCAAAATCCAAGTCAAAAGAAGGCAAGCCCCAAGTCAAGTCCAAGCCCTACAGTTGAATGTTTCAAGTCCTTTCAACAACAGAGTAATATTTACACAGACCGTGTATGCTTTCAGAAACTGTATTTGTATCTGAAAACTTTGCAAGCATCTATCCATCTTCTAAGCCTGTTTATCCCATAAGAACTAAAGCATAAGACAACTAAATATATGTTCTCTATTTTGTCTGATTTTGTGAGTGACAGAACAGTGGGCCGTGATCTCTGCCTGTCCCCTCTTGGTTAGCCTCTGGTGACTCGCAGGAACGCTCTTCAAGCTTTAAACTTTTCTTATCAAATGAAGGAATGTGCTTTTCATGGGGTTGCATCTTTGAGGTCAAGGGGCTGCTGGAGCCTAACCCGTCTACTAGTAGATGAAGGCAGGATACACCCTGGACAGATCACCAATCTGTTGCAGGGTCACAACCACAATCCAGCACATAACTGCAGGGTGTAAGATGATGGCCGGGAAAGCAAACATGGAGCGCCAATGCCAAGTGGCTGGAACAGTATACAGGAACATGTCTGCAGAATATGGACTGGAAACCCCAAAGTCAAAATTGGAAACACCTCTGAAAGTGGAAAGCAAAGATCCTGTAGGACTTCCACATACAGACGAACAGGATGGTAATGGAGAATTAACCAGACATTGTAGTGGTGGATAAAGAACAGAGGAAAGCTGTTGTGGTAGATGTGGCAGTACCAAGAGATGGTAACATTAAGAAGAAGGAACATGAGAAACTAGAGAAATACCAGGGACTCAGAGAGGAACTGGACAAAGCTTGGAAGGTGAAGGTTTTTATTGTACTCATAAGTACAATGTAAATACAAACAAATACTGAAACTTCAACATAATATATTTTCAATTGTGTAGCTCAGGAACATGATTTGATTTTAGACTATTGTTAGAATATTGTTAATTTTTTTACCTTTTAATAGATTACTTGGACATAAATTACTACAAAATACCCTCCTAACACCCATGTTATTATTATTATTCCATGATTGATTCAAATTTTATTTTTTAAACATATTTTTCTTTAAGATGGCAAAATTGTTTCTTTTTTTTAAGCAGAGTAGTTCTGTCATTTTCTATTATTGTAATAAGTCCTTATGCATGGTTGGGATCTTACTTTATTACATATTTAAGATAGTTTTCGACACAAAGACACAGTGAGGAACAATCTGTACAGCATAGAGATGAACACTTTGATCGGTGGGGAACATTTAAGAAGAATATTATATTTTACTAGAAACAACAAAGGTTACAGAAATTTTGACTTTTATGTGATAAAACTGGCGTCAAGTTACTCTTTTCATCAATGGTTCGAAACTTGTTTTTTTCCATCCAAAATATTCTGTATTATTCTGCTGAATTACAGTTTCAAAATCTTACTTCTTTTATAATTTTCCATACAAAGTGGAGTTATCCACAGGCATGATGCTTTCATGTGGGTTTGTCTTGCTGGGTTTAGGTATTTTTTTATTGTCAAGGACGTAGAATAAAAAAGTGACGAATAAATAAAATTCCATGCCAAAATATTTATTATATTTTTAAAAAATGAATTATTTTTTATGCAAAACCTCCCTGATAGAGTAAAAATGTCATCAATCAGGGCTGAAGTTCTGTGTGTAGTAGAGCTGGTCCTGTGCAGAGATGACGCAGCATCACATCCTCCTGTTGGAGTCAGCAGAGCTGAAAGGATCTGCCTTCCTTTGTTTCTTCCTTTCATCTGTGGCAGTTTTTCCTGGGGAAAGTGTCTGGGCTGCGGCGGAGCTGCAGGCCCTCTGCAGCGGCAGCAGCATCATGGTGTGTTTGTGTTCACTCTGCCATCATTTTCGTCAGCAGCAGTAATGAAAGCACCTTCTGCTGACACATGTTCCTGAACCCTCAAATGTGTTTTCTGACCTCACCACCATCACACCATTTATGTCTGTTTACAAAAATGCCATCCAACCTATTTTCTGTCTCACTGGTGTTTTCTCATGCAGTTATTAATCTAATTATCCATCCAGCTCTTTCTGTGTTAAAGGACTAGGCTTCTCTCAAGACTTCTGGCATGGCTGCTGTTTCCATAAATCCTCCTCAACATTTCACTCAATTTTCACACTTTTGCTTCTTTTTCTTCTTTGTTTTGTGACAATGCTGCTTCTGACCATATCACCCAAGAGCTTTTATTTCAACCAAAGATGAAAATGGGAACACTCCACACTGTTTTCTTACGTTTACTCAGAAATGTTCACGCACAACACCCCACCCACAGACTTACACACCAGGCAGCTGTCTGCTGTGACTGCAGGCTGTCTGGCTGCTGCGTGGCCGGGGGGGTAGCAGCCGGCCTGCTGAACGGTGTGAAGAGTGGATGTCAGAGCAGATAAATGTGTTTGTTGCTTCAATCTAATGTTGACGAATTCCTGACAGAACAAGGCTGAAAGTAGCACCCATGTTTGCAGCGCTGAAGGCTGCAGATGTTCACTCACAGCTGCACACAAGGATAATGAACAGCCTTTGTCAGACGTAATAAGCTTATGAATTTTAAAGAATCTAAATGTTTGCTTAAGGGTTTTATGACAGAAACCAAGATGTTTACTTTTTCATTTGCTTTTTTCAGCTGATCTGCCAGAATTATGTAAAGTGTCAAATAAGATGATGTGAAATACTTTTTAATGCTTCCTTAAACCTGTCATTCCAGATGTGTGTGCTCATTCAGATGATCGTTTTTCAAAATCTTTTTGATCACAGTCCAGTTCTTATTGGACACATTTCTCTCTGTCCAACAGTCCTACTATCAATGTTTGAAATGATAATACTGGGAACATTTCCTGCTTCTTTTCTGAGGCGTCTGTGAACTTCCTTTTTTTTTACAGATTTATTCTTTTACATAGTTTCTGTCCTCGATGACTCTTTTTTTGTTGTTTGGTTTCCACAGCTGCTTTTTATGAACTGAATCTTTGTTTAGTTTATCTGCAGACAGATTTAAATTTTTTATGTTTTTTTAATAATATTTCTTGTTTATTAGATGCTTTAACTGTATTGATGTGTTTTGATTGGACAGAGATGTCAGAAATGCTTTCATGTATATACCTCTGATGAGAAAAACTAACACATAAAATCATCTTGCAGTTTCCACATTTTAGAAGTTATTCTTATAAACCTGGATTTTTGTTTGTAAAAGTTATCTATGGAATAACTTTGAATAGAAGCAAGTTAAACT
This sequence comes from Adrianichthys oophorus, assembly GCA_036245035.1. Lineage (NCBI taxonomy): Eukaryota > Metazoa > Chordata > Actinopteri > Beloniformes > Adrianichthyidae > Adrianichthys > Adrianichthys oophorus. Next base: position 23,968,098 of record BSAI01000012.1, on the reverse strand, counting down.
CCTGAAATAAATGTTGTTTCTATGTGCTTAAGTGTCTGATGTTGTGATTTATAATAATCATCCATGTTGGGAGTTGCATCCTGCAGCTGTGACTTTTACTGAGCAAATATTTTGGCAGTGCTTATTCAGGAACAATAACTTTTCCCTGAATGTCTGGAATGAGTGTAGGAGAAGAGAAAACTGAGATAGCAGCTGTTGGTTGTACATCCTTTATAGCATATCAGAAAATCCAAAGAACATTCCAGAAAGGGTTTGGGTCTGTTAAAGCAGGTTATAGTTATGGTTAGAAACAGACTGAGAATAACATACTGCATTGTGGTTGAACACCCTCAACATAAACACTGAACAAACACAATTTGATAGAAACTTGACACTTTGTGCAGGAATGTTCTTCTGACCAGAAGACTTTTTCATCAGCGCCTTGGAGGAGGTGAGGTTTTGTTTTTCACCTGAAGCATTAGGAAGCAAGACCACTGGTTTTGACAACCTCTCTGATCCCAAGTCACAAAACAGACAAACAGAGCTTACTCAGATCTAGAAACAAATTTTACTAGAGTGCTAACAGCTAAAACCTGCAGACCATGAAAACATGAACTATCTCTGTGATCCTCGTTTTTCTCAGCACTTTTCAGCAGAGACCACCGATTAGTTTACTAACATGTAGGACAGGAATTTTAGACGACTGCATTCCCATAATTCATGATCATAAATTTCTTCATAACTTTCTTCCAGTTATGGTTGTATAGTTGTTTTTGTTGCATGTAGATGAGCTCAATATATCAAATTCGAGTGATTTACATTAGAAAATATGATATTGATTCCACAGATGCATAGATGGCTGCTCCATTGAGGCAGTTCCTTTATTTTATTGGTTTGCTAGAGATGTAGACAGAACCCTATATTTACTGAATAAAAAGAGGTTATGACCTCATTTTGACCTTTTAGGAGTTCAGCTTTGCTGCATGTTATTTCATCAGACCAAAATGCAGCATATGGGCTAAATCGCACATGAGAAAAGAGTTAAAGCCTGCACATTGACCACTGCTGAGAGAAGTGGGCTGGAGTTTTTCCTTCTGTGAAAGGAAGAACATTAACAGACTCTGAAGGACTTCTTCAGGGCTTCGTCTCCTTTAAACCCTTAAGGTAGACAGGTGGAAGCCTCAGAGCTGACTCCATGGAAAGTCTACATTGGTAGATGGGCTTTCTGCTGACTCCCATTTAAGATACACAATTTAAACGTCATACAAAGACGAATTATTTCAGATTAAAGATTGTTCTGACTTTATCTTTTGTGGTTGCTTTGCGCTTCATGTGGTGACTCTGCTGTACTTAACCCCACATGCTACATGCTTTTCCATGCAGTTTGGGGAAAACTGTTCCTTCTCCATCGGATTCCAGAGCAGTAAAAAAAATTCCCAAACAAATATACATGAAGAAAAATGCGGTTATTACAATGAAGTGTGTAATGGAAGAATGCAAAAAACAAATGTAAAACAAAAAGTAATTTAATGTGAGCCTTCAAATAAACAAAGCAACTGCAAAAAAAAGCTGTCTAAAATTGTAACTTTAACAGAGACATAGACTGAATGTGTGTTTATGTTTGTGTTGTGTTCTGCAGACACACTAAGCTGTGTTGTCTCCAACAAAAGAATAAAGATGGGCAGGAATCCTCAGTGCTGACAGGAGATCAGACCAGAGCCTGAAGACATGAACCTCAACAAAATAAGTGTCTTCTGGTCAGCAGCACAGGTGTCTTCAGTCTCATGGTCAGTCCATCTGTTTGAAAGTAGAAGATGTACTGTTTGATGACATGGTGTATCCTACACTAAACATGGACCACAGAAGGAGAGGAAGAGATCTTTATCAGGCAATCATAAAGAAAATCATGGAGAAATGTGTTTAAGATAAAACCAGAAAGAATGTTTTTTATGCAACCTGATGTTAATGTAACCAGAGCTGCAGATTATTCAGAGGTTTGAACTCCTCTGGATTGTAGAGGACCTCCTCGAATGAGGAAACCCAATTAAAATAAAGGCGTGATGTGGTGAAAAAAAACATAAAAGTTCTTGGTGAGAAAAACAACAACAAGTTTTATTACAATTTGTGCAAAAGTTCCCGTTTGAGAGCACATGAACCTGGAAAATCAAAGGCTCTGTTTTCAATGATTTTCAATATTCAGCAAAACAAAGACATGCAGTAAACAGGTATTTATCCCTCCAGGTCTAAATGCTCTGTAAGTTTGTCAGAAAGAATCTCTATTAATGCTGGAGTCTGAAGATCCACAGAGTGACTAAACTCAGCTCAGAGTTCGAACTTTATGGCACAGCTGTCAGCCTTATCAGTGTGAAGCAGGCGTCATCACTGCAGAGGAGAGACATGAGTTATAATTAACAGAAAGCTTTATGCTAACATCACAAAGCTGCTGCTTTGTCTGCTACACCTCTCATTGTCAGAGTCCTCTACAAGATATGTGTGTGTGTGCTGGTAAAAGAAAATTTGGACCGTTAAGAAAGATAGAAAATAGCTATATTCACTCACTGGGCACTTTATTAGGTCCACCTTGCTAGTACCAGGTTGGACCTCTTTTGCCTTCAGAACTGCTATCATCCTTGGAGGCATAGATCCAACAAGGTACTGAAAACATTCTTCAGAGTTCGGCCCATATTGACATGATAGCATCACATTGTTGCTGCAGATGTGGTCTTCTGCTGCTGTTACCCATCTGTCTCAAGGTTGGACGTGTTGTTCGTTCAGAGATGTTCTTCTGCAGACCTCTGTTGTAACCAGTGGTGATTTGAGTTTCTGTTGCCTTTCTATCAGCTGGAACCAGTCTGGTCATTCTCCTCTGGCTTCTGGCATCAACAATGCATTGCTGTCCACAGAACTGCTGCTCAGATAATTTTTCTTTTTCTGACCATTCTCTGTAAACCCTAGATATGGTTGTGGGTAAAAATCACAGTAGATCAGTAGTTTTTGAAATACTCAGACCAGCCTGTCTGGCATCAACAACCACGCCACGTTCACTTCATTTTATTAATGTGTTGTGTGATACGTGCTTACTATTTAAACATTTGTATGAATAGAAGCTGTTTCAAATTCATAGTTAGATATAAACTGGTACAAACCCAGCTTGTGCATGGGTAAACTGCATTTTGTACTTGTACGTCCTTGATATTTGAGTGTGAATACACAATTATAAGAATACACAGTTTCGCCCAAAATATATTTGTGAGTTACAAATCAAGAATTATGCACAAACAAATCCAGTTGTCAGGATTCAACCATCCAGCTCCACCTCCAGCCAGAAGAGGGAGCTCTCGCCAGACTACTGACCATCTCTGCTCCCTTCCTCTACAGCTGCTTCTCATCTTCATTACCACCCAAGCATATATATACCCACTATGAGCTTTGTTCCACATGAAGTCTTGTTTTGCCCTGCATTTATTCATTGTTTGCGTCTCTGTGCCTTGACTTTTGCCTGTTCCTCGACTCCCTGCCTCGCTCCATATTTTTGACCGTTCCCTGGTTTTTGATGTCGTCATTCTTGCGTTGCTCATGTCTGTTTATTTGCTCCATTAAAATGTGCTGTAAATGGATCCAAATACCTCAGCCTCTTCGTTACACAGGTTTTCTTTCCATAGACACATGTTTGATTATAGTTTTGTGGAGCTGATCAAAATAAATAAACCTGATCTCTCTGCATCATTTGTGTCATTCATGATGTAGCAATGAGGTCTGTTTGAGAAAAATGGTAGCTTCTTCCGCATGCACGTAAAGGTGTTTACACACAAAACGCGATTCGCCGAGCGGAGACGGCCAACTTCAATGTAAAGTCAATAGTTTAGATGAGAGTTGAGGTTTTGCAGGTGCAAATTTAGCAGCCGGCGCAGTGCGAAAGTCTGGACACAGCACGAATTGAGCGGTCAGAGTTTCTTTCACTGGAACTAAGGGGCCAAGCCCAAGTCCTGAAAAACAACCCCACAACATAATTCTTCCTCCACCAAATTTTAGACTTGGCCCAGTGCTCTCCTCAAGCCTCCTCTCTGACCTGTGGTTGTTGCTCTCCCGTGGTGTTGCACGTGTGCTGTACCACTTCAATCTAAAGTTGTGATAGCAATTGCCGTTTGTGGATATTGGAACATTGAGCTACTAGGTACTTGGCCGTTAGCTTTGATTGTGGGTTCCAAAGCATCCATTCACTCCACATTCTCTGCATGTAACCTCTGTCAGTAGGATTACTTGAGTAGCAGCATTCCAACAGAACCTTGATCTCACATCTAGTCCATTTCCATCTTGTTCCAGTAGCCCACTTTCCATCAAAGTACTCTGGTTCCCTAGCACCTGACGCAGACCTTGTTTTGCCGGACGACGTCTGAGCCAGCATAACATGTGTTTCATTGTTCCTCATGAGTCTTGAGGTAGGCAGTAGCGTTAAGGGTCTTGCCCAAGGACCCACACTGGATTATGGTATAGCTCACATTTGTTATGTGAATTGCCCCATTAATTGCTCATTGCGCTTCCTTGGGAATCTACTGGGAATCAAAAGTTTCTTTCTAACTTTCACTAAAGTGAAGAAAAATGAACTGTAAAAGACCTTTCTTTGCTTGTAGGACTCTCGACTACAATGTTTGTGTTGGGTTCCTCTTGATGGTTCGTGATGCTTGTGAGCACTCCACATCACCTGTGTGAGTCAGAGTGCCCCCCCATCCTGTCAGTGCAGGACTTTTCCTCTTCGACCGCCTCCTCACTCATCTTTGTGTCATAGGTAGGACCAGCAGCAGCAGGAACTGCAATATTCATGTTTCTGGCCTCACAGAAATCCTGCACAGAAAGTGGTTTGCTGTTCTCACCCAGGTCAAAAAGCCAGGACTTTAGTATGTTTCAAGTATCCTAAAATCTTCAACTGTGAAAGTATTTTAAAAGGCCTGAAATATAAAAGAAACTGTCTTCAACACACGGTGGACTGCACTCTAAAATAGATGCAATGAAGAATTTATTGATATATTTCTATTTGTAAAAAATGCACTAAAAGGGAATTCTTAAAATAATTGAAAAGTGCAATGATATGTGCTTTAAAGATTTCATTAATCCCAATGGGGAAACAGCAAATAACAGAGTTTCAAAGGTTTTTTAAGGGGAGTAGAGTTGTTCTTGTTTTTCCCCACTTATGCAGAATTATTGACATGACTCAAATAAAGACAATTATTTAACACAGTAACTCTTAATGTCAACAGAATTAAGTACCATACAAGTTCCGTGTCACATGTAGATCACAGCACACACCACACCAGAGGTACCACACCTTCACCTTTATTTTGTTCACCTTTCCATCATGTTTATGTCCTCTCTCTTTCTTCTTTCTGACAATGCCATCAGCTGAGGATGCTACAGTTGTACTGAGACTAACAGGACCTGTTGTCATCACGTTTTTTGGTAAAGAGGCCATGAATCATTCACTCGCACCATATTTTTTTCTTTTGTAAAATCTTTCCCAGTAGTCTTTTCTATTATGATTGTGCAGTTTTTAGCCAAAATCAAAAAGCCTTTGTCGTTTTTTAAAACATGTTTAATGCGCAGCAGCAGTAGCTCATTAGAAATACAATTCTGCTTTATGGACAGGACTGTTATCTCGGATCTACCCCGCCGACACCCCATCGCTCTATCTGCACGCTCGTGTGCAAGCTTATAGCCCCAAGCTAGCATTAGCAACACAAAAATAATGGTGAGCAAAAATAATGCAAGTTGACATCTGTTGTTTTTGATCAGAATTGCAATTCACTACAGCACATGAGCGTTGAAGGCTCATCATTTCTCGCACACTTAAGACCGAGCGCATGCAAGGGGGCGGAGAGCGAAGTGCAGAAGAGAGACTTTGGCACGCCCATTTCAATAACTGAGTCATTAGCCTGAGCTTTTTCAAGCATTCAGTTTTCTAATCCAATGCGATTTAAATAAAAAGAAATACTTAGAAACGCAGTTTTAGGCATAAATTCTTTTATATAGATCCTCTGTTATGTGAAAAATTCTACAAGAACATGTTAAAAACACAAATAAAGACAGTTTTCATTGAAATGGGTCTTTAACACGATGAGGCAAGTTCACCAATCACTTCATCTTTGTCCTTTTATAGTCTTTCAACAAGTTTTAAAAAGTCCTAAATACATGATATAAACACAATAAATGGAAATGTAGAGGCTAAGATCATGTTTACCGTACTTGTGTTTGATTTCAGAATTATACGACAAAGCCAAAAAATCTGGGATTTTTGGTCATTTTTACTTCAATTCAATTGTATGAATATAGCCCAATATCACAACCATAGCCATCTCAATGGGCTTCCCATCATTTTGTGCCAGTTTATTATCTTTTTGAACATCATAGCAAATAAAGTCTATAAATTCAAAAGCTTGTGCTGGAGTGCAGCCTGCTTTAACGTTTTCTCTTCATCATGTCAACACGTCATTGTGTTAACAGCTGCTCTCCTGAAAAAACATGTCCCGCTGGCATTTTTACTCATCAGAACAGATACAAGTCCAGCAACTCCACGGAAAACCCAGAGCTCCAGACCTCTGATTGGTCAGTTTATGACTTGAATAACGTACTATAAAAAAAAAAATATCACGAGAAAAATATTTACATCATTTAACTTTTACATTTTTACAATAATCAAAATATGACAGTCTTTTATTTGTCTATAATATATATAACAATTTTAATTTATTTTAATCTGCTTTAAGATTAATCCAATAATAAACAGTTCTGATGATAGATTTAATCATCATTTTAGTCTGTCATTTGACGTGTGCATTTTAGAGGACTGATAAACCTCACAAGGCCTCTTAATTTTGTGTCATATCAGGAGTGGTCAAAACAAGTTTATTTTACTTTTATTAGATCATATCATTAAAAAATAAACTTAAATGACAAAATGTAACTAAGAAGCCCATTATTGATACAAAATAAGGAGCAAATCAGGCTTCACGTGAAGCTCTCCTCTTTTTTTCATGGATGTACTTAGTATATTGGGTTTCACAACTCATGTGATAACTACATCTGAAAGTTAGAAGGATGAGCTTGTTTGAGCTTTTATGTGACTGTATAAAACTCAGGGGAGGGAGGACAAAACAATGAAATAAAGAAAGGTTCCCAGCCGATTCCCATCGTTCATGTTAATGAGCTGTTCAAAAGATTCGATTCCTTCGTGAACGTCACATCTCTATTTTATGACACCTTCAAACAATAAATGCAAAAATATGTATAGTTCATTCTTCCAGCAGAGTTAAAAAAGTAGAGTGAAAAAAGAAAAAGTAAAGTACAGTTTTTATACTCTGGGTGTCTTGTAGGATTCCTACAGCTTCCTCCACAAACATGACTGTTGACAGGTGACTTTGCTTTGGCCCAGAGGCAAATTGCGAGCTTGTGTGTATGTACATGCATGTGCGTGTGTGTGTGTGGGTGTGTGGTCTGTAACAGACGACGGAGGTGCTGCCCAAGTTGTTTGCTGCCTCTCAGCTGAAAACAGCAAAGTGAGACCTACATGTCCTAAAATCTTGATTTCTGTCACTGTCGTGGTGCACTAATGATCTGTGCAGAAACAAAAACAGGAGCATATGAACCACATGGACAAACTGGAGTTACGGAGGGTCCAGACAGATTTAGAATTTACAAAAAATCTGCACGTCCCAGATCATATTTGAAATTCAATTTTCAAAAAATAGTACAGTAAGGGGTGGTTGTGGTGTAGTGGCAGAGGGCAGTCGACCTCTGATCAGACGTTGCAAGTTCGATTTCTGCCTTGCCAGCCCATGTGTCGAAGTGTCCTTGGTTAAGAAACTGAACCCCACATTGCTCCTGGGAGTTATAGGTTGACAGCAGTGTTCAGCAGCAGAGCCAAAATCTCAGTGTGTGAATAGGACTGTGACTGTAAAGCGCTTTGGGTCTTCAACGATGGTAGAAAAGCGTATTACAAGTGTACGCCATTTACCATTTAAAACATTCCAATCTTATTTCACAGTTGCACTCTTTTCGTTGGTCTTAAATATTCAATATCTTAACTGGAAGGGAGACTGATGAAGCTACTTGCATGGGTGGCAAAATATTTGACAAAAAGAAGATAACGAGTCCAGTTGCCATGACTCAACTTCTCAATGTCACGTGGATGAACGAGAATCTTCAATGACATTAACTGGAAGTATGTGACTTTAAGTTGATGTGCTCAGAAATGACATTTCAACTGTCACTTTGTTCCTGTGTGTTGCCTTTCATCTTTTAACTAGTTTTTAATTTGGATATGGAGAATATTTAATGTGAAATTTATTTCACAAAACACTCAGATTTAACTCCAAAAAAACCACTTCATTTTGGAGTCATACATTTCAGACCTACTACATGAAACCTATGTGTATAGCTGATATATTGTTAAATGTTTATATTAAACATGGTCTTTTTTTTCATATTCAATTTTTATTAGGTTTTCAAACAGGTGTTTACATCATGAAAAATAGATAATATCCCAAAGCACTGTGCTCCGATGAACAATTTTCCACATTTTTATATATCTACATACTCATTACAACCTACACAATTACCTTTTAAGATTTTATCACTCAGTACATTCACACACCTGTATTTTCAAATAAAGATATAAGGCATCAGAACATAAGGAAAAAGAATGAATAAATAAAAAAAACCACACTGAATCGCGGCAATGTAACTGTGCGGGTGATCCATCGTTTCAAAGTCAAATCAAATCTGCCCTTATTGGCCTGATTGGCCTTCTTCCACTCTTTCCAAATAAAATCAAATTGATCTCATTCCTTTCCAATCTGAGAGAGTAAGTTAGCTTCTCCATTATATATATTTCCTGAATGTCCATCCAATCATTGGCGCTAAAATTAACCTTCTAACAATCATTAAACATGGTCTTTAAGTTTTAAATTTCCGTTTCTGTTTCTTAAAGGACCCAGGTGGAATTTTTCTGCAGGACGTTCAGAACCTTCAAAATCAAGAAAAGTAAAACTGTAACACTTCGAACTGACATACTTATCTTCCACTCATATATTGGAATCCAAAATTCATGTACAGTGAGGCAAATAAGTTTTTGAACACCCTGTGATTTTCCAAGTTCTCCCACTTAGAAATCATAGAGGGGTGTGACATTTTCATCTTAGGTGCATATCCACTGTGAAAGACATCATCTAAAAAAATCTGGAAATCACACTGCATACATTTTAAAATAATTTATTTGTATGCTGCATTTATTTGTATACTTCTGCAAACAAGTTTGAACTCTGAACACTGCTGTAAGTTAACAAATTATTTACATTTAGTTTCTTTCAGCGTCCAAAATGGCTTTAATGACAAGACAAGACCTGAAATCTGTTCAGACAGTCAGGAAAGTGATGTGACGTTCTGAATTGAGACTTCGAGGTGTGCTTCGAGTAGTGGAGGGGCCGTTTCTGCGCTGCGCGTATGAAGTAGTAGATGTTTATCTAGACGTGTTTGTTTATTAGACAAATACTTGATATTAAACCATGTAGTTGTAGAATTATTTAAGCTCGTTCTTCTTTAATAGTTCTAGCACATCACCTGTCCGTCCAGAGTTGAGGATCCTTCCTTCATGTGGGCAACCCTGAGGTTTCTTATTTTCTTCCCCCAAAAAGAGACAGGAGTTTTTCCTCACTGGAATGGAGGGTGTAAGGGCAGAGATGTTTGTTTAGCTTAGTTTGCTTAACAACCAGCTTTTGTTTACATTTTTATGTTTGACTTTTTGTTCTTGCAAATACCGATGTAATCCCAATGAGACGGCCATGGCTGTGATATTGGGCTATAAAATTAAAATTGAATTGAAGTATAGAACCTATACGTATGACGTTCAACATCGCCCCAACTGTGTCAAGTTACTTCCGATTTACGTGTAAATAGACCGGCAAAGCTGACAGCACAACCTTGTTTAACACAATTCTACGTAAATTATAAAAGGTAACCATACCAATTGTAACAGAGAACTACAATATTTATTTATAATGTCCTACCTAGCTGTATTTTTCTTCCTCTCTTGATCTCTTTGATCAAAGTATGACAAAGGTTACAAGTACTTAGCTGAATTCTATTTGTTTGATTATTATTAAGGTAAGTAAGATTTTTATTCTTCTAGTCTATGCTAACAATAGCTTTCCACAATGGGTATGAGATGTAGAGCTGCAACTGCTTACATTTCCGTGTTCACAAAATCACTGAAAACAGAACAAAGTAAGACAATTTCAGCGTCTTACATTGAAGCAAAACACTGTTGCATTATTTTCTAGCGTTGCTCCCGTTTGCTTTTGCCCATAACCATGTCTGATCTATTGGAAAATAAAGGTAAACAAGGATTAGATGAATTGGAAACAGCCAAAAATGTATATACAAGATATAATGAGGACGCTGAGGCGTTTGGATCCATATGCAAATGTTTTAATGGAGTAGATTGGGAAAAAGACATCACCGTAGTCAGAGTTCAAGTGAGGGTCAAAACACAATAGCAAGGCAGACGAACCATGAAACATGCAAAGGATCAGAGAACCAGGAAAACAAACAAGGAGTAAATGCTCAGACTGTCTGCTAGGCAAAAACAAAACTTTGCAAAGAAGTGAAGGCTGGAGCTGGTAGATTTGCTAGTGGCAAATGACAGCAATGGCAAACAGCTGAGCAGGAAGTAAACTGAGGCAATGGCTGATGGGAGTTGAAGTAAGGATCTGGATCAATACTCAGGTGAGAGCTCCCTTTGGTGGTCGGAGGTGGGAGCTGCTGACAGATCCATAACACAAGGATGTGACTATTCGCTCGTAATTTCTAAACATGTGCAGCAGGTGCTGAACTTTTTTCTTGGCTGCACCTATTTTGAAAGCTGAAAATAGGTGGCTTAATAGCCGCACTTAAAATGATCACTGTACCACTTGGTAACGATGTGTTACGTGTGGCTATCATAAATTTCCACCAGTTTTTGTGTTTGGTCGCACTTAAAATACTTGTGAATAACATCAGGAAAAGTACAAATCAGAATAATAATAATAATAATAATATCTGCTCAAAATGAAAGGTTAATATTTTCAATAGAATATCAAATATTGGAGGATTATTCAAATTCATATTTTGATTTTTGAACGATCAAACGAACAAGGAAAAAAATTCAGTCAGGTAGGACATTTTTTAAATAAATATTTTACAAATTTTCTGTTACAACTGGTTAGGTTACCTTTTATTATTTACGTAAAATTGTGTTAAACAGCGTTTAGCTGTCAGCTGTCACCTAAACCCGTAAACCAGAAGGAACTTTACACAGTAGTGGTGATGTTGCCATTTTGTCTGACCTCATCCTGAAAAGGATCAGTTGTCTGTACATGAAAGCTGGACTAAGTGACCCCTTCCCTCAGCGTTCCAAACAGGAAGTACATGCTGCCTCCAAGAAGCCAAAATCCCATAGACTACTACAGAGAAATAAAAAGCTGTTATAGTCATTCCAGTGGTCAAAATATCCATTCTTGCTCTGATACTTTTTTTTTATGTTGATCATCCCATTTTTTCATTATATGCTTTGTGTATTCATTCATTCATCCACTTTATCCCTTTCGGGGTCACTGGGTTGCCGGAGCCTAACCCGGCTACTCATGGGCGAAGGCAGGGTACACCCCTGGACTGGTCGCCAGTCTGTCGCAGGGGCCACAATCACACACACTCACATTCACACCTAGGGACAATTTAGAGAAACCAATTAACATATGAAGCATGTTTTTGGACGGTGGGAGGAAGCCGGAGTACCCGGAGAAAACCCACGCATGCACAGGGAGAACATGCAAACTCCACACAGAAAGGTCCCCCAGCCAGGACTTGAACCGGGAACCTTCTTGCTGTAAGGCAGGAGCGCTAACCACTGCGCCACCGTGCAGCCCACGGGGGAAGAGTTGAAAATAAAGACGTCTGAAGCTTTGCTGACTGATTCAGGAAGTGGTTCAGAGTTTGACAGCAGTATCCTTATAGCTCCATTTAAAATGTGGGTTTTGATGGAGCGTTATGGTCAGTGAGGACTTAGAGAAAATTTGGAGACAGTTTTCAGGTTTAAGGAGAAACTGATGTTTTTAAATAAAAATGGGTCTCCTAAACAATCATCATTGTCCATATCTTAACCAGTGACTTTACACAGCAGCGACGATGTCGCCTTTTTGTCTGATGTCGCATGAAAAAGATCGATTCCCCACTGAGATGTAGGTGGACCTGTTGGCAGCACTGACATATATATATATATATATAGATGGACAATCATTGTCCAAATCTCAATAACCTTCACCTCATTTTAAATTATTGTTTTCTTTGTTTCCAAATTATCTACATACAAAGCCTACGCTGCATACAAGATGTTTTGCAGTCTTTCTTATTTTTTTCGTTGAGTCTTTTTCATAGGAGTTTTGCAAAAGGCTCTTCAAAAATACTTTAAATGACTTCAAAAACACTTCAAATTCATACCAATTGATATTTTGGTATTGGAAGATGTCTTACTGAAGTAAATGAAGCTTTTAGAAAATTTACACTGGAATAAACCACTTGGATTAAGGCCTCATGAAACTTCCTCTGCCCATCACCATGTGAGGACAAAACCACTGAAGAGCCAAATGCAGAATGATGTGACAGAAGGAAAATGTAATCCAAACACAGCAGAAACACAAAAAAGTAGAGACATTCAAGAAATGTTAAATGGAATAAACAAAGAAGGTTCCAGAAATACAAAGAAAATTATCGACATAAGTGATCTCAGCTGTGCACTCTCCCAGGAGGAGGATGGCAGAACCAACACTGGAGGCGCCACAGTAGTCTGCAGAACCAGAAAGAAACACCACCAACACCAAAGCCTGGTATTTCAAGCACAATCCTATAGGATTCAACCTCCAAGATTGGATCCTGATCCGATACTTTTATTTCGAACCAAATTAGATTCTTAGGATTGGCATTCAGATAAGGTGATTCAATTCTTCCTTTATTAAAAGAGTCTGTTGGATATTTCAAAAATTTTGATTGAATCCAGAGGCTTCAGTCTTTGTCTAAAAGGACAAAGACTGAGGTGCAGCCAAGAGGTATAAAACTGGATGAATGTCTTATGTTTTAACAATACTGACAGCAGCTTCACTCAGAAAAGAGAAGAAGAAGGAAAGAGATCAAAAGACTGATGGGACAGAATATGCTCCTCCATAATGTGTCATCTTCAGCTAATAACTTTCTTAGTTAGTTATTTTAATATCTTATATGGAACAAGAGGGCTGCACAGTGGTGTAGTGGTTAGCACATTTGCCTCAGTGAGAAAGCCTCGGTTCAAATTCCAGCGGGTCTGTCTGTGTGGAGCTTCCTCATTCTCCCTGTGCATATTGGAGTTTACCTCTGGGCTCTCTGGCTTCCTCCCTCAGTCCAAAAATATGCTTCATAGGTTAATTGGTGTCTGTAGATTGCCCCCCTAGGTGTTTATGTGAGTGAGTGTGGTTTTGTCTCTCTGTGTATCCCTGTGATGGACTGGCAAACCATCCAGGGGGAACCTTGCCTTCACCCGACAGTAGCTGGGATAGGCTCCAGCAACATCTTGACCCCAAAGGACTATAAGCAGATTTAAGAAGTGGGTGGATAAGGAACTGGATTGTCAGGTAAGAATAATAAATCATTTTTTTCTAGTATGCAGAGTTTTTTGCAATCTTTAAACTCCTGCCGCACAAAAGAAAACATCTGTGATCACTAATCACAATAACCTGACTGACGAAACTTAGCTTTACACTGAAGAGTCGCTGATTTAAAAAAAAATTAGATTTTGCTTTGTTAAAAGTGAAATGATGGGATCATCCACTAAGCAGATCCCATGGATCAAATTGGGTCGAGGGTCATGCTTCATGGTTGATTCACTTTCATTGATGAGAAATATTTGAGTGATTGGTCATCTTCTTTCTTCAAGAAAAGATGGCCCAGGGTTTTCTCTGCCAAAGAAATGACTAAAGGCATCATTGAACCTATTTTCCTTTTTAGTTGGATAGATTTGGGTCTCCTTTTCAAAGGGAACACTTGTTTTGTCTGGTCATTCTTGCTTTGATCTTTTTCTTTTTCTCAGCGAGTTTGGACAGACTTGCTGTTTCTGGTAGTTCTGAAATAAAACAGGATATTTTCCCTGGTAAGAACTTTTACCAAAGAATGTAAAGATTAAGATGTGGAAATCTGGACAAACTGAGTGAAGAAGATTAGTCAAAGTTGGTGTAATAGTTGAAACTCAATCTGCAAAAATCTTGACATGATGAACATTGTTCTGCAGTTTGACTTTGGGCAGACTTAGATCCTAGAAAGTGACGCCGGTATGAAAGTCTTCCTGAGGCGCGCGGGCGGCTCGTGACATGACAGCGCTGAGGTGGGTGGTGTGGTGATGGTGTTGAGGGGAGGGGGGCACTTTGGCTTTGACGTCAGCTGCAGAGAGATGTTTAAAAAGGCGCGGAACGCTCCGCGTGCAGCTCTACGGGCTGCGCTCGCGCTACTCTTTGTGCCACCCTTTGTGCGGTTCCGCGTGACCCTGTGAGATCCAGGTGCCGGGCACGCGCGCTGTCAGCTGATCCCACGAGCCAGAGTTTGGACGGAGAGCATCATCAGAGCAGAGGTGAGTGCGCGCGCAGGACGCGTGAGCCGCGGCGACTCCCTCATCTTGACTTCGCTCTCGTGTGTCCTATAAAGGCCATGGCTGTCCACGCGCGGAGCTTTTACCTGTGGATGCTGGCTCTGTGCGCGTGCGCGTCACCGTTTACTGGGGCAGACTGCGGGAAGAAGTGCGCGCTCTGCGTGGTCCGTCTGCAGCAGCAGCAGCAGCCTGCGTCCTCAGCTCTGGTAACTTCTGCCGTTACGCACGCACACCAAACTTTAAACACCTTCAGTTCTGATGAAGACGGACCCGAGACACTCTTCCTCTTCATCTGCTTCACTCACTTCTTGTTGCTTTTCCTGTGACCCTCTGATCCCCGCACCCCACTAGCTGCCCTCTCAGAGAGGGGAGCGGCTCTGCAGCCACAGGTGCTGCATGGGTCCAGAGTGGATCATGACAGACTCGGACATGAGTTTTCTGGATCTGAGTTGATGAAGAACCTAGATGCAGGAGACAGTCACAGGAAAATATTCGCATGAACGTGAACATAACTTAAACATGACGATCTGAAACAGAATAAAAAAAGTGAAGATGAGGAGATCTTGGGAACAAAATAAAGGTGAAATTACCTGTTTGAAGTGAAGCCTGTGTGAGCGCAGGAACAAAACAAAACGATCAAACCTAAGAAAACCCCAAGAACAAGACAGCTAAACTTCTTTCAGTCTCATCCCTCCTTCTTTGGAGCCTCATCATCAGGATGAAGGCTCTGCCCCTTTGTGTCTGCGGCATCGTACAGATTCTCTGTCCAAAACAGCAGGACCAGATCCACCTTAAACTTTCAGATAGCTCTCGTTTTACTCGGGGAGGGGGTTAAAATAATCTCAGAATTGATGCTCTAAAGGCAGAATTAGCTTTCTAATGTTCCGTTTGATATAATACACAGTCAAAATGTGTTACTCCGCAGTTACCCTTCACGTCAGACTCTCTGGGCCCCCTCAGGTGTGATTCATCTTCAATTCAATTTTCCTCTTCATTAATCCTGTCCTCATCAGCCCGCAGCCTAAAAGCTCAGCAAAAAAACCCACCTGTCCAATCAGAGGGAGTTTCTCCTGGCTGCAATCAGGAGGCGCAGTGACACATATGGACTCAGCAGCAGCAGGTTGTTCTGACAGCAGCGCCCGGGGGAGGGGGGGGGGGGCACATTTACGGTTATTATACTCCCACCTCTGGGGTCATATGGATTCACAAATTGAAAGGATGAGTGTGATAATGGGATGGTGGTGGTGTGTGGCAGGGGTTTAATTAAATCAGGAACACAGACATATTTCCAATGGTGGAAATTGTTTTTCAGAGGTTCACAACAGCAGTTAGTTATCCACAAGATCATCTTAAGAAAAAACACTGAAATTTTTTTTACAAACAGAATCTTCTTCATGATGATGGTGATGATGATGCTGTCCTCTGGGACTCTCATTTGAAGCCACATTACTCCCGAAAAGGGAGATGAGAGAATTGCGTCAAAAAGCTGCATTCGGCCAGCAGGGGGCAGCATTGGCTCCCCCACCTTCACCTCTGATGTAATTTCTCCATCTATCTGTTCATGTTCTGGGTCATTAGACGTTATAATTATGGGCTGCTTTTTTCCTGAAGCAGCAAATAACTGCAGGAGTCCCTCTTCCTTTAATGTTAGACTCACTGAGTCCAAGTCTTTCAGATGAAATAAAATACTTTGTTAAGCCTGAAAGAGAAACTTAGATTATGTTTACTTACAGGGAGATGTGATGTTACACAATCAGTGGTTGCTGATAGTTGTAAAGTAATAGAAAATGTAATTTAATGAAGCTCTTAACTGTACTTTGAAAAGTAAAAAAACAAACAAACAAAAATATTTCCTTCTGTATTAATACATTTTTTTGCCCAAAAACTTTTAAAAATTTATTCAATTTAGATAATTTGATTCAAAAGAAAAGTTAATTTTGGTACGGTAAAATTTCTTGCTTTTGATCAAAAAGACAAAAGAACAGAAGGTAGGTTTTTTATTTGATTTGATAAATGATGAACAGGACAACTTTACTAACATATGAAGCAAAGAATGTTAACCAAAAAAAAAACTATTGTTTATACTAAATTTGTCTGGGTTTGAACATAAGTCTTGTGTTCTCATTTATTCTTGCATTAAATTATGCAGGTCTGCGCAAAATTCACAATATTGTTAATATGTTCAGGTTTATATTTTGAAAACTTTCCAATGTCTGAAAAGCAGTATTATTTCGTGTATTGACACTGTCTCAATAAACAACAGTTAGTTAATCTATTTGGAGTTTATCTTTTCAGTTAAACTATTGCTTTTCTGGATGTCCTCTCATGTAATTAAGAAAAGAAAATCAACTTTTTAGCCTCTAAATGTTGCTGTGAGTGGACCCGAACACAGAGGAGGAGAGACTTTAATGGAAACAATGTCACATATTTTAATGAATAAATGAAAATATTGTTTTGAAAAAAAACAAAGATCAAACCTGAACCTCAGTATGGTAAACTGTTATAGAAATGGGGGAGAAAAGACAAAGGCTCTGACAGTGACTATAACTGTGGTCTTAGAATTACTTAGGGGACTTCCAGCTCTCCTTGACCATCTTCCTGTTGATTAGCTGACTCAAGTGATTCCACATCCTGATTGACTGAACGCACCTGTTTTATGATGTTAACATCAAGAAGTGTAGGGAGAGCTGAGAAACAGGCAGGGTTGTAGCTCTTGAGGGTCATGGTTGGTCAGCCCTGCTCTAGTGAGTTAGGCACAAAAATTGATGACATAAAAGGAATCTTGTCCCTGGTGTCCTTAGACAGCTTGTTGGGCTTGGCCATGGTGGAAAGGTTGAAAGAAGGTTGAAAGAAGCCAAATAATGATGCGTTACCAGATGAAACAATGCCACAAACCGAATTTCCCCAAAGGGTTGGGGAATGTATGGTCACTCACTGAGCTTTTTTAAAAATTAATTTACCTTTAATTTACATAGCCAAATATCCTGTTTGGTTACATCAACCCAAACACATCATTTTCATTTTTGTCTTCCTATTACAGTGGTCCCTTCCTCTTCTGCAGTTCACTTTTTGTGGCCTTACTGTTTTGCTGATTTTTCAGTGGACCTTTGAATGCTTTCTTTTTTGTGTTCTGGGTTTTGATTGGCTGTAAACCATTGTCAAGACCAATCTCCTCCATGCTGCGTCTCCTGTTGTTGTTCACCTTTTGGCACAGCCCATCAGGGGTTATCCACAACGAATCAGCTTCCACTGATTCACACAGGTGATTTGGCAGAGATATTTTATGCTGGATGCCTTTCCTGACACAACCCTGTATTTGTTCCAGGCTGGGGACCGGCACAAGGAGACCCAGACTTAGGCCCCCTTGTGGCTACATAGTTTAGACAGCAGCATAAAGGGTCTTACCTGACCCACACTGAATCATGCTATGTCTTCTGTACAACACAAAATACACTCAGTTTGTCACATTTAAATACAACTGTGATTGCTAGCTGAACTGAAGTGCTGAACTGAAGTGCTGATCTCATTTTTGTTTGAAAGTTTGAACTTTGATAGATTTTAAGCAAGAGAGAACAGTTTAAAAATGTTAATGTTTGTCTGAGAAAAGTGTAGTGAGTAGATTTACACCCTTAAAACGTGAATGTAAAAAATACAGATGACTACTTCACAGACTTCGCCTAATGCAGTGTATTTTTAGAATCACTGTAGACAGTAATAAATAGTTGATAAACATGACGATCTGATCATGACGATCTCTCATGAATTAATTTGCTGATTAGTTAATGAGGGACCACTGTCCGTCTTCTTATTGAGTCATTTTTAGCTTATTTTCATTACATTTTCGGCACAGGTTTTCGCCTTCTCTTTCTTTTGTTTAAGTAGATGACCTAAATATAAATTTTTAGGATTATGGCCAAACTGATTAAAGCTGAAGGTTTGTTCTACAGTTGGGCTCCCAACTCTACCAAAAATAAATATTATTAGTCATTATGAACCCGTATTGACCCTTGTTTAAAAGGAAACTACTTTGCTGGTACATCTATCTCTTAGTAATATGTTCTCCAAGTAAAATAAAGAAACTTAAAAGTATTACAGGAATCAAAATAGCAAACTCAGTTTGAGATAGCACTTTTATAAGGTAAGGAATTAATTTTGTGCAGCAATAGGAAGTAATGTTTTATATTTAGTTTGTTTTGCACAGTGCAGGTCACAAAACAAACTCAAAGCTCTTGGTTTGTTTGTTTGTTTGTTTGATTGATTGATTGTTTGTTTGATTAATCGATTGATTGATTGATTGATTGATCTGGTTCATTTCAAGCATAAATTGGACAATACAAGACAAAAAAACCCACAGATTTATCATTCTCATTACAGAGCTAATGAAAGGCATTGACTAAAAGATAATAAAAAAACAAAAAAAAACAAAGACTCACTTAAGTCGCCCCTTTCTTCTTTAAACATAGTGATTAATAACAAAAGTCAAGTAGAGCTTGATCGAAATCCTTGAAAAGGAGTTGGAAGAAGTGAACTTAAATAATCACACCCCTATTTAACACTTTCATTTTATGGTTTTGCATAGTTTTCGTAATCCGGTTCTGATCAAGGGCAGATTTTTTCAAGTAACAAGAGTGATTATTGGTTATCCTCAGAAAACATTTTTTCATGATTTCAGTAAATAGTAACATGAATCACACATCATGTGACAGATACATTGATTATCACCAGGACACAATTTCATATCAATTCAAACTCCAGTTGATCTTTAACTCCTCTTGTCTTCATTATAGATTCTTTATACATTTTCTTGAATTTTTGGATGATTGAACATTGTTTAAGCTCATTATTTAATCTTTCCTCATTACTTAATCTGTTCCAAAGTTTAGATCCACACAGACACAGAAACTTTTCTTTGCGGTTCTTATCAATTTGATCCTGAAGTTCCTACATCCCCTCAGTTTGTAGCCTCCTTCATTGTCTAAGAACTGTTTTTGGATTGTGTATGATAATGTTTTCTCACTAGCTCTGTATAGAAGTTGCGGTGTAAAAGTTAACACGAGTTTTAAAAGTCTGGATTAATAAATACATTCTTAGTATAATCAAGATAACCGGCTTTTTGTACAATTCTGATGCCATTTTAAGGAGCAGCAAAATAAATATCCACAGTTGTATTCTAATATATATTTAGATGTATTTTGATTTAAATACTTTTTGAAACTTTGGTTTTTTATGTATCTGATATGTAGCTTAAAAGCTTTAATGTTCTCTTAATAGTTTATATATGTTTTTATGGTCTTTGGCCTTCTTATTTCAGTGATTTGTATGGCGTCACATCTCTGCCAATAATTGAAGGGCGCGTATTTGATAACTGAGCGAGCGTATCTTACAACTGCACCGCACAGTCCTAACTGAGCGCGCGCACCCGTTGTAAGATACGCTCGCTCAGTTATCAAATACGCGCCCTTCAATTATTGGCAGAGATGTGACGCCATAGATTTGCTTTTAAGATATGAACCCTTGCGGCAGGGTTGCTATATCAACTGCAACATTTGGTAAAGCAACCCCAAACATATAAAACCCTAAAACTGCATTCTCACCTAATGCAATTTGAGCAGCAAATGTGCTGCTCAACGCCTGTCAAAAAATGTGCAAAGCTTGACACCCCATCTGTGGGAGAAGCTACCTGCTAATGTTTTAAGCCTGATTGCTCCATGGAGCAGTGTCTGTGTGTTTGCATGGAAGACACAGAGAAAGTTTAGAGATCGAATTTATTTATTTTAAAAAGCTCTACAAAAGCATTGGTAATCACCTCTCCATGTCTGGGTCCATAAGATCATTCACGCTCTCCTGGCACAGTGAGCTCCCGTTAAAGGAGCTGCATCTGAACGACGGCCTCTTTCTGTAGTTTTCTGTGTCTTTGTGTTCCAGTTTGATGATTTTTGTTCCTGCAGTAGTTCAAGAGGGCAAAATTAAAAATAAAAGTCAAACTAGAGGATCTTTTTATTATTGTCTCAATGAAAATAAGAAAAATAGATAAATAAATAAATAGATGAATAAAAAGCCCCATGGGCCCTGTGACAGGTTGGTGACCTGTCCATGGGGTGTCCCGCATTTGCCTGGTAGCCAGAACAGGGTCTGGCAACCCTGCGGCCCCAGCGGGTTAAGAAAATGGATGGAAGTTCAGAACAGGAACCCTCGTATCAATCAACCATACTACATTTGCATTCCACCCGCTGATTAAGTCACTGAAAATGTCACGTGGCCAAAGCTGAGTCCCTGATTTGTTGACCCGACATATCAACCTCGTCAACTCTGACAAGATAATAAGTTGAAATCTGGTTTTGATTAGTATCACATTAATATGCGCTCCTGTTACTTTCCTTCTTGGAAATTTAATTTTACATAAAACTGATGTAGCAACTTCTTACAGTCATTAGCAATCTTTAAGCTACTGCAGAGAAAAAAATCCTGAAGCCCCCCTGCCTCGCGAACCCTGACATCTTTCGGCACTGGTCTCTTAGCTGTCCGTCAGGACCAAAAAACATTACGGTCATTGCCTGTTGAACAGCCTGCCAGAAGGCCTCAGGGCTGCAGAGACCAGAGAGGTTTTTAAGAAGGCTTTTTATCTAGCTTTTACATTAATTTTGTAATTGTTTCATTTTATCTGTTCTTTTGAAAAATTTCAAAGTTAATTTACATACATCCTTATTCTTTAAATATATTCCCCGCTTTATTATTAATAATAATCCCATTTTGTAACTTAATGTTTTAATCAGTTTTACTGCCTTTTTAACTTAAGGGCTTCCTCGCAGGGATATTTTATTCTGGGGCACTATTGCCTCCACCTGTGGGGGTGCTGTTGCTGTGGTGCTCGTTCTCACTGCAGCGGCTGGGGCCCCGCTCTGTGGTCTTATAGCCTTACAGTGGACCCTGCATTGTTCTATGTGGGGCAGGCGCTGTGGTGACAACCTTGAAAGAAATGGATCCCCATAATAACATTTCTGCACAACAGAGCCAGACCGTTTCTTTAGAGCTACAGTTGTCAAGTCTTTGTTCAGTTTTCACATAAGGTCATATTGGGGGAACTGGGCAAGTGAAGGGAGGATTGGGGGGGTGGGTAGTTTTGTTTGAATACACCTGCCTTTGAGAGCCAGGCACCACGTCCGGCGAGCTTTTTCAGCTCATGGCGTCGTCTTACGAGGCATAATGCTAGGAAAAAGGCACGGCTGGGACGAGGCTGTTCATTGTGTGAAGGAGGCCAGTGTGAGGGGCTGATAAGTCAAAATCAACGTCTTTTTCCAGAGTACTTTCTTTTGGCGATGCCAAACGGCTCACATGAAAGCAGAAAAGGGGGAGAAACAAAAGGCCTAATTAAATAGCCTAACCCATGTGACACTCAGTAGCCAGGAACACAGACACCACCTCAGAATCTTTAATAACAGACCACAAATTCCGACAAACATGCCCAGCATGACCAGCAGTTCAGCATCCAAAACCCACCAGTTCAGGGACACATTGTGCTGAGCCAAAAAGAACGCAGCCTTGCTTGAAAGCCGTTAAGACAATGGTAAAACAACCCTTTGCCAAACTTAAGGTGGAGATCGCCAATTAGAGCCAAATAGGTGGCCAGCACAGACCAGCAGCTCAAAATTCCATTTAGAAAATTAACTTTCATGGAGTATAGATTTATTGCCAAATCTTTCATTGATTTCAAGTATTTATTTGTTTAAAGTTCAAGCTCATAAAACAATAAAATTCTCACAAAATTTCTTCAACGCAATGAGAACAATGAGAGCAAAAGTCACAGATTTAAAAATCTAATTTCCTACACTGCAAACAAAACGTTCAGTTTAAAAAACAAACACTTCAAAGTAGTACATTTGACCCTTTATTTGAATAAAGAAAATTTCATTTCTAACAATTTGAAAAATAAGTCATGATTATTTTAGCATTGCTGAAATTTTAGTTAGATTTATGGCTGAGGTGATCCCGAAACAGTAACATAAACTGTGTACATTTTATCTGCTGACAGTAACAGTACACTAAAACAACAGGCCTGTGTGATCTATAAATCCTGCAGAGCAAAATAAGTAAAAAGGTTGATCATTTGTAAGTTCTGTTCATCATTAAAAATGATTTAATGCACATTTTTATCTTCTGATGCACAGCAATGTTTTTAGTTTCTGTCCAAAGAGAATATTTCTACATATTTCTCATACATTTTTGGATAATTTCAATGGCATTCTGTATAACAGCAGTAGTAAGTAGGAAAAAGAATGACTCTTCTGGTGAGGAATCATTCATGTGTGCCTTTATCTAAAGTTAAAAACAACAATTTTTGGGAGAAAAAAAATACTATATTTTAATACTATTTTTTCTTTTTATTTAATTGTTTTATTCATGAAAAAAACATAGTTCATCCATACAAATCATAATAGAAACATAGAATGGATACAGAGCAGTAGTTTTTGTGGCTTTGCTGCTCCTTCTGGGTTTTACCCAGAGAGAAAGAGGCCAGAATGGTTAAGACTGCAGAATTCTGGTCAAGCAGGATCAATACAAAGTTTGGTGTCTGCTCTAAGCACAGGGAATGCGAGGCCAAGACTCTTGTCCCATGATGCTAGCTTTTCTTATTGTGTTTTATTTTCTAACATTTTATTTTGATTTCTAGGCATTGCTTTTGTTTTTTGAAAAATTTCATTTTCATTGCATTTCATTTTTTTGGATTTGTGTTTTTAAATTTTTTTTAAATTTTAAAATGCAATGTTGTTTTTTATTATTTTAGTTTTCTTAAATTAGTTTTGACCCTAGACTGTTTATGAACACTGGACTCAGTAACCCCTTGCCTTCGTGTTCCAAACAGAACTGCTGGTCTCAGAAAGTCAAAATCCCACTGAACTGAAAAAATGAAAAAAGACCAGATTGCACGATGAAGCTTTTTTTATGTTTGAGTTTTCAATGTCCATAAAAACTAACAAATTTTTTATGATTAGTATGGAGCACATCCAGCATTGCTTTTTGCCAAATAACTATCAGTTGAAATGATGGACAAACATCATCATCCAATCAGCAATGTCCCGTATTGTCCCGTACTCTATAGTTGTCATTGTGATCTTTAAAATGTTTTTGCATCAAGTGATTGGTTGGTGTGATTCATACTTCAGGGCTACTGTACGAATTAATGCTTGCAGCAGTATAAAAAGTAGACAAAGAAATAATTGCCTGAAATCAGTTATCAGACAGAAGATATGTGTTTGTGACAGCAACAACAGAAAAAGAGGATGAAAACGGACAAACTCAAAAGTAATGAATGCTGATTTCTGTTTCTCCCGCCTAGGCGTGCTCATTGGAGTGTGGTGGAGGGCTGGACAGCCAGAGACTGCGACTGTGCCAGGACTTTCTGCTGGGGGAGGGGAGAAGTTTTCTTTTGGATGCTGACCTTCGAACCCAGCAGGAGGGTGAGGGCGCCATTATGCCAGTTGAAGACCCCGCGGCGCCCACCCAAGAAATGGATCAGAAGTTTAGCAGCTTAAAAAAACGCTATGGGGGTTTTATGTCCCGCCGCTCTCCTCTGCCAGAGGGGGACCTGGACGACCCAGAAAACCAGGAAGAGGAGGAAAACATCCGCTTGGAGATCCTGAAGCTCTTCAGCACAGCAGGGGAACACAGCAGAGAGAAGGACGGTCAGGGGGGGCAAGCAGTGAAGCGATACGGAGGTTTTATGCGTCGAGCTGAAGGAGGGGGGGGCGCAGGTAGCCTTCTGGAGGCAGTGTTAGATCGGGGGCTTAAGAAGCGTTATGGAGGCTTCATGAGGCGCGTGGGGAGGCCAGAGTGGCTGGTGGATGGCGGCAAGAATGGGGGGGTGTTCAAAAGGGCCTGGGAGAATGGCAGCGGGCTACAGAAGCGGTATGGGGGTTTCATGGACTAGGAGGTCTGGTCTTCCTGTTCCTGCACTCCATCACCCCATAGTCAGCCCCCACCATCCTGACACTACCCAAACATCTGCTTTGGTGTAATGTGTTTGTGCTTATTTTATTGTTTCACTGTCCCAAATATATAAATCCATTTACATTCATACTTTCATGATATTATTTATTAAAAGAGTCTGTTGATTGATGTGTTCTTGTTGAGTTCATGATTCCTGAAATCAGTTCAGAAGTAAAATGAAGAAGATGAGATTCTTCATAACTCGGGACTGTGCTTTTGACTCATGTTAGAAGCTCAGCTGTGCAGCAGAAAATCTCCGTTGGATTAGACTTTTTTATGACATTTGCACAAAAAAAACTGCTCAAACTTTTGGCCTCACTCTGAAATCAGACACACATGTGAATCTTCTGTGATCTGACAGCTTTGAAACCTTTCACAACTTTTGCATAATTCCTGAATTTCCCTATTTCTGTACTTAATAAATAGAAATCACATCTGACTTTTCTCCTCATTTAGACACTTTTACTCCTTCCTATTTCTCTCTGTTGAACATTTACAACAAATTTCTGTGTATTCTATTTTTCTTTACAATATGCTATGTTGGAATCAGATGTCGTCAGCAAACAGTGATTGGTCCGAGTCAGTCTGAGTGAACATTTCTATGACAACCACTCTCACCAATTAGGAGTGAGCTTGTTGGAAATCCACACCCCTACCACTTGAAAGCCAGCTCTGGAGAATCTGTCAGTCAAACATTTCAGACGTTCGAGGTGGGGCCAGCGGGAACCACATACCCTTTTTTGAGGCATCTGATGGGTATTTTTTTAAGTGAATAAGTTGAATTATAGGGAAAAATATCATGAAAATAAATGGTTTAGTAAGGACCTTTAAAAAAAAAAAAGTAGCAGAACAAGAATGATCATTTTGACAAATAGAATGGCTGATTAATAGATGTTTATTTCTCAATAAAATTTTCCAGAGTTTGGCTTCGTGCAGCCCTCAGGCTTATGTTATTTGCAACACAAGGGAGGGGCCACACAGTCAATGACTCCAGCAATCCCGTGACCCTGAAAGGGATTCAGAGGGATCAAAATTCCCACCACTGGATTTTGGTCTGATGCAAATGTACACACCTGTGGTATTTTCATGTCTCACGAGATTTTAGAGATGAAGAGAGATTCAAGATGGCTGCTGTAAAGCAGTGAATGAAACAGTTCCTTGGTCTGCTTGTACTTTATTTATGGAACAAATAAGTTCATCCAGAAAAAAGATTATATGGTGTCAGAATAATAAAATGGAGTCCTCTGATGTTCCAATTCCAAGGATGGACTGGAATTGCTTGAACTTTCCAGAAGTTTGGATGAAGTCGTGACAGTACGCAGAGCTGATGTTTATGGGACCATTGCGTAAAGGCTAAAAAGTGACAGACATGCTATACTAAGTACACTGAGTACATCACACCAAAGGCTAACTATGCCAGTTACAAGTTCCACCAAAAGATGCAAGATGAATACAAATAATGTAATCATTTTGTCGCAGAATTAGAGTCATTAGTAAAGGACTATGAGTAATCACATAACAACAAAATGGTTGATTATTACGTTGTTTTTGCCACAAACTCCTTCTGTGCGTGAAAAGCTTCTTAGATCCAGCTTGAAGAACCATGTGATAGAGTTTGAAGACTCAGGAGGGAATGTTAGAATAGCTTTTTAGCGCAAATAGGTAAAAGCTTTTTTCAACAGAGCTCCAGTCAGAGAGAAGGGCACAGAAAAGTCAGTTCCTAGAAAATTGAAACTATTGAGGAGTTGGTTTACAGGATGATGGCATTTAGCTGGTGTACAGAGATTTATAGTTGCACATTTGAGAATGTCTTTTATATGCAGGCACAAAACAACCAAATCAAAATGCATCAAAATTTCTTTATAAGACCAAACAATACCACGTGTAGATTAAAAAAGAGTTGTATGTGCTTTTTGGCTTTTATGAGTAGATTTATGAACAACTACATGTTTAAACAACAACTACATGAGGAGAGTGGGAAAGAGGAACAACATATGAATCGCACTGCACCAAACAAAGGCAAGATGAACTAAATAAAATTGAGTAGAGGGTAAAGGATGATGAGGAGAAGTAATAGAGGACAGAACCCCAGTGCACCATACTTTCCTCAGCTTCCAACTTCTAGTAGCCTGCTAGCAACTAAGTGGTATTGAAATTTATTTCAACATGTTAACGGTAAGAGCATGAATATGCCACAGAAAGTGGACGGTAATAATAATACCAGTACTAGAGAATGTGCTATTTTAGTAAGTCAATATTTATTATTAATATAATCCAAGCCCGTTTAAGATCATTAAGCAGAGGGAATAAGCCTATAGCCGCCTTGGCCAAGTTTATCAAACCATCTTCCCTCTGCTTAGCTCCACGAAGAAGTAGGTGTAATGGATGTTAGGAAAATATAATTATTACTGGAAACTTAATTACAGTAGGTGAGGTAGGGGAGCAGTAAGTTAAAAATTCTCTGATTAAGCTGGCCTGGCAATAGGCCTGAACTTTTAGGACACGCTGCTAGTAAAGAAAGTTACAGTAATCCATCCTAAGATTAACAGGATGGATCCTAGAACTGAGCCCTGTGGGACTCCATAGTTAACTCAAATGCAATGACAGGAATGTCCATTTGCATTAACAAACTAGTACCTATCAGATAAAAAACGATTCAAACCACTGGAAGGCAGATCCTCTGACCCTTATGTCATGCTCTAGTCTCTGGAGTAAGACGCTGTGGTCTATAGTGTCAAAGGCTGCACTGAGAACTAACAGAACTACAACAGAGATTAGTCCATTTTCTGAGGCCAATAACAAGTCATTAGTGACTTTTCATTAAAATTGTCACCAAAAACTAGAATGTTATGAAATGGATTGTTGTGTGCTATGAAAATGATATATATATACAATAAGATGTTTTCAAAGGAGTTATAAATGTGTTTGAGGAAGTAAGCTGGACTGTGATGTTACTGCTAACCCACCTCCTTTCCCTGAAATACTGGATTTCTGATTATTATAACTAGGAAAAGGTGGTTTTATTCAGCTAATAAAACACCTGATAACAGAGTCAATGGTGGAATTAAGCCAAAAATGTTATATCTTTGTACAAATCTGAGTTCATTTCTGGCCACATCAATAACCAGTTAGTTGTTTTCTGCATCTTTTTAAAAAGCCAGGAGTTATGGGAAATAGACATTTTTTCAGACATTTGTATATAGAGTCTAATACATATGTCATTTTAAACATCTACATACATAGAAAAGTCTCCCCTATCTTCTGAAAGATCTGGTACAGAAAACCAACCAAGAGAAATTACATGAGTTTTCCTCATAGGATCTTCAACTGTTCAAGTGCTCCTCCTCCATGTTTGCAGATGAACTCCCACCACGATGACCTTTTCCCAAATTTCATTCACTTTATCACCAGCATTTGCTTCTCTTGTGACAGATTATCTCATTGCTCTGTTATCAGAATGGATTGACCTCTGAGTTCTGCTTACTCTAATATCACTAACACTTGTTATCACTGGGAGCAAACCTTCCTCCTCTATCTGTTCACTGCACACAGCTGTAGTGTGTTATCGCCTCTGTGGAGATAAACTCTAAAATCTGTATTCTGTCAGAGCCTGCATGTGGAGGATTCAACAGCTGCAGGTGGATTGAAACAGGTGGGGAGGATGAATACAGGTGCAGCAAGTTGTTCGTTAATCAATGCTGAATATGAGTTTCACAAAGCTTTACTCGATTACTGTCCCACCGATTCACTGCACAAATGATAGAGCCGTTATTGACAGGTTTCTCTGAGTTTTAGGCATTTGATATATCTTCAGTCTAACTAACTTTTTCTGTGCCACATTTTTAATCAAATAATCCCTTAGTGGTGTGGCTCTGTTTTCTGTCAGCTTTCGCCTGTTGGTGGTGCAGGTCAGCCTGTCGTTCAAAGTTCTGTAAAACTGCTCTAAAGAAAAAAATCTGACGTCACATATCCGGCCCCTCCCGGCTTGTTCAGCCGCTCTGAAGTCATTTGTTTTCCGCCCCGAGGCTGCACAAAGTGCCTCCGCTCTGCCGGGACCAAATTCTCGGGACCTTACACTCACGGTGAGTCTGCGCGAGGCGCGTGCGGTTCTGTCAGCGGCCGCGTGCCACCGGGCTCGAGAAGGTTTACAGCGAGAGAGGAGGAACCCGCCGTCACCGTTGAAGACCGCCGTACTCCGTCCCGCTGTCGGGTCTCGTTGAGTTGCCCTCGTTGAGTTGCCCTCGTTGAGTCCCGTCCAAAGCAGTCCGTCCGGACCGTTAGAACTTCGGTGCAACGCCAGCTTCCAGACTTTGGTCACAGTTTGTTCGCGGTCCGCTGTGACATCACAGCTGCTCATCGGCTGTCACACAGGCGGACGGCGTGCACGCGGACGCGCCATCGGTTTCAAGCTTTTTTTTTTTTTTTAATTTTATTTATTTATGTATTTTTGGTGATGCAGAAAAACTCTTTAATTTTGGTGTTTTTAGCGCGACATCTCGACTCTTAAAGCTGCAGGCGGCTCTTGCCTCCGGTTGCGTGGTGGCCGCGCCCACATGTACCACACTGGCAGCAGGGAGAGGAAGACTACAGTCTGCTTGTTCATAATGTGTTGTCCTGTTCTAACAGGACGGAGCTGTCTGTCTGAAGACGGTTGCAAAAATGTTACCTCTTCTGCAATGTGGTGGTTTCCATGGCAACTCTGTGCTCCTGACCCGTGACCTCTGTAGGACTGAACTCTGGCTGTCTGATTCTTGCCTGTTGGGTTTTGTTTGGTCTCACAGTTGACATTAATGTACATGTAGACATGCTCAACAAGATGCCTTTCAACTGAAACCACAGCTGTTGTGGTGAGTTCAGGTCCACAAGAGTTCACGCTGAAAGAACCTTTCTGGAAAAGGTCACCATCAAGCATGTTGATATGAGCATGCACGTGAACTTCATGTGGATCCGATCAGCCTTCTGACAGTTTAGTTGTAACACTGCGTCTGTCCTCTTCTGTCTGAGTGGTTCATGACAAAGCTGATCAGCAGGCGGTTGCTACAGGACTGATCAGCCAGTTTGACAGAATGCTATTTTAATGTTTATTATCATAAAATGTAATGATCAAAAACCTATTCCAACTTGACGTCTTTTCATTCCGGCACACTAGTTTTAATTTGTGTAGTTTTATATATGGGTAAAAATATTAAAGTCCCACTCTGGAGCTCTCATTGTTTTCTACATCACAAAAAGCTCCTATTTTCACAGATTAGGCATCTTTTTGGCTGCTCCTGATTACAATGATTTGAATATAAAAAAACTCAAAGTGGTTTTATTCCCTACTTTCTTTATACATGTCCTCTGTCATCAGAAAAATGCTACAAGAGCATGTTAAAAACACACAAAAAAATTTCGGATTGGCCCTTTTTAAGATTTTTTTTTTTTTTTTTAATTCACATGGAACAGTTTACTTTAGTTCTATTTAACTCTTGATTTATTGATTTTTCTAATTCAGTATTTTCACAATTTTTTCTTTTGTTGCATATCAAGCATCAGAACATTTGGAAAAAGTTAGCAACATCTACTATATATTTTTTTTTTTTTTTCTTTTTTTTTTTTAAGATTTTAATTTACATTTTTATAGGCATCTCAGCCTCACTTTCATTCATTTTATATATTTTTTTCCATTTCAGCTTCATCATGAATTTCTTTCTGGAGACCATTCAAGTCCTCCTCCTGTCCATCTGGTTCAATGTTGAGTCCTTCATCCACCTCTTCGTACCCAGGAAGAGGAAGAACATATCTGGTGAGGTGGTGCTGATCACGGGGGCAGGCAGCGGCATCGGCCGCATCATGGCTCAGGAGTTTGCGGCTCTTGGCACTGTGCTGGTCTTGTGGGATATCAACAAGGAGGGGATTAAGGAAACAGCAAGACTTGCTCAGAGCAATGGAGCCATCAAAGTCCACCATTATCTGTGTGACTGCAGCGACAAGAATGAGGTTTACAGAGTGGCCGACCAGGTGAGAAACACACAGCTTGGCATTAAAATTCTCAGAAGCCTTTGCCTGCTAACTAACTTCTTATTCGGTGAAAAAACAAAACTAACTGGCTGCATGTTCTGGTTCATAAAGGTTGTGAGATAAAAAGAAATGCAACTTGTCTGTGTTTAGGCTTTTAAGGTCATCATTTCTGAGGCGGGGCAGAGCTTTCAAAACAAAAATGAAAACTGCACTTAGTGTGCAATCGCCTGCTGTTTTATTTCTTTATTTTTCTGTATTAAAGTTAAAGGTTCGAAAGCTGAAAGCTTGTCTTTGCAGTGATGGGAGACCTTAAAAATTGCATTAAAGAGGTCACAGAATTTAGCAGTAGCTTGTAACAGTTTTGTAGTTTAATCACGGTGCTGGATAGGAGACGTACCTTTTTTGTTTTAGGCCTATTCATCATTCTTTATACATTTTCATCAGCATTCATCTTTGCATTTGTTCATCCCATACAACATTTTATGTTAGAGTTTTGCTTCAGATCTATTTCTGCAGCTCTCTGCTGGTTTAACTTCTTAGGTTATCACATGGTGGCATGCTTAAAGACGCACTCCAATGAAAATGGTGTTTTTAACATGTTCTTGTGACATTTTTTTCATGATAGAGGACATATGGAAAGAAAATTAATTAAAACTGTTTGAGTTTTTCTGTATTCAAATCGTGGTGAAACTGGAGCAGATGAAAAATGCAGATGGAATAAGCTTAGTTGTCGAATGAATTTCTGATGAACCCCTGCTGCTCTGCAGAAACTGTCCTGGAAAATGAAATTTTATTTTTTGGGCTAAAAACAGCATAATCATAATTAAGACCACTGAGAACAATTTTACTATAGCTCAAATGATGATTGGAGTGGACTTTAAAGAGCCTATACTGTGCTTAAGCCTTTTATAGTATCTGTCCATGTATATGATAATACCTTTAGCACATTAAGGAATGATTTTTTTAAAAAATTGAATATTAATTTTTTTCCAAAGTTTTTTTTTTTTTTTTTTTCCAACACGGAAGTAAGGCAACTCTATCTTTTACTCTCCGCCTTTACAACCTCAAAAAATTATTTTGCATGGTATAGGCCCTTTAATGGTCCTACAGTGCTGAGATATGCACAAGATTTGTATCTTCAAGGAAACCTATTTTCTTGAATGCATCAAACTTTTTGAGAAACCACTACTACACCCTCACCGCCGGAAAACAATGCAAATGTATTGAGATGAAAGCAGATGACCCGCTACAGAACATTGACATCCTGAAATGACCATAAGAGCGAAAACCTGGTAAAAGTTGTTTTATTTTTTTAGGCTAAAGAAGATTTTATTGACTGATCAGTTGTTAGACTCTCTCAGCTCTTGTCCCAAAGTTTTACTGGTGTAAAGCATTTCTTATTCAGTTTATCTAGAAATGATGAATGTGTCTGTAAAGTTGAGCAGCAGACTCACCATATTGTTCAGGTTTTTTATGTCTGGAAAAAGATCTCCGTAAACAAACCTTTGTGAGTTTCATAAAACCACAGGTGGTGCTAAGCTCTTAGCACTGATCCAGAGTGGTTTCCTCATCACTACACTGGCCTGCATGTAAAGTTGTTTGTAAATCTGCTTTAAAAAAGTGAAGTGAAGAGAAGTAAATGTGCAGCAGGATAGGGCTCCTAAACCAATGGCTGAGACAGCTCCTGCTTTCACGTGTCTTTTGACCTTGTCCTTCAACCTTTAGTCTTTTTACTCCAAACACCAAAGTTGCTGGAACAAATATGCACGTGTACTTCCACAGCTGAAACCTCACGAAGGAAAAACTGTAGCGTAAATATCACAATGAGCTCAGAATTTGATCATTCCCCTGTCTACAAATGTGTTTTTGGTGGTAAAATCAAAGACAATGAAGTCAATCTTGTTTGTTGTTCAAATCTGAGCTTTTACAGTGATCAAAGTTTGAAAACATAAAACGGACATTTTTCACAAATAACTTCAAAGAAACATTTTTCTTTATTTTCCAAAAACTTGAGATTCTCCTGCCATATTTCAGATTTGTTCTTGGTGGCTTACATCACTTAGCACTGCAACATTTCAGCCATGATTACTCCATTTATTGACTTTATCTGCAGTAGAGCCACAATATTCCATCCATTTGTTAATTCCTTCATCTGGGTTTCTGGGGGCAGCAGTCCTTTTAATGATCCCTAGACCTTCCTCTCCTTGACCCCCTGATTCAGGTCTTCCAGTATGGAGAACGTGCGCCCTGCTGCAGAGCTTTATCCCACAAAGGTGTCCAAACAGAATTAATGTCAGATGCTCAGTCTCCTCTTGCTTTGAAGGAGTTGTGGCATGAACTGACTGGGTTATTGAAAGCTCCAACTCCACTCAGTTAATCTCCAAATACATTCAGAAATTTGAAATGGTCTGTATGTATTTAGTTTTATTCTAGTGTGTGTGTGTTTTTATTTATTTATTTTGGTCCCTCTGTGAAGAACAAAGCTTCTCCCCAAGTAAACCTGCTGAGCTCAACAGCTTTGGGGTGGTGGTGCTGGGCTGGAAGAAGTTTGTGATCTGTTCCTTTTTCTCCTTGTAGGTGAAGCGTGAAGTGGGGGACGTCAGTATTCTGGTGAACAACGCTGGAATTGTGACTGGAAAGAAATTCATCGACGCCCCAGACTCTCTGATCGAGAAGACCATGGAGGTCAACACTATGGCTCACTTCTGGGTCAGTGTCAGCACACAACTGGGGGGTCGGGCTCTCTTGATTTGGGGTTCTCCAGGATCTGTGTCAGGGGTTCATCATGGTATGATCACGATCCGTATAGATCACTTGCCACGGTTTGGCACAAGTGTACTGTGGATTTTTTTTTTTTTTTTTTCTGATCCCAAAAACGATCTGAACCGTGACATGATCCGAACTGTGAATTTTGTGATCGGTTGCACCCCTAATCTGTGTCCGCATACCCTGTTCACGGGGAAAGCTGTTCTCTGGAGGGTTTAGTACTTAGAATTTTCCTCTCCAGGTGAGTCACTGCTGGGAGTGGTGAAGTAACTACAAAGGTCCTGTCCTTGTTCATATCTTTTGATGTATTTTTGGAGTGTTTGATAAGAGTCCCTGAGGTGCTTTGAGAGT
>BSAI01000012.1:23912654-23934226 GCA_036245035.1 Adrianichthys oophorus | reverse complement strand
CTGCTTTTTTAACTCTCAACAAAATGGAGGAAAAAAACCTGAAAAATGTAAGAAGATAAACGAGGAAGGAAATGGTTTTAGCATCAGTATGTTGATGATGAAGAATGTAAAGCAGCTAACAAAAATGAGTTAATGAAGTTCAAAGTCGAGAAGTAAGCCTGTCAATTCACTTAAAGCACCAGATCAAGGAGTTTTGAATGTTTTACACCAAAGCAAAGAATCAAGGTGAACCAAATTATTCACAATTTGTTACACAGTTCAGATCACTCCAAATAGGCCATATTGTCCTTACTGTATTTTAATAAAGGGTCATCTAAGTGACAGAGTACATGGAAGGGTTTCGGTGTGATCAAATGGTAGAGAGAGAACTCCATCGAAATGGAAGAGTAACTAAGAAACTGGTAAACTATCAGCAGAACCACCAGCTTCATGTTCTACTTCAAACTTTTAGTTTTTACAGTGATGTGAGAGCAAAGACAGGACAAAACGAAGTTTTACATCTTTTTTTGGTTTTCAACTGTTGTATTTGCATTGTACGAGGGAATGGTCAGTCAGGTTGACGAAGGTTTGCCTATTTCTAAAATAACAATGTTTATTGGCTGTCAGATTATATGCCATTTGAAGCCAAACTTTGATTCTAACATTTCATAATTTTCAAGTGTTTTGTTTCACACTCAGACCTACAAGGCCTTTCTTCCTGCCATGATTGCCAACAATCACGGTCACCTAGTCAGCATCGCCAGCTCTGCTGGGCTCATAGGAGTCAATGGATTGGCAGGTTTGTGCTTCTTCATGCAGTTTAGCAAGAAACATTAGTTTTTGAGTCTTCATATGTGTTTGAGTCCACAGACCTTCAAATAACACTGAGCCCCACTCTCTCCCGCATTCTCTGATTACTGTTATTCTCCTCACATGCCATCATACGCTGCTGTGGTTCAGCCACGCTGATGAGGGCTACAGCATTACCAGACTCCAGATTACTGATTGACTTCACCTTTGTCTGTTGTTTGTAGTTTGAAGAACAACAACAGCTGTGGACTTGCTTGGTTTCAAAACCAAAAACAGAATAGAACTGGAGCCTTCTTCAGCTATGGAAATGGCTTTATACCAATTGCAGAAATGAGCAGCAGTTTCTATGTACAATTTACCTGTGGGATTTCACTGCTTCTTTAAAAGCTGCAAAAGATCCTTCAGCTTTAAATCTAATAAATTCAGTGTTGTTCTGATGTGACGCAACAAAAACATGACAGTTGTTCTGCACAAAGGAAGATATCCACTGGATTTAGGGCATTGACTGTATATAGAACTGGACAGAGCAGGTGGGACAATACCAATTAAAAATGTCCTTACTTAAAAATGTCCAGTAAAATAAAGACTATTCAGTCGTAATTTTTTTATGACGCAGACATACCATGTTGGAGCCAGTTGACAGTGGTTGGTCTGAGTCGCATTTCTAGAACTACTGTCGCCAATCAGAAGTAAACTTATTGGAAGTCCACACCCCTTCCACTGAAGGCAGACTCAGGAGACTGTCAAACGTTAGAGGGCCGGCAGGCTCCACATGCCCTTACTGAGGCATCTGATTGGTCAGGTCATAACTTAAATAATTTGAAAAATAGAAAAAATGGACCGTCGGTCGGAGGGGTCACTCAGTCCAGCTCTCTAAACACAGTCAATGGTTTTGGGCCTGCTTACAACAAGCCTGCCCACTTTAATACTGGCCATTACTTGGGATTAAACTGCAACTGAGGCATGATGTGGTGTCTAGCACCATGTAAAGCAAAGCAGTATAATGACATTTTTTTTAATTTAAAATCAGAGTGGGATTTTCTTTAATTTTTACCACAAAAAACAGAATATTTATGTAAAAAGACTTTTGGATTGATTGGATATATATATTAACTGCTTGTTTTGGAACTGTCCCCTCAGACTATTGTGCCAGTAAATTTGCAGCGGTCGGCTTTGCGGAATCGATTGGTCTGGAGCTGCTTGCCACCGGGAAGGATGGGGTGAAGACCACCATCGTATGCCCCTATTTCATCAACACTGGGATGTTTGATGGATGTCAAACCAAGTATGTGTCATTTTAAGATCTTCAAATTCTTGTTCTTCAGAAATATTTTCAAACCAAACCAGTGTAATAGGCCTGGAAAAAATGACTTCTACACTGAGACTAAAAGTCTAAGTGGTTACCAAAGCAACCCACTTTCTAGACTGAAATGTAAGATTCTTTGTTCGCAGTAACAAGTGTCTCATACCAAAAGAGCGCTGCCCCTGCTGTAGAACATGGAGGAGAAATGTAAACCATAATCTAAAAGATTATGCACATTCTCAGATGGTGTGTTGAAGAGTCTTTTTCACATTTCCACTGGAGTCTCACCGGGAACAGATCTGACTTACTGCCGGCTATGTGAACCAAGCTTCTGCTCTGGTCATTTAGAGACCAGACAGCCCTGAGTAAGGCTCCCCGAACCCCATACTCCACAAACACCCTCCACAGGACACCACGGGGGACGCAGTCGAATACCTTCTCCAAATCCACAAAACACATGGATTGGATGAGTGATCTCCCACGAACCCCTCAGAACCCTAAAGAGGGTGTAGAGCTGGTCCACAGTTCCACGACCAGGACGGAAACTGCACTGTTGTTCCTGGATCTGAGGTTCGACTATCGGCCAAAGTCTCCTCTTCAGTACCCTGGCACAGACTTTCTCAGGGAGGCTGAGCAGTGTGATTCCCTGATAGTTGGATAACTCCCTCTGGTCCCCTCTACTTTTAAAAGGAGAACCACTACCACCCCTGTCTGCCAGTTCATTAGTAGAGTTCCCGACTGCCATGCCATGCTGCAGAGACGTGTCATCCAAGACACTCCTACAGAATCCAGAATCTTTAGGTACTCAGGTTGGACTTCATCCACTTTCGGTCCTTTGCCACCGAGGAGCTCAGTGATTACCTTGGTGACTTCAGCTTGGGTAATGGACAGCCCCATCCCAAGTCCTCAGCCTCTGCTTCCTCAAGAGAAGACATGTCAGTGGGATTGAGGAGATCCTCGAAGTATTCCTTCCACTGCCCAATGATGTACCCAGTAAAAGTTAGCAGCTCCCCACCTGCACTGAAAACTGCTTTCCGCTTCTGAGGCGCCAAACAGTTTGCCCAAACCTTTTCGAGGCCAATCAATAGTACTTCTCCATGGCCCCTTGTGCTCAAACATGGTGGGTTTTTTTTTTTTAATGGACAAACTATGATGAGCACAGAAGTTGAGCCTTTGACTGAAAGAGAAATTCCTCATCACCAACCAAGCTGGAGACAAAGACTGCTTTCTTCTCCAGTGCCATGCTGTTGGTGTCTGTGTGCCTCTTATCTTCTGAAAGATTTGGTTTAAACAAGCCTCTTCCATCTGCTGATCAGCCTTCCTGCCTCTGACGTTCCTGCTGCTTCCTGTTTCCGTCAATCTCCTCAGTTTGTGTGTCTTTGTGTTCTGTCTTTAACCAGGTGGCCGACCGTGCTGCCAATTCTGGATCCACATTACGCGGTCAAGAAGATCATTCATGCAGTCCTCACTGACCAGGTGTACCTGCTGCTGCCAAAGAGCATGTACCTCATTGCTGCTCTAAAGAAGTAAGTTCCTGCTCTTCCTCTCATCTGAAACTGCACACACACTTTTGGTGTTTCTGTCAAAAAATCTTGGAGGAGTTGAACCCAACAGCACTGAAGCTGGAAGTCTTCTTCCCTCTGATTTTACAAAATTTGAGATCAAACTACAGATTTTGAGGTGGTCACTTTCGGCAATGTTCACATGACTGAGTTATTAGTGTTTCTAAGGCTGCTGTTACTCTCTGTGAACTTTGCTCAAATGAGCAGTGACTACTCAAGAGTTTCACATTCTTTTTTTTTTTTTGGTTATGTTTGCTTTCACACTCTGCTCTCCTCAAGGAAGAAGTAAGTTCTCAAGCAGACCTGGAAAAAGGGCTTGTTCCAACAGCTGCTCCTACAGAGGCAGAATTCCTAAAAAAAAAAAAAAAAAATTCTGACCAGGAGAATTGAGCTTTATTCACATTATTGAGCTGAAATTCACTAGGAATGACGGCTCAAAGAAAAAATGAACCACAATACAAAATGAGCTACAATACAAATCAATGATCACTAAAGAAGCCAAGCAAACATTAAGTAAATTACAAAACTGATTAAAAATAGATTTTATTTATATGTCGCCTTTCTTGGCACTCAAGGTCGCCTTACAGTACATAAGATAATTAAAAGCATAATACGCAACAACTTCAACAGATAAAACAGTTAAAACGTCATGTACTGTATGTTTAAGGATGTTTGAAGAACTGTGAAATTGAGTCCATATTTTGTAAATCAGAGGGGAGGAAGTTCCATAGTTGCGGAGCAGAGGTGCTGAATGCTCTGCCCTCATGGAAATGAGACAAAATCTTGGAGCAACCAGCCGAAGAGAAGAGGATCTGAGGGAGTGAGTGGGAGTAGCAACAGTCAGGAGTGCCGAGAGAAACGAAGGGGCAAGGTTGTGGAGGGCTTTGAAAGTTAAAATTAGGATTTTGTAAGTGATCCGGTGAGGTACTGGTAACCAACGAAGCTGCTGTAAGACTGGTGTAATATGGTGAATGGAGGGGGTTTGGGTTGTTATTAGAGTGGCTGAGTTTTGAACCAGTTGAAGCTTATGTAGGGTTTTTTTGAGGATGTCCAGAGAGAAGGGAGTTACAATAGTCAATATGGGAGGTGATGAGACTGTGGACCAGGATAGCTGTGGAGTAAGGGGCGAGAGCGGGATGAAGACGACTAATATTGCAGAGATGGAAATGGGAAAAGCTTTCTGGAGCTACTTAATGGGCGAAGCGGAAATGGAATACTATTGATGGCCTGGTCAAACTGAGGAGTTGTGCAATCTAATGGCCTTGGGAATGGATGACCTGTGGGAACGCTTGTTCCTACTCTGGGAACTTTTCAGTACCTTCACAGTCCACTGCAGAGGGTGAGAGCTGTTGAAAAGAAGCATGAAATCTGGCTGCCTCCACTAGTCCTCTGACTCTCATAACAATTACTTACCGGAGTATTTACAGTATGATCATCTTAACAGACTCTGTCATTTACCAAACTGAAACGCGTGACACGGCATTGAAGGGCCGGCTGAGCTGTAGAGGGAACTAAATCCTTCAAGGAAGCCTATCAGAGATCATCTTCTGGATTTAAAGAACACACACTGCAGCTTCTGCTCTACATCAACACCACGTTTCAGTTTTCCACAGTAAAGCTTTTACTCTTCCGCTCCATGTAACCAGCAAAAATAATGTGAAAGCATATGGATCATGACAGACCTTCTGGAATGGGTGCACACGTTGAGTGGAGTGACACTCTGTATATAAATGTTTCCTTATTGTCTTCACAATCGGCCAATCAGCTTTGTTTCTCTATTACTGAACCATGAAGAATGTTCAAGCGATAGTCATCAAATTTCTTCTTTAAAGGTTTCCAGTTTAAGCCCCTTATGTTATTTCTTTACAACCACAATTCTTTGAAAAGTATGTTCACAAAGAAAGAGTTTGATCCTGGCTCCTTTTTAAAAAAAAATATATATTTTTTATTAACGTGCTTACCAAATTTGTCAGTTTGGAAATCTGTTGTCAAATCAGAGGACTAAACCGTTTAGACAGTTTTCTGTGTGTTCCTGGGTAAAGAAGCACAGCTGAAATATTTACCTTAACCCGTGCCAAAGAATGAGCTGCAGAAACGTATGTGACCAGCCCCCCTACAATCCATCTGTTCAGCAGCTTGTTTTAAACCAGGTGTGGGCCCATAACACATAACACAAGCATTCCTGCTTGTTTTCCAATGAGCCCTGCTCTGGGATGTTCTAATTGGCTGAACACACCTGATCCAGATAGTCAGCCACCTGGAGAACTTGCGGGTACCCCCCCCGCTTTTAACTGTGCTGCACCTGAACACAGCAGCAAATTTACATATATTTCTGTAAAAATAGAGAACCCAGTTTTGCAATGATCAGCCCAAAGTCCAGTCTGAAAATGTCACGGTCAAAGTTTTCCTTTGGTAAGTATTGCAGGCAGAGATAAGTGCAACAAAAGGCTGATCTGCAAACTGTCCAACCGGACTGTTCTTTGATTCCTTTCAGCACTTTTGTCTTCTCAAAAAGCAAAATACTTTTTGTTGGGGCCTCTTCACTATAGCACTGCACCAGCATTAAATCACATGTTCAAGAGAGACTGGAGGAACACAGCTCAAACAGGACCAGAGAATATGATGGCAGATGTTCAGGCATCTTTATGTTACTCACAGTACAAAAACTGTTTAGCCTCCGATGCCACTCTGAAATGAGGAATCAATGGAGGCTATCACCCCACATCAACTACCCCAACAATAAGAGGAAGAAAAATCAAAGATGACCTTCCAAGAAACGATGAGATGCCCCCAAGCAAGAGTTGATAAAGTTGACTTCATTTCACAAGCTGTAGTAAATAATCAGTGATTTTTAGTTCCTGCTAATAAGAGAAAAGAACCAATGCCTTTCTCATGTGTGGAACAATGTTTATTCGGATGTCATAGTTTTCCATTTCTCAGGAATTAACCATGGTTGTAGAGCATGGATAGGTCGGGGAGACCGGTAAAAAGGTTGAGATGAATTAGCAAAACTTTGAATAAGAGTAATGTTCAGATTTTATGGTTTCATGACTTCTGACATGTAAACCTGATGAAGATTTTTCCAGATCACTGTATTCCACATTGTCTTCTGCTGTGATTTCACACTGAAACACAGGTCTGCAAATGAAATGTCTCCTAAACTTTCTTTTGGACCCTGGCTCTTCTGCTGTCAATAGAAATTGCATAATGGAACTGGACAAAAGTCCTGGTTCAAGTTGTTTGGTTCAATGTTGTCTTTGTTTACTATTTGTACACAAACAGCCTGAGAACTAGAAGTGAAGGCAGACTTCAACGGTCCTCTTGACTGGTGCAGGTTTGGGTTTTAACCAAGCAGACAGAGTTGTTCAGATGATGTTTAAAACAGCCCACCTCCCATTATACAACAGTAAGGAACCCATGACTGGAATCAGTTTTGCAATGTATTTGGAATGAAGCAGCTGAGCTCCTGTGGAACAAGAAGAGGATTTCAGAATGTCTCTGTTGCAAATATTAAATATTAGTTTATTAGGAAAGCTACATCTTATTGCAGATATGTTGCTCATGTCTACATTTGTAAAGATGTGGGATCATCATAAAGGCTAACTTCTGGCTACAGCATCTAAACAAGCGATCATAAATTCTCAAATCATGCAATAACACAAACCTCAAACATATGTAGACATCAGTCTAAAAGAGAAACGACTAAACAAATGATTTTCTGTTTAAATGTAATTTTTTTTTTTTAAATCGTTTGTTTCATATTCCCTCATCGTTCCTCTGTGGTCTAACACAAAAGTTTTTGTAGATATGTTTCATGAAGTTTCCAAGTGGGAGTGAAGTTGGTCTGACACTTCATGCACACCGGGCATGTGATGCACATGCCAGAACTCACTGAACAGACATTCCTGAACACACTGTAAGGATAGTGTTCACACAGGACTGTCGCCAGTCTACTTCTACTGCATGGACTCACAGTTGGAGACTTAGTGCAAAATGTAAAAATGGTGCATATCTTGCTCCAAACTTTCTTTCACAGCCCTATTTTGACATGAAAGGACTTGGTGTCAAATAATCCAATGATCAATTTCCAACCAGCTGACACTTCCATGTTTTGAAAAGGATGCAACCCATACATCACTACCAAATCAAAGTCCCTGTTTGGTCAAAGTTAATCTGGTTTAACTTTCAATGTGGGTTCAGTGGTTGCACGGTTTGTATGCAGAGCCCGAAAACTGATTTAAAAACTTGCATAGCGACGCTTGAATGTGAGAGTTTTGGACACAGAAGCCTGAGATGCTCATATTCACCTGTATTTACTTAGACCAGAGATGTCAGAATCCAGGCCTCGAAAGGCGGTGTCAAACATGTTTCCAACCAACATGCCACAGCGGTAACACCTTTCACTGATTCACACAGGTGGTTTGGCAGTGAAGCTCCTAATTGGCTAAACACATCTGATCCAGTTAATCAGCAGCAGTTATGGCAGGATTTCTGGAAAACCAGCAGGAGTCCGGCGCCTTGAGACCTGGAGTTTGACACCCGACAGACTTTTCATTATAAGTGGTCGCTTTGAACTGAGGTTGCTGAGGTTTATGTGAATGTAGCATTAGAAGAAAGTTGTTGATCAGACTTTTTTTCTGTTTTTTTTTTTTTTATTTTGTTACTGCTGCGTGTTTGTAAAGTTGTTAAAAAAATCAAGCTAACAGTGATGGTCGCTTCCATCCTGAGCAGCTTATTTTGAATTGCAGAGGTGATAGGCTGTCAAGTGTTTAATGCCTTACTGGTAGGTTTCTGTGTGGGGGAGAACATGTATGTTCTCTGTTGTTCACGTGTATCCTGTAATCTTCCACCCCCAGCATCCTGAATTGGAAGATTTCCTCCCTCCTTGGGGTTTACCTGGGCCTGGCGGGTGAAGTAGAGTGTGACACTTAAAGCTAATGCTCACGCACTTTCCTTGTCACTGTGGCGTTTTGCTCCACCTGGAGCAGCTCCCCTCAGTCTGTTTCATACAAACATCATCCTGGTGATCTTGTTTGAAGACTGTCTCCAATTGTGGCTTGTTGGCTTTAAATGCCGTTTATGGACACTGTGCAAGTCTAAGAGAAATGATACATTTGAAGAAATAAAGTCATTTAAAAAAATTTCCACTTTATGGTCAAAGATGCTTTTGTCAGCAGAGTCTGGCTCTGAAGGCCTTTCTGGACCTGCAGACTTCAGTTTGGTTTTGTTATGGTGCTATTACTGAGGTGTGTGCACACCGTTGGTGTTATAGATTGAGAGTATTTCTCCTGTGCTTATGCACCATGCAGGTGAACATGTGACAAATGAAATGGGAATTATCACTAGAATTCATAAAATACATTGAATGGTTAGGCCTCTGCAGCAAAAAAAGTCTCAAATTTCCTACTGTCTGTTCAGATATCTCCTGTTTTTATATATTTCTACACAAAGATGTCTATAACATTGTTGAGTTTTGAATAAACATCTACAGTGTATTGATGCGAATATGCATCAAACCACTTCTGCTTCAAAATTACAACAATTTAGCATCTACTTGAAAGCAAAAACACAAGTTAAACTATTTTTTTTATAGCTGGAAATAAATTCAAGCACACAGATGAGTCAGACCTACAGAAGTCTGGATCCTTGGTTCCAAAATGTATTCCAGAGC
Source organism: Adrianichthys oophorus (assembly GCA_036245035.1). Taxonomy (NCBI): domain Eukaryota; kingdom Metazoa; phylum Chordata; class Actinopteri; order Beloniformes; family Adrianichthyidae; genus Adrianichthys; species Adrianichthys oophorus. The sequence continues at coordinate 23,924,901 of BSAI01000012.1, read as the reverse complement.
AGTAAGCTCATCAGGTCTTTCAGCTGAAAACTCTTCAGTCTGCATGTAGTGTAAATGATGTCCAGCTTTAACTCAGGAAAAAGTGCAAAAGATAAGGACATGCTCCCACAATCAACAGAAATGCTTGACGTTTGCAGAGGAAGTGTTCATTGGTTGACTTTCAGAGACTGCAGAGTCTTGACTAGTTTTAGTTGTAATTGGCGGACCTCTACCTGGTTTATAGGATGCTTAAAGACTGATAAAATCCAATCCAAATGTCTCAGTGGAACCCTTAGAGGTGAGTCTGTTGGGTTTTCTGATACTTAGACAGCACTTGTGTAGATACTTGGAGTTGGAGGAGGGCATTCTCAAGTGTACAGCCATGGTGTCCATCCATGTTCAGGAATGAGTGTGTTATCTGAATATGTGTGGCAGACTGATGCTGGTTTCATTTAGGTCAAGTCCCACCAGCTGTTACACAAAAAGGCAACTGTTTGTAACCTAATTCAAAATGAAGGTAACTGCAGCCAGGTTAGCCAACCAAGTAACCATCAGGGGGCTGGTGACAAAATCAACTCTGTCTCCACTCCACAGTCCAACTTCACTATAGAAATCAGCATCTGTACAATGTGATTGCAAAACCTCTCCCTCTAAGGTTAAAATAAATATCCATGAGTTATGCTGGAGATGGTTTCATGAACTGACTTGTCTTCTATTGAGTTTGTCTTGCACCAGAATAGGAACACGGTCCATACAACACTTCTGAGCGTGCTCCAAAATGCATAGAGGTGCTCGCTCAATTTCCAGAGATGTCATGTTCAACCGTAATGGTGATAACTGGAAAGATATTTTTTTTAAAAAATCAGTTTATTAAAAATAAAGTTTTTACATTTTAAAATGACCCTTTAACATTCCTTTGGGTCGCATGACCCAGGGGTTCATCTGTGTCACACAACCACACCAGAGTTTATCAATTTACTATAACTGCAGCTGCTTCAGGGAACATTTGATGGTTTAACCAACCCGATTTACCTTCTAATACTGAAAGACAAGCTTGGATGCACTCTTCTGTTCATCACAGAGACAGACAACCCCACACTCACATTCACTCCTAAGAGAGGATTTAGAGTCAACAATGAACCTGTGAAGCATGTTTTCAGACTTTGGGAGGATGCTGGAGAAAACCTACGCGTGCACGGGGAGAACATGCCAACTCCACAAAGAAAGGACCCGACTGAGATTTGAACCAGAGCATTCTTGCTGTGAAGCAAAAGTGTTATGTTGCATGAATTACAAACATTAATCTCATAACCAAATATAAAATTCAGATAAATCCAAACAAAAATGGAAAAGTTTGAACAAACAAACAAACATAAAGATCATTTTTGACTTCAACTTGCAGCCAAAATGTTTTCACAGATATCAGGATTTATTTTATCATGCCATTCTTTATTTAAAAGATATACATCCATGCTGGCTTCTCTTCTCATTAGGAGCTGAGGTTGAAACCCCTCTACCCACCACCACCACCCTCAGCCGTTCCAGGCACCGAAGCCTCTGTAGTGTCTGCGTTTGCAGAGATAAAAATGCTTCATCTGATAAGCATTGCTGCATCAGCTGCTCGTGCTTCAGATAAGCCGGTCATCATGTTTCAACAGTAAAGAGTCCTGGAGACTCTTTTTCTTCTTCTTTTTTTGTTCCTCATTGTCTGCTTCATTTTTGTGGAGAACAGAGCCATTATTCCCCATCAGAGGGATTTGTCTCCGGAACACAGCTCACACAAATGGATGCAGTTCTTCGCCTGTCACCTCTGTTCATTTTACATAAAAGCTATTGTGTTCCAGCTTTCATGATGTGTTGGATTATCCAGCCTCTCTCCTCTTTGAAGAGATGATTGAGGTTCATTAGTCATCTGAGAGCTGGAGCTTTAAGAAACAGAAAGAGGACACATTATTCTCTAGAAATATATAACAAAGACTTTTTACAGCAGCATGTTTTGTAACAAAAATATGGGAAATTCATTATTGTTATTTTTACAAGAACTCTGTCTATCAAACTGGCATGTAAGGGTTTTTACACAGAAGCTCTGAGGAACTGCGACATGCATGTGTGCTGTGCACCATGCAGCCTGCAGCAACTGGTTGGCCCATTATTGGCGTGTGGATGCTGTTGGGTCTTAATAATAAAAAGTTTCATGCTAATCATATCCCTGCATCAATTTAAAGCAAGCCTTTCTTCTGAAGTGGATCTTCCTAATGTGAGCTGATACTTTGACCTAACTTAAATACTTCAGAATAACCCTAACTTTTTTCTTTGATTGTAGTTTTAGGTAATGAAGTTGTAAATAATCCTCTTTGGTGACGAGCATGGGTGACTTGATGTTTGAATAATTGTGGGACTTATGTTGAACAGCAGACAGGTGCGTACACAGGAGACGTGCTGCTGCTGATGGTCTCAGAGGTTAAAGTTCTGTTTGGGAGGAGTTTGGTGAGGCTGTGGAAATGACATGGCTCACAATAGATTAGGGACATAGTGAACAACTCTGTGCATGTTGTAAACAGTGTTTGTTTTTGTTTCACTTCACAGATTTTCAGGATTGGGAGGTGATTGTATTGTGGTGATAGACACACCTCATTTAGTGTTTTCCACATAATGTATGTACAGTGTTTCTTATTTATTGGGGCCAAAACCAGATAATTCTGACAGAAAAACCTTTTCGATGTGGCATCAATGTCAACATTCTGTGAATCTAAAAAGCTGATTTTGTCAATAAGTCATTCCAAGTTCATCATTTAAACAGACACGAACACACAACATCACTTAAGAGACGAGCAGGCAGACACCGACGTGAACGTTTGCAGTACAAGACCGTGTGACCTGGACAACGCAGCAATGGTCTACCGTCCTGTTAATGATGAATGTCGGGTCACCTCGCACAGAAATGATGGTCATCAGTGTTGCTGGAGAAAGAGAACGATACGCCGAGGTCAACACGGTTCACAGGGTTGACTTTGGTGGAGGAGATGCAACAGTCTGGACAGGCATCACCAGTCAGAACAAAACCCATTTGGTCCTTGTAGATGGTCCAGTTACTGCATGTTCTTACCTCAAAGACATCATAAAACCATCATCATCCTCTGAACCCACCAGAACACCCCCAACTTTCTGTTCATGGAGGATAATGCTCCTTCACAAGGTGCCAGAATTGTCCCAGTTGGACTTCAGGATGTGAGAGTGTCTGCTATGATATGGTCAGCAATGACCTCTGACCTGAATGAAAATGTTTTTTTCTCATTCATTATTGGTAATATTTAAGGGAACTTTTATGTGTTTCATTAAAATTCAGACCAAATAGGAACAGCATTTGTAAATAATATCCATAACTTGTGGATAATATATTTCTGATCTTCATTTTGTCAGATACCTTTGGATAAAACAGGACAGAGTAACAAGAGTGACTCTGCAGAGACAGATGATGCTGTAACCAGGTTATGTTTAGGCTATGTTTTTAGTGTTTTGCTCAAATTGTGCAGACAATTTTGACCTGATTTTATTTATTAATCAATTTAATCTTGCATAAAATAACAAGTCATGTCAATTTAATTCATTTTGAATGATTACACTCACCTTGTGTGAGAATAAATGTCCCTGCATATCGATGTCTGAATAGCAGATCAAGTTTAAATGTTCAGTCTTCAACCTGTTCAGAGTAAACGAGATCTGCTCAATCAACAAACTGCCAGCGATCACAAGAGGTTCCACCCTTTGGTTCTGCATCACTTCAGCACACTTTGAATGGATCCTCAAGTTTCGGATTTTGGCGCCGCAGGGCATTGCTGTGAATCAACCAGAGCTCTATGGAAGGAGCTGTTGATTGTAGTAGAGAGGTCAACTCTCGTCTTTCAGGGACAGTTATAGCTGTCTATGTTGGAGAGCCGGGCCAATAATTAAGCTTTAGACTTAAAGGGAGCATTTTCAGTGGAGTTCCAGCTGTAGAACCAGTGTTCTTTCACTGCAAAAACAGGCTCTTAAAAATAAGTTAAAAACAAAATTCTGACCCCACTGGGCAAATTTTCTTTAAATGGTCTCACCAAAAATTCTTATTTTAGGAAAAAAATTCTAGTCGCTAAGACATGTTTTCTCATACTCATATTATTTTCCTATTGAAAACATTTGTTGATAAGATTCAAGATTTTTTGTGATTCCCCATCCTAGAATGTCCCTCCATTTTTTTTTTTTTTTTTTGGTTGAAGGAGAAGCACAATCCAAGAAGTTAAGTTAACCAATTTTATTTGAAGATGGAGAAGATCTGGAGACCATTTTCTCTGTACCCCTCCCACACAGTCTGAGTCAACCCGTCCTTGGATTTCGCCTTGCAGACATGCAGGTGGTGTTTCCTGATTTGACTCTTACAGGTCATTTGATAAGCTCAGTGGCCTTGTGGTAGAGTGTCTGCTCTGAGACTGGAAGGTTGTGTTTGAATCCAGGCTGAGTCACACCAAAGACTAAAAATGGGACTCAGTGCCTCCCTGCTTAACACAGCATTATGGGCTTGGATTGGGGGGTTAAATCACCATATGGTTCCCGGGCGCGGCTGTGGCTGCAGCTCATCGCTCCCCTAGGGCATGGATCAGATCCAGAGAAAAATAATAGAACTTGTCTGAATGCTAGTTCCATAGCCAGCGCTGCATACATTTAGACCTGGAACCAAAAGATCTGACTTTCAAAAGAAAAAACGCAACAAATCCAAGTAAACATGTTAGCATTAAAGGGATTAGCAGTTATTTTTTTTATCTTACTGTGAAACACTTACGGGAAAACCTAAGGGTTTTAATCGTTAATCATTCTTTCAGGTCAGAGTATAGTGGTGCTCAGGTGAAGGAGGTCTGGTTTTTGGATCAGCCGAGCGACAACACTTACATCACTACATTTTTTTGTGTTTTTGTTTCAGGCATTCAGTCTATCCACACAAAAGCTGTTTTAATGGAATTCTTTTCAATACCAACCGTCTGTACTGATGTGAGCGTAGCTGCTTCCATCTCACCTCTGGTTTGTCTCTGCAGTGTCCTCCCCATGAAGCAAGGTATCCTTCTGGGACACTACTTGGGAGCCTTCAACCTAATGGACACGTTCAGAGGACGCAACCAGAAACGGGACTGAAGACAAAATGAAGAGGAGAGCTGAGAGGGAAACACGCACTACTCCAGTCAATATGTTTTAATGATAATCGTCAGCATACTTCCATCCAGTCCACATAGACTGGACTTTCACAGACTTCCTTCGTGTCACCATTCATACTCAGACTTCTGTATGCCAATTGTAATATTGTTCTTTTTATGCTTTTATTCAACAAAACCACTTATTTAAAAACAATTATGACATTTTTATGACTGATAAATGATGGATTCTTGTTGTTTTTCCGTATAAATGCTATTCAATTCAGAAATATTTCAGATACTTCAAAGTTTCCACTTTTTTCATTCTGTTAGCAATGACTTTTTTGAGATTCATTCTTTTTATTTCTTATGCATATTTATTTGAACATAAGAAGGATTTCTTTATTCTAGTAAAGTTTGTTTGAGTTTCCTCCACTTTCATTTCAATCATTAAAAATGCCATTTGCAGTTGAGAGGACAAAAAAATCTCAGTTTAACCAGATTACACTCAGAAACTGAATCTACTCTGTAGGAAGTGCGATGCAGCTTCTCAAGGTTTTAAATAAAAACCACCTCAAAGCTTCATTGTTTTCTTTATCACAGAAAAAAATAGGAGATTCTTGTCCATATTTTAATTACATTTATTAAACAGTTTATTAAAAATGTATTAAATATCTATTAAACAGCATATAATCTAACTTTTATTTTACGGTGGCGCAGTGGTTAGCGCTCTTGCCTCACAGCGAAAAGGCCCCCAGTTCAAGTCCTGGTTGGGGGACCTTTCTGTGTGGAGTTTGCATGTTCTCCCCGTGCAGTAGTTTTGCCTCAGAGTTTATAGTCATCCTTGACAAATGTTCCCGTCAATGACGCTTTGACGGTTTTTGTCAAGTGAAAAGCTGGACTCCATGCAGGTCTCTGCAGCAGGGAGCTGTAACAGTTGCAGTCTGGGTATCTGAGTCGCAGGGATGAAAGGAACAAGGACTTCTGGGAAATAGATGTAGTCTGAAGGGGAGCATGTGTTGCTCAAAACCTTAATCTTCAGTACCTTCACATTGGATAGAACCTTCTCAGTTCTCAGCTCATTCTAATCCACTTAGTTCTTTTCTCAAAATAACTTGGATGCTTCAGCACAACACCATGCATGGCAAATGGCTTTACTTGTATAGCGCTTTTTCTGCCTTCCCTGAAGGCCCAAAGCACTTTACAGTCACAGTCCCATATTCACACACTGATGGAACAGTGTGCTGACGAACACTGGCACCAACCTTCCACCAGAGGCAATGCAGGGTTCAGTGTCTTGCCCAAAGACACTTCGACACATGGGTGGGCATCAAACCTGCAATTTTCCTATCAGAGGTCAGCTGCTCGACCGCTGCACCACGACGACCCCACATGGATCACCTGCAGATGCTCATATCTCTCCCAAAACTGTTTACCTGTGTAATGTATTAAAATAAAACAATTGAAATTGGATCAAAGCAACGAGAAATGATATTCTGTTGTGAAAAAGTAAAAGTTAGTTTGGAAATTTGACAATGTTTTGAAAATGTCATTTCAGTTTCAAGAACTGAGCAAAACCAACGGAGAAAAACCGTAAGCATTTTCCACAACTTAGACATTTTCTTCGTTTTTCTTCATATTTTACTCCCCTCATACCTAAGTTGCATGAAACTAGAAGAATGATACAAAAGTTTGTTAGATTATTAGTCCTTCTGGAAGCAAAGCCAAGTTTAAAGAGAACAGGTTCTATCAGAACATCTTGAGTTATCTGCTCCAGCCGGGGTCTGATTGACAGTTATTGCCATGTGGGTTAATCTGCATGAGAGCTTCTGATAAGGTCATTCTTTCACAGCAAGTTTTCGCAGAATCATTTTCTTTTTCCTTCATAGCGAAAAATGTTTTATTGACAATAATCAGAAACTTTTCATGAATGGCTGAGTCAATAGAAGTGTTTGGTTTTTTTGTGTGTGTTTATTTCTATGTGAACCGCCACCTTAACGTGGTGGAGGGGTTTGAGTGCTCGAGTGATCCCAGGAGCTATGCTGTCTGGGGCTTTGGCTCCTGGTAGGGTCTCCCATGGCAGACAGGTCCTGGGTGACGAGCCAGACAAAGAGCGGTTCACAAACTCCTTCATGAGCAGAAAAAACATTGATTCCGTTACGTCGCCCGGATTGGCGTTACCGGGGCCTTACCCTGGAGCCAGGCCTGGGGTTGGGGCTCGCAGGCGAGCGCCTGGTGGCCGGGGCTCCTCCCACGGGCCCCGGTCGGGTAAAACCCTAAGGATCGACGTGGGATCACTCCCGAGTGGGCCCACCACCTGCAGGAGAGCTGTGAAGGGGCTGGTGCAATGTGGTCTGGGTGGCAGTCGAGGGCGAGTGCCTTGGCGGCCTAAACCCCGGTCATGTAACTTGGCTTTTGGGACATGGAACGTCACCTCTCTGGGAGGGAAGGAGCCTGAGCTTGTGCGAGAGGTTGAGAGGTACCGGCTAGATATAGTTGGGTTCACCTCTACGCACAGTCTGGGCTCTGAAACTCAGTCTCTCGAGAGGGGTTGGACTCTCTACCATTCTGGAGTTGCACATGGTGAGAGGCGGCGGGCTGGGGTGGGCTTACTCGTGAGCCCCCAGCTTAGCCGCTGAGTGTTGGAGTTCACCCCGGTGGACGAGAGAGCTGTGTCCCTCCGCCTTCGGGTGGGGGACAGGTCTCTGACTGTGGTTTCGGCTTATGGGCCGAACAGCAGTTCGGAGTACCCAGCTTTCTTGGTGTCCCTCGGAGGGGCACTGGAAAGCGCCCCAACGGGGGACTCCATTGTCCTCCTGGGTGACTTCAATGCCCATGTGGGCAATGACAGTAGCACCTGGAGAGGTGTGATTGGTAGGAACGGCTTCCCTGATCTGAACCCGAGCGGTGTTTTGTTGTTGGACTTCTGTGCTCGTCATAGTTTGTCCATAACAAACACCATGTTTGAGCACAAGGGTGTCCATCAATACACGTGGCATCAGGACACCCTCGGCAGGAGATCAATGATCGACTTTGTTGTCGTTTCAGGCGATCTTCGGCCGTGTGTCTTGGACACTCGGGTAAAGAGAGGGGCAGAGCTGTCCACTGATCACTACCTGGTGGTGAGTTCATTGGCGGGGAAGGAGGCCGGAAAGACTTGGCAGACCCAAACGTACTGTGAGGGTCTGCTGGGAACGTCTGGCTGAGCCCTCCGTCAGGGAAGTCTTTAACTCCCACATCCGGGAGAGCTTCAAACAGGTACAGAGGGAGGCTGGTGACATTGAGTCTGAATGGACCATGTTCTCCACCTCCATTGTCTCTGCTGCTGTTCGGAACTATGGTCGCAAGGTCTCTGGTGCCTGTCGTGGCGGCAACCCCCGAACCTGTTGGTGGACACCGGAAGTAAGGGACGCCGTCAAGCTGAAGAAGGAGTCCTATCACGTCTGGCTGACTTGTGGGACTCCAGAGGCAGCTGACAGGTATCGGCAGTCCAAGCGAGCTGCGGCTCAGGCTGTAGTAGAGGCAAAAACTCGGTCCTGGGAGGAGTTTGGTGAGGCCATGGAGAAGGACCATCGGTTGGCCTCGAAGAGGTTCTGGCAAACCGTCCGGCGCCTCAGGAGGGGGAAACAGTTTTCTGCAGGCACAGTTTTCAGTGCAGGTGGGGAGCTGTTGACTTCTACTGGGGACATTGTCGGGCGGTGGAAGGAATACTTCGAGGATCTCCTCAATCCTGCTGACACGCCTTCTCTTGAGGAAGCAGAGGCTGGGAGCCTTGGGGTCGGGCTGTCCATTACCCAAGCTGAAGTCACCGAGGTAGTCAACAAGCTCCTCGGTGGCAAGGCAGCGGGAGTGGATGAAGTCCGCCCTGACTACCTCAAGTCTCTGGATGCTGTGGGAGTGTCTTGGTTAACACGTCTCTGCAGCATCGCGTGCCAGTCGGGAACAGTACCCCTGGACTGGCAGACAGGGGTGGTGGTTCCCTTTTTCAAGAAGGGGGACCGGAGGGTGTGCTCCAACTACCGGGGAATCACACTCCTCAGCCTCCCTGGGAAAGTCTATGCCAGGGTACTGGAGAGGAGAGTCCGGCCAATAGTCGAACCTCAGATCGAAGAACAACAATGCGGTTTCCGTCCTGGTCGTGGAACTGTGGATCAGCTCTACACCCTGTCTAGGGTGCTAGAGGGTTCATGGGAGTTCGCTCATCCTGTCCACATGTGTTTTGTGGATTTGGAGAAGGCGTTCGACTGTGTGCCCCGTGGTGTCCTGTGGAGGGTACTTTGGGAGTATGGGGTCCGGGGGGCCTTACTCAGGGCTGTCCGGTCTCTGTATGACCAGAGCAGGAGCTTGGTCCGCATAGCTGGCACTAAGTCAGACCTGTTCCCGGTGCATGTTGGACTCCGGCAGGGCTGCCCTTTGTCACCGGCTCTGTTCACAGTCTTTATGGACAGAATTTCTAGGTGCAGCCAGGGTCCGGAGGGGGTCTGGTTTGGGAACCACAGGATTTCCTCTCTGCTCTTTGCAGATGTTGTTGTCCTGTTGGCTTCATCGAGCCAGGACCTCCAGCATGCATTGGAACGGTTTGCAGCCAAGTGTGAAGCGGCTGGGATGAGGATCAGCACCGCTAAGTCTGAGGCCATGGTTCTCGACCGGAGAAAGGTGGTTTGCCCTCTCTGGGTGGGTGGAGTGCTCCTTCCCCAAGTGGAGGAGTTTAAGTATCTTGGGGTCTTGTTCACGAGTGAGGGAAGATCGGAGCGTGAGATCGACAGGCGGATTGGTGTTGCGTCCACCGTCATGCGGTCGCTGTACCGGTCCGTCGTGGTGAAGAGAGAGCTAAGCCAGAAAGCAAGGCTCTCAATTTACCGGTCGATCTACGCCCCAATACTCACCTATGGTCATGAGCTCTGGGTCATGACCGAAAGAACGAGGTCCCGGATCCAAGCGGCTGAAATGAGCTTCCTCCGTAGGGTGGCTGGGCGCTCACTCAGAGATAGGGTGAGAAGCTCGGTCACCCGGGAGGGGCTCGGAGTCGAGCCGCTTCTCCTCCAGATCGAGAGGAGCCAGTTGAGGTGGCTCGGGCATTTGGTTCGGATGCCCCCTGGACGCCTCCCTAGAGAGGTGTTCCGGGCATGTCCCACTGGGAGGAGGCCCCGGGGAAGACCCAGGACACGCTGGAGAGACTACATCTCTAGACTGGCCTGGGAACGACTCGAGGTCCCCCCAGAGGAGCTGGAGGAAGTGGCCGGGGAGCGGGAAGTCTGGGCATCTTTACTGAGACTGCTGCCCCCGCGACCCGGTCCCGGATAAGTGGAAGAAAATGGATGGATGGATGGATGGATGGATGGATATTTATTTCTATGTGAGCTTTCGTTTCATGAAAGTTGAATGTAAAGACTGATTGTGATGCAAACAGGAACCATCCAGAGATGTGGTCTGCAAAATGCTGCCATCTAGAGGTAGTTACACTAAATGCATCCATGCAACCATCAAAAATACCTCACTGCGTTGATCATGCTCTATTTTCTATCATTTGTTAGTAATGAATGACTGCTTGGATGGATGGATGTCAAATGTGTGCTCTATTATATGAATTAATCTTTTATTTGTGTTTATATTTTGGTTTTTAAAGTTGTTTTACTTTGTATTTATGTTTAAATCGGTGTTGTTTTTAGTTTGTTACTTACATTGTAAGTGTTTTGTAAGTTTAGGATTTTGAATGTGTAGCATTGCATTCATTTGTTTTTCTTGTACTCACAAAGATAATTTGACCTCTGATTTGTCAGTCTCAATCCAGTGGGCCCTATAGACACCTCCAGGATTTAAACTCTGCTTTCTGACATTTATTACTGCATTAGATATTATTGTGAAGACAGCACAGTGGCTCAGTGGATTTTGACAAAACAACTTGACACTTTGACCTGACTTCATCAGAAATCCTATTGTGTAATGTGTGTTTTATTGAAAGATTTTCCTGGAACGGAATTCTTTAAATCCCTTCCATGATGTGCTCTTAGACAAAAAGTGTTTTTTTAAAAAGCATTTTCCTGCAGAGAGATGAAAAACTCTAAATTCCTGCGAGAATGAATGCTTATGAATGAATGGCAATACGAGCCATTTGTGAGAGAGAGACAGAGAGAATTTATTACAGACTCATAGTCCGATCAGTTAATAAAAATACGCAACCATGAAAACAGTACTTTTAGTACATTGCCAAGAATACACAGGAATAGTACAATAGTAAAAGTACACAGAAAAGATTAAAATAGTTGAAAATACATTACTTAAAAAGCACAATATAAATTAATTAAAGAGGGAGCTAAGAAATCAGCTCCTTCAGTGTTTCTAGATATTAGATGGAAAGCAAATGGTACTAAACTTGAAGTCATGTATTGACAAAATAAGAGTGTTTTTTTGTAGAATTCAGCCTACAAATGTACTTCAATGTGAGGGTGCGCAGTATAGCATGTAAAGTTTGAATTCTCTGAGAAACAAACAGCTCACTCGCATTTGTTCATCTGGGTTTTTTAAAGAGCACTCTTAAAGCATCATTGTGTGCCACCTGCAACTTTCTCGTCTTGGCTGTCTTGTAGTTCGCCCAAAGATGTGCTGTGTACAGAGGGGAACAGAAAACTTAAACCAAGTCAGCTTGACGCCTTCTGAACAAAAGCCAAACTTTTGTGAGAGGGTGTTGGCTTGGCCATACAACACTCACTGTCTGTAAATATCAGCATCATCAGCCCTGTCCTCCGCAGGTATACTGCATGCCCAAGATACTTTATTTTAGCAGAACACGTCAACACAGCATTAGAAAGGTAGAAGTCAGGGAATTTCACATTTTTGTCTTCTTTTTTTCTATGAATCATAATTGTACTTTTTCTGGCATTCAACCATCCTTTTTTTCAGCTTTTCCCTTCAGGGATCGCCACAGTGAATCAGCTTCCTCCATCTAACCCTGTCTTCTGCATCCTCTACTCTAACACCAGATACCTTCATGTCTTCATTCACTGCATCCATAAACCTCCTCTTTGGTCTTCATCTAGACTTCTTTCCTAACAGCTCTAGACTCAGCATCCTTCTATCAATATATTCACTGTCTCTCCTCTGAACATGTCTGA
>BSAI01000012.1:23869345-23912254 GCA_036245035.1 Adrianichthys oophorus | reverse complement strand
CATGAAGCCTTCATAGCGCCCTCCCGCCTCCGCGCACAGAGCCGTGATCCGCTGCGCGCGCGTCATGAACGAACCCGAGCTCAGCGAGCTCCCGGATGAGTCGGAGCGGCTTCAGCCGTACGTGTGCCGCCTGAGGCAGGCAGCGGAGCAGAGCGGGGGCCTCGCCGGACCCCCCCTCTCAGACGGCTTCCTCATCAAGTTTCTGCGCGCCAGAGATTTTGACGTGGAGCTGTCTCTGAAGGTAAGGAGTCTGGGGGGGTTGCACACAAACACAGAAACAGAGAATGAGACTGGCTGGGAAAAGGTCTGCAGGTCCAGCTGTCAGAACCTCAGGACATCCGGATGGTCCAGCTGCTGTCAGTCAGAAACTGGTTCTCCTCCACGGTTGAGACTTTTGAGCAGCTACAGGTTTCTGTTTACTGTGCTGTTCTGAATTGTGAGCAACCTGACCTTAACATATTCAGTGATAATGATAACAACCTGCAAGATGACATCGACCCCGATCAATTATTTTCCACTGTTAATCTGGACTGCAAATATTACAGTATAGATGACTTTAAAAACTCTGTTAACCCTGAAGGAAGACTGTCAATCATCCACTTTAACAGCAGAAGCATGTACACTAACTTTGGAGACATCAAGGATTATCTACAAAATCTGGAATGTTCCTTTAACATCATAACCATATCAGAATTAGAAACTTGGTTCATCAACAAAAAAGACACTGATTTTGAATTGGAAAACGATGAACTTCATTATGTCAACAGAGTAAACAAAAAAGGTGGAGGAGTCGCAATCTATGTGCAGAAAAATATGAAGTTACAGTAATTGATAAAATGTCAGTTGCAGTGGATGAAATACTGGAATGTATTTCTATTGAAATCTGTAATGAATCAGGGAAGAATGTCATTATAAGCTGTATATACAGGTCACCAGGGTCAAGCCTAGAAGTGTTCAGTGACTGGATGGATAAAATGTTTCACTCTCTAAATAACAAAACTTTGTTTATTTGTGGAGATCTGAATATAGATCTGATAAACCCCAGCAAACATAAAGCAACAGATGGCTTTATCAGCAGAATGTACAGTATGAGTTTATATCCAACCATAACAAGACCCAGCAGAATCACAGCTCACAGTGCTACTCTTATTGATAATATATTTACCAATAATATAGAAAACACTCATATGAGTGGACTCATGATAGCGACATAACTGATCATTTACCAGTTTTCACACTATTTGATCACACTATTTGAAGAAAACAATTTGTCCAGATTAATGAATTTACATCAAAGACCAAGGAGATAAGTAGTGGTGTCCCCCAAGGATCAGTTCTAGGCCCGCTGTTATTCAATATTTACATAAATTATATATTCAATGTTTCAAAACTTTTAAAACTCATTTTATTTGCTGATGACACAAATATATTTTATTCTACAGACAATCAAAGGGAACTTATCCATGTGGTGAACACAGAACAAAATAAAATCATGGATGCATTACAATAAAATATCTTTGAACCTTGAAAAAACCAAAGAGATGTTTTTTGGTAATTACAAGGCCAATACACAGCTCTCAGTTACAATAAAATGACGTCTTAATAGAAAACATCACAGAAATCTAATTCTTGGGGATTGTAATCGATAACAAATTAAGTTGGAAGCTACACATCAGACACATACAAACTAAACTTTCAAAAAGTATTTCAATCATAAATAAATCTAAATACATGTTAGAATACAACTGTCGATACTTATTATACTGTTCCTTAATATTACCATATTTCACCTATTGTATAGAAATTTGGGGTAATAATTCTAAAAGTTCACTACATCTTCTCTTTTTACTTCAAAAACGAGCCATCAGAATTGTACATAAAGCCGGTTACCTTGATTAAACTAACAATTTATTTTATCAATCCAGACTTTTAAAACTGTATCACCTTGTTGATTTTTACACCGCCCAAATTCTATACAGAGCTAGTGGAAAAACATCACCATTGAATATCCAAAAACAGTTCTTAGAAAACGAAGGAGGTTACAAACTGAGGGGATGTTGGAACTTCAAGATCAAATTGATGAGAACCGCAGAGAAAAGTTTCTGTGTGGATCTAAACTTTGGAAGTTAAGTAATGAGCTCAAACAATGTTCAAACATCCAAAAATTCAAGAAAATGTATAAAGAAACTCTAATTTCACAATATGAAGATAAGAAGAGTTAAAGATCAGCTGGTGTCTGAAAAATTTCAAATATGTGGAAGTGTGAACTTGAATGTGCTGAAATAATCAAGGAAACAAAAAAGGAAAAACATTTTTTTTACATTAAGTCAATTAAAAAAAGTAATACTTGATTTTATCCACATTTGACTAAAGTAAACTTCACGAATACTTTGATAAATTAGCTGATAAGTGTAACTGAAAGCTTTCTGGAACAGAGTTGGAGCTCAAAGATGTATCTAGAAAAGTCACATTTCGCCATGAACAGGTGGTGAAGAAGCCAATATGAAGGAGACTGACTAGGTTTGGTGACAGACACTAAAACATTTAATAAATAAACGGAAACATTACAAAACTAACATGAGAGTGATAAAGCAGATGACCAAGCAATGACAAACTGAAAATCAGTCGTGAAAAAAGCGCTTCGTTTTGTAACAGACTTTAGTGCAAACACTGTTGACTTAGCTGGAAAAAAGCCAGACTCGGCTGCACGCCACAATTCTGTAAACTGAACTAAAAGCTGTGTGTTCTGCTGCAGCCCCATAACAATAGAATTGTGCCTCTGCAGTTGGATAAATGCTTTTCAAAAGATAATTTTTAAAAAAGAGGTTTGCCTTTGTGTCCGGAGATTATAAAATAGGGCAATAACATCCTTCTGTTTTATTTTTGTTAGTGTGACAGGTTTCATCTCTCCTACAGTCATCTTTTCTTTAGTTTTCCTGTTTTCTGTCCACCGTCAGCACAGAGAGCTGACAGCACAGAGATTTCTGCTCAGCTGCAGGCATGTCAGTAATGACAGAACCATCTGAGGCATACTGCAGCTGTGTCAGCTCATCTCTTTGCCTGGACCACTACTCTCTGAAATGAGACGATCCTCATCGGCCCACAACCATCTATGGATCACTTTAAAGGAAACAGAACCAGAGGGGGAGAGGCTGAAGCCTCACTCAGAGCTCAGGCCTGTCAGTTCATTCAGCTCTCATTTCTGTGTTCACGTTTAAGCTGAATCCAGCTGACCACCAATGACTCTGTCATTGTTAAATCTTTCCTTTTTCACATTCTATTGCTTTTGACCTTAAATTTATCTTCTTACTTTGCACCTGTAAACAAAGCTGTAGACCACATGTCCCCTATGTGAGGGGGCCTTTTCCTGGTTCTTTAATTGAATATTGCTAATTGCATCTGCTTTGTGGTTCCACACATTTATTTCTTAAAAGGTTCAACCATCACTTTACTATGTCCTAAACAAATTAGATGGTGTTCCGCATTAAAGTTCAGAAATATTTGTAGTTCAACGGAAAACTGAAGATGGCGCAGTCTTCTGTAAACAGTAGGACTGTGCACTTGATCTGAGTTCTAAAACTAAGTTTGTGGATCTAAACAAACCTCGTTGTTTATTTAACTTTTCATCTTCATACTGAGGGCATCTCTTTTGTCTCACGTCTGAGTTTTACAGTTTTTTTTTAAATCTGCGTTAGAGTCAGATTTAATAAAAGTATTTTTGAACTGGTTTGAGTGTTAAAGTAGGAAAGAATTTCATTGCATGGGTTGTTGGTAAATTGTTCAGGAATTATTTGCAAATGCTAATATTGAGTTTCATTCATTCATTCATTGTCCAAGCCGCTTTATCCCTTTCGGGGTCATGGGGTTGCCGGAGCCTAACCCGGCTACTCATGGGCGAAGGCAGGGTACACTCCTGGACTGGTTGCCAGTCTGTCGCAGGGGCCACAATCACACACCCATGCACACTCACATTCACACCTAGGGACAATTTACAGTAACCAATTAACCTATGAAGCATGTTTTTGGATGGTGGGAGGAAGCCGGAGTACCCGGAGAAAACCCACGCATGCACGGAGAGAACATGCAAACTCCACACAGAAAGGTCCCCCAGCCAGGACTTGAACCGGGAACCTTCTTGCTGTGAGGCAAGAGCGCTAACCACTGCGCCACCGTGCAGCCCCTAATATTGAGTGTTAAGGGAAAAGTTTTTAGGAATGACCCAGTCCCACTCCAACCACATGTTCTTCTTTTCTAAAATCGTTCCAACTAGTCTTTTAATTATGACTGTGCAGTTTTTAGCCAAAATCAAAAAGACTTTTTAAGAAATATTTTATGCCCAGCGGCAAAATCTCATTAGAAATACAACTCTTGTTTGTGGGCGGGACTGTTGGTTCGGAGTGAAGAGGAGAGACTTTGGCACACCCATTTCAGTAATTGCGTCAATAACCTGAACTTTTTCAATCATCTGCTTTCTGTTTCAATGGGATTTAAATTAAGAAATAATCAGAAACACAGTTTTAATCATACATTCTTTCATAGAGGCCCTCTTTTCTCTATGAGAAAAATGCTTCAAGTACATGTTTAAAACACTAAAAAGACCATTTTCATTGGAGTGGGTCCCCCCAGTGTCAGGCTGGACACTCTGCACTAGCCCACTGTGCTAGCTACCATGTCCTCTGCAGCTCCTGCTGAACTACCTGCGATGGCGGATGGTCAGTCCCGAGATCAGCAGCTGCCTGTCTCCCTCGTCTGTGCTGGGCCTCCTCCACATGTCCTACCACGCCGTCCTCCCCCAGCGGGACCACGCTGGCAGCAGGGTGCTCATCTATAGGATCAGTATGTACAGGTTTCTGTTTCCTCATTCATCTGAATCTTTACTGAAATCCTGATCAGTCGCCTTGCTCACAGTGATGATGGAGCGGAACAGTTTCTGACCTTCTGCTTTAGGTTGGAATTGTAAAGATTGAGACTACAGATGTTAGTTCTGACATCCATACAAGAACTTTAAGAACCATTGCAGGCCATCCTAGACAGAACTCATGGAAGGTTCCTTTACTCAGATGGTGGCTGTTCTGGTTAATATTTAGAAATGGTTGTAGTACAACAGAAAAACTGAGGAAAACCACATGGTCTGAAGTAGATCAGGAAGCTGTGTTCTAAAACACGTCTGTTGACGTCCTGCTTTGGAGCTACAGAAACTGCTGAAGTTTTAGTTGGTTTTCGTTTGTCAAAAATTCTGCATAATATATATATATATATATATATATATATATATACATGTTTTATTTTAATTTATATTTTTTTTATCCCGTGTTAAGTCTAGTTTAAAATTCTACAATAAAATATATCATAAATATATAATATGTGCTTAAGTTTTTTGTTGTTTATAAACAGCTTACATTTTTGCTGTATATTTTTTTTTTTTGTCTGCGATTGACTGAATCAAAGTTTGTCTTTGAAGCTGTTGATTTTGACACATCAATAACATGCTTGTCTATGAATGTGTGTCTGTGTGTCTGTGCACGTGACTGCAGGCCAGTGGAACACGAAGGACTGGTCTGCATATCAGGTGTTCCGGGTCAGCCTGATGACATCAGAGATTATCTCCATGGAGACAGAAACACAGAGGCGGGGCTTGAAGGCAATATTTGACCTGCAGGGGTGGAGCTTAGGACACGCCCTTCAAATTAACCCCTCCCTTGCCAAAAAGATATCTTGTGTTTTGACGGTAGGCAAACGATAAACTCAAGATTTTGTAATTTTTTTAGTTTTGCGCTGATCTAAAATTTTGCCTTGCATGTGTTGGCTCCCTCTTTCCCCAGGACTCTTTTCCACTGAAAGTTCGTGGAATTCATTTGGTCAACGAGCCCAGGTTCTTCCGTCCAGTCTTTGCGATGATCCGTCCCTTCCTGCCCGATAAGATCAAGCAGAGGGTGAGATGCAGCACACACCTGAATTACATACGTTTTCTCAGCACATCTTACTTTAGAAAATTAAATCAAGTGTCTTCTGCGGCAGATCCACATGCACGGCACAGACTTCCACAGTGCTTTGAGCCGCTTCTTCCATCCACCTGTCCTGCCTCCAGAGTATGGCGGACAGGGACCAGGAATAGAGAAGGCTTGTCAGGACTGGACCAACCAGCTGCTCCAGTTTGAGCACATCCTGTCACAGATCGCTGCACACCCAACAGGTGACATCTTTTCATGTCCAGATGAACCCTTGATCAAAAAGGAGGTCAATTTCGAATGAACCCCTCTGTGAAAGATCGTTCACAACAAGCCCCTGTGTGGATGGGGAAATTCTCCTGGTCTGCTGAAGCTGAAGGCCGTCTCCTTGTGTCTGCGTTATGTTAGAACAGCACAACTGACACAAAGATCTGCTGCTCCCTTCCCCTGCTTATGTCAAATCTGACCAAAGGATAAACTGGATAGCAAAAATTATGGTGGCCCTTTAGACTCTCTCAGGGAGCAACAGTGTGCCTGGAGGCTCCGCCACAAAGTGGTGCCGGTCCTGATCACTGCCAGTGCTGAAGGACAGCCTCAAGCACTGCTGAACACCTAAACGCTGCAAGG
The DNA here is from genome assembly GCA_036245035.1 of Adrianichthys oophorus. Classification (NCBI taxonomy): domain Eukaryota; kingdom Metazoa; phylum Chordata; class Actinopteri; order Beloniformes; family Adrianichthyidae; genus Adrianichthys; species Adrianichthys oophorus. The sequence continues at coordinate 23,905,679 of BSAI01000012.1, read as the reverse complement.
CCCTTAAAACCTTTGAAGAAGGTTTGACATCTTTATGAAAGGGATGAACGCTAAGAAGCAATGCGTGTTTCTGTGTTTTTTTTTTTTTTATTTCACAACTGATGAGCAATGAAAGAAATCTCAAACCAAACAGAACTAGTTATGATTCTCTTTAATTTTTTAACTAAAAAAGTAATTACTGTAAGAGTCTAAATTAGTTTATTTCCAAGAAGGCCTTACGAGCCGCAATCAAACCTTTATTCACATTTTTGTACATTTAAAAAATGAAAGCACTGAACAGACCTGTGAGCACCGACTGTATATTGAGAACTGGACAGAGCTAGCGTGACATCACCCATAGAAAACGCCTTCCGGCTAGTGATTTTTATGTAACTAAATTGAGTCAAAGCTTGTTCATAGTTCAGCCCCCTTCCACTGAAAGGGGGATTGGGAGAATCTGTCACTCAAACGTTGAGGTGGGGCCAGCCGGCACCACTTGTTTTTACTGTGGTATCCGATTGGTCAGTTTTTAACTTGAATAACTTGTGATTTAAGGAAAAATATCATGAAAAAAGAGGATTATCAAGAAGATGTTAAAAAAGGTATCAGTGCAAAAATGGTAATTCTAACAAATAGAATTACTGAGTAATAACTGTTTATTTCTATAGAAGTCTATAGGATTTTGGCTTCTTGGAACCAGCAGGTACTTTTTATTTGAATAGCCAGGGGAAGGGGTCACTCGATCCAGTTCTTTATATACAGTCAGTGTTTGTGAGTGAGAACTTTTTTAAAAAAGTTTTTTTCAACTGTATTTTAATAATACATAGATAAGGGACCAAGAAAACACATGGAAGAAGTTTTAGTGAAATTCTATATGGAGCCTGAAACCGTAGAAACCCTGGAGAGAAAACATCAGACAGGAAGACCCTTAAGCAAAATGAGGCTTGGAGAGTGGAGACTTTGAGCAGATTGGGTCAGAAAAGATTGAGGAGTCTGATCAGAATTCCTCCACTACAGTTCAGCTGCAGTTCACTGATGCAAAATTCCTTCTGCTGCATGCTCTGTTCCTCTGACAATCGTGATGCTGCAGCAGCGTCCTCAAACCCAGCGGTCTGGAGAGCACTGAGCTTCACCGTTCATCTCACAGGAATAGAGGCCACCGTTCTGCAACTCTGCACATGCTCAGTGTGACCCACACAGGAAGCACAGGAGCAGCTGGTGTTACAGGAACTTTGTTAGAGCTGAGACCAAGTGCTTCATTTAAAAGGGAAAAATCTGTAATCTTCCTGGATACAAAGTGAAGGAACCAAAACCAGAACTGTTCTTAAAAACACAAGCATCCCTCGTATGGGATTATCCTAAACCCTCCGCTCAGGAAGTCTGGAGGATTTCACAAAAAAGTTGATTGAAGGAGTTAATCTGCATGAAAAAATATCTGTGCTGTTCTGAAACAACGCTATGAAGTCTGGGAAAACTACAGTGCTTTCCCAAGCTTCTCCTATTCATCCAGGGAAGGATGGGACATTCCATGAATGTGCAGAAGTGAACACGTAATCAAGCTCAAGTTTTAAGAGAAAAAAAAACATAATAATTTAGAGTCGTGGAAAAGCAGTTAAAAAATATTATTATAAAACAATGCAACAAGACCCCAAGATATTTAAACTCCTCCACCTGGGGAAGGGGTACTCCACCCAACCAGAGAAGGGACACTACCTTTCACTGGTCAAGAACTATGCAGAGTTCTAATACATATTTTATGTCTTCCATATTTGTATATTTTCACTGTTTTATCCAGAATGTTTGACATCTCAATTTATTGACAAAACAATTTTGTAATATTGTTAAAAAACTATTGACATGTTATGAAATGTTTCTGTCTTTAATAAACTGAAAATAGTTTTTAATTAGATCCAAACTCCTCTTTTAGTTGATTGGGTCAGATTGAGCCCAACATTTACCTTCATTCGTGTATGTCTTCTCATAAATCTAATTCGTTTAGTCACACATTTAGTGGCAGAGAAGCGAGATGCTCTCCTCATTAAGTTTTAGTTTTTACTGTTTCAGAGGTTCACTAATACATCAATATCAGAATCGGTGAGTGCTCAGTCTGACTGAAAGAGTCAGGGTGATGGGATGTATTTACTCTGTATTTTGTTTAATTAGAACTCTGTCTGCGTTCTTGCTTCTTTTTTTATTGACCCATGCTTTGCTGATTCATGGTTACGCTAGAACTCCTGTCCTGGTTTATTGACTGTTCAGAGTCACGGTTCAGATGAATAGTCAGCACGAGAAAACAAACAGAAGGTAAATAAATGTGCAGTAGAGTCTGCAGTAAAGCTTTTGCTGTTCTTGTACAGGCTTCTGTTCTGTGGGCAACAGTTCTTTGTTCACGTGGCTTCACTTCCTGTCAACGGTCACCATGACATTGAATGAACTGTAACAGAACTTATACGAACCACTGATTGGTTTTGAGAATCATCATGAAAGTATTTTCCTTCTGTGCCAGGACAGTGACTGTTGATGTGATTTTGAAGAAAACAGCATAGATTTACACTCATCTTTGAACAGCCTGAACCCAAAATCAGAGTCCTGGCCGCGAAGCTGCCTCTAAAGACCGGTTCTCCCTCCACACATAAAAACTCAGGGCTAGGTCGCTGTTTGAACTGTGACCAAGTGCACTCTGACGGGGAAGTTAATCATTAAGACATCACCCCATGTACAGGAGAAACAGCGAAATTGCATCACTTTGTTTTGTAGACTTTAGTTTCAGACGCTTTCATTGACGAGGGTGATTTTCTGCTGTCTCTGAGAGAAGACAACCATGAGAACATTCAAAATAACTGTTCATCTCAAATTGTATCATAAAACAAACAACCACAACTTTCTCAAAGTCAAACAAACACCTGAAGAATTCAGTTTAGGAGTTTTATTTTTACTTTTAAATGATTTGGTTCAACTGGACTCAGTGTAGATCAGTTTGGTTCATTTTGCTGTTTCACAACCACAGTTGTTTCACAGCCCGACGCAAAACAATACAAGGTGGACCGTCTAATGACTGAAAGTGAATCATTTTAGGTACATTTTCAGTGAATCAGCTGTAAATCAGATGCATACCAAATAAAAATAGGTTATGGATTTATCATTTTTAGTCACTGATTTCCTTTGGCACGAAGCTTGTTGAGTTGTAATGCAATGAACCTAAACAGACTAGTTTCTGCTGCTGTGGCTTATCTCACTGGGAAATTACCAAAACGTCTTTTCTGAGCACGAAGGACCCAAAGCCAAACCCCTCCTCTTGCTTATCTACATCAAATATTCTGTCAATAGGAGTTATGAATATACTTAGTCAAATGAGCTGGATGTATCCACCATTAAAACCTGAAAGGTAAACATGTCAAAATAAGGAAGTGCAAAACTATCAAGAACCCAATCATTTTAAATAGATGATTGAGTTAAAATATACATTAAATTACAATAGTGGTGGGCTGCACGGTGGCGCAGTGGTTAGCGCTCCTGCCTCACAGCAAGAAGGTTCCCGGTTCAAGTCCTGGCTGGGGGACCTTTCTGTGTGGAGTTTGCATGTTCTCCCCGTGCATGCGTGGGTTTTCTCCGGGTACTCCGGCTTCCTCCCACCGTCCAAAAACATGCTTCATAGGTTAACTCTAAATTGTCCCTAGGTGTGTGTGTGTGTGTGTGTGTGTGTGTGTGTGATTGTGGCCCCTGCGACAGACTGGCAACCAGTCCAGGGGTGTACCCTGCCTTTGCCCATGAGTAGCCGGGTTAGGCTCCGGCAACCCCGTCACCCCGAAAGGGATAAAGCGGATTGGAAAATGAATGAATGAATTACAATAGTTAACAAGTTCATACTGAAAACAAGTATTTTCTTTTGTTATTTTAGTCATTTAAAAGCATGTGAGGTTATACATTACAGTTCTGTATTTTCTTTTATGTCTGCTGATGTTATATGTCTCATTTTGTTAGCACTTCCTGAGAGGATCGTGCTCTGGTAAAAGTTTTAAAGTACATTTATAAGCTCAGGGAGGAACTGGGCAACAGAGGGAGCAGCTTCTCAGTGTCTGAAAAGGCCTGGCAGCATGTCTGGGGTTTTCTCTGAAAACATCAGAGGTTGTTGACAGTCTGAGCACAGTCCATGAGCTGGGTTACAAACACATCATTTCAAATGGCCCCATTATGAAACACAGCAAATACACAATCTAAATCCAAGGTGATAAATCAATCCAGAGGTCAGAGTTTTCAAGACGAGGGGACTGAGCTGTCTTAATCAAGGAGGGATACTCCAAAACTGGTGAACAGGTAACAAGAATAGGAGACTAACTGGGACTGAAGTGATGCTTTCAGTGTCACTGGGACAAAATAAAAAGGGATTTATGGGGGAAAATTGAAGAACTGCAGGAGTCAAATCATAAAAACTGGTTCCAAGAAACTTCAAATGAATTTTTCAAACTTTCAAACTGCAGGTTTAATATATATGGTAGACTTTCTGAAATTGTCAGGATTTTCATTTTTGCCCAAATTTAGAGGACACACCAGCTAGGATCCTCACACCATGTAGCTTGTCCAGATGTACTTTGGCGCCCCCTGCAGGGTTTTAGGAAGTAAGCAGCTGGAAGTGTTTGGAATCTGTGACCTAATAATGTAACCTCTAAGAGAAGCTTTAAAACATTCCCATCTTACATATGCAGATGTTTGTCTTGTATTAATTTTGAAAAACGTATCAATATGTTTTTCTATCTATTTTATAAATTTAAAACAATTTATGCTGGAAATTCCATCTGGGTGAGTCTTTAATAATATTTTCATCCACTAAAATACTCTAAACATGATGCATGGTCTGAAATCACAATTAAGTCATAAAAACAGTTTTATGCTGTAATTCTAGGGAAATCAGAAAAAAACAGTCCTGGAAAATGTTTTATATTATATGTAGCAGGAGTAGTCCTTATCATGTGGCTTTATTTCTTTAATTTCTCTTTACTGTCCTGTGAGGGATGCTTTTGTAACAAATACATCTTTAAAAAAAATGGTCATCATTTATGGTAGGGCTATTTACCCAACATAAATCCTCTGAGAGTAATTGACCTAGAATGAAGTACTTCCCCATTTATCTTTTTGTGTGTTTTTTACTTGAAAAGGGACAGTATTACGAATTAGTACTATAGCTCTTCTTGCACTGGAGGAGAATAGTGCCCTGACTTTCCCATCTTCTTTTTATACTTTTCAAATCTTTATCTAGAAGTTGAGTTTCTTGCAGAAATACCACCTGACCATCCAGATTATTTTATTCTGTTCATGACTCGCTTCACTTTGTTTAGATTTTGCAGACCTTTGCAATTCCAAGAAACAAAATAAAGTTTTTACTTTTTGTTTTATATTCAACTAAGACAAACATGATACCTTGCAACCTATTTAAAAACATGGAGAGGCACAAAAACCCCTGGGTGCATCAAAACCAATTCTTTTTCCATTTGTTTAACTAAACCTGCCTCCCCCCAAAAAGTAATCTCCCGTTATCGCCTTTGACCATTCTATTCCTGCGAGGATCGGTCCATCCACTCACCATTATCATTGTTTGAGCATTGATGCTATCTTGAGTAGTATTCAAACACTCCAAGTTCTACTCTGACGGTGTCCCCAATTTATTAATACAATTACACACATACAAATCAACCATTTTCATTCTTTACTATCCACATGAACTATTTTCCTTTTCCTTTTGCCATAAACTTGGAATGCACGTATATGAGATAAACTGGAGTGTTTTAGCCACCTGAGCAGCCACGTTGCTCACTGCACTGCTATTCCGACTCTTAAATCCAGAACTCCATGATCAAAACATTTAATAGTGAAACAGAAATTGAGCACAAATAGTCTGTAGTCTTTGGCGGTTGGGCTCTGGACCAGATACATCTTTAATGCTTTGGATGGCCTTGGACTAAGTGAATAAACCCCAGAGCCACATGATGATGGCGGCAATCGCCAGACCGTGTCGAAATAAAGAGCCACAAGGAGAACAGGGTGAAGGTGGGTCAAACAAACAAACTTCCATGAATTTATAGGCAGGAATATGATTGGCTGAGGTGAAAGTGAGCACTTTTGCTATGACCTCAGAGTGAGGACTAATTGATGAGAGTAGTGTGGAGTTAAGAATCAGCAACCCAGTAAACCTGAAGATGATGTAGATCTTCCTTATTGAAATGATGCCAAAGCTTCGCTTAGTTCTGTATTTTGCACTGAGTTTTAGTCATTCCTTTATTTTTTCTTTGAGAAATCTATTTGTTTTAGTTAAATAAAGTCCATCCTATATTATACATCCTGTGTTGTCTGCAATACTTTCAAATTATTAAATTTTTTTAAGGGAATCCATGGGAACTTAGTGCTGTGTATCCCTCTGCCGGTAAGTTGTTCAGCGTCGCGCTGTGCAGTGGAGGAGAAACACATCTCTTGCAGAGCACTCTGAAGCACAAAAGTTTACATTTAAATGCAAGGAATTGCTTTTTGTTTTTAATGACTTTTGAAAGTCATAAAACCGATGTTATGTATTTTGGAGCGCTGGCAGCTATAAGCTAACCTAGATGACTGGCAAATATTGATGACATCATTGAGGGTTAGTAATGTCCTGATTTGAAGACACAATTTTTTCATAACTCTCCACTTGGAGGACTAAATATAAAGGTAGGGAGAAGGCGTAGGGGTAGGGTAAGAATTCAGATTTAGCCTATCTCTCTGCTGAACGTGACATTGTTGTTAAGCCTTAGCTGTGGCATCCAAACCCATGTCCGGAACTAGAAGGGCCTCAGTGGACCCTCCTCTCTTTTCTTCACATTCCACAGCACATATGGAACCAGAACGCAAGTCTGCTATACTCTAGTTTGGTTTCTTTCAACACAGAAAGTAGAATGACAAAAGGTCAAATACTCCTAGTTAACCTTTGATGCATGCATGTGCATCATTCCTGGCTTTATTTTATTTTTTTCTTTCTTTTTCTTTCTATTTTTATTCATTTTGTTTGTGTTCTTTTTGTTGGACCGGACGGAGAAAGAAAGGGGGAAAAGGAGGGGTGGAGGGGGGGAGGGCAAAAGAAAAGGGGAAAAAGGGTGGGTTATAGAAGTTAAAGGATGATTACAGGGGAGGGAGGGTAGAATCGTAAAACAACAGGCAACAAAATGCTGGAATCTTATAATCATTACAATTATGTGTGTGTTAGTCTAAAATGGGTGGGTCCTGTCCACACACTCAGTTTTCCTGACTTTAAACCCCAACATTTAAAGCTCATCTTTTCTTTTCTGTCACTCACACTTATCTTCACTTTATTCACTGTATGAGGGACTGAGTCTACTCCATGTTGTTGATTACTCAACAAAGGGTTATATGCATTCTTAACCTGTCAGTGATAGCAGATAATAATAGATTTTCGGCCCCTACCAGCTGGTAAATGTGCAAACAAAAGTGGTTGAACTGCCGAATGCTGTTCTACAACAACAAAAAACCTCCTGAAGAAGTGTGGGCTTTAAAGTCCCACTATAACTTTATTTTTTTCAATTGTAAAAGCATTCCCAGTGGTACTTAATTATGATTATGCTGTTTTTAGCAAAAATTTTAAAAACCTGTGTTGTTCTTTAAGACAAATTTTGTTCAGAGCAGCAAAATCTCATTAGAAATTTGCCTCTGAGTTGTAGGCAAGACTGTTGGTGTGGAAGTAACCGCACATCGACTTTGGCCCTCCCATGGCAGTGGCTGCGTAACACACCTGAACTTTTTCAAACGGCGGGTTTTTATCTGCTCCTAATCCAACATGATTTGAATAAAAAAAATACTCAGAAACACAAGTTTAATCTTAATTATTATATTTATGCCTTCCATCATGAGAAAAATGCCACAAGGACATGTTAAAAACACCAAAAATACAATTTTCATTTGAGTGGGTCTTTAAAAAATGAAAACAGACACTGCATGTAGACAAAAACAGAGGATTGTTCCCCTTGGGGGCAACAGTATTCCTATGATCATCTAAATCAAAAAATACATTTTCAGTCATCAGTTTGTCTCAGGTAAGAGGGCATTTGAAAGCATTAAAGAGAGAAAAGTTACAGGACGGATGCCACGCCTCTCACGGATTAGATCACACCTTCACAGATTAGACAGTGCAAGAGATTGGCCCACAGCAGGAGCTGCAGGAGCAAAAGCCTCAGCCTGCTTTACCTGTCAGTTCAGCAAAAGCATATCAGACGTGGGTATGAAGAATCACGAGTTGAAAGGTGCAGTCATGGTAAAAAATGTGATTATCCGCTTTTGTGAAACAAATTTCTTCCATTTAGACACTTTGAAAACTTTAAACCCAAAAAATAGCATAAAACTAACCCTGAGGAATTCTTAACATGATTTGTAGGAAATAGGGATAAAGTTTTTTTTTGACAATTTCACATTGTGTGACAGAACAAAGCTAAAGGTACAGTGATTGAATCCTTCTGACAGAACCTGAACCTTGAACATGTGAGCTCAGCTCTGTGCTGTCAACTAGCCTGAGAAAAATAGAATTTTTTATTGTTATTTGGTATAAATGTTTTGTGCTTCACAAAAGAACTTGCATAACATTGTTTTGATTTCACTTAAAAAAAAAAAAAAAAGAAAACTGTCCTGAAAAAGCAAAATCACAGAAGTTCAACCAACACCAAGATGGTGCTCCATGAAGTTTCTAACAATGAATGGAAATGACAGCAGATTGAAAGATGCCCTGCAGAGGAGGTTCAGCCTGAAACTGTCGGTATGTTATTATGAAAGTCACTGACAACTAAAACATATTAAGGTCACACAACCTCAATCAAAATGAACGCTGACGATTTTTCCTAGGAAAATAGGATCACATGCATGAGTCAGGTTGTGCACACAAAATTCTCAGAATGTAACTTTTATCAACAGAATTTTAAGAAAAGTGTCTATTTGCTTATACAGCCATGGCCCCATGAGTGGGTTTTAAAGTGTCCGTAAATATCTCAGGAGGAGTCAGGTGAATGTTTGTCTGACTTCTTGAAAGTACCTGTTTGGAAAGCCAGGAGTGAGAGGATGCTCAAACCAGTTCTCTTATACAGTCATTCATTCATTTTCCAATCCGCTTTATCCCTTTCAGGGTCATGGGGTTGCCGGAGCCTAACCCGGCTACTCATGGGCGAAGGCAGGGTACACCCCTGGACTGGTCGCCAGTCTGTCGCAGGGGCCACAATCACACACCCATGCAGACTCACATTCACACCTAGGGACAATTTCGAGTAACCAATTAATCTATGAAGCATGTTTTTGGACGGTGGGAGGAAGCCGGAGTACCCGGAGAAAACCCACGCATGCACAGGGAGAACATGCAAACTCCACACAGAAAGGTCCCCCAGCCAGGACTTGAACCGGGAACCTTCTTGCTGTGAGGCAGGAGCGCTAACCACTGCGCCACCGTGCAGCCCCTTATACAGTCAATGATTTTTAAACAGTTTGATGACTGAGGAAGCCACTTGCATGAGCGGCGAAATGTTTCAAAGAAAGACATTTTTAAGTCTAGCTGCTATCACTCAATCTCAAGACTTAAAGGGTTTTAGTATATTTTTCTTTGTGATGATGTAAGTATTAAAAAAAAAACTCTAAAACCCTGCATCTTCATAAAAACTGATGTTATTATCTGAAGGCATGAGCACCACCCCCCTCCAAAAAAAAAGGAAGAAATGAAGACCAACCAGCAACGGTTCAGTCTGTACTGCTTAAGGATCCTAGTGAGTAAAATGGGTGTATTTATCAGGAAAATCACAGATCCTCTGATTTAAATGTGAAGCGTGGCGCGCGCGCAGAGCCGGGGCGGGGCGGGCGGCGCGAGGCCGCTCTGTCTTCCATCTTGCCACGTCCGAGTGGGAGCTGAAGGGCGGGGCCAACGGAACAGCGTCCACACGGTTCAATAAGGCTGGAGGATCTCTTGCTGCCATTGGCCTGACGGTATTTTGGTCCCGCCTCCTGGTCAGAGCTGAGCTGTGATTGGTTGATGTCGCTGTCAGTGTGGGGTTTGCTGGTGTTTATTTGGTGCAGTTTTACTACACGAGAAGACGGTTTAAGGTTTCTCCTCCGTGACAAAGTCCTCTCCGGTCCGAGTCCAGGTCCTGCGGTCCAGCATGGCTCCGAAGAAAAGCGCCAAAAGCCACAAGTCTAAAGGTGCGTCGCTGCCGCTCCGGGTACTTCTGACGGGCAGGCCTCTGACAGCAGGCTCCCGAACCAGGCCCGGTTCTGCTCTCTGCGTGAACGAGCACGAACTCACGGTGGTGCCCTTCGCTTCCAAATCAATCATCAGATGAATGACAGCAGGACAATGCGCGTGCGTGTCCGGATAATGCAACGCGTCAAAATCGTTAATGGTTCTTTAACACCGTTCATCCGGTGCGCGAGCGTCACTCCGGTATTACCGGGGAGCTCTAAACTCCCGGCGTTTCCGGTGGTAGGAGTGCACGCGGACGGCCCTGGTTCGGTCCTCACTTGCTGACGCAGCAGCCGCGCGCGCGCGCGGCTCGGTACTACGTGGCTCGCGTGGGAGACTGTAGCGGGTTGATGTTGGGTGGATTTTATTGATCTCACTGTGGATCTCAGGCAGATAGAAATGTTCTGATGACAGTGTAGAACTGACGGGATGAAGTCCGGATTCTAAACCGGTTTAACTCAAAACACAATAGAATCAAAACAAATCATTTGAGTCATTCAAGTGATCAATCATGTACATGGCTGTCTGCATGAGCTCTAGGTTTTCATTTGGAATCTTACTTCTCTTAAGGTTAACAGATCTCGTTCACGTTGCATTTTAATCATCATTAAATGAGAAGTCTGAATACAGTGGAGTTGAGGGATCCTAACTGAGTTTGTGTGATCTAGATGATCCAGAACAGCCCGCTCCCTCTGCAGCCTGTGATCCTGCTGTGGGATGGAGAGCTCTAGCAGATTCTCCTGCATCTTTCTGAAAGCCTCTGCAATGTCTGGATGCAGCGCTGGGGTCAAGTCATGTCTGAAACGCAAAAACTGTTTTCAGTTAGTTTTTAATGCGAGCATTCCTGGTTTTACTCATGAAAGTTTGTGCCTATAGTTCAGTTTAAGTCATGTTGTGTGAAAAAAGGTTTTTCATAACCAATAATAAACTGTTTTGAGCAGGGGGTTAAAATAAAAAAACGTATATTTGATGCCATTAATTAATTTTATCTACAGTGATGCCCAACCCTAGTAAGGTAAGCAACATGTTCAAGCTCTCAACTGCTCTTTCCGCCTGAAAGATCTACACACCTGAGTGAACACACCTGAGTGTGTGACACTGGTTTGAGGCCTCCTCTGAATGAGCAGAGCGGCAAACGTTTTTGTTGACTTTCCTTAGACTTCTGAGATTAGATGTAGAAAAATCGATGAAAACCCTCAAACTCCCTGCAGGTTTTTGCATTTTACAAGTTAGAAATGCTGATCAGTTCTGACTTTAAGTGATTTTGTTAAAATCCAGTGAGACAGCTGTGTTCTGTATTTAGAGTGCAAGTCTGCATCCTGAGGCTGAATTTCTGACTAATAAGAGTGATCAACTGCTGACTTTGCTGCTTTAGAGCAGCTCTGTCTTTACATCACTTCAAACACGAGCTGCTGTGCGAAGCCTGCCTGCAGAAGTCTGACAGACGTCACACGAAAGAGAAGATTCTTTTGTGAAAACAAACAACTCCTAATTTTCCTAGCATTCAAATCAGCAGATGACCTAAAAAGCAGAACCTGTGAAACACAGACAGTTACTGGGGTGGTTTTTGTTGCTGTCATTTGGTCCTGTTGCTGGTTTGTTAGTCAGGAGTTCAAATCTCAGGTTAAACAGCAGAGATGCTCTTGAGTTTTGGTTAAATCTTGAGTCTCTTAGTTAAAACCAATTTTCTTCAGTTAGAAAACATACCGTATTTTTCAGATTATAAGTCACACTTTTGGGAGGAAAGTGCAACGCTGCTAAACAACTCCGCCAAGCCCGATGTAATGCTGCGTTCACACCGAACGTGTTTCACACGTCAAAATAGCATCTGCTTTTTTTGACGTGTCAAATGTGATGCTCAATGCCTGTCCAAAGGTGTCTTCATAAACTAGACCATAGCTGGTCATCAAGAGCCTCAACCCTACCCAGAACCAGGGGTAGCAGATGTGAGGTGGAGAATTAGTGTTAAAAGTTTTTAGCTTCATTCCTACATGGAAGCATTGACTGTGTTTATAATGCAAAGAAGACAAAGAGATGTTGATAGATTGTGTTTTTTTATTTTGTAGACCTCTACAAAAACATCAGTAATCATGTCTCCATGTCTGGGTGCATGGGATTATACAATCTCTTTTTTTTTTTTTTTTTTTTACGTTGAGGTCTACCATCTACTGCAGGAGCTGCATCTGAATGACGGCGCTTAAAGCGGTACTTCCGTCTCTCTGTAACCCAGTTTGATGACTTGCTGTCCCACAATAATCCAAAGAAAGAAAAAATAAAACAGGAATAATTATGTCTCGATGTAAATAATGCAATGCATAAAGTTCAGGAGGAGAACAGTCAGATTCTCCTCCATGTTAGCTTTTGACTCCACCTACTAATTAGACTGGCTGGAGTTTCTTCTAGGTTGCTGTCAGTAGCTAATACAGAAACACACACACACAGTGCCCTCTAGCGGTAGTTAGTGGGAAAATACCAAATAATTTAGCCTTTTTAATCACACAAGTCACACATTAGTGTAAGTTGCACCCCTGGGCAAGCTATACAAAAAAAATGCAACTTATACTCTAAAAAATATGGTAACAGTAGTACTTTATAATAAGCAGTGATATGGAGCCAGCCATTCTGGCAATGCAAGATGACAATGGATTATTAGGATTGGCATGTTTCTGTCTGCATTCACACTGAGCAGAACCGCACTGGAGTTCACTTGGAGTGAATCAAAAGCTTTGTTCTTCTGCTGGAGAAAAGACCAGAGTCTGCTGATTTGTCCTGAACCGGAGTTTACAGGAGCTTCAGCATCTGCTGAACAAACTGGACTCTACAAGGAATCCCATCAGAGCTTTGAATGAATATTCATGTAGATGGGGACTAATGAGGGAGGGGGTTTTTCATTTGTTGTCTGATTTGTCATATTTGTAAATCATCTTTTTATAAAAAGAGACAATTCAAGGTGCTTTACAGATATGTTAAAGCTATAACAACAAATGGAAAAACCAATTATCTCTGAAGCTTCTTGCTTTCACCCAAACACTTTGTTTCAGTCATTATTCGTGTAGTTTTTAAACAAAGCTCCTGTGATTTTTATTTATTTTGTTTAATTGTGACAGTATGAACTGGTTATTAGGGTAAAATGTCAATATAGCTTATCTGCACATTGAAACAAGGCTGAATCCAAATTGTTTCCCCACCCCTCTAACTCCTCCCTATTGCTCCAATTTTAGGGACATTTGAAGCTGCATGTGTCTGAAAGTGTTCTTTTAAGGGGAGTTATAATAACTTAGGACTGGCTATCCCTCCACCGGTAGTGTGATATATGTCGCGCTTGTGGTGCAAAGGAGAAATGCATTTCTTTATGTGGGTGTGCACTGAAACACAGAAGTTTACATTTAAATTGGGCGTGTAGGGACAAAACGATTTGGCAATATCGCGATCTTGTATTGTTCTGAAATTCTGACAAGACGATATTTCATTATTTCTGAGCATTCTTCAGCATCTTACTTTTGTCTTCCCAAACTTTTGATCCCCACCGTAATTCTAATTATACTGAGAATAAGAGACAAAGTACTGGATATTTGCAAAAACCTAAATAACATGACAGCAGGTCATCATGTTGTGTTAGGCTATTTTAATGAAAGCATGAGTGAAGGAATTAATTAAAGTTGGTTGGATATGAGTGAATATAAAATTGTATTTAATTAGCTGCATTTAATGCACAAATTGAGTTTGGAATAACGAAACATTAAAAGCACATAGGTAATCAGCTACCTTAGCCTAACTTCAAATATTATTGTGCATGTTTAATAAAGTTGTCTTAGGCTTAAATAATGACATTAACAAAGTTCAATATCATACCTTTGCCCTTTTCACACTTCTCTTGGTCTTTTGTTCTAAATTGAGCGCTGGATGGTTTTATCCTTTTCATTTTATTGTGCTTATGAAAATAAACAGGTAAGCATCCTCTGACACCAACTACCACTTAGCCATCGCATCAGCTCGGCCTCGGACTAAACCAATACTTATTATCGTGTGTTTGAGAGATTTGAATTGAGTTTAGAAAATACACTCATGGTGAATGAAACCTGTAATTTAGTGAGATGAATTAAAGTGGTTTATTTTAAAAGTAGTTTGAGCTTGAGGTGAGCGTTAGACTGAAAAACACTCCCAATTATCTGTATGTGATTCACCCAAATTGTACCCTCCCCCTTGCTTTTTTAACTTGTTAAATTCCACAGTGTACCACAATGAGGTGAGGGCGCCAGTTTGAGTGTCGTGCAGCAGAGGGCTATGTCTGATATTGAAATTCATACCTTCAAATTACGAGAATATGCACGCTCTGTGATTCATATTAAAAAACAAAACACTGAATGATTTTTTTTTTTTTTCCCCCGCTCGTATGTGCTGCTTCTTAGGAAATGCCACCCTGAGCCCATGTCGGCCATATTAAAAACCTCCACTGCCAGCAGGCACATACTGTTTGAAATGCCTGGGAGAGGAGTCACTCATTCCAGGTTTCATATACAGTCAATGGTGAAGTCACATCAGAGGAGAGGATTACATGCCCCCCCAGCACCATTTAGACTTTGTTTAATCATCAGCCTGACAATGATCTTTCTTTTTTAAAGTGTGAATCTCAGCTGTGAGCTGCTTGGGAAGGCTGTGCATCACCCTCCTCAATCCTCCACTGTCTTCCTTTCTTTACACTCACTCATGTCTTCATTCTTAACTGGAAGCACTGTAATTGAACCTTTACTTGCTTGCAGCACTCTGACATGCTGACATTTCATTGTAAAAAAGGAAACGTTTTTGCCGTTATCTCCCTACTTCCCATATGGATGGTAGGTTGAAGAACTGGCCTTAAAGTAGATGAAAAGTCTAAAGAAACCTATGAAGTTCTTCAGAGAGCCTAAGGTGTTTTTTTTTCTTCTCAGAATTCATTATTCTTGTAGTTTCTGTGATCAAGTTCACACTACACTGTTATTTTCATTTTGGGGCTTTGCTGAAGGTTTGGATTTGTTGGCTTCATTATCTATAGCTGTCAGGCAGCTCTGGACTACAGAGTGACATCTGTGACTTTCAGAGTTCTCCCACAGCAAGGGCTGAATGTTTTTTTTTTTTTTTTTTTTTCCAGCTTTCTTGTTCTCTGCAGATCTGATCCCAGAAAAGCCAGTCTGGCGTATTCAGACACTGACTGCAGAGAGGAAATGGGTCTACTTTGTCCACTTTCTCCAGTTTAGTTTTGAAAGGGTTTGGTAGCTGAATGTGAAAGTCTCTTTAAGAGAGACGAGTGTTGTGTCAAAAGTTGGAAAAACCTGGGTTTCTGGAATTGCCTCTGAGGCGTCTGCATATGTGCATGTGTTCAAGCGCGAGGCACGCAGAAGCCTGAGCTGCTCGTCAAAGCCTCGGGGAGGACAGCTTGCATAAGACACGATCTGATGAGACTCGGTTGAGATTTTCTGTTTTTTTTTTGTTAGAGAACTGTTTGTGTAGGTGACTGCTGCAGTTGTCTGAACATGGAGGAGTCAGAAGCACACAGCGGTACGATTCTGCATGCTTTCTGCACTTCCTGTTTTCTTTGCATGTGTGTGTGTGTGTAGTGGAAAAACAGAAGCGCGTTACTTTTTGGGAATTGTTTGGAAAAACAGGTTGATCCTTCTAGTTTGTCCTCATGTTCGACATGCCCAAACATGTACTAATATTAAAGATAGAGCGTGCTATTAATATAAAGTCCAGATGTCATCTGCCTCATTCTGCTTCAAACAAACAAACGTGGATATGTGAACCAGAGTTTCTTCTTTCTGAAAAAGCCATGGCTTTCATGAAACTCCAGAGGCTAAATGTGAAGTTTAGTGATTAGAGAGCTTTCTATTCTCTTATAGTATTTATTTTATGCTTTTTATAAAGCATATTAATATTTTTATTTTATTAGAGCTTTTGATACAAAGGAGTAAAAACAGGAAACAAATGAATAACTGCCAGTCAAATAGTCTAAAGTAGAACTTTTACAAGTCTGAATCTGCAAATGTTGATTCTTGGATGGAGAGGAGCTCTGGCACAGTGACTGGTTCAGATGACATGTGAAGCTCAACAGCAAATGGCGTTTTCCTTGTCACTTTTGTGGTTACTTGTTTCCTTTGAAAAACTGTTCACAGCGTGTGATGAAAGGCTGTTTTTGACTTTCTGCACCTATGCTAGCATGTGTGTCAGAAGCAGGATTCAGCTTTAGGATCAGGTAAAGTGTTGTTTTCCCTCATTGTTTTGTCCTGGAGTGTGTCTGCTTTTTCACTGCATGGGTTCGGTTTCCGTAAAGCTTTTCCATGCAGTTGATTTCTCCTCCAGTGTGAAGTCCATCTCTCTGGTGATTGTTTTCCTTGCAGACTGTTTATTCAAAAGATGAGAAGAAGATGACTTTCCAGCAATTTTAAATAAAATCTCATTTTTACTGATCAAAGATATTTGGGTCTGACTCCTGTTTTCCTTTTAGATTGAAGCAGTCATCAATAACTCAATGCACTCATCATATTTTCATCTTAAAGTGTTTGCAAATAGTGTAGAAAAAAGACTTAGCTACACAGAATTAACATAAAAATGAGCTGCAGTTCAAATATGGGCCTGCGGGGGCTGTACTGAGGCTAGTTCACAAACCTCCTTCTGATGAGCACCATATTGTTGCTGCATGCCTGACCATTTGTTCACCCCTCAGTAAAGCTGATGTGAAATGTTGGTGGACAAAAGGCTCTGAGATCACAGATGCTGTGGTGAACATCAGCCTGTCAGCCACTTTCACACTCCTCCTTTGTCTGCTAGTTGCTGATGGTATCTTCTCCCTGCCTCACACAGTGCAGTCTCCTCTCACTCTATGGGATTACACATAAACGCTGTTCCTCACCCAGAACCAAACTGTTGCCTGGTCCACACTGTGTCCTTTCCTCTTTGTGTCAGGGCCAGCTGCTGCGACAGCTCTATAAATATCTGCTGAAACTGCCTGATAATGTAGGGAGGGGGGCTGAGGAAGGAAAGACTGGATTCGACTGCGAGCTGTCTTTTAGAGTCAGATTCAGCTCAGGATGGATGGACCAGCGTCTCTGGTGGGGTCCACCACCACTCCTGTTGTCCCAACACTTTCTGCAGAGACGGTGGGGGACATGACAGGTGAGAAGAACACAGACTGGGGTGGGTGGGGGCGGCAGCACTGTGGAGTCCTGCTAATATGATGAGAGACTCTAATGACATTAGGTTTTTGTGGGTAGTTTCCCTTTTGTTTTTGGAGGAGGGAGGTGTCAGCAGAGCACTGATTCAAATAATGTGTTTTTATTGATAAGAAGCAGTTGAGAAATGGATCTGAACTTGGTCATGTATCTGTTTGTGCTGGGGGGTTATCCCTGGGGACTTTGATGAAGGACATGTTGGTGCATCCAGGTCCATCATTGAACTTTGGGCTCTGCTGGATTCTTTCTTTTGAGCCTCAAACCTGAAGTGTTTTTCTGAAACCAGGAGGCTGCCAGGTTTTCATGGTTTAAAACACTTCACCCTAAGATGGCGTGTGTTTGTCGGCATCTGAAATTTGACCCAGCTCCAGTCGGTGCTGCAGGAACACCTGCTCATTCTGCCTGCTGCTATTTTCCTCTCTTCTTGTGTCCAGACTTCCCAGAATAACTTCCTGGATGTGGCTCATTTTCCCTCTGCTGCCTCTGTTCCTTCCACCCTTCAAACAATAGCACGGCTTTGAATTCAAGTTTATGTTAGCCATGCTTGCAGACATCCCTCTCAGGTCATAGAACATTCCCCTGTGTGAGTGCTAACATGTGTTTACAGCATATATCCTTAAAAAAAACCTTTCAGATTTTAAAGCTGGATAGTTTCACTCAAACCATTTTTTGATGATTCTTCCTTTGACTCTGGACTTTTTTAATGAACGGAACCACACAGTCGGGGACTTGGACTTAATTTGTCGTCCAGACAACATGCTTACTGGGATTGGCAGAACAAGATTGTTTCTCTGGTCTTTGAGACATAGGGGTCCAAAAAAGCATTGTATTCAAAAGAAAAAAGTAAAAAAAGAATAGAATAAAAACAATGAATGGAAGTTTTAGTTGTATACAAGTGTATTGTACAGCAGAAGCAGTCTGTGTGAAGCAGAAGAAGGAAGGTTCTCTTTTGAGTTTAGTTGTACCGTGGCAGAAGGAATGAAACTGTTTTGGATCCGACTGTGCTTTAAGGGGCAGCCCGGTTCTGTTTGATGCTCGTCAGCTGTATTTGTGTGTCTGTGAGACGATGTACGCGATGCTCTGGCGACCTGTTCAGAGTTTGCAGGATGTTTCCTCCCTTCTCCTAATGGTGAGATAGACGCAGAAAAACCTATAGTGACCCCAATCGACTGACTGACCAAGAAGCTGCAATGTGCAAAATTAAAAATCAATATTGCAATGACGATATGACTTGCGATACACGAACAAGTAGCAAAATAAATAGCTACTTCATCATTTCCATTTTACTGCAAGTTTCATTTACATAAAATCACTATAACTTTAATTCAGATCACATATCCCAAGAACACACAAAAGTACAATTATCTACCTTTCTGGTTGTACTGGTCAAACTAATATGGACAACAATTAAGAACAACGTAGGCAGTGTGCACTGGGTTTTTAAAAAACATATTGGTTTCTCTGTCTATGCATGTGTGTGTAAACATTTAAGGTAAACCATTATTGTGGTTTACGCAGTCTTTTGCAATTAGCATGTGGCAATGTATGCGTTGTTGATACATTTTTTTGATTTATTGCGTTGTCCTAATGTAGTATAACATTTATTTATTAATACCATATCCAAGGACGATGTAATCCTAAGCAAAATAATCTATTTAAGTCTACTACAAGTATACTAAACCTGAGGCAGTATACTTGAGGTTTACTTTTCTACATATTTTTAAACTTAAAGCAT
This sequence comes from Adrianichthys oophorus, assembly GCA_036245035.1. Lineage (NCBI taxonomy): Eukaryota > Metazoa > Chordata > Actinopteri > Beloniformes > Adrianichthyidae > Adrianichthys > Adrianichthys oophorus. The sequence continues at coordinate 23,886,517 of BSAI01000012.1, read as the reverse complement.
TTAGTTATACTTTGTTCAATACACCTGCATGGACTATAGCAGGGGTGTTGAACTCCAGACCTCGAGGGCTGTTGTCCTATATGTTTTCCAACCAATTTGCTAGTGAAGCTCCATATTGACCAAACACACCTGATCCAGGTGATCAGCAGCAGATAAGGCAGGATTTCTGAAAAACCATCAAGAGGCGGGCCCTCGAGGCCTTGAGTCTGACACCCCTTAGTCTGTAGAATATTTCTTTACTTCTATTAAACATTTCTTTAATTTCTTTACTTGTACTCTCAAGTATGCTTCATAAAATAAACTCAGTGTTCTACCTTTTAATATCCATGTTGGAGTATATGACAACGTTAAAACAGAAACATCTAATCAGCGGCCATGCTGATGTTTATGAAACTTTCTTTGTTCAGATTCTGAGTTTGAAGTTTTTAGAAAGTTTTCAACTCAACCTGAAAGCTCTCCTCTACAAAAAATCAACACATTTCAGGCTCACATTGCACATCTCTAAAATCAGTTTTTCTTATTTTTTGTGAAACTGTAAACATAAATGTGGAGATGAGGTAGATGCCAATTCTTTATCACAGTCTGCAGACTCTTGGATCTTCTAACCAGTGCATGATGATCTGCCTTCATTACAGACCTTCATCACTTGCTGCCAGGGCATTTTGGTGGAGATGCAGTGGACTGTGAGCCTGCTCCTGCCAGAGCTCAACCTCAGAGTGCTAATTTGACCTTTATAATTTTCACAGATGCCACTAAAATCCAGGCAGCCAGTAAGAACGGGAAGAGGGCGGAGTCTGGATCAGGCGGCAGCAGCTTCTTCTCCTGGTTCATCGTGCTGGCCCTTCTCGGTGTCTGGACCTCTGTGGCTGTGGTCTACTTTGACTTGGTGGACTATCAGGGAGTCCTAGGTGAGTAGATGCATGCATGGAAGTTCTCATGCCAGACTTTATGTCATTAAAGATGTTTTGTGCTACCTTCTCCTGCATCTTTTCCTTCCTTTGTCATGCTACGGGAGTGGTAACTTAACCACATAATGGCATCAGGCTTTACCAGATTAATGACTAGCCAGCCATTACTATTCTGACTTTAGTTGACTTTAGTTCTCTGTTTTCAAAGGTTTGGAAAAGGCAGATCAGGCAGCTGTCCTAAAGAGTCTGATAAAGTCGCCTGTTTTTTTTACTCTTATATGGACAGAAATGTTAGAAAAAAATCAAAACACTTTAATTTGAGAACATGTTGCATGGGCATGGAGCTCCAGCTGTGCTGCGAGACATTTGTTTTCTCTGAGTGTCAGCTTTTGCTTTATGTCAGTAGTAACTCTCCGTACAAAGGTCTCTGGCTCCTCACAAAAACCCACTCAAATTATCACACAAACTCCAGAGGTTTCAGGTGATCTTGTAATGCAGCATTTGAAGTGTCTGCTCTCATAAAGTAACTCATTCCATACATGAACAGTATGATTTCTCTTGCTGCTGTGATCCCTTTCTCCTGTCCTTCGCCTCAATTAAATTGGCCCAAACCTGACGCTGTGGACTTTGGTGTCTATCTGGTCTGAAATGAGGATCTAATGTTTCATGTTTTTTTTTTTATTCAAAATAGGTTTAGTTAAATCTAAATTAAACATGTGTTTGAACAGACCATAGTGGAAAATTTTAAGTGCTATTTTATTCAGTTTTTTCCGTTCCCAGTGAGCAGAGGATGCAGCTTTTTCTCCATTTTATAACGTTTGATAAATTCTTCTGTCTTTCCCAAGCAGAAAAACTGCCATCCTTCTCAAAACAAGCATCTTGGACAATACCCTTTGCGCTACTGCTTAGCTATGTAGCCACAAAAATGTGTGTGTCAGGAAGGACATTTGGCATAAAATTCAGTCAAAACCACCTTTGTGAATCAGTGAAAATTGATTCGCTGTGGACACCCCTGAAGGGATAAGCCGAAAGGTTTACTGTGCAGACAGTAATAAAAAGAAAAAAAAACAGTGTGTGCAGAGGCCTTCCCTGCATCTTTGCAGAGCCAGCTTTGTGTCCGTGCACCTTCTGATCATGAAAACATGAATTTGTTCTGCATTTGTTTTTATCTGTCTTTGTGTTTGCATGCAGACAAGGCTAAAGGCTTACAGATTAACCTGTCTGAGACCCTGCAAGGTAAAACGCTTCACAGTTTTTCTCGACTGCGGTTTTTTCATCACTATTCTTTATTTTTCAGAGATGCCACATTCCCCAAATCTAGTTTTAGGTTCTAAATGATACCCAAAGGAAACTGTTCAAAGCAGCATTAAAACCCCAAATTTATGAAAAACGTTTTCCATAAAATTGAGATTGTAGAAGTTTGAGTTCTTTGCAGAAAATCAAAGATGTTGAACACCTCATCATCTTATCCTTATTTAGTTCAGCCAAAATCATCAACCATTCATCCATTCATCCATCCAGGTGTCTGGAAGTTTTTGCTCCACAACACTGTGGTTACCAGACTTTGAAATGTGGCAGTTTCCTCCTGAGGCTAAAGCTTAGTGTTTCTTCTCTCTGTAAACCTCATCCTTTCAGCTGAATGTAAGAGAATGAAATCTGCTTTTACTAAACCTGGACTTGCATGTGTCAAAAGCATCATTAAGGGAGGTGTTCAGTCCAGATGCATTTGAAAGAAACTAAACTGTGGGTCCTCATGAGTGTTTTTTTTTGTTTTTTTTTTTGTTCTCCTGCAGGAAAGCTGGTGGCCTATGACACCGACGGCGACGGCGATTTTGACATCGAGGATGCTAAAGTTCTGCTAGGTTAGTGAAAGTTTCTGTTCAGGACTGACCATCAGACTGATGGAGAACGGTGGCCGTTTTTGCTTGAACTCTGGAGTGCTTAAGCCTTTTTGAGTGACATTGAAAGTAAGACATCTGGCAGTTGTTTAGCTGCTTTGAGTGAAGCTCCTTTAAATAAAAAGGAACACGAGGAACTTGGTGTTCGTCGTTCCTCGCATGTTCTCCAGAAATTGCTTCAGATCTCAACAGATCTTTTTGTGTTCATGTGAAGAGCCGTCAAACTGAACTTTCATAAACTTTTTTTAAAGAGCAAATGTGTTGGAGTGGCAGGTTTGATGTTTGTACTGAATCTCTACTGGTCCTGTTTTCTTCTTCTGGAAACAGGCTGAGTCAGAGTTCCTAGAAAAAAATTTACTTTAAAGTTCCAGAAAAAAAGTTTGACATGCACGTTTTGAACTGCACCAAACCTGCAGCCTCACCTCACTGTGTGATGCTCAGAACGCCTTCAGATCGTCTGAGCATTGTTTCTGCACAGAACTTCATCCACCTGAAACACAAGGTTCTTTAAAAATCCTCATTCAGACTTTTGGGGACAAAGAGCACAAATGATATGATCAAACACAGCAAAGTTTTTACTCTTTAATTTAAATTTCATTTTTTTATGTAAGATCGGTTATTTTTAACCCTTCCTGATTCCCACATCTCCCTTCTTCTGCTGACCTTTCAGGAACACGTTGGTTAAGATATTCTATTTGTAATGTCCTTTTAACAGCTCCTCCAAAGTAGTCTATTTTAGTCCTCTTACTGTTGCTGACTTTTGGGTTTCTCTGCAGTAAACCAGGATTTCAGATGTCTCATTTTCTTCAATAGAAGTGCATATTGCTGCTGACCCTGTGAGTTAGAGGAGCATTCCCCAGCTCCTGTCTGCTGTGATCCCAACCAACACAGGAAGCTTCAGAAAAATGTTTAAATCAGGCAGGAAACAAAGTTTAAGTATCAATTATTGAGATTAAGTTAAATATTTAACTATTCAAATAACTATTAACTTTGAAACAGAAGTGAAAGTGTGTTCCATCTTCAAGTAAGAAAAAATGGCTTAAAAATATCCATTACCAGTTGGCAAAGATTTGAACAATCTGCACATTGTATATTTTATATTTCTACAAGTTCCGACTTACTCTTATGGTGAGATGCAGAAACAACTGAGCTCTGCCTTTTGCTCCATTTAGTTTGTATTTATTTAAGGTCATGAATTCAAGTTCAGTTGGTGAAGGCTTGGAGGAAGGCGGGTCGAGTCAGTCCGCAGAGATCAGGCTGATGATGGCAGCAGAAAACAGCAACCAAGGATCTGTACACAAAAAAGAAACAGGATTCAGATGGTTTTAGGTTAAGATCAAGCAGATCATTCACAGTAAAATTCTAGTTTATCCTGGAATTAATCCTGAATTCTTGGGGTTTTATTTCTATTTTAAAAAAAAAAAAAAAAAATCAAACCTTTCTAAAGAAATGCAAAAAATACTGTAATTCATTAATGTCAATCTTTGAAGGACATGCTCATGTAAAAACATCACCGTTGACCTGAGCCATGTATCTCAGCACTGCAAGAGCTCAGATATTACCCATCATGCTGCTGTGCGCCAGTGATCAAGTGCAGTTTAACATACAGACTCGCATGATATTGGATTAGACAAAGAGCAAAAAAAAAATCATCCCTCTAATAAACATCACATTGACATCACATCAAGATTTTCTGCTCTGATTGTCTTCTGTAGAAATTTCTGGGACTTTTGCCGATTTCCTATCTGAGCTGTTAAACAATGCATAAGAGATTTGAGGCGACCCACAGCTGTGAGCTGTGTCCAACAAGCCGGCTCCCTGAAGCTTCAATGCCATTTTATGCAGTGAAATTATTATTTATTTATTATTATTATTTTCTCATCAAGTCTCCCATACACAACCATGAGAAAAACTTTTTTTTTCTCTGTTTCTTTGAACATGTAGCCGATTTCACGCATGTCAAACAGCTGCAGTACTGTCCCGTTCTCGTACGAAGGTTTCAGCCACGCACAGAGGGTTTTGGTTTAAAGTGTCCGGCACAAGAGGACCACGACCTGCTTTCTGAAGCTGTAGCCTGTCTTTCATTTGTGTGTTCTTAAAATGACAACGCGAAGGTCTGATCCTGTCGGAGCGTTGATTTATGGGAAGTCCGTTCAAGATTTCTCTCCATACACTTTTTGTTTCTAAAGTATCAACATTCAGTTGTGTTCAGATATTTGCTTCTCCTAAGCCTAAATGTTTGACTTTGACTTAGACAACTGAACATTCAAGCAGATGTTTTTCTAAAGACTGGACCAGAGAAGTCTTTCTGCTGAAGAACTCGTGTCCTCTGCCTTGACATGTGTCAGCATGTCTGACTCTACTGCTCCATCACTCAACAACAGCTGAGCAGCTGCAACAGATCCAACCATAAGCTGGCTGTTAAAGCTTCAGAGTCCGGCTCCAGCAAGCATAGCATGGTACAAAAAAGCTCTATGAAAAGTGAACGAATAGTAAAAAAAAAAAGTAAAAAGCAGACACAGGAATGTTGCATTAAAGCTCAGCTGGTTCAGACAGATGTAAGCATGGGTTTTTTAGAAGAATTTAACCAGATTTGAGGGGGATTTGGTTATTGGGGTGACAAAGGAAATACCTCTCCTCCTCCTCATGCGGGTTAGGTTATTTTGGTCAGATTGGAGAGGATGTGGAGAACCGTGAATGTTTCTGAACAGACTCACTGTTCAATTTCTCCAAAGATTTGACAGCTGCATGAAAAATATGAGAGATGTAGCAGAAAAAAACTCAGTCATCTTTAGATGTGGTTGTTATTTCAGTTCCTGCAGATCTGACCTGGAGTCTGCAGTGTTTTGAATGCATTGTCTTCACGCTGAGTTCAAATGTTAGACAAAAACGTTTTGAACGCCGTCTGTAAAAACTAAAAATTTCTAGGGAGGGCCGAGCTCTGACCTGAAATCGGAGCTTTGTTTTATGGTGAAGCATTTATCCTGAGTACACCCACCAGGATGACCATCCCAGAGGAGTAAACTAGGGGTCCACTCGTCTTATGAAGAGCAGTGATGTGAAGCCTCCTGACCTGCACAGCTCAAGCATCTTTCCTTCCTTGTTTTCCGTGTTGGAGACTGTCTGTCTGCACTTAGTGAGGATTATGAATCATGGCATTGGTGAGCGTTTCAATCCGCCATACCCCTCCCTCGCTGCAGTATAGGTTTGTACGTGTGCAGGTGTCCTCTGACCCTGGAGAGCCTGAACTATGACCCTCACTGCCTAACCTGAAAACTTCTGACCTTTTCCTCTTCTTTCCTTCCCTCCTTCTCTCTCCTCCTTTTGTTTTGGCACATTTTTTATTCATTCGATTTCACCTTTTTTTATGGCTTCCCCCACCCCTTCACCGAACATTTTCCTTCTGCACTCCCTACATCCACCCATCCCCCCCCCTGCGCAGGCCTCACCAGTGAGGGCGATGGTCAGGGGGAGCCAGAGCTTCTGGATTGGTTAGAAGAAGTGGAGGAGGGTGGCTCTCATTGGTTAAACAATTTCTTCACTTTCCTGTTTGGTCTGATAAACCCGCTGAAGCCCCTAGACGAAGAAGAAGAAGACTGCTTCACAGTTATGAAGGAGCACGACAAGGACGAGGAGGATGAAGATCTGAGGGGATACAAACACAGAGGAGCCAAAGACGCTCCAAGCAAGGGGCAGAAGGTTGTGATCGTAGGTCTCCATAACCAGTGAACTCAGGACATTTAACTCCCCAAAAGCTGTTCTGCTCAGTCCAGCTGCAGGGTTCAGGCCAACCAAGCTGCTGAGCTTCAAAGAATTCACTCCTGTACCACCAAAATCTTAAGCATCTTAAGGTGGAACTACTGACTGCAATCTGTTGGTCTGGATCTTCAAATGATTCTCAGGAACTTTTTTAAACTGTGAGGTCCGTTTTCTGCACAGCTGCCCATCTCCACATCTCTCCTGTCGCTGCATGCCATCAAGACTCCTCATTTTGGGGAGGAAACATATATTTATAGAAGTTTATAACAAAAAAATAATAATTTTAATGACACTATTTTTTTCCAATATCTTGAAGGTTGAACTTACTTTTGTTTTCCCTAAATGTACTTAAGAAAAAAAATGTTAACGTTTTATAGAAATATAGGTCCAAACCAGGAATTTAAGAGCATGTGGTCTATGAAGCAGAGTTCAAATCTGGTTGATGGTTTCAGAACAGCAGCAAATGTTTTACTTTCAACTTCACTTTGAAGCAAACTGACAACCCTCATGAAGGTCTGAGTTTGTTTTGTGGCTCCTGAGGGGCCCAAATAACCAGGGATCAGACTGGCATCTGTCTAAAAGTGAACCTATCTAAACCCTGCTGGGAGTTTTGTCTGGGTTTCAGTGGAAGATAAATCGAAGCTGCTGATCCAGAAACTTAATGTGTCATCTGACTCGAAAATGGACAACTTTCTCATAAAGGTTTAATCATAAGATCATTTTGACTTTATAGAAGCAACAGTTCTGTCTGTGTGTTGTGTCAGAGGAAGCAGAGAGGACTGCTCTGTCTCTGTGATGGAGCAGCAGCAGCTGCTCTGGCTGGTGGAAGATCTCCCCAAGAAGAAGCATGTGAACCAGAATATCATAGCTGACCAAACAATGCATTGTTGTAGCATATGTTGTGAGCTACAGCCAGGGCTATTCTGAGGACGTTTTAGCTTTGTTTTTAGCTTTGTCTTTTTTCCTCAACCTAGAGAAACCCCTTCAGTGTGTTCGTTCAATCACAGCCCCCCCAGCATCAGCACCATGTGCTCCTCAGCTACTAGAGTGAGTTTGAGACTATTGATTTAAATCAAAACATGATGTTGAGAAAAAAAAAACCCATGGATAGATGTTGCTAATTGGCTTTTCCTCCTGACATAAGCATATGTCAGGATAAGCGGTACAGCTTAAGAGGTGCAAGTTCCACCTTTTTTAGTTTACATCACTGGCTATGAGAACATTTCTAAACCAGGCAAAGTTGATCTTGAAACCGAAACATAAAAATAGATTCCTGTACCATGAAATCAGGTTAAATCTAATGAATCATATCTTTTTGAATCAGTTTTTCTAAACCCAGTAGTTTGGTGGTGATCGCCATCCTTTCTGTATACTTTACCCATGCCAGCAACACCTGCGAGAACACTGCTATGGTGGTGCTCATGTCGTATGGAAATTGGTCCAACAGCCAGACAATGGGAGACATGCAGCTGTCTGAGGAGTCCAGAGATCTTTACCTAAATGCTTCACAGACAGGAACTGGTCTTTGGCTACAGAAAAGTCAATAAGAAAACTTCTACTCTCTTGGAGTCACTCTGACAAGGTCCAAACTTACATTCATAGGCACTTCCATTTACCATTTTATTTGCTTAAAGTGAATGATGATTATGACAGGAGAGTGGACGTGTGGGTTGAGGCCTCTTCCTTCCTGGATTTGAACACGTGATTTATTTGTCTTGAAACGCTTTCTTCTCAGAACTATTAAAACCTTCAATGACGTTGGGCATTATAACAGTTCGTCATGCAGGATTGTCATTGTTTCCAGAAGCTGTGTAGTTGAATTGTTGGAATCATGTTGACTGATTTTTTTTTTAAAATGTCACTTTTTAAAATGTTTGTATAGCGTTTCTAGATTTTTTTTCTTTATTGTTCTTTGTTACCGTTGAGATTTGAACTCTGTAAACTGGCCACATAAATCTAAATAATTACGTGGAGGAAACTCCAACTTCACTGGGTCATATTTAAACCTTCAATTTATTTTAGCTTTTAGGTTCAAGAAAGCTTTTTAAAATGTTTTTCTTAACATTTTTGAAAATTAATTGTGTAATTATGGATTATGAGTATCCCATACCCATGTTCTGTCATGGCGTCAGTGTTCATTGGAAAAAAAATACCTTATATTTTTGACATTTAGACATTTAGAGTGAGAATGTTTGCTGAATGGAGGCTGTAAAGTTTGATTAATGTCCATCCAAGAATGACTGGTTTGAACTACTTACAACACATTTTATGATATCAACTTCTTCAGTTAATCATAAATGTTTGTAACTTGAACCAGTTGCAATCTTGCTGCTTCTCTTGGTTTGGTTTGTGTAAGAATTTTAAAATAAAAATTCAAAAGGTTCGCAGCAGTTTGAGGACGTTTCTGGCTTAAGCTAGACCGTTGTGTACTTGTTAGAACAGAGCATTCAGTTCTTATGTGTGTTTTGATAAAAATTGCCCCCTTCATTTGGTTTGCTATCACAGCACTCACAGAAGAAAACCAAAGATTGAACTGGACCAAACCATCTGAAAAAAAAAATCTCACAGTTCTAAACAGTGCACATTGAAAGGTGATTCCACTCAGAACAAACCAATTTTCCAACATTTATGTCATTGGAGAGCATGAATCTTTCATGGTTTTTTTGGTCTTTGGAAAGCCTGTCTACATTCACACTGAGGTACACTGGACTAAAGTACATTTGTATGTAGCCTGAGACTGTTGTAGTTGAGAAAACCAAAGTTTACTTGTGTCCTTGGATAGTCTGCTTTATTTGTTGCAAATTACAAAATAAAATTTAAAATACGGTCCACTACAGAAAACTGAAGATACTTTGTGATGAAGTGAGAGGATACAGGCTTTTACTACTACATGCCAATCTAAAGATAAACAGGACTAGCTCTTCTTTATTGCTTTTCCCCTCATCTTGGTTGACTAAAAACCCCTGACCTGTTATAAACATTTCTGTCTAATTTATTGTGGATCATCATAAACATGAACGCTATAAAAAGTTACTTTTCTACTTTTATTTTGTCTGTATGTAACTTTAGATGAAAAACCTGGAGAACCTATTCGCAGTGGAGCTCACAAAGGTATCATGGGGAAGTGTTGAGCATGAAGCTAAAATCTAACCACTTACAAGAGGCCTTCTTCTTGATCCATGTGTTGGTTGTGTTTACTTTAACTTAACTAAAAAATGTACAATCAAATACGTTCTTTGTCACAATTAATAATACAGTAAATGCATAAACTAAAGCACAACATAAAATTGGAACATTTGAGAATGGCTTTTCCTTGAAAAAGGCACGTCCAAAGTCTAGTTTGTTGTTATTCTAACCTGCAGCTCTTTTTATGAAGTGTATTGTGAGGGCTGGCAGCACTGAGCAGATATATAAAACAGGCCCCGCAAGCAGCTATGCAACTCTAAACCAGAAGATGGTGACAGCACCACACACCCACACACCAAATATAGTGTGCCTGTGCAACGATGCTGTTAGCAAAGTAAAGATAAAATGTTGTTAGCAAATCAAAATGTTTAAACATACAATTTAGGAGGTATTATTTTCAAAAATCTGGTTTTCCCATCAGTATAAAGACACAAAAATCACTTTTATGTAGTCTGACCCATTTTTTAAATCTAGCAATAGTGATAATGATAATGTGGGTCAATATGCATCTCTAAACAACAAGAAACTTTTAGGATGGGTCAGAGGTTCTCCAGACCTCATATCACACAGCTTTCAGTGTTTGATGTCTAGTTTGAAGTACATTGTGATTTTTTTTTTTCTCTAATTTTACAAACTAATCAATATTTTTTGCTGACATACAGTGGGTATGGAAAGTATTCAGACCCCCTTAAAATTTTCTCTCTTTGTTATATTGCAGCCATTTGCTAAAATCCTTTAAGTTCATTTTTTTCCTCAATGTACACACAGCACCCCATATTGACAAAAAACAGAATTTTTGACATTTTGCAGATTTATTAAAAAAGAAAAACTGAAATATCACATGGTCCTAAGTATGAGATGATGGACTTGAATGGCCACAAACCAAAGCAGGACCTTTTTAGAAGCAGATTGGAAGCTGCTTTGGATTAGGCAAACCTGAAAACCTGTCTTGTGCTTCTTTACACCTCTGCCAGTGAGAATCAGAGCTGCAGCAAGAGTTCCTGAAAGGAGATGAAGATATCCCAAACTAATCCATCAACATGAGCACGCCCGCATGCTGTGTTGATGTTCAATAACTGAGTGGTTTGGAAGTTAATTTCATGGTGATTTACTGGAGAATCAAACCTATGTTATTGATCATCTATCCCAGAAATCCCCCCAGCCAAGGATGTGGGCTTCAAGCTCAGAGAAGCTCTGAAGCAGCAGTTGGCCATCATCCATGAACGTGTTGAAGCCAAGAGGCTTGCCAAGCTGGCTCTGGCGGAAGTCAAGCAGCTCCTTCTGAAAGAAGAGGAGCAGAAGGAGCTGGAACTGGGGATGAGGGAGATCCCAGCAGAAGTGAAGAAAAGAGTGGCTGCCAGGCTGAAGGTGGAGGAGGAGCGAATAGAAAAAGAGGAAATGGAGAAGCTGAATAAAGTAAAGACCAAACAACATGATGGGAATATGAAAGAAGAAAGCAAGGTGGATGAAGAAGACGAGAAGTCAAAGAAACAAGGGGGGAAAGAAGTAAAGATTGATGGAAGAGGAGCTCAAAACCAAAGCAAGAGTCAAGGAGGAGAGTCTGGAAAAAAAAGAAAGGTTGAAGAATCTAAGAGAAGGAAAGACATAAAAGCGTAGCTCTTTAGTTTCACAGGAACGAGCTTCCTCTGTTGGAGGCTGGTGTTGCTTCTCGCATTATACCAGCTGACTTTCTCAAAATTGGTGGCTAACCTTCATCCACCTTTCATCGAAAAATGTGATCTCTTAAAATCTAAACTGAGAAAAAAGGTTTGGGTTCAGTGTGGCTGGCATCCCATCCACCTGCAGAAATGCAGAGCAGGTTTCTCAGAACGCTTAAGGGTCAACTATTGATTTGTTTATTTTGGTTCTTGTTTTAAAAAGGAAAATGATCAGCTTGACTGCAAAGATGGTAGAGTAAACCAACAAGTTTTCAACTACTGTTCTCTTGGATGATGGCCATCAAGAACTTTGTACTAAAAATGTTATTATAATAATCAATGTTGTAATAATTTACAATTATATTAGCATTTTTATGCATAATTTACAGGATTGGTGTTTGTGGTTTATCTGTACCTTTGATTCAGTCTCCTTCCATCATAACTGTTGAGAGATTTTTGTCGTTTCACTTTTCTATACACCTCACGTTTCCAGCAGTCACCAATAAAGTAATCCATTAAAAAAAAGACTATTAAGATTTAATTTTATGCTCTTCAGTTGAATTGAATTGAATTTTGTAGCATTGTTTATTTTTCACCACTGTGAGGCTCTGGATGTTATGTCATCACATTAATACTCAGTGAGATGGACTTTTCTCAGTCCTGAGCTGCTTCATGAGAAAACTGAAAACTTTTTTGTTCTTAAAAAAAAATGCCAAGAACTTAAAAGAATATCAACACCTTTTTGTTTTGAGTTCATCACTGGGGATGGTGCAAATCTTGACTATAGCAGTGTTTTGATTTTATTAAGTTACATTTTATACTTTTGCAGCTTAATGTATACAGGCACTGTGAAGTTTTTTAAAGCTGTGTTGTGGACGTTTCAGCTGTTTCTTCAGTCTCAGAGAAGCTTCCTTTGTACTCCTTGCGACAGATCCTAGCTGTATTTATAGAGCACCTTGCAAAATCTGGTAAAGGGAAGAGGTCCACATAGCTGCTGCTAAGACCATTTCAGACAAGCTTATTTTCAGTTTTGAGTTATATATGGGCAAAACTCTGAAGATGCATTATTCCAAGGCTCAAAACTGGCCACTGCTAAAGAGTGATCACCTTGATGATTTGATCTGCAGCAAGAAACTGCAGATGTCAACTCTAAAATACTTAAAATCCAATGAATGTAGTATTTAAAAAATCCCCTAGCATTAAACACATAGTCAATCCATTTCTTCAGTTCCTTGCGAGGGATTATTGAGCTTCACATGTTTGATTTGAGGGCATTGGGGTCATCTGAAAAACGGTCACTCTGCTCCCACACAAAGCCTTTAAGACACAAACACAGAACTAATGCATCCATCTGTTTCATGCATCAGGTTGGATGAATTCACTAGAGTAGTTTTATTCAAAGATGTTTATTACAAGTGCACCAAACTCAGAACATTAGTTTGATTTTAAAAGTCCAACATTTGATATACAGATGAGTCATTTGTGAGTAAAAGACTGTTTGAACTTGAGTTTTGGGGTCACACCACTTGTGGGGAGTCATCATTTCAGGTGTGTAATCACTTAATTTAAACAAACATGGTGAACCAAAGCTATGACATTAATTTGAGACATTTAGCATCATGAGTATGTTTGATAAGAAAGACTGCATAACCAATAACACAAACAAAACTAAAGCGCTCAAATAAGACTCTGGGGATATTCCCAATAACTGCAAAACAATTTTAACGATTCCATATCATAATTTGTGGTTTCTGATCCGATTCATAGTCGATTTTGGTTCATTTTGAACAATCCAATTGGATCTGATTCTCTGACCTAAAATGAATCCAGGACATCTTTTGCCAAAAATTCAAACAGTGTCACTCAGAGATAAATCTGGATATTGAACAGTGCAGGTGAAGTTTTCCAGATTCCTTGTATTTTTTGCATGATAATCAAGTGTAAATTAAATATGTGTCCAAACAAACAAGTACACAAGAATGAATGTCAAATCCATTCATATTTTAGTTTGATAAAGTTCAGCCCACTGCTGTTTTTCCACATCAAAATAATCTAAAGGAAACGTTAATAGAACATTCTAACATACTGTATGGTCACATGACTTTGCTAAATTCAAAGTGTTTCCACCCGGACTGTAATGATGGTTGATCATATTTTGCTAACACTGCATGTGTTGTCCACCGCAATGGCACGTGGTTGTTTTTATGTTATAGTAAAATAAACCTACCATGTCTCAATCCAAATGGTATTTTACAAGATCGATTTCAATCTTTTTCATTTTGAAATTATTTTCTGATGGTAAAGTTCGATTTGTCTAACAACTTACCTCAGACAGATTGATCTGGTTGGATAAATCGATTAATCGTCAAACTCCTACTATGTTGTGTAGAGGTTTGCAAAGTTGCATCACAGTGAGAAGGCCCTGGTTCAATTCACAGCGCGGTTCTTTGTGTGTGAAGTTTACATGTTATCATCATGCATGTGTGGGTTTTCTCTCACGTTGGTTTCCTCCTGAAGTATAAACACTGACTTTGTAGGTTAACTGGTGAATTTGAATTGTCCTAAGGTGTGAATATGAATGTGTGGGGTTGTGTGACCCTGCAATGGACTGGGGACACTCCAGGGTGTGCCTCACCTTTGCATAACAGTACCTGGGTCCAGAAACCGGAAGCAGGTTTAGAAAATGATTCGCCGTTGCATCATTAGAATTGAAGTACAAGCCAGACTCTTCTGTAAAAAGAATGCATCCAAACCATCTACCAACTGGATCTGTGCATTTGATCATGGCATCGACACTCTGGCTCAGTATGTGAGTTGGTCCAGGTTGAATGTGTTGCTTTGGAAAGACCCATCTGAAGTGGGTTCAGCACAGAATTTATTCACTTCAGCACGCTGCTGTATATGAGTCATCATCAAAAAAATAATAATAAACAAAGATAACTAAAAACGCCAAGTGCTTTTCAAGTGTTACACACAGTCCAACAGATGACACATGTTGTGATGTTCATGCACACATTTGACCTTCCAACATCTTCATGCTGTAGGGCTGAAAGGGAAGACTGAGGAGGTCTCTTCAGAGACCATAAGGGCTAATGAACCTTCGTACACAGCTGAGCAAGAACCAGAGCCAACGAAAAGAGGTAAGTGCTGCTGAGTTTCATACAGACTGCTGCATGTTTGTCTGTGAAAAAATACTGAAAACTGAAACGCAGATGTTTCTTTAGGACATTTGAGTTTGAGCTGCAGGTTTTCTCTGCAGTGAGAATGGATCAAAAGAAGAAGTTATTCCTTATTTAGTCTTTCAGTTCCCATTTTTGTCCTGCTACCATGGCCTTTTTCCTCAGAAATCACTGAACCAGACCCTGAGCCCGTGGAGGATAAGGAGGAAGTGATGGAAGAAATTGTAGCAGAAGAAGTCACTGCCTCACAAACAGGTGTGTGGGTCTGTCTCACAAATGCACACTAGTTTGTACAGAATGCAAACTTATTAGAGCATTGTTTTGACTTTTATTGGATTCTGTACAGCCTTATTAGGACCACAGAAACACCCAAACAAGGTGGTGGTGGCTGTGCTTACTCTGCAGAAAATTATGATTTCTATTAACAGTTTGAGAGGTTGTTGTTAGAAAGACTCATTGGGGTAAAGTGCAGGTTTGACTTTGCAACTTATCGATTATCACTTCAGATCTTAATGTAACCACTGATGAGGCAGCCAAGAATGACTGTGAATGTAATGACGAAACTTCACAACTCTTTGCTCCTTTCTTTAGAGCCTGAATCTGAAGCATCTGAAGAACCAGAGGCTGAACCAGAACTTGAACCAGATTCTCAACCTCAACTTGAACCAGAGGTAGAAGCGGAACCAGAACCTGAGGAGTACCCTGAGGTTGGTACAATCAAATGCTAAATCCAATTCAGACTTTTTTTTAATCAAAAAGGTAGACTAACGCCTCACCACCAACTAGTGGAATGGCAGCAAAATCACTGACACATGATTGCGTGTACAGTCTTTCTTCCCCAGTTATTCTCATGAAACCTTTAGCTTACAGCTACTTTGTGTTTCTCAAAATATTGCTTTTAGATTTCTGATACCTGATTGACAAAGAACTTACTTTATTTACAATTCAAAAATTAATTTGTATATTTGGATCATGTTCATCTGTTAGAGCATGTCATTTACGAGAAGGTAAACCTGAGTTTTCATTTTCAAACACACTGAGCTGAAGTGGGAGTTTCCTGATGAAAAACTGAAGTGATGTTTGCTCCTTCAGGTGATTGAGGATGATCCAGAGGTTCTGGAACAAGAGCTCCCTGCAGAACAAGAAGATGCTGTTGAGGACCCTGTCCCTGAGGTTGGTGGTTTCATTCCTGCAAAACACTTTCAAACACAAGGAATCTGCCGCTTGTCTGCATGCCTATAGCCAACTTAGGCATGCTTAGTCACTTTCACTGACTAAGTTGTTCTTTTGAATAAAAGGTAATTAGGAATTAAATAATTCAGACACAAAACAGTTCTGTGCGACAAAAAACTACTATAGAAATAGTTGATTTTAAAATCTTTGCTCTCTGTATAAAACATAAATTAAGTTTATCATTGATATTTATATTAGAAAAGGCTGTTAAAATAAATAATTTTAAAGCAAAAAAAAAAAAAGTTGTGTTCAGTTTGGCATATTCTAAGCGAGCTATTTTGTGGAGTTTGCGGAAAAAGGCTTTCTTCTGGCGATTCAAACATGCAGCCCATTTTAATTCAGGTACCTCCTTATTGTACATCTTGAAACATCTATACTACAGTTTTTAGGGTCCTGGATCACTGTTTTGAAGTTATTTGTGTCTTTTTCTTTGCATCCCAAAACATTTTTCTGGCAGTTGTGGCAGGATTTTTGTTTGGTCTACCTGACCATGGTTTGGTTTCAACAGAACTCCCCACTTTCCATTTCTTGATCAAAGTTTGAACACTGCTGACTGGCATTCTCAGTTCCTTGGATATCTTCTTATATCCCTTTCCCTGTTTTGTGCAGTTCCGTTACCTTTTCCCGTAGATCTTTTGACATCTCAGTAGCTTTCCCCATGACTCAGGATTCAGAAATGACAGTGCAAGGATGAAGCATTCAAGGGTCTATAGGGAGCCCATAAACTTCAAGATAATTTGTGCACACACATTAATTACAGGCAAACGAGTCACAGGTGAGGATGCTTACCTGTCATTCAAACCCTTTTGTACCATCTTGTATGCCTGTTTTCAGAACAAAGTCATCAGGGTATGCACATTTTTGAACAGTATCATTTGGGAAGTTTCTGTTGTCATTATGATTTAAAAATGGTAAATAGAATTTTTGACAATAAATGGCTTCACTCAACCACTACTGAGTGGGAAAAAAGTTTTTGTGTTATCATTCATACTCATGAAAAATGACCAAGAAATCTTAATTTCTTCCAGGGTTTGTGAACTTAAGCAATAGTTTGTTGTCAAATGTTTTACCAAATTAAAAAAAAAATGTACATTTTGAACAAATCTGCAGGTCAATCCTGATGAAGAACAGGCAGCAGCTGATCCTGAGGGACAGGAAATGGAAGGAGAGCAGGCAGCAGCTGCAGAGGAGTTTGCTGATGAAAACATCAGAGAAACTGTGGAGGAGGAAACAGCTGCTGAAGAAGTGCTGGAAGAGACGGTGGCTCCCCTAGACGCGGCCGCTGAGGGTGTGGCAGAAGAGGAGGAGGAAGTTCCTGAAGAGGTGGAGGAAGTTCCTGAAGAGGTGGAGG
>BSAI01000012.1:23781287-23869335 GCA_036245035.1 Adrianichthys oophorus | reverse complement strand
GTTCCAGAAGAGGTGGAGGAAGTTCCAGAAGAGGTGGAGGAAGTTCCCGAAGAGGTGGAGGAATTTCCTGAACAGGTGGTAGTTGATGCTGTTGAAGATGTACCTCTTCCAGATGGGACTGCTGAAAGTGAAGGGGAGGACATAGCTCCATTAGCGGAAGCTGCGGTGAATGCAGCACCCTCACATGAACATATAGAGGAGTCTGCTGGAGAAAATGAGGGTTCTCCTCCTGAAGAAGTAGTTCAAGATGTGGAACTAGAAGAGGAGAAAGTTCTTCCAGCTGAAGATAGCGAAGTAGTGAAGGAAGAAGAGTGGGCTGCTCCAGAGGAGGCTGAGGTCAACCCAGCTTCTTCAAGTCAACCTGCTGAAGAGTTTGCTGAAGAAGAAGAGGTTACTTCTCCTGAAGAACCTGCAGATGGCACAGCAGAAGAGAAGGAGGCAGTTTCAGAAAAAATACCCACAGACAAGGGAGTGGAGGAAGCAGAAGATGCAGCACCAACAGTTTCAGAGGAAGACTCTGAGAATCACGCAGAAGGTGAGATTGATGAATCCTGATCAGGGTAAGAAATGGTTGAAGTAGGGCTTACAGTTTGAATAGTTTCAGTCCTAAAATTGAAATAAAAGATTTTGTCTGAAATCCATCTGACAAAATCATCTGCTGCTGACAGTTCAATTGTTCTGCAGAGAGGAAGTACTTTGATTTGACTCTTTCACACTCAGTGTAGTTTCACCAAATGCAAAACCAGACTGTAACCAAAGCTGCTCTCACTTTATTCAGTGAAAGGTCCCAGCATTTCACTACAGAGGCAGCAAGAAAAAAATCATCACACCTGACATCAGAGACTCAGCTTTGTACTTCTTATCTCAAGTGGTTCTTCGGGTTTTCCCTGCACAGAAGTTGAAAATTATTACGACAGGGGCTCAAAAAAAGAGTAAAATTGTCCTCATGAATTTTTCCAAATTGAGTGCCAATGTAAGCATACAATAAAACAGCTGACATCCTTTTTTGCTGTTATACAGGAAGTTCCTGAAGAACTTCCTAACTTAATGAAGGGGTCCTTTCAGGTTTCAAATAAAAAAAGAATTACCCTAAAGAGGTTACTGCCTGATCTCCTGTGTTTTCCTGTCCATCTTCATTACACGCACATGGGGTTGGAGATCTGAACGTCATTGCAAACAAACCTTTACCTAAACCAATTTGTCATAAGAGCCGCACAAGCCGATGCCTTTGGTTCTGTCCTGTCTGCTTTCCGCCACCAGATCGTCCTGATCTCCCTGCAGCTCTTACCCACTTATCCAGTGCTTCTTCATAACAACCCAGCTTGTTGTCATGCCTTGCCTGAATTCTGTGGCTAATGCATTCAATGTTTTACTATTAAGTTCTGGCTACAGTCTTTCTTCATAGTTATGCCTACACCATTTCTTTTCTTACACCCTCATGTAAAGTTTTAGAAGTCTTATTAGGCACAGCTCTTACAGTGGATGTTCTTCATGACACAAACCCACACATTTATCTGAATTTGGGACCAGCATTAACAGCACTTTGGTTGGCTTTGGCTCAGAGGTTGGCTGGGCTCTCCCAGCAGGTACACTTGATGAGTTGACCTCCAACAGTTTGCAAAATACTGAACCCTTAGTTGCCCCTGGTTAAGTAGGTTGGGCAGTGTAGCCACTCCTTCATCAATGTGTACGTTTGAGTGTGCAAATATGTAGACGTGAAGCAGTGTCTTTACTAGAACTTTAATTATTGGTTGTAAGAAACTGTTTTGTAGGTTAAGAACTTTTATCATTTAGTTTGTATGAAAGCGCTCTATTAATAAAGACTGACTGATTCAATCTAATGCTTGTAAACCCATAGTTTCTTAATTTTCTTTTGATTTTAAACTGGAAAAAAAGAGGAGGCAGCCTAGGAAGAGTGGGCAATTTAAATATCTAGATTGCATTATTTGTGCAAGAACTTTGGAAAACATTGCCTATATTTGTGAATGTTTGTTTCTTTGCAGCATCAGAGTCCATTGAAGCTGAGGCAAAGGTTGAGGACAAACCCACAGGTAACCTTTGTCAGTACATTTTCCTGAAAGAAAGAATAGTATGTCAGCCAAAGATTCTAGTAGTTTTCCCTCAAAAAAAGGTGATTTTGGTCTGGAGTGTTCATCATTGAAACACTTCAACTGTGAGAGACAGATTTTAAAAAATAATAATAGGATTTTTGTTTTTTTGTATAATGAAACAGAAAATAAGTGTTTATCCCCTACAAACACGCAAGAATTCCGACCCTCTCAGACCTGTTATTTCTTCTTTAAGATCTTTAAGATCCTCCACTGGTTACCTGTATTAATGTCACCTGTTTGAACTGGTTATCAAACAGGCACACCCCTTCCACTGAAAGCAGGCTTGGGACAATCTGTCAGACGTGTTGAACGTTGGAGGTGAATGCCAGCAGGCACCGAATTCTTTTACTGAGGCGTCTGGTCAGTTTATAACTTGAATAATTTGCGGAAAAAAATATATCATGAAAAATATTAGGATGACGAAGAACATGTTAAAAAGAAATGCCACGGCAAGAATGGTTATTCTGACAATAGAATGACTGACTGAATAATAGCTGCTCATTTCTCTATAGAAATCTATGGAATTTTGGCTTCTTTAAGCCAGCGGGTACTTCCTGTTTGAAATGCTAGTGGGGAGGGGTCACTCAGTCCAGTTCTCGTGTTTGGAGAGAGGAGAATGTTGAGTTACATCTCAAGAACACCATACCCTCTGTGACACATGAGAGTACAAACAATATGCTTTGAGGCTATTTTTTCCTGCAAAGGGAACAGGATGATCCGTATGAAGACAAGGATGAATGGATCCATGTGTATGGTGAGACTTTGGTCAAAAAACTTCTTCCATCAGTGAGAGCATTGGGGATGAAACATGTCTGGATCTTCCAGCAGGACAATGATCCCAAACACATCACCTGGACAACAAAGAAATGGTAGAAAGCATTTCAAGGTTTTAGAGTGGTCCAGTCAGTCTCTGGACCTAAATCCAATAGAGAATCTGTGGATGGAGTTAAAAGTCTGATTCCCAGAAACTGACCCAAAACATCATAGCTCTAGAGAAGATCTAGAGCTGGAAGAATGGACCAAAATTGCAGCTACATTGTGTACAAACCCAGTAAGGAAACTTTTGACCTCCGCCATTGCAAATTAGGGTGACATTACAAAGTATTGAGACATACTTTTGTTATTGACCAAATGTGTTTTTTTCTGCTCCATTACTCAAATACATTTGTTAACAATAAAAAAAAGTGATTTCCTGGATTCTTTTTTTTTTACATTCTGTCTCACAGTTGAAGTGTTTCTATGATTAACATTACAAAAGTATTGAAACCTCTCAGCCAGATGTGTTGGAAATTGTTCATTTCTTGAGGCCTAAATTAAACACCAGGGACTCCTGCTGGGCTCTGAAATAGAACCAGAAATTATTTGAAATAAGGACAAAGGCTCATTGCAATTTAAAACTCACTTGGTTTGGGCTTGAATTGTGCATTTACATCCCAACAAAAGTAGGCGTGTACTGTGTACACACTATAATGACACGAGTGGTGATTGTTCCCCCTAAAACCAGAAGGGAGATGAAATGTTCAGCAAAGTTTTCATCTAAAATATGTGGGCACTTTTCAAAGGAAATGCCATAAATGGTGTTTGAGTTTAAGAAAAGTTGAATTCTTACAACTAGCAACTTATTTTAAAATCTGTCAGGTGCATCTGTGTTTTTGACCAGAGTGAAGAAGTGCCTGTGGTTCTTGTAACAGGGGTGATATTTTTGTTCTTTTCTTTTTATATAAAATACAATATCTGAACTCAAACGGTTCCTTTTATTACCTTCAATGTGGTCAGTCCTGGAGAACATCCATCTGCACTGAACAGATAGTAAAAATTGAGAACAAACAAATTATACTAAAAAACACTGAAACATCCCAAAAAAAAAAAACACAAACCAAGTGTTGAAGCAGCAATGGCAATCAAGACCTCAAACGCCATTAGCGCCTTTGTCCCACAGTCTTCTCATCTTTTGAAGAGGGACAACTTACAGAATTGGTGGCTGACAAACACTTTTTTACCCCACAGTTTTTCCAAAGCATGATTAAACTAGTAAATCACAAACTTTTTGTTTCGTGTTTCCACAGAAACGTAGAGGCAGGAGGGGGTGCTGTGCTTGGGGAACCTGTGACCCGCTCAAGTGGCATCAGCACCAAACAAACGCTCACAATCATGATGCACCTTTACATCAAGAAAGAAAAAGGTGTCATGGCAACACCACCTATCCTCTGTTTTTGAAGCCTGTGTGAACGTTTTTTTTTTTTTTTATTCAAGCTGTGAGAAAGTAGCTGTTTACTGTTGGGGTACTTTTTGTTTTGGTATCTTTTCTGAAGTGGTACTTCCTGTTTCCATCTCTTTACTCACAGGGCAGTTCATATTTCTGTCTCTCCTGAAGAAATATTTTCCTGTGTCAACTTTTCTTGAAAAGTTCCATTTTTTTTTTTTTTTTGAAGAAGAAGTACTTCCTGTTCCCATGTTTTCTTTAAGAAGTACTTCCCTTTTCCTTGATACTCCTAAAGAAGTTCTTCCTGTTTCCATGTCTTTGCTGACGGAGTACTTCCTGTTTTCGTGACAGTTTTGAAGGAGAAGTTCCTATCTCTACATCTTCCTAAAAAGATACTTCTCGTTTCCATGTCATCTTCAAAATGTGCTCTCTATTTCCATCCTTTCCTGAAGAACTTTTCTTTCCCATGTTCTTAAAGAATTTCTTCCTGTTTTCCATGTTTTTACTAAATGAGTACTTTCTGTTTTTATAGCTTTCCTGAAGAAGTACTTCCTATTTCCGCAACTTTTCTGAATGGGGACTTGTTGTTCACTTGTCTTTATGATCATGATTTTCCTGAAAAATGTCTTCCTGTTTCCATCTTTTTCTTGAAGGAGTACTTCCTGTCTCCACTTTTTTCCATAAGAAGTACTTCCTCTTTCCATGCCAATTTTTGAAAAAGTAATTCCTTTTTCCATGATTTTCCTGGAGTACTTCCTGTTTCCATGTCTTTTTGAAGGAGTACTTCCTGTTTCCATGTCCTTTTGAAGGAGTACTTCCCGTTTCCTCTCTTTTTTCAATATTTTTTTTCCTGCAGGATTTTCAGCATCAAAGCAACATAGTTGGACTTTATGGAGCGATATTGTTAGGTGCATCAAAAGGGGTTGAAGCTGTGGAGGGCCGCAGACACTCCCCCGTGTCTCCTGCAGACAAACACTTTATTCAGATATTGAACTTTGTTCAATTATGTGAATTCTATGCAATTGTGCTGATTTTTTTTGCACCCACCCACCAGCTTTGTTACCACACAGTGTATTTGTTGACTCCCTATGGACCTGAACTTAGACTGCTGTTAGGTCATCCTTTAAAACACTAACTTCTTGTTGTTTGTTTAGTTGTTTTTATCAGTTCAGTGTGTTTAGTAGGTTTCTTTTATACAATCATAGTGATGCTCATACCTCTTGTTGGAGACGCAGATCTTCACCTATGTTAAGCAGCAGCAGCATCTCTGTGAAATCAGATCACCTCATTCTCTGTAGTGAGGGGTTAGCTAAATATCGTCTCCATACCTTTGGGATATCAATCTTCAACCTGTGTGTGAGGTTTTTTTTCAGTCTCAAGTGTCACTGTGCTGTGAGGTGACGAGGCACAAGTCTGTCAGAGTCTTGGAGACTCAGGACTTTAAAAGTTCTGTTCCTTAAGGCCTTTGTGGGTTTTATCCATGCTGATTTCAGCAGAAAGATCCCCTCTGACTTCTGTACTTGAAAAGATTTTCTGGAAAAAATAGGAAAGCATCACTAAGGTAGAGCTGCAACATTCTTCACAGAACTGCAGATGTTCTTGTGTGTCATGTTTGGTCAAATGAGCCATTCCCTCTTTGGTACCGTGTTTTCTAGAAAATAACTAGCTGGTCTTTTCTACTTCCTGGTTAACCTACAAACCTTTTTAAACACTGAAAATGAAGGTGACCAAGAAAGAGCTTCTAGATTTTAAGAACGCTTTAAAAATAGAAATGTTTCTGATACTTGCTATAAAAAATCAGATTTATTTTTGTTTTAGTAGAAAAGTGTTTGGGAGTATTTCTCACTAAGCCATAAGCTGTTGGATGGTTTAAGGAAACGTGCTGCTTCTGACTTTTTTCTGTGAAAACACTATGAAACAACAGCAGCACCACAGCCTGACTGCAGAGGGTGATGCTGCCCTGCAGACAAGCTGACCACAGGCTGGCCCCTTAAATTATTTCATGTGATGAATTGTTTTTGAGGCTGTAAAACATCTGAGAGCTGCAATAAAGAGTCTGGGAGAACACAGTTCTGAATCCTTTCATGTTATTGTCCCCAATCAATGCAGCTGTCAGGCCATCATTCCCATCAGCTCCTCATCTGATCCACAACCAACAAAACTTTTAACAGTTTATCTAAAGGGCATGACCCTGCTGAACCCTGCTCAAAAACGTTGCAAATAAACTTGTATATTTTGCAAAACTGACATTAATGCATTTTTAAGTCATCTCTGTGTTGAAAATAAGCATCTTGGTGCCAAAATGACAACCAAACCAAAAGAAAAAAGGGAACCCACAAAAATCATTAAAAAAAATAAAGTCAGCCTTTGCAAAAAACAAAAAAACGTGCTTTACAATAAATTCAACAACTGTCAAACCAAAGAAAAAATAAATAAAAAGACGTATTTAAAATAATAGTATTTTAAAAACATAACCTGAAATCAATCTTATTGAGACTCATTATTTTAACAGTATATTACATTATTTAGTACTCCCTATACTGATGATAAAACCTGCCCAGTAAAAACAATAGTCATTTACTATTTGATGTAGAATAAACTTTTTGTCTGACAAAAAGAAAAAACAAGTAGTTAAGACTGTTATGCAGCTGTAGTTTCTAACAAACACCTTTTAAATCTTGATGTCTGCCTGACATGATTTCTTTGCAGGAGGCTCCTCCCACTTTGTGGCCAGGTTTATTCTGATAGAAGATGGCTGAAACTTCAACGCTCCCTTCACAGTAACACACCAGTGGGGGGACATTTGTATCTGTCCATAAGGATGGGGGTTTTGATTTGACAACATGCAAAAAAACATTTTTGTGATTTTCTTTTACAGACTGTTTATCTTCAGTCTACAATAAATGTAGAACAATTTTAAAATAAAGATAACTTGTTTTTGAGCTCTGCTTAACAGATTTCCGAGTCTGTAATGTGCAGCACCCCAAACCTTTGGGATGCTATGCTGAGGAAAATGAAACTGTGTTGTCATGTATTTTAGCCTAGCAACAGTCAGTGGTTGGATGGATCACCAAATTGACAGAGAAAATCAGCATTCAAACGGGTTTTGCTTTGGTGTAAATCCCTCTCTTATGTGGGAGGTTAACTAAAACCGTCAGATATCACAACTTCTATTACTGAAGTGATGGATGCTCTTCTTCTCATCCTCCTGCGTCTCTGTCTTCTCTCCATGTGTCTCAGCTCTGAGCTTTTTCTGATTTTCCTGCTGTGGTTGCCATGGTGATTTTCTGACCAGCATGTCAGAGGTTTGCCTGCAGTGTAGGTTTGTGTGCAAGGACACACACTCATTGAGAAACCTTCAGCACTGAACACACAAACACACACAAGGGTTGCGTTTCTGTCCGGGGATGATGGAGCTTGTCTGTCCCTATGTTCTGCATCTACACCAACCCCCAATCTGTTTGCTTCAACGGCCCTCCCTCATCTTTGTCACCATGGAAACTCATCCACGGCTGCAGGTTGCTTTGAGCATGAAACATTTGATGGCAGTGTCCCTTCTGAATAAAGGTGAGGTCCTTGTTGGGGTCCCCCTTGTTATTTACGTACCAGTAGCACCCATACAAAAAACAGCAGGCTTGTGCTGTTCACTCTGAGAAAAAAATAAAAACTCAACTGCAGACAGGTAATGGATTTGGTGATTTACCTCGATGTAAACAAAACCAAAGGAAAAAAATCAAGATTTCAAACTAGTAAAGAAGAGTACATGATGTGAATAATTTTTAAACTTCCTGTAAAGCATGGAGGCACCGGGTCCGATTTTTTTTTTAGAGTCTTTAGTATGACTTGGCTATGGATTTGAACTCACTACCTTCCACTTTCAGGGAGGACACTCTACCACATGCCTCTGCTCTGGTTGATTTAAGTACCATCTGCTGACACATAGAAGAATCTAGAGTCTATGATCCTCTTCATTTCCATTATTCTGATGTTTGCAAAAGTCAGTCGAGCTGTGACCACCTTTAGTGTCACTTTATCGCCCAGGATTGGATGTCTTGAATGGAGGCCTTTCATCAAGTTGTCAGTCAGCAGATATGTGTTGATATTATCTCTGGTTGGCCTTATCACTTAGTAGATGGATTTGAGAAAGAATTTTGAATCGTGACAAGCAACTGTCTAAAACCAGCACGAAGTCTCAGGTTTGTGAGGAGCGAAATACATTTTACTCCAACTAAAGCTGATATGGAGCCAACTGCTGCTGTGGAGCAGATAACCTGCAGGATGATTATGGAAAAGGTGGATCTCCTGTGTGTTGAAGAGACCAGATGGAAAGGGAGCAATGATATAGATTGGGAGTACTTTTAAGCTGGTTTGTCATGATGTGGGTAGAAAAATGAACAAAGGAAGGATCCTGAAGGAGGAGTTTGATAGAATGTTCTGGAGGAGAAGAGACTGTCAGAGAGGATGATGGATCTGAAGTTGGAAGTTGGAGGTGTGATGATGAATGTTGACAGCAGTTCTGCCTTTCAGGTAGGATGGGAGCTTGAGTCTTTTTGTAGATCTAGAGAAAGTCTATGACAAGATCCAGAGAGCGGAGCTGTGGTTTGGATAAAGAAGTCTGATGTGACAAAAAAGAACATTGGAGTTATTCAGGACATGGATGAGAGCTGGAAGACAGTGGTGAGATGTTCTGTAGGTGAAATAGAGGAGGTGGAGGTGGGATTGCACCAAGGATCAGCTTTGAGCTCCTTGTTTGCTGTGGTGATGGACAGACTGACAGATGAGGTTAGACAGGAATCTCTGTAGACCATGGTGTTTGCAGATGACACTGTGATCTCTAGTGAGAGCAGGTGGAGGAATATCTAGAGGTGGAGGTTTGTTCTGGAAACAGAGGAATGGAGGTCAGCTGCAGCAAGACAGAGAATCTGTGTGAATGAGAAGAACTGTAGAGGAAAGGTGAGGTTACAGGAACCAGAGGTGGAGAAGATGGATGACTTCAGATTCTTAGAATCAACAGTCTAGAACAGCAGAGTGTGGGGAAGAGGTGAGGGAAGCAGGTTGTAACACAGGGAGGAAGGTTTCTGGTGTGATGTGTGAATAAAGAGTGTCATCGAGAATGAAAGGAAAGGTGTAGATGACTGTAGTGAGAGCAGCCATTGTGTTGGTGGAGAGACTGATGCAGAGACAGGAGGCAGCAGGAGGTAGCAGAAATGAAGATGTTGAGGTTGTTTTTGGGAGGATTTACTCCAGATCAGCAGCTTATCTGTGAGACAGATTGAATGTGCTGCAATGAAGTGATGAAGAGTTTCTGGTTGTTGAACATCAGTTAAAGGAAACTCGAGTTTCTTAAAGAAAGCTAAAGGCAGAATCAGGTTAAACCCAACTGAGCACAGCAGGGAGCTGGATATCAAACTTTTATTTAGTTACAGAAACACCAGACAACAGAAACATCAGGATGCTTGTCTTTGTCAGTACTGTCTCTGTCAGGAGTCTTTTCTGCTGATGGCCCTGCTGCTCCAGAGGGTCTGAGCTGCTGTCAGCAGAACCTCTGCTGGTCTGATCCACAGAGCTGAAGAGTCACAGTTCAAGGACTGAGGTGGTGCACAGATACAGCACTCCAACACGTTTTAGCATCAAAAATTGAAGAAGAATGAAAGCATTAATTAATAAAACACATTGTAGAAAACACCTTGGCTTCCACCAGTCTACAGACCAGAATCAGAGATCCAGACTTCGCTCCAGAGCCGCTTCATCTCAGATGTACAGCTCTGCAAGAATGTTTTCCAAAACATTGAGCTCTTTCATCAGACTTTGACAGAGCAGCTCTTTAAGAGGACTTTTCAAAATCTGGACTTTGTCAAACAATCCGAATATAAAGCTCCTCACAGAACCCAAATCTCAGAGCGGCGGCCTTTACACATTTAAAGGAACACCTATAATATCGTAATATATGTATATATTATACTCAATATATTATTATAAATATATAAATAGAATTGCCATAAATGCCACAATGTCTTAAAAACCAACAAAATATCTTAGATGTGTTTGAAAATATTCTGTTTCCACTCTTTCACACTCATCTCTATGAAGAAAAATTCACATTTTATTAGATATTTATGAATATGAAGGAAAGCAGCAAAGAACACATGCAGTTTTATCAAATGACAAACTGAAACATTTTAAAAATAAATCAGAAAGACAAATCACAGAAAAAAATTAAATGATCTAACTTAATGTCAATTTCTTGTAATTGTGGGACTAAAAGTTAAGCTAAGAAAACCAAATAATTTATTTGAATTAAGAGCAAACGGTCCTAAAGGCCTAAAAATTAATTACATTCATTACAAGCCATCATCTGTGACAAGGACAGAATCAGAACCAGCGTTTCTGTTCTGCAAGAAGCCAGACAGGCAACCCTTAAAGAGTTCCTTGAACTACGAAGGGTCTTCTGCACCTCCACAACTGCACTGTACCGCGCCTGTGTTTATTTAGAAACAGAGGCTGAATTTATTTATTAAAAATACGTGTTATATTAAAAAGAAAAAACAAAATACAAATTTCCAAACCGCTCTGAAAACGAGTCCTCCAACAAGCGAGCTGCTCATTTTTGCACCAAACTTCATTCGTGAACCACAGTTTCTGTTAGCACGGTTCGTTCACGCACCTCAAGAAAAGCCATTACCAAGACTGCTGGGCGTTCCACCTTTCTCCACAGTGAGTCTTCACCGTTCTGAAGCAGGGCAGCGCGGTCTGAGCGAGCTCTGGGACAGCTGCTATGTCAGCAGGAGCAGGAAGATCTCTGAACATCTGAAAGCTGGAGAGGCTGGGCTCAGAGGACACAGGAGCTGGAGACAGAAGCAGCTCTTCTCTGCAACTTCTCTCAAACTAAAAACCAAAACACTCAGATTTGAGTCACCCTGCAGACCATCACTGCTGATAAAACTGAAGTCATTTGTCTGATCTGAAGTTTCTCTGGCAGCATAAAGCTCTAACCACAGGTTAGGTAGTAGAGTTAGGTAGATCCTGGTGCACACTGTGACTCAGACCATCTCTCTCCAGATTGGAACCAGATTGTCTGAGAGATGAGATGTTGCTTAATTCATTTGTTCTCAGTTTGGTCTAACGTGCCTGGAACACCCTCATAAAGCTGTTCAGCTTCAGCTCTTAAAATGTCAGCTAAATATAAACTATTTCCCATAAGTAATTGTATTTACATAAAAACATTTGATTATCCATTCACATCAAGCCATGCGATTGCCATGACAACTCACAACCAAACTAGCTGCCACTTATAAAGGAAAACTCGTACGGGTCAGAAGCATCTTCATTTTGGATCGGATCACTGATTCTGTGAACATTCAGCTGAACCATCACTGTTCCATGCCTCCACTAAACCTTTTCTAAGAAACTGAACTCATGTGAATTGAGGGGAATCACACAAGCTTCATCCAAACACAGATTTTGGACCACCTGCACCCTGTTTCTGAACCAGGTCAGGCTCACACCAGCAGAACCAGAGGAGCTGGAGCACCACACAACACTAGCCTTTGTGTGCTCCAACCAGAACCCCCATAAACACACAGTAAAAGTGCACCCCCCACACACACACCATGTCAGCCACAAGTTAAAAACACAGAAGAAGAGAATTTCTCACTCATTCTGATGATAGCAAGGTCTGAGAATCTGTGATCAAACAGGAAAGATTCTTGTCTTTCCAAATACTTTCAAAGTAAAAGCATGTAAAACCAATGCATTAACTCTGTGACTCACTGGAGTGTGGGGGAATCCTCTTCATCATGAAACACAGAGAACTGATGAAGAGCATCCAAACATCTGCACACTATTTATCTCCTGGAACACCCAAATCATGACCTTTTACCATAAACTTGTGAGATTACTAGCCACGATCTGACTCTTTTCAATGATGGGATATCACCGCAAACTCTCTTTGTATGTAAATCTGTAAAATCACCCCTTCCACCACAGCACCCATCACCTCATCTAAACATTATAAACAGATACAAAATGAAAAAGTATTGTGAAATTGTCCCAAGTACTGTCTTGACTTCTCCTCAAAATGTGCTTTTTTTAATCCCATGTGACAACAGCACTTTTTCTGACAGCGTCAGAGCTTTATGTTTGCTGATGGGGGTGTGTGTCATCAAAGCACATTCACCATGATTCCAACACAAACACAACACCACAATGCTGCTGAAGCCTTGATGGGCTCTCATTCCTGTTCACTTTGGATCAGGATCTCCTTCAGAACCTGCAGGAATGCAGCCTTCTGTGTTACACGGTAAGGCCGTCCTGATCACAGCTGAGGCAAAGGAAGAGTTTTCCGTTGAAATCCCGGCTTATAGGTTTACATGGACAAACAAAACCCTCCGGTCTCTTCTTGTGTCCGGGCCCTCGTGTGTTCGAAGCAATCCTTGATTTAAAAAAATAAATAAATACCAGTTAACAGAAGCACATCACAGTGGACCCTGATTGTAGTGAAAAAGGTTAGAGGTGGGGCTGGACCCCCATCAGCCAGAGTTCATCTGCCCCCACTGCAATGAACCAGTCTCATGATGAGTTTGAACCAGTCCTGATGTTGGTAAACCTTGGTTGGACAAACATTGCAGCCTTTCTGAACATTTGAGAAGGAGGAGGGAGTTGAACATTACCCTCCACCTTTGGGCTTACTGTCAGTGAAAGATGGATTCTGTGTCCTTTCAGTTTATGCCCATCAGCTCCAGTTTGACGTTTTAATCGCACACCTGGGTCATTCTTTATAAGCCAGCCCCAAGGTTGGGGGTGGAGTGTGAGACAGGACGGGGCGGGGTAAAACAGGGGGAGGAGTTGGGCTTGGTCGTCCATAGACCCCCTGCATCTGCCTGCTGGGGTAATTGGGCTGGATGGGGTTCTCTTGGAAACTCCGCAGGTTTTCGTGGAAGCGAGTGGAGCTGTCGCTGTCTGTGCGATGGTTGTTGGGAAGGTCGGGGGTGGGCCCCCGCTCCTGGTTGTTGGCAGTCGTGCTGCTGCTTTTCCTCCTCAGGGTGGACTCCCGACTGGATGAGGCTACAGACTGGCAATCGGAGCCTCCGTCACTGCTTGCAGCTGCTACTTCCACCGGGGTGACCCTTATTGTGGTGACAGCCTGAGGGTGGGGGTGGAAGGGAGGAGCTAAGGGGACCGTGGGAGCAAAGGACACATTGGAGCCGGAAGAATTGGGGTTGAAATTAGGATGAGCGCTGTTAAAGTTCGGATAAATGGGATTGTTTTGAATATAATTGGGATGCTGGTAGTTATTGTTGGGATGGAGGGGATGTAAAGGATGCACAACATGAGGGTGGTTGGTGTAGACCCCTCCTGCTCTGCTTTCACCACCGCTTTCACTCTCAGACTCAGTCCCTGTAACGCTCCTCCGGCCGTCCACCATGCTGCCATCCTTCAGAGAATCGCAGCTGTCTGCATGTCTGTTCAGGTTGTTGATGACGAAGGTTGACTGCCGCAGGGATGACCGCTGCTCCGGTGGTTTCCATCGCCACGAGCCACTTCCATCTGTGCTCGGGGGTCTCACAACAGGTTTGTTCTGCCTGGACTCTGGGTGGGCTTCAACACGTACTATACTGCCAGACCTCTCCAAACCTCCTACAAGGGAAAGGGAAAGTTTAGAACATCTTAGTCTTTGGATGCAGACAGGTCATGGGTTCATTTCCAGATCTCTGTTCAAGTGTGAACATTAGGTGCCTTTACTTTTGTTTCGTGGTGCCTGTGTCAAAAAGTTGATAAAAGGTCAATTTCTGAGGCTTTTGTGTCAGCATATCAGTCTATCATATGCAGTTAATACAGGCCTGTAGAAGTCAGTCAGATGTCTCATAAGGGTGCAATAATGGGTGAGCTAAGTTGACGCACTACTGTACACGTGGACACATTAAAACACACAAGGCTGTCAAGTGTGTCAGGTGTTTAATGCTAGGGAAAAACTGCTTGATTTTAGCCTCCAGCCACTAGATGGCAGAAAAGTCGTTTTTACAAAAACATTTTAGGATTTACTGTGTATGGCATCTGCAGATCATGGCGCGTGCACACACATACACACACGTGCAATGATTAAGTGACTTTTACTCATTGTTATCTTTACTTCTCTTCTAAATATCTCCAAGGATTAATCAAGTATTTTTGAGTCAAGTCAACAAACATAAAGTCAGTAGGATAAGGATTGGAGCAGAAGAACAACAACATTATAAATGTCACACTTCCTAAGGCTGGCAGAAGAGACTTTTTCTCTCTCGGACATCTTTACAGGTATGGTTGTTATTTGCTTTGATTAGCTTCAGCCTGCTTGTCAAACTCAAGATTACTGAATATAAGTCAGAAAAGTTGTTACGTTTGACAGCTTTTGAATGGTTTTCTTCTTCAACACAAGGCAATCTAAAAACAAGACAGTCACTTTTAAAGACACGTTTTGAAAAAAGTATGATTTGAACAATAAATGTTTGACTTGAAAGTTACATTTTATACATTTTTCCTGGTTGATTTTTGACTTTTTATTGAGTGGGCTCAGTTTTTAAATCAGCTTTAGAATAAGTACAGCCAAATCCATCGTTTTATCAGGTTGCAGACAGTCAATATTTTCATTTCTCACTTATGTTCTAACAAACTCCCCTGTCATTAGATCTTAGGGCTGTGATTGGCTCTCCTCGGTTTGTTGACACCATCACCAGCCAATCAAGATCACGTGACGAAGTGAACGCATATGGATCTGATGTAAATAATTGAATAGGTTCAGCTCATTCTGCAGGGCATTCCTGAGTCTTACTGAGTTCACCTCATCTCTAGTGTAAACTGGGAGGTTTAACAGTGAATGAGTGAAGGCACTGGTGTGGTCAAATCACATGACATTTGTTTGCTTCACCACATGGGATGGAAAAGAACGATCCAATTTTATCTAGAGGGATTGGCAACCTTCTGTAAACCAAAGAATTTCAGTTGGGCTTTAATATTTACTCCGAAATTCAAGTGTACTACAGGGACCTATACCTGTACTTTACATTTACACTGTCAGGCTACACAGCCGAGAACCTGAAGCTTACGAGACCTTGGGCAACCCTTCTTTAACCAGCTCTAGCCCCACTGTTGTCCCTCACTAGAATGAACTCGTTCACATATGACCACTGCTGACGAGTCTTCGCTGCATAGCTGCACATTTAGCTGTGCAATCTTTACAGATGACTCCTGCATTTCACTCATTTCTTCTGCCATAATCAGCAGAGGGTACAGACCAAAAATCCATGTTTTTTTTTAATGTGCGTTATGTCATCCAGCTGCTGAGTGGTAATTAGCCATAGTTTGATTCAATTGTCCTCATTGTTTCCATCCAATAAGGCGCTGTCTGGGTAACTGTCAGTCTGTGATGTTTCTCAGGTGTGGTTTGGCGCCCCATGTGATCAAGGCTTTTATGATGGGAAATATTGGGTCCTGAAAATGAAACAGCCCAGGAAGCAAAACATCTCATGGTTGGTAAGCGTCTGACAAGTTTGGTTCGGATAAACTTGTCACTGTTATGATTCTCTGATGAAAGAACACTGGAATTATTAAAATGGAAAATAAAAGCTTAATAATTTGACTGTCTGTCAGCAGTACAGACCTCCTCCTACTGCTCCGGTGGTGGATGCCGGTGGAGACGGGTCCTGGTCTGTGAGCGCTCTGTACCGGATCGACCCAGTGCAGCTAACAGTGCTGCCACCATCCTCTGACCGGGGAGAGTGAAGCAGCCCTTGCTGCTTGGATAAAGCAATCACCTGAAAAAAGGAGTTCCATATTTTTAAACAGATAACCAGTTCACACAGGAACCAAATTACAGATTATGGTAAAAGAGCTTCTTAGAGAAGAAGTACTAGATCTGTGAGGAACCAAATTCCTGTTTGTTTGCACAGGATAAATTCCTATTGAGTTGCTTTTAAAGCACCACCGATCTAATCTAATGGCTTTGAGAAAAACATCTGAACAAAGCAAACAGACATATCGATGGAGATAAAAAAATCAGATGCATCAAGTCTCATAACAGAAATCTGTACACAGCCACCACAAATAGTTGAATCAGCATCTTCACCATCTGTAACTCGTAAAAACGACTACTGTGATCCACTGACTTTTGAATTTGTCAGTTTCCCTTATGTTGTAACCAGTGGTGGCTCTAACGCTAATGGTGCCCTCCCAAATAAGTTTCTGCTTTTCCAAAAAAATTTTATTTGCTCAGGAA
The DNA here is from genome assembly GCA_036245035.1 of Adrianichthys oophorus. NCBI lineage: Eukaryota > Metazoa > Chordata > Actinopteri > Beloniformes > Adrianichthyidae > Adrianichthys > Adrianichthys oophorus. Next base: position 23,852,771 of record BSAI01000012.1, on the reverse strand, counting down.
AAAAAGTCTAAAGACTAAAGTGGAACATATTAAGTTTACAATATGTAGATATGTTTTACCTAGTAAAACATTGTGATTAATCGTGATTATTCACAATCCAGAAAAAAATAAATGATATGTAAAAAACAATATACGACAGACAAGCAGGCCTAAGCTGAAGCGTCAGTAATAGGATGTACAAAGAATAAGTCTCTAAATGAGAAATATGAATTAAAGACTTGGAAGATTAAATTCCCCCAATCCCACATTAGAAAAATGGAGTGAGATCACCTTACAGTCCAGACCAGGTTAAATGTAGTAAATTATTTGATGTTGTAATTTAGACAATTGGGAGTAATGTGGTTTCCTTGGTTTTATTTTTTTTGTGCATGTTCCCTATGGGATTTCTCCTGCCCTGGTGGGATCCTCCTTCTGCAAGATTCCAGTCCTGTAGGGCTTGAATCCTGCAGGACTGGGACCGGACTTCCTCAGGCTTCACCAACACCAGAAAATAAGCCACTTACTCCTGAGTGAGCAGCCATTAACTAACCCTTTACTTTGATGATCTGTGATCGTTTATCTGCCACTGGTAAACGGATCTAATACGTAATCTGAATGGAACGAACATATCTGGGATTTCTGTTATTCAGAGGGTAAAGCAATTTAAAATAAAATAAAAGATATAAAATTAACGGGGGGTCAGGAGGGGTTGTGTACTCATAAGCAGAGATAGACAGGTTGAGAAGTTAGAGAGGATGAAGAATATTGGACCTGCATGAGACGAGGCTGTCCTCCAGCGCTGAGCGGCCTGCAGGGGATGGTGGTCTTTTCTGTCACTCTCAGCCATTTTTCCCTTACTGACCCACCCCCATCCATGATGCTGTCCTCTGACTCGCTCTCCTGATCCTTGCTGGAGGGGTTCTCCTCCTCTGGTATGTGGACCAGCTGGGAGGATCCAGGCCGTGACTGGATAGAGACTCTGGCCCCCCCTGTCATTCCTGTGCTCCCATTATGAACCAGGTAGTTATGATTGACAACGGGCACAGAGTTTGCGGCGAGTTTCATATACTGGGCTGGAATGTGGGCCCCGACACGCATCTCTGTCTCCTGGGGTCCGGATGAGGACATGTGAGCTCCACCACGAAGCTCCATCTCCAAGCCCATGGCAGATGGTTCAGAGGAGCAGCGCAGATCTATGTTTCTCTGAGGAGAGGAGGAGGAGGAGGGCCTTATTCCATCCATCACCTGCAGGGACAGCTTCCTGTTGTCGTTCTTGTTTTTCCACTGGCTGAGCAGTTGTTTGGATCGAGTGGAGTCCATGGAGGCGTGGGTGGAGGCGTGACGCCGAGGAACGCGACCCTCCTCAAACGAGGAACCTCCATGGGACCTGGGAAAGAGAAGAAGCAGAAATGTTACCCATCAGTAATATCCCCAGTAGCGTTGCTTCTCCTTCAGAGTTGTGGCCCTCAAGAATTGTGAGGTTAAATTGTGATAATTTCTCTCAGAAAGAATGGTCCAGTGTTTCCTGTCCAAAAATAATGAAATCTCCCTTCATTCGAGTTGACTGTAATTTTTCTATGTTTACAGAAAACTCTGCTTCAACATCCAGCTTCACTCTAAAATCTCTGATTTGGAGAAAAAACATTTTGTTGTTCTTCCAGTTGGAAAGTTGTCATCTCTTCCTTTGTTTCCTAAACTTGAATTTGTTACCTAATTGTGTTCCCTGATCTGTTCATGTTTTCATGAGAGCAGGCACATTTTAAGGTGCGTCTCCACATGTCTGCACCCACCAGACCAGGATGGCAGAGAGGATCAGGATTTTATGTGATCCAAAGAAGTTCTTTCCCATCACCCAAAGCTGCAGATGTGCTTGAAGATTTGAGGCTTTAAAGAATTCATGATATGTGACCTGACATCTACTGAGCAACCTTGAGCATCAGGAGGAGGGAAGGCCTGGAATACAAGCAGCTGGACCTGAAAACTGACTGTTAAGGTCACTAACATTCCGTTAACTTTCAAAAGGTTTGATCTTCAGGTTCCAGAAGTGAGAATCAACCAAAGATCTTCATATCTTGATCTTTTTATCAGCAGTCTTCAGAACAACTTCTTTAACCACCTTAAACCTCTGTCAACTCCTACCAACCATACATTGATCAGGAGACGGGTGAGGAGGCTGAAACTTACTATTGCTTTTATTTTCACAACAACTGCAAATTCAGTAAAACACAAGATTGCAAAAGTTAGAATAAAACCAAGGTTTGAATACTTCTCTGCAAAACCTGAACTTTTTTTTTTGTTACTGAACTCAGTAACTTTTGTCCTCACAGATCTTATTAAATAGATATTTTATGCTGCAAGGAGGATGCAGCAGTTACCTTGGCAGTGTGCTGCTGTTGAAGTTCATCATGTTGTCCCGGTTGCCCAGTGGGCTTGATGGAGATATGACCTCCACCTCGGCGCTGGCTCTCTTCAGATTGCTCAGAGAGGGTTCTCTGTAGGAGGAGCTGCGTGTCAGGATGGGCCTGGTTTGCTCCGGTGACAGGATGTGGGAGGAGGTCCTCGTTATTATGGGCTCTGGTTGACTGGGACTCAGGGAGCGGTGACCTGTTGCAAAAGTACAATGTTATCATCAGTTATTAGGTGTTTCACAACTGCTTCAGGAACACTTCATGAGGAGCTTAACAGGATCTTCATGCAAAAAGGGAGTTCTGAGCCTGTTCACCTAGCTCACCGCCTCACATCATGGATCCTAATAAGCAGAAGTCAACTGCACATCTAATAAATGAACTGCCATTAAATACAATACCAGGGAGCTGAAGATCTCTGAATCAATTTTTTCAAAAAGTCTTTTTTCTTCTACAAATTCTGATTGATGAAAAGACTAAAGCCCTTCCTACAGCAACATGTTCCAAAGTCTGATGCAGGAAGGGGCTTATGTAACATAAAGCATGCTTTCTGATAACGTTTATGCTGTCAAACATCCAAATGCCCCCCTCTGTGATCACAACAGTTCAAATCTGGAGAGGTAGGGGGGTTTGCATTGTACTTTCATGTGTAGAAGTGTTTTACTCGACAATACTTGATGTGCAGACAACATTAGAAAGCTTCATTTTATTTGATAAACTAGAACATTTTCCTAACAGCCTCTCCCACAATAGATTTCCTGTCCAGAAAAGAGCTCAATGGTGTGTCAAAGCACCTCCTGTCCAGGCCTTTGATCATCACCTGTTTTAAAATGACCTGCCTGCCATTTGTTCATTATTGGTTCTTTTTAGATCATTTTTCCTGAAAATCCATCCAACACTCAAGGTGACGCCGGGCTTCACCTGGATAACTGTTGCTAACTGTTGCTTGGCTGATGTTGGGTAAGGATGAGAGAGGCGGCTCCCTCAGGACCGGAGGAGACAGTCGACTTCTGGAGCGATCTTCACTTGGCTGAAAGTTTCCCACAGCATACAAACCCTGCACACAAACAGCAAGAAGACGCTCAGTCGCTTCCTGTTAACTCATTCTATGACATTACTTCAGCACAAAGCTGGCAAAAACAGAAACCCTTTTTGAAGGGGGATGATATGGATCGATGATTTCAATTCTCTTTGGTAACAAGAGGACCTCCTAATAAAGAAATTAAATGGGAAACGTGAAGCAGAGCAGATTCTCTCTGAAGATTTTTCCCCTGAAATACTTTTCCTGTGTGGATCCTGATACGGTCTGATTTATTTTCAGAGGAAGCCACCTTTTATAGATGCATGATGTGTGGTGAGGCGTTTATACACTTCAGAACACTTCATACATAATGGAATAGTTTAACCAAACTTCCGTTTTCACCACAGCTTCAGTAAAACTTCAGATCCAGCTTTTTCCCAGAAGCCCCTAAGCAAGCGGGAAAAGACACAGATCCTCTTTTTAATGCCATGCTGTGTTCATACATTTCTCTCTTTCTTTCATTGATTAAAACAAAAAATTCATAAAACGATTAATTAAATTGTCTCTACCCAGTTCAGGTTCATGAGGGGTTTTAAGAATAAATACAAATCAGCAGGAGGCGTTCACCCTCAGTCATCACACTGGGAAACAGTTTTCTGGTTTGAGGGTTACAGTCTGGTGTCATTTTGGTGTAACATGTCCCTGAATATGTCATTATTTTTTCTGAGTATGATCCTAGGAAACAGGACACATGGAACACATGATTAAGGGAGAAAGTAATACAAACATGGAGCTATCGTACAGCGAATCTGTGTTTGTGTTTTTGCAAACCCTTTTTTACATACATACATACACAAAATCGGATTTTATGTTCTGGAGAGCCAGAAATACAACTATGCTCCAGGAAAACGGGACAATCTTCAGAAAGCAGTGAGCTGATACCAGGTAAACAGCAATCGCAGCTCCCAGCATCCATCCACAGTAGACATCCACAGGGTGGTTCCGAAACTGAATGATCCGGGTCAATCCAGTCAGAATGGCCAGTATGACAAACGAGAAGACCAGCAGAGGCTTCAGCAGCTTGGCTGAGTCTGTCAGCACTGTGTTGAAGTACATCTGAAAGAAACCATTTCATCACAATATTGGAACAAATGAGAAACTGTTGACACACAATTCTGTCTTCTTTAAATGTCATTAAAAAAAAACACACACTTACTGAGATATAGACGGCTGCAAAAGCAGCCAGTGTGGCATGCTGGGAAGGGAACGACTTTCTACAGAGACAGAAAAGAACACCTGCACTCAGAGAGTAAAGGACCCTGCTTAATATTCACCTGCAACAGAACTCCTCAAATAACCTTTAAGGAGTTTTGATGCACATGTTTGGAGGTGACTCCATCCTAACAGGTGTTTAATAAATGCAGCAAGTAATAACTTACATAACCAAAGTCAATAACTTAACCTCTGGCAGATGGTTTGTCAGGAGAACATGCAGCCCTTCTCTTTTGGTCTGTTTTTATTTCATCTGCTGTAAAAGATGAACGCAGGTTGTGTGGCATCTTCTAAAGGTTGTTTAAGATGATCTCTTACGTAAATGAACCTCATACTCTCCTGAATTATAAAAATAAGTGCAGCCTGCAGAAGTGATGATTCAACAGTCAACGTTTAAACACAATTTTCACCTCAATTATAAAATAAAACAGAAATTCATCAAACTTCCCCTCCAGAAAAGTCGTCATGGATGGGAAATCTAACCACAGAGGTAAACAACAGATTCTATATTTTGCTGTAAAGTTATGCTCTTTCAAATCAGGAATAAGTGGAGACTGACTTGAAGGTCAGTGTGTTTTGGGAAGAAGTGGATGGAGCTGGAGAATAAACTTTTATTTGTGGGTTCTTCTAACCACAGGGTTTAGTGGGGTTAAGCAACACTTAAAAGAAAAAAAGCCTAATAGTTGTTTATTTACTTTTTTTTTCTTTCTTTGGGGTTTTAGTATATGGAGCCTGACCTGCCAGAGTTGATGAGACCTACGTCCGGCCCGGAGCAGATGTCCTCCAGGATGAAGGCCTCATCGCAGGAGGACATGTTGATGTGCGTCAGGTTGGGCTTGCACACGTCCAGCCAGTACGGCGTGTGCTGACCAGTGGACAGCTGAAGAACGTTGGTGATAAGCGCGGTCATACACAGGCCGAAAATATGGACCCCTGCACAGACAGATGTTCAGAACACAACATACATGAGCACATGCATATGTTTGATCCAGAATTATTTAACTCTAGAATTACTTTTTCAATTATATACCATTCAATAATTGTATTAAATTTTATTTCTGACTTTCAAGACTCCATACAAAATCTGTAATGAACACAATTAAAGTGTGAGGATTTAGTTTGCTTTGTTTGCTTTTCAATTTTAGTGCTGGTTTCTTGGTTCATGTTCTGTTTTCAGGTTCTGTCTGTCACAATCAGGCCAGGTTCATGTTGACCCACAGCTGTGTCATTGGAGTTCAGGATCCTGTCTTTTTGAGAGCCTGGTTTTCAGGTTACATGCTTTGTTTGTTTCTCTCTTGCTTCATGAATTTGTTACCCTTGAGTTTATTTATTCAAGTTTTTAGTTCCCGCAAAGAAACCTGGTCCCCTGCAGTTTTGGCTCCTCTTACCCCACCAGATCCTGACAAAAAGAAACAAACCATGCATGCAGTTCTGGTTCATACACACGATGAGTTCTGGTTCTGGCATTGAAGGCGTTCTAAAGTTTGGTAAGAAAGCAGAGAGGCTCAGGCCTCCTGTCAGACTGAGGCAGGCAGAGGGAGAAGGAGATCTGAGAAAAACTGTGTGCAACAGACAGGCCAGTTTTGAAGACGAACAGCAGAACTTCATTGTATTCTAAATGTAAATGTCCTGCTGCTGCTGCAGGATGGAGGTTGTGGAGAAATAGGCGACCTATGATACGAGCTGCTGAGTTCTTAACAAGTAGGAGCTTATGGATCAGAAACTCCATAGAAGAGAACTCTATTAATTTGTGGGAGGTGATGAGGCTGTGGACCAGCACAAAGTGAAGTGGTGAATGAAGAAGTAATGAAAGCAGTTTCAGGCCAGAGGATGCTGTATGCAGGCCTCTTAGTGTCAGCTGGATCTGCTTTGCTCTGACTCCCCTTTTTTATTGGTTTTGTTCATGCAAACGCTTTGAAACAGATTATATAGTATTTCTCACAATAGCAAGTATTTGTCCTCCCACCTATGAAGCGAACAGCTCTTCGAATGTAGGAGTTGAAATTGCAGCCTGCAGCGTTGATGCTGGCTTCCGTTTGTGTGGCGGACGAGTTCCTGGACAGATAACAGTACAGGATGGCTTCTCCGATCAGAATCTGCAGACACAGGAAAAGAACATAACTGAGGGCTGCTAAAGATATTCAATATAGTTACTATAATATACATTAAACTGTTAACAGTATATTCAGTGCCCCACCAGGAGGAATTCCCTCAGCCTCTGCTGCACTACAACAAAACATGCACATGTATTGTGTTTTTGTCCCCTCTGCATGGTTCAGCCTTCTGAAGGCACAAACAAAGAGCTTACAGTCAGAACTTTAGCTGCTAAGACGACTATTTTTGAGACTGTAACCACGAACCTGGACCACTGCTCCAACAGACATCAAACCACCATTCCAAACGAGACCAACAGAACCACCAGCAAGGAAAAACCTGTTTAGAGAGGAGGAGTAACGGGCAGGGTGGAGTCACAACCAGGCCAGCAGGACATAGACAACAAATAAAGCACGCTGGAGCCCCAATTAAGTATTTCCACCCAGCACTGATTGCAGAGAAATAAAAAGGGTTCAAATCAAAAAGACCATTGGACACATTTTAGAAATAACACCAAAAAAGTAGATAGCAAAAGGTTAACGTTTTATCTAAACTACTTACTTTTTACAAGTAATGCAGTGTACATGACACAGCTGTGATAGCTCAAGACTGGTAATCCTAGAGCATTTAGCCTCAGGGGAAATTATCTGTTTTTGGGGAAATCTGCTTAGAAACCACTAAATCAAGAAGACCACTAGAAAAAAAAACAGTTCTAATCTGCAGGTAAGTCAATTGAGCGAAATTAAACAACAGTTGTTCTAAACTGTTTTTCGTTAAAACGATGGTTTGAAAGGCAGCAACGACTGATGCCATTTTGTCTTAAATGGGAAGGAGATGGGCAACTTCAATAATGAATAAAAAAAAAATCAGGAATTATTCTCCAAACTCTTGTCTGCATGTTATGTTTGTCCAGGTGGAAAAAGGAGAGGAACAGAGGTGGCAGGTATGCAGAAAAACAACAGCCGGTGGAGTGAATGTTCTTCCACCTTCTGACTGTAAGCAAACTGATCTTGTCTGTGCATCCTTGTGCTCTTTACGTCAAAAGTGAGTGAAGAAAGTGAAGGCCAGAAGTTTACATGAAATGTGATAACCTGGGTCCATCATCCAAACATGTCTGTGAATAACAAATCTACTCAGAATCCTGAAGCAAAAACAGTTTTCTTTAGTGCAGAAACAAATCAGCAACACAGATGCTCCACCAACCTGAAATCTGAACAATAAAAGACTGGCAGGTCTGAGGAGTGAAGTAAAACAGACGTGAACATGGTGGTTGATCATCCTCTGTCTAAAAAAAACCATTACAGTCACTGAAACAAAGAAAAGCAGTAATAGAGACAAATGTACCGAAAATCAGCTGGGCAGATCAGTTATTGCTTTACAGTAGTTGCTAAACAGAAATAATGCAACAAACTAATAGTAATGTTTGATAGTTTTTTCTTCTTGATGTATGTGTTTAGGTCGTTCTTGTGTTCTGGTTGTTCGTCCAACCACATCAGATTTCATTTGACAATTAACCACAACTTCCTGTTGCTGTTAGATAGCCCTCAGAGCATTTCAGTCTGTGGGTTCGGTGGCTCGCAGTCAGATCCTTTGGTCACATCACGTTCCACATCGCTGGTTGGTCACATTTTACTTCATGCTTTCCTTTTAAATCCTCTAAACAATCAGCGCGTATAACATTCAACAAACATGCCTGGAAGAACCGAGTCAGCCTTCTTTGTCTGTTTGTTCTGCTTCTTTAGGTCCTTCAGACTTATTAAACACGTTGAACATCCTACCTTAGATGTTTAGAGAACTACTAAGCTTCCAAAAGAAGTCACATCTGCTTTGTTCCTTCTTGAAAACGATGCTGCTGTATATCCAGTCCACTCTGCTTTCCATCTATTTATATTCTTCCATGGCATTTATTTCTTTTTCCTGAATAGAAAAAAAACATTTGCTGTGTCTCACTGTACTGTCTGTCCATCTGTGATACACTCCACAACTGTAAAGTCATCTGGGCATCTCTGCAGATGCAGGACTCCAACTCACTTCCTCAGATTTCAGGAAAGGTGAGAGTATATGTGTTGCATTACTCCAGAGATGCCGTTTCCTTTCCTGTTACATACGGACAGGTTGAACGAGCATGCAAAGTACCATAGAAAGAAATGGAGAGAGTAGCCTCAAAAGATTAGAAAAATGTCATAGATTACCATGGTAAAGATACTGTGAGTGCTAGAAGACAATTGTCATCCAGCTTGATGATCCTGTGACTTCAGGTGCATGTATAAGAAGTTTAAGCTCCACAGAACTGTAGCCAACAATATTGTAAGAAGAAAAGTGATGAAAAACTAAAGGTATGGATTATATGAATAACAAAGAAAGGGCCAAGAACAGCCTCCAAAGGCTTTATGTGAACTCCAAGAAGGAGTTGCATCTGTGTCAGATCACATCATTCAAAGCTACTTGAAAAGAAAAGTCAATTTCATGAAAATCAACCAAAAAAGAATATCACTTTTAGAAATAAATTACTGAAAGACAAGACTAGAATTTACCACAGCTCCTATAGACAAGCAATAGCTCTTTATTCCCAGACAAAAAAAATGAGGCATAGCAAGAAAATCCATGCAGGACCACCTGTCCCACCACTGCAGGACACTCCGTTCATCCTGCAGAGCACTTTTATAAATAGACTGATCAACCGTCAACGTGTGAAGGAAAGATGTTGCAGGATTTTCCTTCCTTTACATTAAATACCTGTGATCACTCTATTTATCCCCCAAAATCTCCAGAATTCACAATTCCCAGGATCCAGCTTCAACTCAGCTCTTCTGAAAACTTGATTTTGAAGTTATTAGGGCTTGGTCTGTATTTTTTCACAGCTTGTGGTTCAGCATGGACACATTTGATGTCTTATTTACTCACTGTGACAGTGGGAACTGCGAATGCCAAGCTGAAGAGCAGCGGCAGTGGGCAGAGTTCCTGACGGGGCAGGATGTAGGGCAGCGACAGACTACGGTCATTACAGCTGTATCCAGAATGCACCGGCTGGAAAATATCCGTCAGCTCCAGAAAATAGAGGATGACAACCGAGGAGGCGAGGATGGGAAGCTGCAGAAAAGTGAGAAAAGCTCTAGTGAGGGTTAGCAGACACTTGACTTTTCATTTTATACAGTACCTAAAAAAGGCTAAAATCCTGACCGAGGACCAAAACAATTAAAGCCCCTCTTGCTAGTTAGAATTTGAAAAACCTTTTAAAAGAGATGTAGATGAACATTTTTTCCAGCTTTATGTTTTATTATATTTTTGTAAAACACAAAATCTCTTCCTAGCACCATAAACATCAGACCCAGCAGCCCTCAAAGATGTTAGACCAGGGCGATGAGGAGGCTATCAGTCACAAACAGAACTTTCATTGCCCATTGGCCCAGGGTAGAAACAACCACCACCAATGCAGTTGAGCTGTGTTTAAGAGACCAGATGGAACAGGAGCAACACTTTTAGACTGGGAGTAGGTACAAGCTGTTTTATCATGGTGTGGATGGAAAGAGGAACGGAGGAGGAGATATCCTGAAAGAGGAGTTTGATATAATGTTCTGGACGTGAAGAGACAGTCAGATAGGATAATGAGTTTGGAGCTGGAAGTTGAAGGTGTGATGTAAAGAGAAGTGATGGAGAACTTTGGTGTTCAGGAAAAGGAATCCAGAAGAACAGAGGGCGGCAAACTTCACTTGAAGAATGGAAATGCCAGCAGTGAAGACATTTTTCCAGACAAAAGGGGAGAATAGGGCGACATGAGAGTGGAGGGGGAAGCACATTTTATCTTGTGCAGATGTAATGTGAAAGACATCCGTGACTGAAGGTCATGGCTGGGTAGAATGCAGTCAGACAGCAGAGGGTGGTGGTGTGAGGATGACTCTGATAATGAGGAAGAGGAAGGGCAGAGCAGAGGACCAAGCGGTGGAAGCTGTAAAGGCAAATAATGTTTTAAGGGATGAGATGAAACAGACTTTTGGGAGATCAGGAGATTCTTCCAGATCCAGAACAGCTAAAGTGATTAGAGAATGATAATCTGATAAAAAAAATGGTAACTAAAAAGAGACACTAAAAAGATGAAGCTGGGGAAGATGGGAAAGACCAAACAATGGGGCAGATGAGAACTTACATGGCAGGTTGGACACAAAGGAGGGAGAGGTGGATTTAAACAGGTGAGGCAGAGAAACAGAGATGGAAGAGAGTGCAGCAGGTTAGTGACCAAGGACAGAGGTGGACATGTGCTGACAGGTTTCACAAGTATGATGGAAAAAGGAAGGAGAAAACAACATCGATTTTTGGCTAAAAATGGCATAATCAAAATTAAAAGATCACTGGGAACAATTTTACAACAGATAAAAAGATGACTGGTAAGGGACTTTAGTTAAATGTAAAAAGTTATGACATTTTTGAATCACAGTTGGCAGCTTTCCTTCTGGTAGGTGTCCCTTTTTTACATCACCTGTCTTTTTTCTGAGTCGCTGCTCCCAGTGTATACAGAATGTCACTACCTCACCATTCCATTGTAGTCCATCATTCCTTGAACTCACCTGATTATGTTCATGTTTTATGAGCCTTCAATGAGAAGAGATTTTCTTATTGAGATCAAGAGGAGACAAATGTCAAATGTCCTGTGCCCTGCTGCTCAGAACGACCCAAGTCTGAATGGAAAACTTGGATAACGCATTGTCAAATTTGGAGACTGTACTCACAGATTTTTGCAGACATGATTTAGTATGAGTTAAATTATTTATGTTAACATATTCATTTATCCATACCCTTGTCCTTGTTAGTTATAAAAACACAATGTTACAGTACAGCCACCTTTACCTCAATGTCCAATGAGGTATAGGTGGTTCTGTGTCCAACAGTCAACAACAGCTTTAGACTCACTATCATTCCTCTCAAACGCCAACAACTGCGATGCCATTGACAAAGCTCTAGAGGCAACAGGTTGGGAGCACCATTCCCCACGGCAGTAAACTACCACATTATGTCGCGAGTGAGGGAAGTGTTAGATCCAAACCCAACAGTTCTGACTGGCTTGATGGTGTTGAAACCACAGGAGAAACATGACTGTTGCAGAGGTGAGACAATAGTTATTAATATTATCAGTTATTAAGCAGAAAATTATTATTTGTTTAATAGAAAGTGTAACAATACCTTTTTCAGTATATTTCATCCAACCTGACAAGTACTTCACCTTAAGCTGAGCATTCATAAAAAAGAGACTTAAAACCTGGAATAATTTAGGGAATTATTTATCGTTATGTAGTATTGGTATCATCATAAAGATTTCTGTTTTTAATGTTTCACAATGTCCATTGTCAAATGAACTTATTTAAGAAACCCACAACCTCTCAAGCTATTCTTAAGAGCTCAGTTTGATTTCAGTGGTTTGCAGTGTTTTGTCAGTCTTAGAAGCAGCTGCTCTCCAATAAAAACATTCAGCATTGTACACATTTTTGGTACAACCTGAAGGTTTTCTAACTCTGCCTTTTTCAAAGATAACTGTCCTTTTGGATCTATTTGACCAAGGGATACATTTCTAAACTGCACAAACATGACTTCTTGTAAACAAACCCCTCCTTCTAGCACCGCAGTGTGTTCTGTTAAAAGCACAGGGCGGATGATTACCATCATCATGTCTGTTATTACCAAACATGATGTAAACCACCAACAGAAATGTGATTCGTGTTCTTAGACTTTTTCGTGGTTCTAACAATGAGGTGGTTTTAAGTTCAAAAGTTAGACCAGAATAAACCATCCCTCAAAAAATTTGATTTCCTTGTTCACAGACAAACTAAATTTGTCTTTTTTATTCAAATAACAGAAAATCCTCCTCTTGTTACTTTACTAAAAACATAAGAGTCACCAACCATGCAGCACTCAGCACTGAACTACTCCCACCTCTACACTACCGTGGTATCAGTGATTAGAAACACTATGATGCATTGTCATAAGCCTGTTGCCCTAATTTACTGGCCTAGATAAACACACATGGGTGGAAACTGCTGGAAAGAAGACTACATGTATCCTTTAAACCATCATATTTATAAATCACAGGCTTCAACAAAGAAAAAGACTTCAGTTTGACAGTGTGACATATCTCTGTCGTTCCTTTATTGTTTCAGACACAACACAAACCAAGGGTGATATCTTAAAAAAAAGATATAAATTTTACCCTAAGCCTTTGTGACTGCAGAAAGACATTTCTCCTCTATAATGTCTGCTGCCTTGAGCACACAGATTTAAAAATACCCCCCATTCAGAGGGTCGCGTTGCCTAGCAGCCAGCTGGTGAGTGGGATGGTGAGGTGCGGAGTGAGATACTAAAATCGAGGAGACTCACAGCTGCTCAATAGAGGACAGAAGGAGAAAAGAGCACAGATTGTGATCAGTTCTAAATGTTGTCAGCTAAAAAACATTACAAATACCCACAAAATCAGCATGTAAAATATATAGGTTATTACTGCCAGCAGCAACCCTTTCCAATATCATATAACGCATCAGTCAGGCTCCATTTGCACTGCACATTAGCACTAATTGAAATACATTTTGCGGGACATTTAAAAACAGGCTATTGCAGATTTTGGAAGAAGACGCTTCACAGCAGATTTTCTAAGAACATTCTGTAAATACTAAGTAAGATGGGATTCTAAATCATCAGGCAGTCATCCACATGTCTATACATCATTTACACGACACACATCAGTGTCAGGGCATACATAATCCTGTCATGTAAAAATGTTACCCCTCCTTTTTCCAATCGCACAAATGAAAAGCTTCTATGAGCTCATAGAAGAGTTTATTAATACCATGTCCAAGTGTTGAACCCCAAAAATAAAAGTGAGCGCAGTTGTAACTGGAAAAAGGTTGAATATTGACTCAGGTGGACATCTTCCAAAAGCATCAACAGGGTAATAGCTTCACACAGAAAAACACTTGCTTAACAATAAGATGGGAACAGGTACACCTCAGAAGGGAGAACTTTGGTTTGTAGATTGGTGACAGACTAAGAGGGAACTCCAGTTCAAGTGGGGGAGTTAGGATCCAAGAACAGCCGAGTGGAAGATGGTGTTAAAGTACCACAGAGAATGACAGAACTCACCCAGCCATCAATAGAAGGCATTAGACAACAGACAAAACTAGTCATGGTGGTCCGGATGAAACCTTTCACTATCGGGGTTCAAGATATGATGCTCAGGCTGCTAGAAATGCTCCTCCAGGTCATACACCTCCCAGTTTATATCCACTGGAATGCCAGGGGTAAAATAACTTTAAAGGCAGGCGTACAGTCAGTGAACCAAGAAGGCAGAGGGTTTGTTAAGCCAAGCACCAGATTGCAAAGCTGTATCAACTTGACCCAGGACACAAACAATGAAATATAGAAAAGAAGAGGATTGGAAATGTTGAAACAGACTGCCATGTATATCTGAAAAAAACACATACAGGAGGCTGAGAGCTGCACATAACCTGGAAAGGAGACAAACTGGTACAGGGAGAGAACAAAATATTGTGGGAAAAAGAAACCCACATCAGATTGTAGGCTCAAGTCATACATCACAACAACTGCAGCACTGTCTTCCAACTGTTGGTTTATACATCCTGACTGGCCATTGGATTAATACATAGATAGATAAAAATAAATGTAAGGCCTCACTAATATCCTCTCTTTCGCTTATGAAACAATTTGAATGTATCGCTCTCAAACTTGATGTGACAAAGGATCAGTCTCTCACAATTATGGGCTGTTACAGACCTCCCTCAGCCAGCAGTGAAGCCCTCTTTTCTCTGTAAAATCACGCCATGAGTCTAAATCCAAGTGAATTTGTTTTAATAGGAGACCTAAATCTCGACTGGTTAAGTCCAAAATCAGAAAACTTCAAAACTGTCTGTGACTCTCCAATCTCACTCAATTAATTGGTAGTCCTGCCCATCCTAACATTAAATGCCCCTTTAGATCATCAGAAATATCAAACTCCTAAAAACTAAACTTTGTATCCTGGTAAAAAGCAATTTCAAAAAGCTAAATGAGTAAGCTTTTGTTCGTGTCTAAAATTTGTTTGTGACTAAGATGGGATAGAATCTCTCTAATTGGGCTTAGTTGGACAATATTTTTATGATGAGTTTTAAAAACTCATAATTAAACATGTACCCTTACACAGATTTAGGGTAAAAGGGTGTAACAATCCCTGTTTCTTCCCTGAAATTGACAATCTGATTGAAGGTAGGGATACAGCCTGTTGTAAGGCAAGGAAAAGTAATTTGGAAGTTGATTGGCTTCATTTTCGACCTTTAACTTTATTGCTGTGTCTGCCTCCAAAGTTCCCAGAGAGTTGAAGAATCTTGACACCAGAAAGGCAGCTGGACCAGATAAATTGGACTTTAGTTCTGAAGTTGGCAGCAGAGTATCTTGCAGAGTCTCTGTCAATCATTTTCAATCTAAGCTTCAGTTGTAAAAAAAAAAAAATCCTAAAGTCTGGAACTCTGTTTATGTACTTCCCCTTCATAAAAGAGGAGAGCTCTCAGAGGTAAATAAACATAGGCCAAATTCTAAGTTATGTATTTTCAAAACTAAAAACTTTTGAAAAGCTGGTCAGTGAACAACTGAAGGAGTTTCTAGAATCAAACAGCATTTTGTCTGATTTTCAGCTTTAGAAAATAACATAGTTCTGTTACAGCCACTTTGAAAGTTTTAAATGGCGTCATGCAGGCACTTGACTGTAAAACAAATACTGTGTTGCATTCCTCATTGACCTCTCCAAAGCTTTTTACACTGTGGATCACACTCTCCTGCTAGACTCCTGGTAAAAATGCTGGTCAATATTGGTATCTCCGATCAAGCCGTGGCTTGGTTTGTCGACTATCTGTCCACCAGATCCCAGTCTATAAAATTATCCGGCTCCATTTCTCCTGTCCGTGAGATCAAGAAAGGTGTACCACAGCGTTCAGTTCTAGGTCCCATTCTGTTCTCGATTTACATTAACAACTTGTGTCAAAACTTACCAAATTCATGATACCATCTTTATGCTGATGACACTGTCATTTACTGCTTCTCTAGGTCAATCGCACAGGCCTTTGGGTTTTTACAATCTGCTTTTAACGCTGTTCAGTCTCATCTCAGATCACTATAAATGGTTTTAAACATAGAAAAAAACAGAAGTGACAATATTTTCACACAAATGTGAATTACAGGATGTCACTCAGGTTCTAGAAACTAACAATGACAAATCAATAGAAATAGTAGGCAGCGACAAGTACCTTGACTTTGTGCTAGACACTGAGCTTTCCTTTTAAATGCACGTTGCAACTTTGCTGCACAAACTAAAACTGAAGCTTGGGTTTTATTTTTGAAACAAATCTTGTTTCTCACTCAGCTCAAAAAATGCTGGTAGTAGCTACATTTTTTGCCTCTGATTGATTCTCGAGATGTTCTTTTTTTAAATACCTCAGCCACGTGTCTTCAGTCACTCAAAACTTTATATCACTGTACCGTGAGGTTCGAAACTGCTGTAGTCGTCTCACTCATCACCGTGAACTATATATTAGAGCAGAATGGTCCTCTCTGAACACATGAAGGCACACACACTGGATGATTCTGGTCTATAAGGCGCTACTTGGTTTGGTCCCTTCATATCTCAGTTCTCTTCTTCAAAGAACCACCAGTCAATATGCATTACGCTCTTGTGTTGTTTTTCATCTGCATGTTCCCTGTGTTTGAACTGAATTTGTGAAAAAAACATTTAGTTTTCCTGCTGTCTCTGCCTGGAACTCCATCCAAACTCAACTAAAATGCTCTGAATCTGCATCATTTAGATTATTCCATGCCTTTCTGTTTACCAAAGAAAAAGATTCTATCTATCACAGCTCTTGTTTCTGACTCCCACTGTTAACCAATGCACTGTATAAGTACTGTATTCTATTTAATGTAATGCTGCTCAACTTTTGCACCTTCTAAATGACTGTTTAGATTTCTTTCCCTGCTTTGTCACTTTGCTACACCTGACTTTAAAATCTATATTGTACATGTTCCAAATTCATTGCTCGTTTTATTTTTGCTTTAAACTGTAACTTTGTGAAGTGTGCTGCTGACCTCTTGGGACGCTTATGACAATGAATAGTGATCTTTTGTTCATTCACTTATCTATTAAGTCCTTTAAGTCTTATACAGGGTCATGGGCTGCTGGACCTCACTCAGCAACTGTTGAGCAAAAGAAGGGTTCCCCCTGGATAGTTCTCCAATAAATCAAAGGCCACACAGACACACAACCGAACACTAACATTCACACCTAAGGCATAATTCAGTCGCCAGTTACATATGAAGTATGTTTTCAGACAGTGGGAGGAAGCCCAAGTGTCTGGAGAAAACTCACACATGCAGGAGGAGAACATGCATACAAAGATCCACATGAACTCCATGCAGAAAAGACCAAAAGTTGGACTTGAACCAGAGCTTTCTCATTATAAGGCAAAAGTTCAACAACTGACATTCATTCATCCATTCATTCATTTTCCAATCCGCTTTATCCCTTTCAGGGTCACGGGGTTGCCGGAGCCTAACCCGGCTACTCATGGGCGAAGGCAGGGTACACTCCTGGACTGGTCGCCAGTCTGTCACAGGGGCCACAATCACACACCCCTACACACTCACATTCACACCTAGGGACAATTTAGAGAAACCAATTAACCTATGAAGCATGTTTTTGGACGGTGGGAGGAAGCCGGAGTACCCGGAGAAAACCCACGCATGCACGGGGAGAACATGCAAACTCCACACAGAAAGGTCCCCCAGCCAGGACTTGAACCGGGAACCTTCTTGCTGTGAGGCAGGAGCGCTAACCACTGCGCCACCGTGCAGCCCTGAACAACGGACAATGACTTATATTTTGATTTCTCAATAGTGCACTCTGCTCTGAGTGTTGTAACCATTTGGTCAAACCATTGACATATTTAAAATCTCAGACCACCCATAGAATTCTGAATGGCAAAAATGAAGCCTGTAGCTGAACCTTGAGGGTGTTTTTTTCTCCCTATCTGAACACCTGCTCAAATGGCCGACTGGAAAAGAAAAAGAGTTTTATTGAGTGTACCCTTGGGTCCACCTACCTGTCAATAAAGAAACCACAAGGCACTCCAGTTTCCTCCAACATTTGGCGATTAGGTGTGAATGTGAGAGTTAGTGGTTCTCTGTCCTGAGTAATTCTTTGGTCAACTGGCAAACCCTCCAGGGTGTGACACACCTTTGCCAGACACTCACTGGGAGAGGCTCCAGCAACCCCATGACCCCAAACAGGATTTAGCAGATGTGGATTTGCCCCACAATTAACATGAAAAAAAAACTAAGCAATAAACATTTAAAAAATCCTCAAAACCATTTGAAAATGTTTTAACATGGGAGTTGATGAGAAATAGCTCCCTTTTAAAACCCATCTCCTGTGGTTATTGAGGTACTGCAACAACTAGTACCCCTGGGCTGGTCATTTTGTCCATTTGGGAATGGAAGGTGGGGGCTTAAATCAAAATTGTGATTAGTTTTTGTTGAGAGTTTGAGAGCTTCCTTAAGCAAATCCATGCTGGCTCTGCCCTGACTACTGTGCACCTATTACCATGCAGAAGCCTTGTAAAACTAACACATCATTAAAGCTCCTTTTAGTAAAGTGATTCTCAAATTTTTACAAGTAGAACCCCAAAAATGATTAGTTTCATAAAATACTCCCATTACAACCCTACAGGCTATAGCAACTACCGGCATGTAAAGTAAAAAAAAAATAAGAAAAAATGTATATGTTCTATCCATCCATTCATCTGCTTCCGCTCATTCTTAGAACTGGTTTTAGTTCAGCAACCTGCTATTGTTTCAATTTTGTGACTGACTTTATGTTTTTGTACAATTACCAGTGTAAACCAGTGTGTCCTCCAAGAACCTCTATGCAGTTTAAAGAGCCTCAAAGCATCTCTCCTCTGGAAATCCACTTTACTTCCGCATGAAGCAACACCTGGGTATCCTCACTGATCATCTCCGTTCTTCAAGAACACACTAAATAGCTAAGCATTCATTGAGCTTGGCTAAATAAAGTTTACAGTGTTCACAGCAAATCAAACACAGGCTTTACATCATCAGGCATTTTCACTGCCAACGCCTATATAAAAAGTTCTTCTTTATTATGGTGTGTTGTGCTATTTTTGAAGGACGTTGTTCTTTTGACTTACATTGCTGCACATAATGACGGTGAAAGACTAATCTGCAAGCCTCTTATTGACACTTTAGAATTCCATAGTAAATGGTAAAGGATTAGCTCATGGAGAGCTCACTCAAAAGATGTTTAACAGTGAGGAGGTGTCTGAACTAAACACAACATGTTAGCTGCCTTCCGCTAAACCACAAACAAAAGGACTGGTTTACAGTGAGAGATTTAGTTGAACACGGTCATGGCCATGAATATCTAACAATGAGCAGATACAGAAGTGCAAGGTTTGAAAACAACTGTTGTCCAAACTGCTTATCGTAAGCATGGGTTCACAGAGGAGGTAACACGCTTTTATTTTTGTATTTGTCCTAGTGAATATTTGTTTAAGGATTCACTTCACCAAAATAGAGACTCAGTCTTTAAATATAACAGAACACATGTTTGTGAAGATGGATTTGTTGGCATCCTCACTTTTCCATTTCTTGGAAATGTGGCAAGCCTTTCTAATGTTTATTCTTCATCATTTGGTTATGTCTTCAATTCTCACAACTTCAAAAACAATGACAGGATTTTGATTTTCACTGTTGGAATTCAGACATCTATAAAACCAGACAAAAGCAAACCGCTTGTTAAAGTTACAGTCCATTTAAATGCTGAGCTGTATCCTTCTATCGGCAGAGATTTAGTGAATCTTTTGGAAAATCTGTCATTAATGTGTTCAGTTATTCTACTGTGTTGTTTCTGGTCAGAACTGAGGATGATAACATTCATATCAGACACATTTCTCACTGGGAGATTAAACTGTAAGATCATAAAGCAAAGTCTGCAAGTGTCAATATTAATCATTTTTTCCCATAACATACATAATTTTAAAAAATGACTTTTTCATTATTCTACTTCTAAATGATCATTCAATAAAGAATTGGAAAGTGATGTATGAATAGCAGTTCCACTTTATTGTGACGTTGTAAATAAATATGGACACAACAAAGCAACAAAAAGCCAACATTATGTATTACTAATACATGTAATACAAAGAACATATGATTTATTACTTAGATTTAATTTACAAATTTACAAGTCCTTTTAACCCGTTTAACATGAACATTAACAAACATTTTGTTTCAAATTGAAGTAGCTAAGCCTTACCCATTCGTTTGCTGATGGCAGCGTTAAGGATATTTGCACAAATGCGATAGTTGGGGTGTATATTTTACTCGATGTTACAAAATTTTTGTTTAATTTTAATTCCTGTTGAAAGAGATAACATTTGAACTTGAGATCGGTGACCTCTTTCCTGATCTTGTGCTCATTCATTTTGATCTCTAATACTCCATAACTTTCTTTAGCTCCCCTTCAAAAGAAATCTCTCACATTACTTTCAGATACTCCAACAGTTCTTAGGCTACTTTTCCACAAAACTTGTTCCTGTTATTTGTCTGAGCAAATAAACTTAAAAAATTTAAGGGGATCTGGGCAGTTTAAAGGGACTGATAAAATATGTAGGTACCATCAGTTAAAACCAACAGCAAACATGTCTCTTACAGCATTGGTCTATGGCTTCAGACTTAAAATAGCTGCATTGTTTGTGTTTCGTTCATTTTAGCTGGACTTTAGCATAATGAGCAATATAAATCTGAAGTTCTTCTTGTGTTTATTATGAAAAAATGTCTCTATTATTTTAATTTGACTGTTCGATGATTGATTTGATGTTTCTGTAAATGCACCAGTCAGTCAAAACGGCCATTTTCATCTAAAGTCCCAGCATGATCAGCAGCAGCACTCTCTTAAAACGCTACTAAATGTCAGAAAGGCTTGCCACACAGATGAGCCTCCAAATCCCTGAGAACTGTCATGAGCAAAAGCCCACGGCCTGAGCCACCCTGCAGCTGTGAGGACGTCATGACGTCTGGACCCGTCGGTCCACCACAGACCGTCTCCACCCAGACAGACAGAGACACGCAAGACAGACGGACAGACGTTCACCTCTACGAAATAGAAGCAGGGCAGCAGCGTTACGCTGTCCTTCGTCTCCTTTACGCTCCTCAGCCGCTCCTTGGCGCGCGACATCCCGGGCGGCCGCTGGTCTCTCCTGTTGCCGGGAGACAGTGAGCTGTACCTGATTCCCGTCGTAATTTTGGCTGAGTCCAGGTTCCCCCCGCTTCGTCCAACCAGCCCGCCCGCCTGTGCCCCCCAAAAGTGGACCTCAATCGTGGCGCGTGGAGGATGTGAGGCTTCCAGCAGCTGTGTTCATGCCTGCTTTTGCACAGACTGCGCAGTGCGGGCAGCGTCTCCGCCGGACGTGACTGCGCCGCGTTCGATCATCAGGTGTCGGAGAGAGGCAGAGGAGAGGAGCGCCGCGGTCACGCTCACCCGCGCTCGCGCGTACCTGTGCGC
Source organism: Adrianichthys oophorus (assembly GCA_036245035.1). Classification (NCBI taxonomy): domain Eukaryota; kingdom Metazoa; phylum Chordata; class Actinopteri; order Beloniformes; family Adrianichthyidae; genus Adrianichthys; species Adrianichthys oophorus. Next base: position 23,831,401 of record BSAI01000012.1, on the reverse strand, counting down.
TCCGCTACGCTCCGCCAGCCGCGCTGCGCCGCGCTGCGCTCCGCTCGGCTCCGCTGCCGCAGCAGAAGATAACAAAACACAACAGAAAAACACGCTTCCTGCCCACGTTTCAAAATAAACGTTTTTTCCAAACCTTTTGTCGACATTTGTTTTCTTCGTAATATAACATGACATGTTTTTATTTTTGTACTTCATCGGTTTATATTTGTTGACTGATAAACAAGCACTTTACTTCAGTAGGATTTGTGGAAAAACCCTTTCATGTAAAGCTGTAGTTTTATTTTGGTGATAGAATTAGCTTCACAAACTGAAAGTAACTTCCTTTGAAGATGGCTGGGCCCCCCATGAGCACAGGGATCTGCATGACAGACATTAGTCTATGTCATGCCTCTGATCCACAGGACCACAAAGCAGTGAGAGCAAACAGTCACTGTGGAAGGGAGGAACTTCAGCCTGAAGGTCTTCTCAAACCTCATATGCTCCTCCATGAATCAAGTGTCTCTTCTCAAACAAGTGTCATTTAAAAACATGCAGAAGACCCACACAAACAAACAAAAAGGTTTTTTTTCAGCCTGGTTTTCTGTCAGTTTGGGTGACATCAGCTAAATTAGGTCACTTTTTGATTAATCAAAAAGTTGATTGGGAAACTGAGAAGAAACATTTGATTGTTTTTCTCATACTAAAAATAATTGTTTTTAATGTGTTTGTGTTGAGTTTATGGGATAAAGTATCATTGTTAGAACTCTACAGCTGTTGAAATGTCCTTTATTTTTTAGATGTGCCACAAATTCAATTGTCCTCATTACAGAACCACAATCTCCTTACCGTGTTGTCCCTTTCGGGGTCACGGGGCTGCTGGAGCCTAACCTGGTCACTCATTAGCAAAGACAGGGGACACCCCTCTGTCGCAGGGGCCACAATCACACACCCATGCACACTCGCATCCACACTTAGGGACAATTTAGAGTAACCAATTAACCTATGAAGCATGTTTTTGGACAGAGGGAGGACTTAATTCTTGGATTGTAACTCCACAACTAACCTGTACAGACACCTAATAATCTGAGAGGATCAGCTCGTCAAAGCTGAGGCACTTGGTATCCCGAAATGCAAACATTTACCATGATTACCTTATATTTATATACAATGTTTTGTGTTGGTTTACTTTTATTATGCTTAAAAGGAAGAAATGAACATTTATACAGTAAAAAATTGAATTGTTTGTTTTGTTGTTGTTGTGATTTTGTTTTCCTGAGTTTTCTCAGGAAAACAAGGAATCTTGTTTTGGGTACGAGGAAGTCAGTGGGCTGGTTTCCCACAATAATCAGTCATCACTATTTAATCTGTGGGAAGAATAAAGATAAGCTGGTAGCAGGAAGCCTGACCAGAGGACCTGAAGCAGAAGAGAATGAGCATCACCTGAAACAAAGGGGCTGCATTACTGAGCTGCATGAGAAGTGCTTTAGTTTGTTTGTGTCTCTTTTCTTTGATCATCTGCGGTCAAAAATAGATATAAATGTTAAAACGAACATGAATGCCAATTAAATGCTATATTTGTCTGTTTTACGTTTTATTCTGTAAAAACTCTTGTATGCTAACAGAATATAGAAGAATTAACACAAAAACGTGGTCAACAACTTTCTTTTATTAATAAACAAGGCAGTATTTTACTGCAAAACATTGTCACTGCATTGTCACCCAATGGTTACAGCACTCCCTGTCATCCTTTTAAAGCTCAGCTTTTCTGTCTCCAGTTTGGTTCTGTATTTAGCTCTGCAGTCGTCACAGAGGTGGAACCAGACATTACCCAGTGACACAACGGGTTATTTCACGCAACAGTGAGGAAGAACAAGTCGACTGAGCAGACCCAGCAACGATTAAAAGGTTATTCAACTTCAGCCTAATCAGAAGTTTCTCTGAGAAATACCATGAAGACACAAATATAAATACTGTTTTTTGGTTTATAATATATAATATTTTATTTTATTCTAATTAGGACAATGCACACTAATCAATCTTTTAGCATAGCTAGAACATAAATATGCCACAATAGCTAAATTACATCTGTTGTCCCAATGCAGGTAAAAACATACAGACATCACAAACAATGACAAAGAAACAGACATGGAGCTTGTACAACATACAACAACACAGAGAAGAGTGACTACAAGACTTTTACAAGAAAGAAAACATACAAGCAAAAACAAAACCCTTTGGATTTAATGCACCGGAAAGATCATTTTAAGCATGAGTACATGTCTGATTTGTTTTTAACTGCTGCTTTAAAGTATTTTACTCCACACAAGAAGGAGCCAGTTTGTATTCAAACCAGCAACCTTCTGGTGTGGTTTGCAAAGTTGATGTGTTGGTCTGATATCAGAAGTGTGCTAAAAACCTAGTTTCAGCAGAGCAGAATGACTGAGTGTTGGTGAGATGTAGGGTACGGCCCTCGGGGGGGGGGGGATTCTGCCTCAGGACAGAACTACAATCTGCTGACAGACCACTACCACCGGTGATTTGTGCAAACAACACCAAAACAGAAAGATAAGTCTGCTATACCGTTTTTTAAAGCAGCATCAAATTAGAAAATAGTTATACTATCTTCTAAAGAGTCCAAACAAGCTGCATAATGAAACCATGAGTGTGTGACATAAAATATGTTGAATAAAAGACTCACACACATACAGGTCAAAGTTCATCCCCCAGTTTATGATATGTATAGTTATGCACAAATAAAAAATGTTCAAAAATGTTTTACTAAACATGTCATTTAAAACACTAATGAAACCCGGATTTAAAGATTTACTAAAGGAATTGAGAAAAAGAATTGTTACAATCCAAAAAAAAAAAAACAGCTGAAATAAAGTGAGATAGGACAAAAGATCTCCAATTTCAGAAGTAAAAATGTAAGCTGAGTAAAATGGTTTGAGGGCATATTTCATTATGAACAGACCTACATTCTTACTCTCACAAACAAACATTCTCACTCTTAGTGTGGAAACAGTAGATTCTAAAAGATCAAATCAAATTGCAGTAACAATTGAAAGATAAAAAAAAACTGTAATGCACAAGGTTAAATGTAAGTGAATACATGTTTTAATGAAACTACAATAACTGACTTTTAAAGGATCTATACCATAAAAAAAAACAACTTTAACAGTAATATGATGTTCAGTCCTGCCTATAAACAACCCCAAAGCAGCATTTTGATCCATTCACGCATTTCAGAAAATTTCCTCTATAAGCCTGCACTCTGAGCATTAGCTCGTTCCAATCCACAAAAACGAGTAAGTTCCCGAGAGCTGACATCACAAAGTGAGGACAGCCCCTTTCAGGTAGAGTCTGTACTGCCAGCACCTCCCCAGGCCAACACACATACCTCATTTCTCAACTGAGCTAGAGGTGATTGGCAACATGCTTTTATTTTAAATGCACAGTGCCTCCGGGTCTAACAGGTGTTTTGTTTTGTTTATTCTTTAATATTGGACGTCGATTTCTATGGTGGTCAGGCTCCAAACAAACACACACACACCCGGGCCGTACAAAGTGGTGCAGACCCCGGCTGTCTGTGGTGTTTGTGTTGTGAAGCAATGGCCAAGAAACGTTCATTTGATTTAATGTTGAAACTTTGAGCAATGGCATATGCCAAAGAACATTCTGGTTGAGAAATCTGCACGGATGGCACAGATGCATGATGTGATTGGAAAGATGACTGTCTTCATTTCAACATGAATCATGTTTTACCATATGGTATGCTGGGAACATTCTTTTTCTTGTTAGATTGTTTTCTTTAAATAGATTCTTAAATGTGGAATACAGTATCCTATTGTTTAATTCTTTATTTTCAGCATTCAAAAACCCAACAGTAGTTTCCCTAGCTCCCATTCCGCTCCGCTAGGTGGCGATAGTGACTGTTCGTGGTCGTAGAAGAAGACGCTCCTGCCCGAGTGTTTTGGTTAGAGACGCTAAACCTCCGCTGCACGCGGGTTCGTAGCCCATCTATGGCTGTTTCCATGGAAACCTTTGCTCTGTGGAAAAATACGAGTCTGAGAAAACTGGATCAAAGCCGAAAGGGGAGCGTGGACGAGCGCGCGCGACACGTGGTGTGTCTCCTGAACTCGCACGAACGGTTTTTCACCACGAGCTCGTGCTCCGGCAGGATCGTGCTCATGGACGGGGTGAGAGCGCGTACGCGGGTGCACGAGAGCTGTGTCATTCTTTGTGCTGAGCTAAAGTGTCCACCTCTCAACCTGACAAAAATACACTGCTCAAAAGAATAAAGGGAACAGTATGAGAACAGCTTATACCTGAACGAATCAAATGTTCTTTACATAGTTGCATGTGCAGACAACACAACCACACAAAATTATTAAGTAAATTAAATGCATTAGCCTGTGCAGGTCTGGATGTGGAATCCTACTCTAAATTCAAGTGTAAAAACACACTACAGGCTGATCCAACTTCCATGTCATGTCTTTGGAACAAGTCAGAATGAGGCTCGGTAGTGGGTGTGTCCTCCTAGTGCCAGTATGACTACATGCAGCGCCTGAATATGCTTCTGATGAGCTTTTGGGGAATCTCCTTCCACATCTGGACCAAAGCATCCACCAACTCCTGGACAGTCTATGGCGCAACCTGCTGTTGGTGAATTGACTGAGACATAATATCCCAGATGTGCTCAGTGGCATTCAGGTCTGGGAAAGGGGAGTTCATTCCATCAATACCTTCGTCTAGCAGAAACTACTGACTCTGCAGCCACATGGCGTCGAGCATTGTCTTGTATTTAGGAGGAACCCCGGGCCAATCAACCAGCATTTGGTGTGAGAATCTCATCCTGGTACCTAATGGCAGACAGGCTACTCCGGTGAGCACACAAAGCTGTGCGGCCCTCCAGAGAAATGCCAGCCCAAACCATTACTGACCACTGCCAAATCGGTCATGATGGACTGCAGGCAGCAGAACGTTCTCCACAGCGTCTACAGACTCTGTCACGTCTGTCACATGTGTTCAGTGTGAACTTGCTTTTATCTGTGATGAAGAGCACACGGCGCCAGTTGCAAATTTGACGATCTTGGTGGTCTAGCAAATACCAAACATCTTGCACGGTGTACGGCTGAAAGCACAACACCCACCCGTGGCCCTTCATACCTCATACCACCCTCATAGAGTCTGTTTCTAACATTTTGAGCAGACATGCACGTTTGTGGTCTGCTGGAGCTCTTTCTGCAGGGCTCTGACAGTGCTCCTCCTGTTTCTCCTTGCACAAAGGAGGAGGCAATGGTCCTGATGCAGGGTTGTTCCCCTACTACAGCCTCTTTCACATCTTCTGATGTACTGGCCTGTCTCCTGGTAGCGCCTCCATGCTACGCTGACAGACACAGCAAACCTTCGTAGGTTTGTTAAGTTCCTTCATAGTTTTTTTAAGTTTGCAAAATGTCTTCAACTTAAAAGAAAACTCATCCTCGTGACCCTTTTTCAAACTTTTTGTCCAAACTGGTGTTGGTTAGGTTAAGTGTTAGGAACAGTTTGTAAAATAGATTTTATCCTTCATTTATCAGCTGTAGGTGTAATCTTTGGGTGTAGTGGGAAGCACAAAACACCTGCAAATGATGTTTATTCTGAAATTTCACACTGGTCTACAAACCAATGTGAACCTTGAGAAATAGGCGAACTGGAGCACTCGCCCCTCAAGGAAGATAGCAAGGAATATTCTCTTCTTCTATGCTGCTCTGGAAAACAGAAATAAACTTTAACTTCTACTTTCATACAACAGAATTTTATAAGAAGACATGACACTAAACTTTAGAGACCCAGTGTGATGAAAAGCAGGTTTTTGGAGTTTTTAACATGTTCTTGTACCATTTTTCTGATAGTGGAGGACATAAAGAAAATTATTATTAAACGTGCAATTCTTAGTATTTTTTTATTCAAATTGTTATAAATCAGGAGCAGAAAAACGCTTTGATTTAGGCTTAAAACATCATAATCGTAATGAGAAGACCACTGGGAATGATTTTACAATAGATCAAAAGATGACCAGAGTGGAACTTTAAAGTGTGTCATCGTGTGTTGTCCTTCTGCTCTGCAGCCTCCAGAGGGAAGCGTTGTGCAGAAGAAGAACTGTGAGTGGCTCTTCGTCTCCCATGACCTGTGCACGTCTGAAGACCTGGTGAGCCGGCTACCCTCCATGACCCATCCTCATCATGCAGCTTCCTCGTGACTGTGTGGGTTCTGTTCCAGGTGTCCACTCTGACTAGGTCCAGCAGGGAAGTCGTGCTAAAGTTTGAAGCTTTCGTCCTCCATGTTCAGTGTCACAGGTTAGAGGACGCACAGCTGCTGGTGAGAGCTGCACGTCGCGTTTTATCAATCTGCAGATGATTTTTCACATGTGGATGAGAACTTCTAAAGTTGTGAAGGAACCGGATTAAATGTTACGAGTCAAGTTACTGCATCTTATATGAGGCTGAGAAAAAACGTTGACAGAATGATGAAAGCACAGTTTAGTTTTTTCAGATGTATTAATGGGAACCACAGAGTTTCTTCAAAAGGGTCAGCTTTTGAAGAAACGAATCCATAGTGATGAGATCCAGACTCAAAGTGAATTTGAAACTTATGGTTTGTCCTGCAGCACTCGGTGGCTATCAACTCCGGCTTCAGGAACTCTGGGCTCACCGTCAGCGGAACCGGGAAGATCATCATGGTACGCTGGGACTGTCACCATAGCAACAATATGAAGGATGGGATGAACAGATCATTCGAGCAGCTTCTTCACCGTCGGCACAATGACATGAGTACCATTAGCTTTGAAAAGCTTAGCTGGCTCTCAGGAAAACACAACAGGGGTTCATCTGGGGTGATGAGTTTGAACTGAACGGACGTCTGTTTCAGAAAAAGATGAGGCTTCGTTTCTCACTTTGAAGTAGTCCTGATGTAGTTATAGTTGTATATATATCATTTTGTGTGAAAGTGTTCTTCAGCGTCTCAGTCAGTGGGATGAATACACGTCTCCTTTTGTAAGGAACTGTTCTGAAGATTTCCGGTGTCCTCAGAGTCCGCTCTCAGCACCTCCTCTGTCTCTCTGTTCCATCTTCCTCTTGAGACACTGTCTTGGAGGGCTGAATGTGAACTTTGAGCTGATGAGGACCCTCTGACAGAGCAGCGTCTGACCTCAGGACCAGTCCAGGTAATTCTTTTGAATGTGATGTGCAGGCAGTACGCAGCACGCACGGCCTGGAGGTTCCTCTAAGTCACAGCGGGAAGCTCCTGGTTGGAGCAGAGTACATCCACTTCCTGACACAAAAAGCCAATCAGAAGATGGAGGAGAACTTCAGACGCATTCACAGGTCAGTGAGGTGTCCACTCGCAGGTCATTTGAAAAACTGGACAGGTTCTGAAACTCCGTGTTCAGGTTCTTCCAGAATCTGCTGGCAGCTCTGACAACACAATCCCCGGACCTTCAGGTAGCAGAAGATCCGGCCCTCACACCAGGAGAGGAGGAGAACCAGACTGCTGTGTACAAACGGAAGAGGAAGAGGCAGCAGCATCAGTCTGACGCTGGCTGTGATGAAGAGGACAGCTGCTCGCTGGAGGACTGTCTGGACCTGTTTTCATGAAAAATCACAAAACAGACATCTTTAGATCGCAGAACGTGCTGCTGATATCTTAAAAGCTCAAGTCCCGCTCTGTAGGTCTTGCGGGACGCACAGCTGCTGTTCACTGAGGTCATGTGACCACTGCTGTGGTGGTCCAGCATTTGACACGTTCATTCCTGTGTTTTAATGTTCGCCTGCACTCTGAAGAAAGCTGGACTCGAAGTTCGGATCAAAGGATTTACTAAAGCTAGTTATCTGGAAAACTGACTTATCGGTTCATTTATCCTCACGCCAACATGCCTGACATTGTTCCGATCTGATCCAAACCCGCAGCGGCAGGACGCGGATACTTAGCAGCACATCTGTGGTCTCATCACCAAAGAAACAGCAGCATCATGGCGCCTGACGCTCCGGTAGAAACCCTCAGGAACAGAGAGAAACGGCTTTGCTTTCTGTCGGGTGTCAGGTGTTTAAAGAAAAAAAACTGCTCAAATGCGAGGTAAAACACAGAGAAGACTCTTTAAATAAAATCTGGATTTTATTGTGTTTATTCTGGTTTTATCACTGACAAATTTACTTTAAGAAGAAAAGAAAACTGAGCTGTTACAAACTGAAGATACCAGTTGATCTGCCGATAATAGATTAATTAAGGAATAAAATAATATGGAAATGAAAAATTTGGATTGAACTGTGAGGTTTTCAGGACAGAGGTGAAGATCTGTGTGGACCTGACATTCAGTCCAGAACGTTGGAGGACACGGTCCTCTGCATCCTTCCAGCTAACGCCGCTGCAGAAACCCGCAGCATCTCCACAGTGGGCAGAGTCAGGGATTGTTCCTCCACAGAAACAAGCTGTCTTTATAAAGTCTCTGAAGTCAGCATCCGATTGTGGCTCCAAACACTGACCTGAAGCCAATTTGGCCTCAGAGGTCATGAGTTTGGGAATCTTTGCTAAAAAATGTCAAAGGAACAACTAATTTTCTGCACTTGTAACTTTACAACTTCCTCAGAAGTAAATGGGATGAGCTGTCGGCTCACAGGAACGCTACAAAAACCAAAAGCACGAACGTCTTCACTGAAAGGAACTTTCCAACTCCTGGAGGATCACAGCAGATCAAAGACGGACCTTCCTCCCGTCATCCACGCTCACACCGTCATGTCAAAGTCATCCCTCTGCAGGAGGAACACAGCAGGAGCTTCAGTGAGGAGAGAACATGGAAGTTCTGGAATCTGTTCCATATCTGACTGAGATGTGGACCATGCCGAGTTCTGCGGCAACATCTCTGGATGAGACCATCTGCAGTAAGTCTGTATCAAAAAAATTCCCACCCACCTCATCGTTGTAGTTCATGATGTGCTGCTTGATCTTGGAGGAGTCCACCCATGTGACAAAATCCTCCATGTTTCTAATCAGGGATCGCATACTCATTATCTCAGCTGCTTTTAGGATTTAGGGAAAGTTCAAGAAGGGTAAAACCTAACCTTGTAACCAGGAAAGCAGGGTCTGTGATGATGTCTGGACCGACGCGCACGTCTGCTTCCCGGTCAAGAACAACACGCTCTCACATATGACTGAAAACCCTCAAACGCCTCTCTGCAAAGATGCAGTTAAGGATACGTCCCTGTTGGATGAAGGTAATGGCCGTCTTCAGGTTCTGAGCCATCCGCAGGTTCAGCATGATGCAGGGCAGCCTCCTCCTGCAGGAGCACAGCGTTCAGCTTCAGGCCGCTGAGGAGCACAGCGTGCATTAGCGAGGCGTTACCTGCAGAAAGATGAGGCCGTGACCTTCTCCGTCAGGGACAGGTTCTGTCTGGTGGGGATGAGGCCGATGCTGTACCTTCAGGGAGGGAACGGAGGAGTCATGCAGCAGCAGATCGCTGCAGGGCGAGAACGAAGATGCACTGATGGTGAACTCACAGTTTCTCCAGCAGCCGGTGGGTGCTCTGCGCTCTGAAACCATCCTTCTCATCCAAGTCTCGGATTTTCTGCACCAGATTTCTGATGTTTCGACTCAGCTTATTGTACCTGAGAGACACATAAGCTGAGCTTTAAAGAACTGTATAACCAATACGGTTTACCAGGTCAGCTGTCATGGAGAGATCTGTCCATCACACTGAACAGACGCTGTTGAATGATCTACTGAGGATCCAGTTCACTGATGGATCCCAGAAACTAGTATATGGCTTTTAAAACCCCAGAGGATTAAACAGCAGCGACTTTAGAAACGGCAGATTCCCAGTCAAATCTGTTCTTTTTTTATTCTCATATCCTGCTCCTCCTCGGAGCTGAAGGCAGCAGCCTCGCGGGACTCACTTGGTGTAATCCTCTCTGTTCTCGATGCGGAACCTGCGCAGAACCTTCACCTCGTGCAGGTTGTTGTCCACCTCCCAGTTGATGAAGTCCACCTTCTTCAGGAGCTTCTCCTCGTGGAATTTCAGTTTACGGACCATCCTGATCAGTCTGATGACCTACTGCGCATGAACACGCTCAGGACTCCGCGTGCCGGTGAGGAAAAGCGGAAATGCGCGAGCTTTTCTTCTTCGAAGTCACTTAAATTATGAGTCTTCGTTACTACAGCGCCACCCTGCGATAGGATGTGTGCACTACACTTCATTTAAGGAAATAGGTAAAACTGATTCATATTTCTATTACTATTAAAGTTGTGTTAAACTAAAACGAGAAAAGATTAAATGATTAAAATTATGAAAATAAGGTAATAAAAATGAAGCAATTTAAAAGGATTTAAATATCTTAATGTTCAAATTACAGCTTGAGAACATGTCCTCCCAACCAAACTCGTAATATCTCAGAACGTTAATACCTTATTTTGAACTTTACGGCAGTGTTGTAGATGCGATGCAGGACCTGTTTTTATGACACATCACCCACAAACTTAGTCCTCAAAATATTGACTCAAATCATCATAGAGTTAACTCTAATTGTGGTGTTACAATGACTAATAAATGTTCAATTGGATCAGTTTAAGGATAGAAACTTTGTCAGCCTCCAATCATTTGTGTCATTTGGTGAAAAAAAATCACTTCAGTTAAATACCCAGAATTCCCACCTTGGTTACATAAACATCAAATCACTAAGCCCACTTTAAAAAATGTTCTCTATCTAATGACTTGTGGTTGGATGGCTCATTGGCTGCATGCAGGACGGGCACATGGGAAATCAGGGTTTGTTTTCCTGGGGACCAATGAGTTTATTTCAGTGTGGGTCCCTAAACAAGACCCTTCACACTGCTGCCTTATTATGTAGCCACAGGGGGCCCAGGTCTGGGTCTCCATATGCCCAGTGTGGATGAAATAGGGTTGTGCCAAGAAGGGCATCCGACGTGAAAAATCTCTGTCAAACCAAGTTTTTGGCAGCAAGTCAGTAAAAGTTAACTCATGGATGAGATGTGCTGAAAGGTGAATAACATCTCTATCAAATGGCTTACAACAAATGAAATCCTGAGCCTTTTATATGATCAGACAAGCTCACATCAGGCCTCCTGTCAGGTGTTCAGGGTCTCACAGGTTGGTCTCCTCCACAGTTTCACTGGACTACTGCCATGCCCGGATTATCTTTTCCAGATTTCTGTTGTTCCTTCGGGATCAGTATCCATCACTCCCCATTTCACCAGTTGTCGTCAGTCTGTGATTTTGAAGATCAAATTGCTCACAGGGTTCAGTCTGTACTTTGGTCTCGTCTTGCTGTGGGAGTTTCCCAGATCCATCACTGATGTGTTCCAGTAATAAAAATCAAAGGTGGGTTGATGGAGATGAAGACACCAGAATGGACTGGACCCCCTGATATAAAAGTGGGATGTTTTCTCGATAAAATAAGACTCTTGCTCTGTTGTTCTTTTCATGTCAACCATGAAACATGTATTATTCTAACTGTGGTCTGACATTGTTTAACGTTTTAAAGGTCAGATTTATATGTTTACTCTCATTCAGCATCAAGTGCTGACTCAGCTCTGCCTGCCAGAGCTGCCTACCTGATTACCCAAACCTGTGCATTTTCCTTTATTTTGCTCAGCTTTCCACCAGCTTCCTGCTAGAAGGTTGTTGGTCTCCTTCAGCTCTCCGGCACTTCCCTTCTCTGGTTTTCTGCCCTGCCTGCCTTCAAGTCAGCCTGCTTATCCTACCAGTCTGCTTGCTCTGCCAGTCAGCTCATCGCCTCCATCTACCCGCCTGGTTTTGACCCTGATTTCTGAACTATACCTGCCCAGCTGAGAAGTCCCCTTTGGGCTTTCCTCGCCCAGTGTGAAGACTCAAGTCCTTTTCCTGCATCCTCTTCTTGAAAAAATTACCTGTTCTTGCAACCTGGGGATCCACTTCCCTTGAATTCTGACAGGAAAAAGTTTTCATGTGACGTCAGTGAGCATGGTGACAGTTTGATCTTATTTTCCAGGTAAATGAATTATCCTCTTGAGTGAATTTGCGTGTGCTGAGTCTAACAAAGCAAACTGGCTCTCCGGGTTTGAGGGACGTGCGCTCCTGCTCTCAGGTAACATCCTCCTCGGCAGGTGTCAGCAGACTTCATGGACTCAGAGGGAGCCTCGCTGAGTAGCCTAAGCCTCGTGGACGGTCGGTGACGCTGGAGGGTCGTGTCTGTGGGTGTGAATGTCGATCCACAGCTGAGGATCCGTCCTGCAGGTAAGAGGCGCGTAAAGACGCAGGTCAAAGTGTGGAGGTCCGTCCGTCTCTGCCCACTCTGGGCTTTTCGTTTGTCTTCTTTAACCAACGTTTTCGAGTCGGGAGATCACGTTCAGCTCTGAAACTGATGCTGCTCAGGAGTTCAGCCTTCCTGGTGATTCGGGGTTCATTCAGACTGGCTTTCAGGAAGTTCGGCAAAGTTAGATATTCATAGATTCGGAGCTTAAAGTATCAGGATTTCAATCCCTTTGTATTAACACAGAGAGTGACCTACAAGTGCATTTCTAAAGAAAAAAGATTGTTTTTTGCCTTTTAATGAGAAGTATTCTCTTCGAGCTTCAGATGGAGACACAACAGCGAGACGGCTGGCAAGGGACCGTCTACAAAGTGCAAGCTTCAATAAATGACCATTCTGTAAAGATCAATGCTCTCTCAAAAATGAATAAATGTCTACATTTATGAGCTAGTACTGAGGACTCGTCAAAATATTGTTACAATAAATATTTTTGAAAGGGTCATTACTTTACTGTTTTAACAGAAATATAAATCATAATAAAGATGCTCATTAGCTCTGAAAATCCATAAGTTACATTCACCAAACCTGCTCCCATGGTTATACATCAGCATACCTCTCTACTACAAAGGTTGAATCTAGTCACCAAATATTTTATACGGACTTATCATGATCCTACAACAAATATTATGGCAAAAACTCACCTTGTTTGTTAAGTATTTCTTCTAAAAATATGAATCATATTTGGTCAATGCTCAGTAGCTCAAATGATTTGAAAGTAAAGATGTTTAACATACAAATTGTAATACTTTTATATGTATCCTTGTATAAAGTGACTTACTTTCAACACCTTTCTTGTAGTAGAAACGTATGCTGATGTATAACCATGGGAGGAGGTTTGGTGAATGTAACTTATGTAATTTCAGAGCTATTGAGCATCTTTATCATGATTTATATTAAAATTGATAAATAAATAAAATATAATGAATTAATTTCTCCCAAAATATTTATTGTAACATGAATATAGTTACGAGTCTTTATCACTGGCCTATATGTAGACATTTATTAATTTTTAGGAGAGTATTTGTCTTTCCAGAATGGTCTTCTCTTGAAGCTTGCACTTTGTAGACGGTCCCTTGGCAGCCTTCTCGCTGCCAAACTCTTTCAGTTACATCGATTGTGAAAGCGATGAAGATCAGCTCCACAGAGCTTCAGTATTTGATCCAAAAGGCTGCAGGGTCTCTCTAACCATCAGGTTAGACCTGTTGAGGCAGAGGAGATTAACCATCTTGAAACTTGAATTTGTATGTCTTTGAAGCTCCCAAATGATAAGAAATGAGCGCATTTCAAAGCTTTTGGTCACAATGATGATGATGCAATGACATTTATTTTGAAAATCAATTACATTTTGTTTCCTGTCTTGATGCTGGTTTCGTCCAGAAACCTTCAGGCGCTTTTTCTACATAGAATCATTGACTTTTCTGGCTCAGTTAAATACATTTCTGCATAATTTTCTACAAGAACGATCCAAATCTGCTGATATCCTGCCGCATATTCAACTGTTTGAGTCCCCAAAGTTCACTAATGCATCAATTCAGGGTTTTCTCAGTCAAGAATATTTATAACTTTAGTGCTTCAGCAGCTTAAAGACCCACTTTGATGAAAATTGTGTTTTGTGATTTTAACATGATCTTGTTGCATTTTTCTAAAGATGGAGGACACATATAAGGAAATTTAAGATTACAATTGCATTCCTTGGTATTTCTTTATTAAAGTTGTGAATCAGTTGAAGCCGAAACAATGCCGTTTGAAAAATGCACACAGTAGAACTTACGACAGTTCACAAGCTCCCTGTTCTGCTCCATTCTGATGCATCCACATGCAGACAAATAGATCCATGTACGTCTTTGTTTTCCTCATCTGAGCTGGAATCTGGATCAAAACTGTACAGCTGGATGGCTGTGATATTGTTAACAATTTTTGTTACACCTGTAATGTTAGGTTGGGGTTGTGAGGGGCTGTAGGGTACAGCAGGAGAGATTGTAAATGGAAATGATGGGAAATGAGGGCATGCTTACTCCCCACCAACAGTCCTGCCCATCACTCAGGTGAATTTCTAATGAACTTCTGCCACTGCAGAAACTATGTCCCTATGTCAGCACAGATGTTGAAACTTTTGCTAAAACTGCCAAGCGTAATGATAATTAAAAGAGCACTGCACGCTGTTACAATACATCAAAAGATGATTGTAACAGCAAAGTTGTGTCCCTCATAAAGGATGGAGGAATCCTTTGGCCTTTTCTTTTATTCAGAAGAAACGTCTTCTGTGATGTCTTCGTTATAAGAAGCATTTCTGAAGGACAACTTCTGTTCAGATCATGTCTCACTTCTCCTTCTGCATTTTTGCAGAAAGAATGTGCTACAATACGTTTGACCATGCGAGTGTTGCAGAGAAGTAGAAACGCTGCCTTCTTCAAAAGACACTTTGTTTTTTGACCTGAGGAACACAGCTCTGACTCCCACAGGAGGAGAACGGCAGGACGTGCTGACCCAGATCAGGTCACACCAAAACTAACATCATGACTCCTGCATTCCTGACATGTGTCAGGAACTGGGGATTTGACTCAAGACTCAGGACTGGGCTTGGTGGTAAAAATTTAAACGTTTGACATGGCATGGAAGAACTGGAGAGTATACATTTGAGGATCATTGATGCAAAGACAGTTGTGGATGACTGACAACCTAAAGCTGCTGTGACTGATAGAGAAAACTTAAAAACAACCTGGCTAGACCTGCCACCAAAAATCCAAACTACAGGGCAGAACCCAATGGGGGACTGGAAGAGACAAATTGAAATCAATATATACGTCACTAAATTATCAAATAAATATGTCATTAATTATTAAAAATTAGCATTAAATAAATAAAATTGGAAATCAATCAATACATCTGTAAATAATTGTGGCATTAAAATAGCCATTAAAAAAACAACCTTAAATATTTAATGGATTATTTAATTATTTTATTGTCCACTGTGGGCTGAAAGAGACAAATTAAACACATTTACTGAAAATACCACTTTATTTTGCAATACGATCCACAAGGATTTTAATATATAAAAAATAATTTAAATTCTTTATCTATGGTTGCAAAAAAAAAAAAAAATTGCATGTCTGATGTTGGCCCACGGGATATACTTGAAGTATTCAGATCACATGGTTCGGAGGCTATTAAAAAAAAAAAGCTATCAGTTCAAAACCTTTTTTTATATAGAAAACATTACAACATGGATAAGATTCTTTAAAAAATGAAGAATTGTTTAGTTTAATCAATTTCTTTTGCAGAACATTTCTGCTTGAGGTTCAAGTGATTTCGTTGTATGTTTTGTCCAACATCCAAATTCTAAATTCTAACCTCGTTCATTTGTTGACGGTCCCTGCTGGACACCCGGGCTGAACGTCTGTCGAACATCCAACCTAAAACTAACTTCACCGCAGAGCAGCAGCGGACAGAAACAAGGCTGCTCTGTGCAGAAGCCCCCCCGGCTCCTCCCAGCAGGACCGCCACATAAGGAGGTCAGTGTGAGAGGCCCCCAGCCGCTGGCTGCACTGCGCAGGTCTGACTCCGCTCTCGCTGGGTGAACATGAAGGCGTTCGTGTCGCCACGGTGACAGAAACGGCGGGGGGAGTGTGCAGGAACACGAACACGCCCGTGACAGCTCAGCAGGTCGGGGGGGGGGGGGCGTGGCTCCTCCCACCGCCGCGCGGGCAGGACTGTGGCTTTTCCAGACACCTCCCGACTCTGGTGTGCACGGAAGAGTGCGGCGCTGTGCGTGAGATGGGGGGGGACGGTCTGCCTCCGAACCTCTGACGTCCCGGTAAGACGATGAATGAAGGCGGTGTGTGAGCGCCAGCTGAAGCTGAAGCGATCAGAGAGCGCGAGGAAACTGGCGGTTGTCATGGAAACGAAACTCCTTCATCCAAACTTGCATTCGATGAAGGCAGTGGTTCGGTTCGGGGAAGTTCTGCTGTGTTCAAAATGTTTGTACTGTTCTTTACCATTAACAGCTGCTGCATCTATACGCTTCAATGACGGGACACGCAGCTCATGAAGGCTGGGTCCAGTCCTCCCAGCATACTAATGGAAAACAGCCCATAATAATCTGTATTCTGAGGCGCAGACGGATGAAATTCACCTTTAGACTGCCAGTTTCTGCCTCAGTACAGGATATAACACAGGAATTCCATCTAATCTGTAATAAACTGTTTTAAGATTTCAAAACAACATTTCAACACATTCGTTTTCCTGCATCTTTCTGATCTTTGGTTGTAATTGGACTCTTTATTTTGAGTCATCTAAATTCATTTCACTTTTAAACTAAAGAGATTGGTTCTTTTTTCCATGTGAAACACGGTGAAGTTGAAAACAGAGAGATCATGACTATGCTTCAGGACTGATTGGGTGGGTTTTTATTCCCGTGAATTCCCTCTTTCCTGAGGGAATTCAGCTTTCCGGAGAAATCCCGTCACATATTTATTTACATGTACAAGACAGAGCAGGTGTCCTCCTCTCATCTCACCTGTGAATCCTCTTTTCTTTCATCCAGCTGTCTCTCTCTCTCTGAAAGAGGGTGGATGTGTCTCTGACCTGATGTGTCATCTTTTAATCAGTTGTAAAAGCGTTCACAGTAGGTCTTTTATTCACTCTGTTGTTTTCTAGAACATAGTTTCTGCAGAGCGGCAGGAGTTCTTTAAAAATTCACCTCTGAGTTGTGGGCGGGACTGCTGGCGTGGAGCTTGGGAGCTTGTGGCCCGCCGATTACGTCACTGCTACAGGCTTTTTCCAAATGGTATTTTTTTTCCCACCTGCTCCTGGTTCACAACAATTTAAAGAAACGATCAGAAATGCAGTTTTAAGCACAATTTTCTTCTTAAATGTCCGCCGTCATCAGAAAAATGCAACACGACCGTGAAGAAACTCAGGATTCCGGTGTCAGACATCAGTGAGAACACTGATAAACATGATATTTGCTTTCTGTCAGGGGAGAACCAAAGACTGAAGCAAGTTACACCTCCTGGAAAAACCCTCAGTCCTCACAGCTGCCAACTCAAGGGAGGTGGTGCCTGAAATATGGCCAGGCCATTACTAAGTTCAATTTAATGTGGAGCAGGGAGCTGGGTTAGATTGCACTCATTTGTTTTCTCCATTAGCAAAATGAATAAAGATAATCATAATTTGTATTCAAATTCAACAAAGGAGAAGACGGACCTCTGCTGAGGGCCTCCAGGCTGTTAGTGGGTGTCTGGCCCTCTCCTGGAGGTGCCTCTGTTCTGAGTGGACAGAGGCGTTCGACAGGACGCAGCCTCTCTCTCATTCTGCAATGCAGCACAAAATGCATCACCCGTGGATGTTTATTCATAAAATGACAAAAACTTGTCTTTCAGTGCCACACAAAAAGATAAAAACACAAAACGCAAACTCGAAAAACAGCAACTGTTAAAATCCAGTTTAGTCCAGATTAGCCTGCGTGTTTATCAAAAGCCTCTGTAAGTCACCAGTAGATTGCCAAAAAAAAGTAACTTGGTCTAATCCAGGAAAACCAGGCTCTGAAGGGTGACTTTAGGCCACGACAGGGCCTGAGAGGTCGGGACCATCTGTCAGTTACTGTAGCAATAATATGAAGCAGGTGGATGAACACAAAGTCCCTGGAAGATCTGTGATGGTACAAAATAAAAGGTTTTTGTCACTGCAGTGATAAAGGACTAAAAGCAGCTGAGCATAAAGACACCAGCCGTCTGTTATAGGACAAAAGAGTTATGTTAGCAACTGATAAAAGATAAACAGGATGAAGACGATGTTCTACCAAGCCTGCAGATCTCATTCATAGTAAGTGTGAACTGGTTTGGTCATGATTAACCAAGAAAATGTGACAAAGAGTCTACAGTGCAGATAAATGAGAACAATCCAGGAGTCTGCAATCTTCAACACTTACAAACACTTTAGAAAATGAAGAGACATTTTTATATTTATGTTCTTGTTACCATTACGATAAATATAAATGAAATGATGTTTTGGCATGAACAAGATCGAAACTTAAAGAGAAAATAGTTTTTTGTTTTAATGTGACAAAGTTCATACTTTTCACATGAATTCCTATCAAAATGAAAGAGCCAGCACCACGTTAGATCATGTAGGTAGTGTAATGTCAGCAGTGACTTAAATGTTACAGTTTGGCAATGACAAAGAGACGCTTGTTTAGAGAAGTGAGCTTTAATGCTGGTTTGATTTATTTGCTGCAACCGTTTTTAGTTTTCATTTGTAGTGAGGAACATTCTCGAAGGGCAGGGGCAGGAAGAGTCTCCTCTGTTCCTGCTTCCGCACTCTCAAAGGTTTTCCATACGTGCCTCTGCTGTCTAACCTTCAGTGTGAACATAGGATCAAGAAAACGTGGGAGCTGCTCGGAGGCCTCCATCACTCTGGTCTGGGATTAAGATCTGTCGACAGAGGCAAATGCCCGCAAAACAAGTCCGTCCTCTGATTCAGTCTATCTCCTTGTCTTGAAGGCTGCTTCTTCATCCGATATCTTATGAAAAGACTCCCTCACAATGCTTGGAGCTCCAGCAAACCCCATGCGCCTCAAGTATGTGTCTCTCGGGGTGCTCGTGCTGCAGACCACCTCGCTGGTTCTTACTATGCGCTACTCACGCACCCTGAAGGAGGATGGTCCCCGTTACCTGGCCTCGTCTGCTGTTGTGTCAGCAGAGGTGCTGAAGATGTTTGCCTGCACCATCCTGGTTCTCATGGAGAACAGTGAGTGGCCTTCATGAGCTCTGTTTCCTCTTCTGCCTCTGGAGTGGCTGTCACACTACAACCTTATGCAAATACTCTGCTGTCTCTGAACACAGGGAAGGGCCTCAGGCTGATTGACTCACAGCCCTCCCAATGTCCGTGTCAGATTTCAGTTTGCAGGAAATGCAACAGCTGTTGAAGGAGCAGATCGTGAAGAAGCCTGTGGAGACCATAAAACTGGCTGTGCCTGCAGGGATCTACACCCTGCAGAACAATCTGCTCTATGTTGCCTTGTCCAACCTGGATGCAGCCACCTATCAGGTAACATGAGCATCCTGTTTTGTTTATCTGTGTGCAGGCTCCATGACCTCACTTTTACAGCTCTGGAACTTCAGTGTTTGACCTCAGCAAACATTTCCAGAAAGCTCTCCTGTCCTGAAATGTAAGCATAAGCTGTCAATCATCCGGTCGGCAGTTACTTATTTGCACAGCTCCTAATTTCTAGAACTGGAGGTAGAAGAGGTTCTTCCACATCACCAGAAATGTTCAAATGACAAATCCTGAGTAATTTTAGGACAACCTTCCACCTTGACAAGAAAAAAATCATTGCAACTATTTAGGTTTACATTGCCTTAATCAGTAGTACATTCATTCATTCATTCATTCATTCATTTTCCAATCCGCTTTATCCCTTTCGGGGTCACGGGGTTGCCGGAGCCTAACCCGGCTACTCATGGGCGAAATCAGTAATACAATATTTTTTTTATTAAATAACTTTTTTTGGCAAACTTTCTTGGTCAAATTTCTAGTTTTTGCAGTGGTTCCTTTCAAACTCAGTTTGTCATGGAGTCTCAGTCATGGAGTCAGTAATGTCCCTTTTCCTGAGCAGAGCCACCACTTGATAACTTTAATGTTTCAAATGATCTCACTTTAAAAGACATCCAATCACAGCACCACTGTTGAGGTCGGACTAGACTGACCCCGTTGTTTCACAAGTCCTTGCGAGTTCACGACAGCTCAAAGCCTCTCTGTTCTAAATCTGAGTTCCAACAGCCCACAGACCACTGCACTGGGAAACATGAAATGAAAATTAATATTTGTGATCGATGCAGGTCACATATCAGCTGAAGATTCTCACCACGGCGCTCTTCTCCGTCTCCATGCTGGGGAAGCGGCTTAGCCTCTTCCAGTGGCTGTCTCTGCTGCTGCTCATGGCCGGAGTCATTCTGGTGCAGGTACCTGATCCAAACACTCAGCTTTGGCAGCTAACAGTGCACAGGCACTGATGGTTTACCTTTAACGCAGTGGCCCACGGATTCGAAGGATGACACAGAGAAGCAGAAGGTGCTGACAGCTGGCTCCCAGTTTGTGGGTGTCATGGCTGTGCTGATGGCCTGTATCTCCAGTGGTTTTGCTGGAGTTTACTTTGAGAAGATCCTGAAAGAGACAAAGCAGAGCGTGTGGGTTCGCAACATCCAGCTGGGTGAGTGAGGCTGCCTGTGTGTTTGTAGGAAACAGTGACAAAATGAAAATCAAGAAAATTTTGTTTTCTTATTTTGATATGTTCTGTGAAATCCAATCGAGTCTTTTGATCAGAACAGCTTTTCTCTCTGACAACATTCTATAAAAAAAGAAGCTAATGCAGATCTTAGAGTCTCTGTTTCTATGAGGTTCAAATAATCTCTGCTTCATGTTTCTTTTGGGGTTAGGGTTAGTTCTGCAGTGATGGTACAGGCGTTCCCTCCATGAAAATATGGATAATTGAATGACAGGAAAGTTCGTCTATTTAAGACAGGATCACTGTAGCATGACTTAGAAAGAACAGGCGTGGAAATAAAAAGTCAAACTAAACTACTGTGTACATCTGATATATTTTGATTTAGTATTTTGACAGGATTTCCTTGACATTCCTCTGCCCTAAATTCCTTTTTTTTGTGTCACTTCTACAGCTTATCTGAGAAGTACATGAGTAAAGAAACTGTTTTTTCAAGCTTTACAGACTTGCGTAAATGTGGAATTTCCAACAGCTCCTCTCAGCCTATTCACACTTCTGTAGTTTCAGAAACACAACTGTGCAAAATTAAGAAGAGTGGAAGCGTCAAAGCGGAGCTTGGACTACGCTCCTCTGCTTATAGAGCAAATATGTTAGTAAAACACAGTGAACAGGTGAGACCGGCGGAGGAACCAGCTTAGGTGGCTTCACGTTTTCAGGAGTGGCCTGGAAAACAATCAGAGAAAAAATGACGATGTTTCTATTGTGAGACCACAGCAGGACCGCGTCAGCTTCCATTGTTGTTGGTCTGGAACGAAACCGTCATCTCTGCCCTTTTCTGTCTTTCAGGTTTGTTCAGCTTTGTGTTTGGCTTCGTAGGCATGTGGGTGTATGACAGCCACAGCCTGAGAGAGGCAGGGATGTTTCAAGGCTACAACTCCATCACCTGTGCAGTGGTTGTCCTGCAGGTAGGGTCACTGCCCCCACCCCACACCCCCGTGCCAGACCTCCTGGTCTTCCTGTGCAGTTTGAACTCAAATTTGAACAGATGCAAGTTTTTCCATTAAAACCCAGATCTCTGTCCACAGGCTGTGGGTGGGCTGGTTGTTGCCGTGGTGATAAAATATGCTGACAACATCCTCAAGGGATTCGCCACGTCACTGTCAATAATTGCATCCACGCTTATTTCCTACTTCCTGCTGGAGGACTTTAAACCTACTGGGTAAACCTGACGATGTGCTGAGGCTGCAGCCTCCCCGCTGAACTCCCTCTGAACCTCTGTCCTGCTTCTTTCAGGATTTTTTTCCTGGGTGCGCTGCTGGTCATTGCTGCCACGTTTCTTTACGGCTACGAGAGCAAACCTGCCAGCACCGGTGCCATCAAAGCCTGAGCTGTGAGAGCAGCCCGTGCTCGCTCAGTGCAGGACTCAGGGACCAGGAAATTTCAGGAAAAGTTGAAGCGGCCGCAGGGAGTGAATGAGCCTCTGTGCTGCCCTGAGAGAAAAACAGCAGCCTTAACTCATCATAAAGGAAAGTGTGGGCTTGGATGTGACGTCTCAAACATGGACAAGCACACAACAAAGCTGAGCTCTGCATTCACGCCTCTGCAAGGAAAACTAATATATGGAGAAACGGGAAGAGCTCCACGTTAAACTGGTTTATTAGGTATTTGATTTTATTTAAATTGGAAACTGGGAATGAGAGTGAAGATATTTAAAGAAGGGGGCATAGGTCATGCTGACAATGACAGAAAGGAGAGCACAGCTTCCATCTAGTGGTGGAACGGGGAACAGGACGGCTGCAAGGAGGAGGGGTTTACTTTGATGCTTAATCTTTTTGATTTTTCATTGAAACATGAGATCAAAATGCCCTGAAAGTAATGCTGGGACCTTGCTGCTCTTTGATCTTTCTGTTTGTCTCCAAAGACTATTTTCATAGTATTTATATGCTAAATAAAGCTCTTTTATAAATGAGTAAATGAAAGTGTCTTTCATGCTGAGCCTGTCCTTGATCCTCTTTCACATCAGTGTTTGCATGTGAGGATGCACGTTCACAATGCTCACACATATAGTATTTTGAACTTTTTTTTTCAGTTCTACTTCCAGTGCTCTATGGAAAGCCAAAGCCGTCTCCATAGCAACAGATGCCTCGGTGAGTCGAGGCGAACAAACTCAGCTCTGATGGTTTGAGGCATTTCTCAATACAACCATTTTCATTTACGACTCATAAAGGAGAAACTTTCCGAGGCTTTACGGAGCGTGAACTGGAGAAAGGAAAGCCTGAGGGAAGGCGTTAACCTGCAGAGAGACACGGATGGAGCGTGAGTCATGGCTGCCCGTTGGGTGGAGGGCAAGCCAAGAAGACAAAAGAAAAAAAAAAACATTCTCTGTGTTTATCTGAAGGAAGTCATAGACAAAGCAGGGCTGCAGAAAGACCTTATGATCACCTTGATTTAGGAAGATTGATGCATCTTTATTGGCAAGGTGAACCATTTGTGCCACATCAGAAATACACTTGGCCTCAGAACAGTTCCAGCTGTGGACCCCCCCCCCCCGGATTTAAATTTTAGTGGCAGTACCCCCACTTGTTTAAACCGCACCTATAGAAAACATGTCTAACATGAATTATCTGGTGCAGCTCGCTTCCCTGACACTTTCTGAATACAGCATCAGCTTCTGGGAGCTGACTGTAGGTTGGTGTTTCAGCAAAACTAAAGCTGTTTTCTCTGTCAACAAAAACTGAGTGGAGAATAACTTTAGCTTTAGGCTAAAGAGAAGCAAACACTACTTTAGCTTCTAGCAAAAACGTCCTTTCTTAACTGCTGATGCTGAAGGCCATTGTAGGTACAGATGAGGCTAAACCAGCTTGACTCTTTAGGTACAAACTTATACAAAACAAATGCTAATCTTAAAGTTCTCTTAGGAGCATCTGTTAGTCTCATTCTTACTGTCATGCAATAAGGTCTACATAAGGATGCAGGATGCAGTTCTTGTTGCAGGCTAATACTGCTAAAAAATGTTGGTGTTAAACTGCAGGTGGACCTTGGCCTCCAGTCCAAAGTGTGCTAGTGTCACTCAGATCCTTCAGAAAAGTTGGCTGTAGACTGAATTTCTGTGGTGGTGCTGCAACGAATGCTCGATGGTTGTGTTTGGCTCAAAACAGATCTCCCCTTCAATCTCTCAGAGATTCAGAGATGATATTATTCCATCCTCATATCCTGTCACTACAACAGTTCTCCTATTTCGGTGGTATGACCACTAGTGGCGCTCCTCTCCGAGGCCTCCACATCAACACCTGAGCGTCGTTGGCGTTGGGTCTCCCCAGAGCGTTTGGCGGGATGGGCTCCTGGTAGCTGAGGATGTGTGGCTGCTCCTGATAGGGACGACCGACCAGGGATGCTCGGGAGCCCAGAGGCATGTCTGGATCCACAGCGATGTCGACCCTCATGCGCCATCGTACTGTCTGCAGGACAATGCGCTCCTGCAGGAGGAGGAGGGAAGCGTGTTTTTAAAGTGTGCCTGCTGATGCAGTTCCTTTAAACGCATGTGCTGGTATCAGACCTGTGGTTGATGTGCTCATTCATTTAGTGACATCTCTTCATATTCTTCTAATATTTTAAATATGACCGAGCATTTTACTACAGCTGTTCTCCCATACCAAGCTGGCATGAGCACTGCTGTGAATTACCAGCATTGCTGTCCAACTGGGCTCCTCCAGCTCTGCTTTGCTGTTTGTTTTTCAGCTGTTCCTGCTGAATAGCTTGGATCAGGTGATTCCATGTTCTTGTTGACCAAACACATCTGATTCAGGTGATCAGCAGCGAGAGGTACAAAACCATTTGAAAAACCAGCAGGGTGGCAGATCTCATTTGGAATGAGGAGAGCTGAAGCCGGAGACGAGGCCATCTATGACCTTACACCCAAAAGGAGCCGTGCAGGAACAACCGATCATCCACAGCTGCGTGAACCAATATCATGCTAACTTTGATTTGAGTGGCAGAGAAACAAGAACATTCTGCTCTTACCTTGGTGACAGAGTTCATGGCCACCAGCCAGGTGATGAAACTCTGGTCCCTGGTGATGTGGGTCAGCATGGGGGTGTTGCTGTTGCTGATGGGCACTGCCCAGGTCACGCTGGGGTAGAAGTTGTCGTTCATGCCGACAGTGAGCCGGGACGGTTTGGATGTGGGGCCGGTCAAAGTGACTGTCTCTGTTGTGTTCCCGTACCAGGGGTAGCTAACACCATCTGAGTCGCTGATGGCCTTGACCCGACCCTCTCGCAGCTCTGGAAGCTCCCAGCTTGACCTGCGAAGGTGAAAGCAGAAGACATGGAGAGGAATGACAACCGCTTTGAGCCATCATGCTGCAACCCAGTCAGGACTTCTGCTGGACACACTTACATGCCAATATCACCATAGGTGTTATAAAACTCCATCTGTGTACAAGCCTGGATCCATCCCACCACCCAGGTTTCATTACGGGGCACCGGGGGCATCACCACTCCTGCTGAGGCCCTGAAGTAGGGCGTTTTGTAACGCAGCACAATTGGAGAGTTCTCTTCAATGATGGTGGGGCACTGGTCTATGGAGGCAGAAACCTCATACACCACAATGTTCTCCCGCCTGATACGGGGCTTGCAAGCAATGCTCTGAATACAGCCCATTCTGCAGACCACGAGCACGATGAGCAAAAGCAAAGAGGAAGGGAGGCAGTGGTATCTGCTCATCTGTCCCCTCGGGGTTCCACCCTTGCCTGAAGAGCAGATCTAAGCTTTTAATTGCACATAACCTGGGGTTTGTGGGAGGAGGAAGAAGAAAGACGACAGGAGAGCACTGTCACTGATCAAGCATATACCATCATTTTTTGTGGGGGGACCAGGAGGGTTGCTTCTGGGGGAAGCAGATCGCAGACCTCCGCAGCCTCCTCCCCCCGGACTGTCTGCTGACTGCCGCACTGCCCTTGGCGCTCGTCCCCAGAAACTGCAATCCGGCCTCTCTCGGGCTGCTGCCTGTCCGCCGAGCCCCCGCAGGCTCTGCCGCCCCTGGTCGAGTCCGCGCGTCCGGCTGCACGTCGGTGCCCCCTGATCCTGCTGCTCTGCTCCCCACTCTGCGCTGTCATTTCAGGAGGCGACAGGGCAGCAGATGCGTCAGAGGAGGGGGGCTGTATCCCTTTTGTTTTGCTGCCTTGCCTTCAGAAGCCCTCGTTTCCACGCTCAAAGCACATGTGTGGGGCTCTCCATCCCTGTGACCTACATGAAGCGCCGCAGCGAAGCCCGCCGCTCCATTCTGGTCTATTTTAGTGGCGTCCTCGCAGCGAGCTTCCGCTCCCGTGGATGCATGAATGGCTCGTCTTGAATGGAAGCAGCGGAGCGGCAGGAGCGTGACGGAGGCAGACCGGCCGTTTCCACGTCAGCCTGCGGCTCTCGACGCGGCTGAGCATCGCGGGCCGGAGAGCATCCTCTTCCAGGAGCGGGTAGCCTTCCGTTCGGAGGTGCTGATGCTGTGGAGGCAGGGGAGGGGCGTCACCCGACCTCTGCATTGAAAAAAAACCACAGCAAGTGTGCGGGGCGGGGCTACAGGCCTGCGTCACACAACCCTGGACTCCCATTGGTCGCTGCTGCCGAAGGCGGAAGTGGCTTCGGCGTCTTGGCCCAACGACCGCCGCGGACACGCAGCCAATGCTCCGCGCTTGACGCCTCCGGCGCTGGTTTATGTTCGGCCGCTGGGTCGCTGACGTGTCGCGGAAGGTACCGAGCTTGTTGAAGCGGGTTTCGCTGGGGATGAAGCCGCAGGTCGTGTTCGTGTTGGGCGGGCCGGGTGCCGGGAAAGGGACCCAGTGCTCCAGGATCGTGGAGGTAGGCAGGCAAAGACACGGAGGGCACGATTCTACGAGCCGGGAGTAAAAAACAGGTTCAGTCAAAGTCTGAACTCCCAATCATTCTTGTTTGTAACGGCTGAATGAGAAATTTCATTCATTTCCGGTTCTCCTTAAGTGGAATCTGAGTGCTAGCCAGCGAGCTAGCCGTTAGCCTGTCGGGATGGAGTTCAGATGGTCATTCTTCACTCTCTGGAAGTTTGCTGTCATGCCCTTTAACCCGGCTTCCGTTGGTGTACCTGCACCGGTGGGTTCTGTCTGTTCCACTTCCTGCTCGGGCCTGTTCATGCACGCGCGCGCACATCCACTGCGCACGGTAGCAAACAGATCCCGGATCAGGATCCGGATCAACAGTCTCTAAGCTGGAAATGGTCAGATTTCCTGAGCTGCTGGTGAGCAGCATGAGGACAAACGAGCAGAGGCAGACTTTGGACCCTCACCTCAGGCAGAAATCCCTTCCAGGTGCTCTGGTTCAGCCTGACTGACTAGGCCTTCTTACATGGTGGATCTGTGCTGAAAAGTGACGGCTCTTTGCTGGTCTGGTTAACGTGCAGCCTGTTGCGTTTGTTTCTCAGAACTACAGCTACACTCACCTGTCAGCGGGGGACTTGCTGAGGGAAGAGCGGGCCAGAGAGGGCTCTGAGTTTGGCCAGCTCATTGACAACTACATCAAGGAAGGCCAAATCGTCCCGGTGCAGATCACCATCAACTTACTTAAAAAGGTAAGCCGAGCCAGAACGCTTCAAGAGGAGGGTCTTGATCATCCTTCACAGTTGAGACTTCTGACACCTTTGCAGGTGTGTGATTTCTTCTGATGGGATGTTATTGTCCTGCAAAAGCAGTTTTTTATCCGATAAGAGCCCTCGTCACTACATTCATTCATCACCTCCCTTAGAGGCTTTCTGTGGGCCTTTGTGTGATGCACACCACTGGATAGCTGACCAGAACTCAAACAAAAGTTTCTTTGAGGCTTTAAGCTACTCAGTCAATATAGTTCACACCCTCATTTTAACAGCCCAGAAGATAATTCATCTTGTACGACTGGTTTAATTGTGCTTTTCAGTTATTTTTAGTTCTTGAAATAAATCCAGGGTTAATACTACGTTCTAACCCTGGAGCAGGTGTACGTCAATGTGCAGTATCTGCCATCC
The DNA here is from genome assembly GCA_036245035.1 of Adrianichthys oophorus. Classification (NCBI taxonomy): domain Eukaryota; kingdom Metazoa; phylum Chordata; class Actinopteri; order Beloniformes; family Adrianichthyidae; genus Adrianichthys; species Adrianichthys oophorus. Next base: position 23,803,842 of record BSAI01000012.1, on the reverse strand, counting down.
TTTTTTAAATGCTGACAAATTTTCTTCGCTTTGTTTAAATCATAATTTTTATTTACAGAAATAACGAGTGTATAAATATGGAGACATGCATGCTTCCTGAACTGAAGCAGAGTCGGTTAGCCTGACAGCTGGAGCCTCACCTTCCTGTTCTAGTTTATTAAATTCTAGATTTGGAAAGGCAATGAGTGGAGAATTTTGAAATCTATTCTGCTTTTAGCAGGCAGATCATTTTGAAAGAATGCAGTCCATTCTACTAATTCTCGTAGGACTTGTTTTTCTGCATCACTCTGAAGCTACAGTCAAACTCCCTCGTTTAAGCGACCAATGCCATGTACATGCACGTTTCAGGCTTCTGCAGTCAAAACTTACACGTGTTGTTCACGGATGTTGAATGACCAATCAGCAACTTGGACTAGGCAGTAATGAATGAATGGCATCCCTTTTCATTCACAAAAGTGTCGACCGTTTGAAAATTGCTCATAGAGGAGAAAATAATAGTTGCAGTTTGCTGTTCATCAGAATGGAGCTGTGAAAGAATAAACCTGGAGCGAGATTCACCAGATTTGCACCTCTTTGACATTTCACACCAAGCCTCTTCCAGCTGTACATGGAGGACATGCGCTAGTATACAGTAGAAAAAGCAAAGAAGAAGAATCTCCCCCCTTCTTGTCCAGTGGGAACACCGTGGCGACCATGTGCCCAATGTAATTGCAGCTTTTGACAGGATGTTTCCTGGTTAAGAAACAATGAGCGATGGCTTGATTCATGCATTAAGTCATGTTCTCTTCCAACTCCCTGTGGGTCCAAACCATCTCCATCGTAGTACATCAGAAACATCTGTTTCTGAGTTCATTGAAGGCTCTTTAGCTTTACTCCATGCGTTTCTATAAATCTCGAGACGAGAGGACTCGTTCCCGCACCTCAAACTGCCCTTGGCCTCAAAATGAAACATTAGCAGTCTGTTTTCATAAATGAAGCGATCTAGAGACATCTTCTGCTGCTGTCTAGTTTTATTTAGTTTGGTTTGTTGAATGAACTGCTGCAGATTTCAGAAACCAGCTGCTATCAGTTCCCTCTCACAGCTACACTTGCTCATGTTTTCTAAAATGTGTTTGTAGGCCATGGAAGACACTATGCAGAAGGACGAGGAAAAGTTCCGTTTCCTGATTGACGGTTTCCCCCGGAATGAGGACAACCTTCAGGGTTGGAACACCGTCATGGAGGGAAAAGCGGACGTGAAGTTTGTGCTTTTCTTTGACTGTGACAATAAGGTGCGTCCTGGAACCGAGGGAGTCTGCGCTGAACTCTCGTCCTGTTCCAAACTGAGCCGTCTGTTTGTGAACAGGTCTGCATCCAAAGATGTTTAGAAAGAGGGAAGAGCAGCGGGCGCACAGACGACAACAGGGAGAGTCTGGAGAAGAGGTGAGGAGGCTCCGAAGATTCACATCCGTCCCTCAAGCTGAAGCTGCAGCTGCTGCTGTCTGACCTCATTTGTGTCTTCGTTGAGCCATAATCAGCAGAGCGTCTCTTGTGTGCAGAATCCAAACCTACCTTCAGTCCACGCGACCAATTATCCAGCTGTACGAGAAGCTCGGCAAGGTGCGGACGGTGGACGCGTCTCGTTCTGTGGACGAGGTGAGGAAATTCATAACACCATTTGTGTCAGATTCACAAGTAAAATAATAAAAAATATATGTTAATGTCAATAAATACAAAATTCTGTCAAAATAATTTGAAAACATTGTTAATAAAGTGGTGAGAATTATAACAAAGCTGTCAGTAGGGACTTGAACCTGGGTAGAAACATTCAGGTTTTACTTAAGTTTTTTAGATAAATTCACAGTCATTTCTTTAGAACTTGAACCCATTTTTCATGTGCAGACAGGAAAAGGCTGTTCAGGTAATCAGAGCTTTTATATCTATATACCATTGATGAGTCAATCACACCTGCTGAGAGGCTCTTTGGGCCAGAGAACAGACGATGAGCCCATTTGACCTGCAGGGAGGAAATTGCCTTAAAGCAGAGGTCATACAGCTTGGAATGATTATCGACACGCTGCAGGTCAAGATGAAGTCAGTTCTTTTAAAAAACCAAGAAAACAACCTTCAAATCTGCTTCGCCACTGCATGAAAGGTTCAGAGAGCAGCTGCTCTCCTGTTGTGGTTTCACTTAGAACCTGAGCCGTCCTCTAAACACACACACTGCCATATACAGTAGACAGAAGGCTGATGCTGGCGTCAGCAGCAGTGAAGATGCAGATGCTCTGACTGAAGCATTTTTATGAAGAAAGTCTGTGCTTCCTTGAAACTGTTGACTGATGTCCACCTGTTCTTCTCCTCCAGGTGTTTGCTGACGTCAAAGCCATCTTAGACAAAGAGGGTTGAGCATCTCCATCCAGAAGGATCATTTATATTTTATTTCTTTTTATTACATGTAATTATGCATTTATATGTCCATTCTCACTGGATGTTATGTTTGGTTTCTTCTGATTTGTGTCTTTTGTAAATGCACGTGACGTGTGCGGCTGTAAATGAGGAACAATGTTCTTCAGCTGCTGCTGTTGCTGGACTGTTTCTGTCTTCGTGGCCTCCAGTCATTGGCAGAGGAACTGAGAGTGTGGAGCTTCATCCTCTGATCATCTGCTGTCATCAAGCGTCACAGCTGCTGGGGCGGACTCGGTCCTCTGAGCACAGAAACCTTTGTGGACCTGAATTAACATCCAGACATCAACTGAGTCCCGTCAAATGAAGACTTCCTGCAGCGATTTGGCATTTAGACGTACAGCTGTGTCACAGTGATAGAAATTAAACTGGCTGACCAAACCCTCAGATTACTTATAATCTTTAATCAGATTTAAAGTTTGGAAGAAATATGTAAGTTTGTTTAGAACTGTCAAGTTCACGTCAAGTTGATTTTGTTTTGTTTTATTAATTGAACCGACATAAAAATTCACCATGGAAACGCAATAAATGTAAAAATGCTGATATTTTCTGCTTTTTGTGGAGCCCTTTGGTATTGGCTATGAACTATTGCTTCATTAAGACCCTGAAGTAAATGGAATTGAACACCAGTTCAAACTGAAATGCAGATAGGAGAAAGTAGGAAGAAGTGGCATCAGTCAAACGTTTGGAGATGGTTGGGTTTTATGTAGTTGCTGCTACAACTTTTCATGGTCTCAATATAGTGCATTATAACTCTCTTGTTTGTGTTTATGGATGAAATGATAGAAAGCCTCATCCATCCATTTATCCAGCCTCTGATTTACACAGCTGTCATGAATCCTGCTAGAACTCCATTTTCAAAATAAATACACACTGGATCCAAAACAAATGTGCATGCACTTACCATCACTTTTTGAGGTTCACTTTATAGATTTAAGGCATTTATCTGTATGTATAATCACAAATCAAAGGTCCCATTCTTGCATTTTGTTCTACTCCAGTCTTTGAGAACAGGGTGAAATGAGATTCATACTGTGACTCAACTGAAAACTTTTTGTTGGTCTGCTTTTCCTTCCTGGTACTATCCATCAGCCACAGGGAGGCGCTCCAGACCATCACTGAATCCCATCGACTGTCAGGGGTCTGCGCCCTAAGGCTCAGGAGCAACATGTGGCTCTTTGACCCCTCAGCTGTGGCTCTCTTAGTTAAAGAAAAATAACGTTTTTTTTTTGTTTATAAAATATCTGTAAAGAAAAAATCTCTGCCAAACCAAATATGAGATTCAGTGGAAACTGTTTCACTGTGGCGACCCCTGAAGAGAAAAGCTGAAAGGAGAACAACAACTGTAAAGTATAAAAAGTAAGTTTGTAGTAAAAAAGAAAAAGAAAAGTTAAGTAAACCAACTTAAACTTTATTCAATCCTTTGACAAACAGTCAGAGGATTGTACATATCCATCCATGAAGTGGTTCAGCTTCATAGTTTACCAAAGACCCACTAAATCATTTTGACAGATTTGTGATCACCGTGTTCCAAACAAATCAATCTGAGGTCAGTAAGCAAAGCCAGAATTTATACCTAAGGCACGCCAGATTACAAGGCAGATTTTCTATTTTTCAATTAATTTAAGGATTCTAAATGCACACTTTATAGTATAAAAATATGGTAAGGGTCACTTATTAGCTCTGGTTTAATTTTGGTTTGTTAGATTTGTTAATTTTAGTCAGAGATGCACCACAAATGGGAAAAGAAACTGTGTATTTTCTAAATCCCTTTTGACATTACACCATTTGCTGCATTGAAATGATCCTATGTAACACAGGGTGTTGTCTATTTTAAAAGAAAGTCATAGGAATCTTTATCAAAAGTTTGTAAACTAGTACCTATATATAAAAAAACATTATTTTTATGTTTTATTCATGCAAAAAAAATCAAAGTAGTAACAATAATATAAGTGCAAATTAGTGTTTTATTATCCTAAAGGGTGAAGTAAGACTTTGTGACTCTTTTTGGGTTGTGGTCTGTGAGAAATGGACCCAAATGGCTCAACTCCTGGACCTGCCATTTTCTATCTAAAAACATACAGGATTGAATCTTGATCTGAAATTGGGTATTTCCAACCAAATTGGATTGAAGATTGGGATTTGGAGATCCAATCCTGCCTGTAATCTCTATTAAAGGCCTCTGTTGGGTATTTCAAAACTTAGAATCAATCAGCATTGTCATACTTTTTAACACAATACACTTTATTTTTTTGATATACATATAAATATATTTCAAATATATACAATCTACTGTTACAAAGACATTTGCTTACATGTGACTTAACATTCCTGAGTGTTTTTAGCTTTAGGCCTGGTGTTTGTATCTGTCTGAAGTACCACACGCACGTGCACATGCACCAACGAAGACGCAGACATGCAAACACGTCGCAGAGGCAGAGGATGACTGCAGTCATTTTCAGCTCGGAGAACATAAGGCACCATCGCTGTGCTGCTAATGACTGCAATTTGAAAACACGAGTTTCAAAATAAAAGCAAGTTTCCTAGAGGAGCAAAGGTCACTCCCACAGCACAACAAAAACAATACCAGATTCAACAAACTGAACAAGTGCTGGGAATGGAACTCAATGAGAACTTCAATAGTGGAAATACTTAAAACGATGAAGACATTAGAAACAACAGCATTGTAAGTATGTGCAAAATATCAACATGATAGAGAAGAATATGTACACCAATGCTTCACATGATTGACAATCAGTACTTTTTACAGACAGACCACAGCAGTGACACAAAAACCCTTATGAGAGTGAAGCTGCTGTATGCTGGAAAAGTGCACGTCATGCATGTGAGAGCAGACAGCAGTCTGAAAAATATATTATTTTTTATTAGCTGTACCAAAAATGACTGCGTCAAAAATCTAAAGCCAAACTGTAACAGTATTTCTCACCGATCAACTCTTTTCACTGAATTCCACACATTCTTTACCGAACAGAAATCTGCACTCCTGTTCAGGTCTACATTCTGCTGCTTCACTTCCAAACTGAAACTCATCAGAGGAGAAATGGGCACCATTTACAAGCTCAGAAAGGCAAACATATATTAACGTTTTCTGCTATTTCAGTAAGTCTTTTTTTTCTTCCAAAAAACTGATTTAAAAAAAAGAGGGAAATGACAGGGAGCACAGCAGATGACTCAGCAGGAGCTAATGGTGGCCACGTTGCTGGAGGGCCGACGATACTGCGCCTTTGTGTTGGTGACGGCGCCGTGCTTCTGCCGCAGATGCAGCCGCAGCTGACTCTTGTGTCTGAAGTGCAGGTCACATTTTTCACACTGTAGAGTAGAGCAACGCCACAGGTTAAAACTCAAGCATGATGTTCAGCATTTCCAAGTGTCAAAAACCAAATCCAAATTCCTCCCCTACCCCTACATTTAGCCCTCTAAATGGAGAGATAGTGTCTTCAAATTTGGACGGTGTTAACCCTCGATGACGCCAACAATAGTCGCCAGTTTTCTGCGTTAGCACGTGGCTGCCAGCACGTGGAAAATACATGACATCGGTTTTATAACTCCAAAAAGTCATGATAAAGCAACAAGTCATGACTTACATTTACTTCTGTGCTTCAGAGCACACCCACGTAAAGAAATGCGTTTCTTCTCCGCGGCCCAGCGCAACACGGATCACATTACTGGCGTAAGGATATACAGTCATAAGTCCCTGCGGCTTCCCCTCAAAAAGACAAGTTCGGACACCACTAAAGCTTCAAATGCCCTTACAATTGGAGGGGTAGAGGAAGAATTTGGATTCGACCTTAGAGTATTAGGGGGGTTCAAGTCTGCTTTTATCTGGGAAAGAGGAAGTGGCGAGCAGGCTGAGCCTCACATGATATGGCTTCTCCCCTGTGTGAATCCGCATGTGGCTCTTGAGCGTCTGAAGGTGACGGAAATGTGTCCCACAGATCTTACACGGGTACGGCTTCTCTCCGGTGTGGATCAGCACATGTGCGCGAAGGTGCGCCACCTGGAGGAAATGGGCAGAAATGGCAGCTTTTCAGAAACCAACTGTGAATGGATGGATGTCTGATCATTAATCTGCATTTGTTCTCACCTGCACAAACCTGGAGCTGCATGTCTCACACTTGTACGGCTTTTCTCCTGAGTGGATGCGAGTGTGTGTCTTCAGGTTGGCTGGTCTGTTGAACTGAGCGCCACAGATGTTGCAGTGGTATGGTTTTGCACCTGAAAGGGGAGCGGTGAGTTAGAGATGTGGTTGCAGGATGTGACCCGACAGCTTTGCAGGCGCTGACATACCTGTGTGAACGGTCTTGTGGCTGGCCAGGTTGCCTTTGTAGCGGAACGCAGCTTGGCAGCAGTCACACCTGTAGGGCTTGTCGCTGTGGGCCTGAACCATGTGCTCCTTCGGATGCTCTTCCTCTGCAAATTTGGAGTCACAGCCACTGGAAAAGTAATCATTGTCTGCAGGCAAAAGGGAGATATTAGCGTCACACACTTCTACAGTTGGCGGACAGCAAACAGTTGCAGGGTCAGCTCACTAACCACAGCTAGAGGGGGAATAATCTGAGTGCGGCTTGGCGTTCTCTTCCCTGCCGTATGAGTCGGGGGACAGCCGACTGCTCTCCAGACTGTGAGGACTGTCACAGCCGTAGGTCGAGGACCTGTGGGGGGGGGGGTGGGGTGGGGCAGTCTGGTTAGTGTTCTTCGTCTTTGCTCTGGTTACTAATTGTGCTCTGTTTGCTCAGCATTACCTGATGCTGCTGCAGCTGCTGCTCCTGCAGCTGTGGATGCTCTGAGATAAGCCTAAATCATCTTTCTGCTCAGTGGCGCCCTCTTCAGCTAAGTGCTCACTGGGTCCACCTGCTGCACCGTTTCTGAAGGGGCTCTGGGAGGGCGAGCCCACCCTCACATCAGTGCTGCTGCCCTGAGCGTCCTTGTCGCTCTCATCTGTGGTTTGGTTCATAACAATGAACTTGTACTTCTTCCAGTTGCGGGCCTTGGCCTCTTTGGGGCAGTGTGGAGCCTGGTTCAGGTTCATGCAGGCATTTATGCTGCTGCTTGACTCGGTTGGGGAGTTTGGCTGGCAGTCAGATCTAAGCGGGCTCTGAGGACTGCAAATGACCCCTCTGTTGTAGCTCGGGGACAGTCTGAGGTAGCTGGCAGGAGGATGCTGGGGGCCGTCTTCCTCCATGGTAGCAATGGGGGTTTGGGTGCTGCCGTGGCCGAGTGCTGGCTTGATGACAGCAGAGGAGAAAGCACAGTGGGACAGAGCAGAGCGGTCGATGACGGTGCTGGGCTCAGGGTTCGTTGCACCTGGGCAGTGGACTTGCAGGGATCTGATATCATGAGAATCATCGAGCTTTCCAGCAGGGATGTAAAAATCCCCATAAACGTGATAGGAGCCAGAGGTATTGATGCCCCTAAAAACAGTAGGGATGTAAGCCCTGCTGTCCTGCAGAAAGAATGTGCTGGAGGGGGACTTGTCCCTCAAGTCTGGGTCTTGTTCTTTCATCTGTCTTCCAGCTGGTATTTCCTCTGGCAGACTGATCGAGCCGCTTCGTTCTCCGTCCAACTGCATATTCAGACTGTGATGTCTGTGGAGACATGTTCAGAGGTCACATTTCTCTGTTTTATTTTTTTTTACAAAAAAATTAAAAAAAACATTAGAATTTTTCCAAATTTCTTTTTTTTCTTCACCTGGACTTGATAAACCTGTGACAGGTGTCTGCTACGTGCTCCATCTGAAGGTAGACAGCTGTGTTCAGGGTGGCCAGGACCAGGCTTTCGTTAAGGTTGAGGCAGGAGGTGTACATGAAGTCCAGTAGGAGGGAAAAGCATTCAGGGTCAACTTTTGGGTCCAAGCTTATGGCACTAAGGTTTGCATTCTCGGGATGCATAAACACCGAATAGAAGAATCCACTGAAGACAGAAGGAATGACAGGAATATCAATGGTTATCAGTTGCTCGGATGAAAAGACGTGACTCAGTTTGTATTTGAAATGATGAGGACGCACCTGCAGGCCACCAGGATGGCCTTGTGTGCGTGAAAGTCCTGCCCATCCACCTGCACGGTCACATCGGTCAGCATGTTCCTGCTGCGCAGGCGGTTAAAGTTGAGCAGGACATCTCCTGCGTGGCGCGTGAACTGAATGCAGCCATCTGCAGTCACGTCCATGCTGTCGCAGTCTGTGTGCAGACAGACAGACAGAGGAGAGCAGCGCATGGAGGTGAATGCGGAGCAGCGTCCAAACAAACTCAGTGAGGCAACAGGGATTGAAACAATGAATGAACACTGGAATATGCTGTTTCTTTCTCTGAAGAAAGCCTAAATAACTTGTAATGACAGTGTTGTAACAGAAGGTGGCAGCACTGATACACAACGCAGTCGGGGTTTATGAAACGAACCGAAATCCGTTTTTTTTCCCCCCTTCCTTCTCTTTGAAGCTGTTTATAAAAGCGCCCTGGTTTATTTCAGGAAAAGAAAACACCTCCAAGGAAAGATACTACATTTGGCCCAAACATGGCTGGGACCGAACCAAGTTTTCGGCGGTTCTGATGAAAGTGCACACGGACCGGTGCCAGCTCCGCGCGCGCTCGCTGAGCACATTCCGTCCTGGCCGCTCAGATTAACTCTCCAGAACAGAGGTTCCCTGTTCCCCCAAATAACTGGGACCCAACGTTACCACCACCACCACCCCCCGCCGCCCTTAAAACCAATCAGGCGAGCCGGTTCTGGAGCAGCTGGGTTGAACGCACGCGGGCCGTTCTGCGTGACTTCAGCAGAGTTACGCCACAGGCGAGCGGTACCGAGCCGAACCGGAACTCCGAGGAGTCCGACTGTTTTCGAACACGCACACATAAAAAAGTCCAAATAAAGTTTGTTCAAATGAACTGATTTGACAGGATCTGCGCGGACGGAACCGGACCGACTGGTCCCGCTGCGCGCGGCTGTGAGTCGCACGCGCTCGAACTTGACACCCAGAACAAGCAAAGTCCACAAACAAAGCAGAACCATAAAAATATGAATAAATACGTGGCAGTCAGCCTGAGCTAATATCAGCCGTCAAGGCCACACGTTATCACAGCAAAGCAGCACTTGTACACAGCAGATGTTTGAACTCTAGCCGCTCGGCCTGAAGCCGCTTCCGCCCAGCAGCGACCCAGCAGCTGTCAGCGGTGTGGAGTCACTGCCAGCCGAACACTCGTGCTGGCACCGAACACCGTCACAAGCGTCAAAGAAACGGCGCCGCAGAGCCGCCGCCGCCGCCGCGCTTCTGCCCTGACCTAACGCCGAACAGCTAGGAAGGAAGGAAGGAGGGAAGGAAGGGAGGACGGGGAAAAAAGTCACCTTGTAAAAGTTTCCTCGAAACTCTGAGCATCACCAGTTCTGAGAATCCGGTTCTAAGAAACCAAGCTGCTCAATTCTCGGAATTTCAACATAAGACCGTTCCATTGCACGCGCAGCGCGGGGGTGCTCTTCGGTGTGCCGAGCCACCCACCAGCAAAACAGCGGTTTAATCAAGAATTTGTCAGTGGGAACGCTTATATTCACCGGGTTTATTATATCGGTGTAATAACCGTGAGTTTAAAGGGTTATTACAGCTGTAGTAGAAGTGTTTTTTTCGGAACAAACAAGCCTCCCCGTGAAATGGAAGAGTCCAAGTGCAAGGTCAGCTGACCGAGTTATAAATACTGAACCAAACAGGGCCGTGCTTGTTTCTGAAAAACCAAGCTTTTATTGAAATAAAGCCTCGAATATTCTAACAATCACTAAGCATTTACTTGTCTGCAGGTAGTTTTAGTCAAACTCTAAACTTTGTAACTTTTCTTTGACCAGCTGTGTCAGGGTCGTCCACCCTTTGTTTTGGCACTGAAAGTGTTTTATTTATTCTCACATCGCGGAATTAATTCACAGATTAACTGTGTTTGTGCTCTCTCGTTTGCAAAAGCATAAACTCCCTGATGTAACAGAGCTCATGGAGACAACTTAGTCTAAATAACGAATGAAAAAGCCAAGAACTCAGGAAGTGTGCTGTCTCAATGAGCATCATGAAGTTCCTGTGCTCAGCCAGAATCAGATGTGATCACGTAGAACAGTCTGTTCTATTAAACCACAGAACAAATAGATTTCAGCACACACGTTCTTCATTTTGTTTGTTATGTAAATTCCACGCAAACTGTGGCGCTAAAAACAAAATTACATCAGAACTGAAAGCCTATTGAAGAAGATGGGGAACCATCATAATTATTAGAGATGATCCAAGTCCAGTTAACTGTTTGCTTTTTAGCCTACTGCTTCATTTTTATGCTTTAAAATGTTTTTTTTTTTGTGTTAAACAGGAACAGGAACTGGTCTGTATGTTGTTTAAAGTGTTTGGAAAAGTGATGTATTCCTGGCTGCCATAGTGATCACTGCCCTTTCTGAAATTAGTCACATTAGGAGGAATCCTAAACACAGAAGGAACATCAGTGATGAGATAATGCAGAATAAAATCAAACACAGTCAGATGAGTTGAGAAACTAACATTTTTAAATCCTTTTCCATTTTCCTGTTGTTAACTGTGTAACACTGATAAAGAACAAACTGGATCCAACGCTTCAATGAGAAAAACATGTGCAGTGCAGCTAAACAGGTCTAAATTACAGCAGTTCAGGTTGCCGTGGCAACAAAGTGCTCTATTTGTAGTTGATGTTTTGAATGAACATGTTTTTCCCCCTGCGGTTGTCTTCAGTGGCCCAAGTTTCTGTGGGTTTGTCATCTCCACATCCTCTGAAAGAGGAAAAAAAAAAAAAATCTTCATCTGATTTTGTTTTTCATCTGCACGCACTCGATGGCTTCCGCTCGCTCGTATCGGTGCATTATCTGAGCTTCACATTAATATTTTGCTGAGGCTCAAATGCAGATAGCAGAGCAGAGCATTGCATGGAATTCATATCTGCCCAAAAGATAGCTGGTCAACTGCAAAAACACTCAACTTTTTTTGTTGGGTTTTAAAAGCGCTGTCTGCTCCACGATAGTGGATTGCTGACTGCCTTCAAGGTGAGCTCCAGCAGCCAGAGCGGCTCAGTTTGGAGCTTTGTCTGCTGGACTGCAGCAGAACACACAGCCTCATCTTTCAGGCTGTGTTCAGTAACAGGAATTTCTCCCAGGCTGGTCTAAGATAACTTCACTGACATCACTGTGGCATCACCGGGTCTCTGTTGTGGAAGTTCAGTGTTTGTCCCAAAGACCGAGGGAATGACCCTGACTTCCATCCTCATATCAGGAGCAGGGTGAAGCTGTCCTGAAACCCTCATGAGCACAAACATGAAACTTTGCTCTTAAAGTGGGTTGGATGTTTGTCCTCTCATAAGCACTGGTGCCCGCCTGGTCCGTCTTCAGGGCCTGGCTGCATTAGGCCTCGCATGTCATCAAAACAGCCCTTCTTGGGTTTTTCCAGCTGGCTCTGGAAAGAATTTGCTGCAATCCTTCTCTGCTGCCCGGCCGGTTTCTCGGCTGCTCTGCGTGTCAACAAGGGCTCCCCACCCCCTCGCATGAACTCTCCTAACCTGGGGCCTAGACAACATGCCTGTCCCAAAACATGATCCAGGCACAGGGATCCCTGACAGGGATCAGAGGTCGGGCACGTAAAATATGACTTTGAAATCTTTGCCCCACTTTTCCTTTGGGGAGCAAAGAGGGAAGTGTTTGTGTCTGCTTGCACTTGAATTTGAGGAGCCGCATGCACCAGATAGGAAATTTTGCACCACTTTTCTGTGGTTGCAGCACACACACAACACTGCTGACACACAGAACAAACACCACATACACAAGTCCAAACACATTGGCTTTCAGATTTATTTATTAAAGTTCCAATCAGTGTGGTTGTTTTCAGCTGCTGTCGTCCAATAAAAACCCCGAAAGTGAGTCCAATTCAATGAACTTTGAACAGTTTTTACACTGCTCATGTTTGTGTATTTAAAGCTGCACAGGAACTATTGAACCTCAGTTGACCCCCGCCAGGGCATCAAGAATAGTGTCTTAACAGCCAATAATGTTTAGTTCTGCACAGATAAGAGGACATTGTCACTGCTCAGCAACAGTCAATTCAGTTTTGAAAGTAGAGTTACTTTACAGACATGTTTATCTCGAACGTCCTGAAGGAAAGACACAAGCAGCACCGGAAAAACCTCCAACTAAGTCAAAAATAAAGTATTTTGGATTCTCATAATTCACCTTAGTGCAGATCATTTTATTTGGGCCAAATAATTCATAACTATATGTCAACAATCTATAAATGATCTACTTTTTGGGCCTTAAAACCGTAAATCAAAACAAACTTGCCGTGAACGAATCAGTTATCTATTGATGTGTTGTGAGGGATGACAGACCAGAGGCTTCCAGACATTCATCCACTTCATCTTCAGCTTCAGGGAATCGCAGAACCTCAGAGATGTCAGAGCAGAAACCACTACATACTTTTTACATGAAGCACCTTGAGACAACCTCACTTGGAAGATAGCGTTTTGTGTTAAAAAAAAAGGAACTGAATTAAAACCATCTTCCTTCATTTTTTTAAATAGTAATAAGTATCTGTAACATTTTCAAACCTTTATTATTTTAAACAAGGAGTGTTGTCTCTATACTTTCCATTAATAATATTTAAGAGCTGAAACAACAATTTTTCAAGCCGATGACTGAGTTTTTCCATTAAGCCGAAGTGTCTCAACTTGTAGGGTTGAGTTTAAAGTAAAGGTAAATTTTATTGGATTTTCTGTGGGTTTGAAACATGACAGAGGCATTGGGAGGAGTATTCCTAATGAAGACGATCATGAGCAGCAGTGGTAGACAAACTGCAGGTGAGGGGTTTTCAGTGTGGTGTAACTGCATTGATGCAGTGATGAACAGTCCATGTCCAGGTCGTGTTAGCAGCTGCTGCAGAAGCACACTTCATCCACAGGTGAGGAGAGGACAGTCCTACTCCACCACGCTGAGGCGCTCCTCCAGCCAGGTCTCCTTAGGCGTCCTGAAAAAAAGTCTGATCTCACTCAACCCTTTGAAAGAATCCAGAACATTACAGTGACAATAATAACAGACGTGGCAGCAGGACTCAGCTTCTGGGTCTGTGGTTCACCAGCCTGCTGCCCGCTTCGATGATGCAAAAAAGAACAAAAACCCAGAAGTGTTGATTAAAGTCTACATGCACAGGTTCTGTTATGAAAGCTGTCTTTATGAGTTCACATGTCAAATGACGGCTGTCACAAACACCCGAGTAGCTCTCAGGTCAGCAGGGGTCTTAGTTAAGTTAAAACTTTCACAAAAGTCATTTTATACTCAGGTGTACCAAATAAGCAACTTCTATTTCAATAGTTTTGAGATGTTGCTGCTAACAATGTTTTTTACAGCTGTGTTTGTCCTTGTTCAGGTGTGGATCCGCCTGTCCCTGCACAGATTTACAATCGTCCCGGTCAGGTAGCTATAATGAAAACTGTTATCTGTGCGTCCTCTGAGCGGCCCGTCCAGCTCACAGATCATTTCAGATGTAAGCTCATAGGGGCAGAGTTTGCTCCCTGTGCATCAAACATTAACTCTGCTCTCCTTGTGGTTACATATTTGTGGTTTTCAATGCTGAGGACGCTGCAGAACACCCAGGCTGGGATCGAACTGCTGTGGACACTGGGAGACTTGTGGCACAGAGATGTCACAAATCCACATCTGCACACAAACACAGACTTCTTCCTTCAGCACACAATTGCTCACTTGATTGTTTTATATCATTATACTTCATTTTTAACTCTGAAGGGGACATTACACAAACACAGCAACGGCACACTCCACTGCACATCAACAAAGACGTGACCTTTGATTTTACCATTTTGTAATGCATTCAATTCTTTTACTTATTGTCCAAGCTTTGGGCACCAGCTCCGGTCTCACCTGAAGGGCTGCTCCAACCACCTTCAGACAGAGGAGTGGACTCAAGTCACACAATTTGGACTTGAGTCATGAATTTGATAACTTGACAAAAACTAGGCTTTTGACTCAAAAAGACTTGCTACTTGCCCAAACACCCAAAGGTAAAAAGTATGTTGACATAAATGAAGTTAGATTTGTAGCTAAAGTATTGTCCACCCTTAAAAAAGCTTCATTTTTGAAGTAAGAGATTTGTGTGTCTGCAAAATGATTTGGTACTTGTAGAAAAAAATTGTATGTCCATAGAAATGCTTTGTCTGTGTGTGAAATGTCTCATGCATAGACAAGCATGCGCATTGATCTACAGTGACAAAACCCAAGTAACAAGTTGCAATTCTTTTACTTCTCAACAAACCAGACTTTTACTGTCACCCAATCAGCTGCTTGGACCTGCCGATGAGATGCATATCAGTGGCAAGACAACAAAAACAATACAAAGAAAACAAAAAAAAAAAAAATTCCGCAACACAAAGGAGGCAAGATGAAATGGCGGAAGATACTCAAAATATGGTAATTGATATATTTCATGACGACATTGCAACTGAAAAACATTACTTTCAATCGTTGTTAGTTTCAGGAATCTCTCAGTATCTTTTCCATGGCACCATTTCATCTTGTCTCCATGTAGAACAGTGATACCTAACAGTGGTACTGGGTACCAGTCCGTGGGCCACTTGGTACTGGGCAGCAAACAGAAAAACAAAAAAAATTCTTAACGCTAACTTAGATTCCTTCTGTTTTGACTATTTTCTGATTCTGAAGGAAGTTTCATTTTGGAAAACAGATTCTGTTCACCACATCCATCTATAATTTGTTCGCCTTGGTCACATGACTTAAATATGCTGCTCTGACCGCTAAGTTAATAGCCACAAGCTAAAAGCTTCACAAAAAAAAAAAGGAGTTAATTTGGAAAGTTTCTTTGGGGAGAAACGAGCCAGTGAGGAATTGAAGAAGAGCCTTTGTCTTCAAAGAAAAACAAAGCTGCTTTTTTTAGACAAAACCAGGAGTCTTCCTCAAAATACGGATTTATTAGGACAGTTTTCCCGTAGGGCTGCACGGTGGCGCAGTGGTTAGCGCTCCTGCCTCACAGCAAGAAGGTTCCCGGTTCAAGTCCTGGCTGGGGGACCTTTCTGTGTGGAGTTTGCATGTTCTCTCCGTGCATGCGTGGGTTTTCTCCGGGTACTCTGGCTTCCTCCCACCGTCCAAAAACATGCTTCATAGGTTAATTGGTCACTGTAAATTGTCCCTAGGTGTGAGTGTGCATGGGTGTGTGATTGTGGCCCCTGCGACAGACTGGCAACCAGTCCAGGGGTGTCCCCTGCCTTCGCCCATGAGTAGCCGGGTTAGGCTCCGGCAACCCCGTGATCCCGAAAGGGATAAAGCAGATTGGAAGATGAATGAATGAGTTTTCCCGTATACCAAGCCGCTCTGCCTAATTTGCAGCAACTGACTTTTGAATATTTCACATACACTGAAAATTAAGTTGCAGACGCAATGGATTCAATTTATCATTATTAAATTTAGAAAATTCCAGTTTTATGATGGTTGTGCCATTTTATTTTGCTTTTATTTATCCATCCCACCTTAACAGTCAGACGCAGCTAAAGTTAGCTTCCTGTTGTTGGCATTCACTTTGATGTTAAAGGGAAAATCTTCATCACAAAGTCAAAGTTTAAACCAACCGCAAACATTTTACTGAGAATGAGGATTCAATCAAATAAAATTGTTGATTTGTGGATCCTTGTAAAGAGGAAGATTTAAGAGTTTTCCTAAAGCAAGGGTGTATATGACAGGCTCCTGTTGAGAAACATTAGCACATAAAATGTTCCTGTGTTATAAAGAAATCACAATGAATCAGGATTTATGTTATGTTAAGGATTGTTTCTGTTCTCCTGGCATGACTATCACGCATCTGATCGGCAGGTTCAACCAGCTCACCGATTGGTTGGCAGTAAACGGCTTGGGTTTTGTTACTGTAGATCAATGCGCGTGCTAGTATTGTGCGCGTGACGTTTCACACACCGACAAAGCCTTTCTGCGGCTGGACAATTTTTTCTGCAGTTATGAAACAGTTTAACAGACGCAGAAATTTATTATTACAAGTACAAAACTTTTTTACAGACAGACATTATTTTCTGCACGTACAAAACATTTTTACAGATACACAAATCTCTTACCACAGTGAAAATTTTTACAGACGGACAAAACTTTAGCAACATCAAACTTCATCCATTGCAACCAGAACAAACAGGTTTTTTTTACAGAGATCAAGTGGAAAATGCATGAGCACAGGGGCGGTTTTAGCTATAGACAATGTGGGCCTCCTCCACACACATGCACACACACACTAAGAGGAATATTCTTGTAAAGTTCTGATAAATTAGTACAGTTTCTAAAAGCATTCTGTACATGGTCTGTGTTAATATTATTTTTCTGTTGTTGAAAGGACTTGGAGCATTCAATGGTAAGACTTGGACAGGGCAAAATCCTTGTCAGTTTTGAGTTAAGACTTGCAAAATGACTTGGTCCCACCTCGGCCTTCAGACAACACAACTGAAGTGGAAAAGGAGGGTACCCATCAGTCCTGGGTGGATTTTTTATCTTCATTGTGAAATTAGGAGTCATGTCAGTCTGCATTCAGGTAAGCAACCACAAAGACTCATCTGTCCTGAAAAAGCACCACTTAGAAAAGTGCTACCATTTTTTTTCCAAATTACACAGAATTTATTGTCTCACAATGAGGTGGAGAAAGCATCTAAAGCAAGTGTCAGTCCAGGAGGCGACATTCCAACAAAATGAGTCTGAGGTCAGACTGTGACATGCTGAGAGAAACTCCCAAATCTCTGATATATGTTGTAGACTAACTTGTGTTTACGGTGGGAATGGGATGGTTTCCAGGAGAAAGCTTTCCTCTAAACAGAACATGGTAATGCAGCATAGGCTTTCAACTCACAGAACCAAAGCACAGAACTTCTGCTTCATCCTTACAAAAAGGAAAAACAAAACATAGTTCTTACCAGGAGTCAGGCATGGTGTAGTAAAGCCAATGATGTGGGCCTGCAGCAGCTGGAAAGTAGAATCCTTTAAAACCACCGGCAGCTTTAACTTACTCTATTGCTTGTTTCCTGGGAAAGGACGCTTTGTTGGAACTCACCTGAACTTTAGTGATGATCCCCTCAGTTATTGGACTCAGCTCACATGCTTAGTGTTGAAAGACATCTATTCCACAGCTAAAGCTGTGAGACTACACACGGAGGAGAATTGAGAAACTCGGTTTGATTTTTCTGCATAAGAATGGCAGAAAAATCTCCAACCTGCAGTTGGACTGAACTGCTGTTCTGAGGGCAGAGCTCCAAACAATCAAAACATGAATGAACAGAGGCAGAAGGAGAGAGGACCCTCACAAAGATCAGAGTGTGAGAATGCCACCAAAAACCAAACTTTCTGGAACTGAAGGGGATCTACAGAGTCCTGATCATTGGAAAGCATGCGGTTCATCACAGCTTCTGCAGATCAGCAGTCTTCATTTCATTCTTTGAATGATTGTTTTCCTGCTGAGACTTCACAGAGGTCACATTCATTGTTGTTCAGAACAGAGTGTTGATCTCAAAGATCTTTGTTTTCTTAGATCCTCATGAGTTCACTACAACCAATCAGAGTTACAGTAACGGAGTTGACTGATCGTCACGCCAGACTGCAGCTCTGCACAGTCAGGGTTTTCAAGAGCGGGCTGGTGTTCCAACATTTGACATTGCAGCCAAAGATAAATCTATTTATGTGGATTGTCTCCAAACTCCAGGGTCACACGAGGAAGGGGACTTGTGTTCTTGGGATCCAACCGCAAATTTAATGGCTGAGGAGTGGGGTGGGGGTGGGGGGTTCATGAATAGTTGCTTTGTTCGACACAAACCAAAAGGTCTTTTGAGTTGAAAGTGGTTAAATGTACTGAACATGGCTCAGAGTGAACTTTTCCCCTTGTACATCCAGTCTTCTCGTCCACAGTATCAGATGAAGATCCACAGCAGGCGGTTTCAGTCCTGATGACCTGTGACCTTCCGGTTGAGTTGGGATGAAGGTGGACACAGTGAACGGAAAACTTCAGGCACCAGCTTACAGGGGTGAAGGAGAAGAACTTCAATAAAAGCAACGTTAAGTGAATGTGAGGTCATAAACGCAGCAGGGTCAACATCAACGCTAAGCTCTTCTCTGTCTTATCTGTGGAAAAGTACTCAGGTGCGTGGTGACACCGTGGTGGATTCCCCAGTTGTTTCACAGCAAGCCTTGGGGAGGAGGCGGGCAGGGGTAGGTCTGTGTATGCCTGTTTGTGTGCAGTTCCTGTGCAATCCCGTGTTTCTCTCAGGTGGAGCAGCATCGGAAAATTACCAAGACAATCGAACAGCTAGGAAAATTTGGAGGAGGAAAATGGAGGCGACCTGAGCAGCAGACAATAACACTGGCTGTCTGTCGTTGACCCGCTGTCTGTGCTGGCTGTGTGCCCACAGAGAAACCAAAGGCTGTACCTGCAGCTCACATTTGCAGTTCTGTTTTTACCATGCTTATCTGCTGCAGCAGCAGCCTGTCAGCCAATCAGCAGCACATGTAATATAAACCACCATGTTCAGTTTGGGAAGATATGTAACAGGAAGGAGACAGATAAAGCATTAAGGCAACGGCTTCCTCATACCACCGCAGCTTTAAAGTCTGATTAAGTTCTTCACTTAACAGTCAGCTATTTCCTTTTTCTGTTTTCCCAACCATCCACAACCACTCCTTTGAAACAACCCAAACCTGTTTGGTTTGTTTTTACCCTCCATGATAGAGAGAAACAATAGTCAACAAAGCGACTGCGTGAGAGGAAACATGAACTCCTCTGGACCAGGATGGAAGTCAACCTGCTTGATGTGGAGCAGAAATCCTTTCTATTGTTTTTTTAAACAACCAAAACACTGTTTATTTCTTTTGCTCTGATTTAAATGAAACCACCAAAATCCAAACATAAGTTCAAACCTGTTTTTATCTTTAATCAAATGCTTAAAGCAAACCCCACAGTGAGGTTTTCTGTACTTTTGGAAGTTCAGGTGTGTAACCTTGAAAAACACAAACTGACATCCTCCTCCCTCACAAAGGTGAACAATCAAAGGACAGTTGTGTTACCTGCATGTTATTGAGATGTTTTGTTGAAGCAACTCCCCGAGCTCTTCTTCTGTGTGTAAATGAACACTCCCACATTTGTGTGGTGAGGGGGAGGCTCTTTGAGACATGAACTCATTTAAACCCATGGCATTTCATTCTTGTGAAATATCTGCATGAGTTTAGCTGGAAAAGTTTGATGTTCTTAGGCCAACCAATCAAAGCCCGAGATGTTCAGATTCTTCTGTAGAGAGTCTGATAATTTTGCATATTTGAAACAAGTCAAAGCAAGCTGGAAGAAGGAAGTGCTGCTGCTCTGCGTTAGATCTGAGGCCTGGAGGAGATAGTACTGCAGGCGCTGAGCTCCGTGCCAGCACAACTGAAGCATGAAGCTGGCACAGTAACTTCATGAAAAAACAACTTCAGCCTGCTCAGAGAGTCAATGTGACCCCCGTCAGCAGACACAGAAGCAGGAAAACATCAAGGGAGGACCCAAGTGCTGCACAGATCATTTGTGACGCTTCCTCCCAGAGAACATGAAATTCATGTTCCGCTCTAACAAGGCCAGTTTGACTCAGAAACGTTGGCCTAATTAAGACAAGTTATTTGTTAGAATATGTCTTCATCCTGTCAAAAAAACAGACATCGTACAGGAGATAAAGGAGCTAACTTGATTTAACAGTAACTTGTTTAAAGAAGAGCGTTTCAGTAAAGTGAAAGAGCCTGATCTAATTTCCATGTCTGTGGATATGCATTTACCTCAGAGATATGTGGGTGTGTGTGGGGGGGATTCTCACGATCTCACATTAATCCAATTTGTTCAATTGAAATGAAGCATCAATCAAAAGATCAATATTCTTTGGTATGCAGTGATGTATTTCATAATTCAATTTTTTAAATCTGATACATAAAAGTAAAAAAAAAAATTACAATAATGTCAATTTAAGCCTCCTTGAAGGAAAACTAAAAGGGGTCTGTCACATCAATAATGCAGGAATGTGTTTCTTGATAAAGCTGTTAATTCTGGGATTCATTTATTATTTAGAAAAGCTTTACAAAAACACTTTTTAGGAGCAGAACTTACGAACAAAAAGTGATTTTACACTTTAAACTGCCGATTTCTGGATTGAGGCTTTTGATTTTTAGGGAAACCATGACCTTTGTTTTGAAGTGAAGTAAAGATTAAATGCATTTTTGACTTCACGAAGAATTTTGAAATGAAAATAATCCTTGCTTTAAGTCTTTCATAAGTCTTGCTTTAGGGCCCAAAGCGATTTATAGTCACAGTCCCATTCACCCATGTACACACACATTCACACACTGATGGCAACTCTGTTGTCACCAGTAGGATCAGGTCTTGCCCAAAGACTCTTCGGCACATGGGCAGGCAAGGCGGGAACCAAACCTGAGAACCCTCTGATCAGAGGTCAACCGCTCTACCCCTGCACCACAGCCTCTGCTACAGCTCTAAAGTTGAAATGACTTCGCTTCAGTGGCTTGGTCCCCCAGCAAAGACCCAGTTTTTGTCTCTGATGTTCCAACAGAAGATGACACATCTGCAGCCATGTCTCCTCCTTCTCCCTCGGCTTTTTATCCTCATTCATACTCCAAAGCTCAGCAGAGCAATCGAGTTGGAACATGTTCTTGTAATCATCAGCATGAACATCCCACTGCATTCCTTGGGTTGCTGCTGGGCTTCAGCACTTTAGGATGCTCATTTTGCTTGTGAGACATCTGCATTGCTCTGAAGGGAGAAATGCTGTAAACCTCATCTGTTCTCATTTCTGCTCCAGCTTAGCCTCCTTTTCAGCTCAGCGTGATGTTCAGTCTTTGTTTTTTTGGGGGGGGGTTTTATTTTGCATAACTTTGTGCTAGAACTTTGCACAATCATGCTTCTCTATGTCAACAACATGTCCTCCACTGTGGTAATGAATCTTAATAATTATAAACAATGAGAAAAGCAGTTGTCCCTTCAGTGCTGTTGCTCGTTTCCAGATAATCGTGTCTGGAGCTCGGTGACCTAACAGCAGAACATTTCAAGTCCATCTGCAGCATGTTTGTGTAGCAGCACAGAGGGAGCACCAAAGGTGGAGGTAGAGTGGAGGTGTCTAACTTCTTCAGGAACATTTCCAGCCCTTCCTGAGACTTAAAACTGAGCAAAGGTATGTGTGTGAGGGGTGGAGGGGTTTGGATGGTTAAAGCACAGTACCTGGATTCCTTTCCCCAGCAGTTTGTCTGCTCATAATTCACAGATGAAGCATTAGGAATAAAATAATTCCCCTCAGCACATCTGGTATTTGTGTTCTGATAGAGGAAAAAGTGTTTTTCTTGTTATCAGTTCAAGTATGTTACAAGTGAAGACATGCTTCAAGGCTGTTTAGAATTTTCATGGTTCAGGTAGGTTTTGTGCTGATGAGCAGAAAACGTCACTGCAGATTTTAAATCTGAGCCGACAAACTTCAGCTCGTGCAGACATCTCACATCCACATTTAATAAACAGAGTTGTGTTCACACAGGCATCCATGAAGAGCAAACAGTCATGGCCACATATTATGGCAAACATAACAAAGTTATGCAACATTCCAGCCATTCCTCTGTGAGCAAAGAGCTGTCACCGTCACTTCGTGTGAACTCTGGCTGTCTTCTCTCAGAGGCAAAACAAACGTTAGCCGTAGAGGAACCAGAAAATGATCCAACAATTAAATCCATTACCTGTTTGATGCCTCAATGCCAGAATAAAGATGGGTTTTTGTGGAGAAAAAAAATTCAAGTATGTTCACAGAACATACTTCATTTGAGTATTTTTAGCTACACATGAATGGGCTGGTTCAGATAGAGACTTCACTTTGTCTCCAAGCAACAGAATAAAGTCAGGAAAAGCAAAATGATGGACCCAATATCCAAAATTACTGCATAAACAAGAGCATGAGGTAGACTGTCAGGTCTGTCAATACCTAAACAGAACAGAACAAGAATAGAATAGAATAGAATAGAATAGAATAGAATAGAATAGAATAG
>BSAI01000012.1:23644483-23781277 GCA_036245035.1 Adrianichthys oophorus | reverse complement strand
AGAATAGAATAGAATAGAATAGAATAGAATAGAATAGAATAGAATAGAATAGAATAGAATAGAATAAGAAAAATCAGGGAAATTGCCTTTTTTTCTTTGACGTAAAATTCATTGTCACAATCTTACTCTGCTCAAAGTCTCTGTTCTTTTGCCCAAATTAATCTTTTTCTTTTGTTAGCCACTCTCAGATATAGAGACTCTAATATGCTTATCTTTAGTTGTGCAGGGGGGCCTCCCACTTCTGTTTCTACTCAAGTTAGAGCCTGTATGTGTTGTTCTCTGAAGAAAGTAGTACACACTGTTGAAGACAATCTTGAGTTTCTTGGCAATTTGTCTTATGGAATAGCCGTCATTTCTAAGAACAACAAAAGACTGTAGAGTTTCACATTACAGTTCTCTTTTTCTGGCAATTTGAGCGTTTAATTGACCCCACAAATGCGATGCTCCAGATACTCAACCTACTCAAAGGAAAGTCAGTTTTATAGCTTCTTCAGCGAGTTAAACAGTTCTCAGCTGTGCTAACATGATTGCACAAAGATTTTCTAATAATCTGCTGGCCTTCTGATACAATGAGCAAACACATTGTTATATTAGAACAAGGGACGTCCCGATCCAAGCATGTGATCCGAAATCAGGCATGATCACATGGTTGATGACTCGATTGAAATTGGATATTGTCTCCCGATCAGGGATTGGAAATTTAAGTCATTCTTATTATGATCAGCACTTTATATTTCGAGCTTATTCTTTACAATAAATACTCTACTGGAAGTCTGCATGTCATAAAAAAACCTTAATATTTCTTTTGCGCCGTTAGTTTAAGCAGGAGGCACACAGAACCAGTTCAGCTAAGCCAAGCTAGCGGTATCAATTGGTTGTATAGGCGAGAGACACTCCGCTAGTCACAGTGACGGCCATCATTGTTCAGGCTGAATGGGGGGAGGGGGGTTCCATATGCAGGGGGTCATGTGAGTGCTGCTTATGAAGAGAGCGAAAGCTGTTCTCCAGCAGCTTCAGCATCACACAGGAGAACAGAGACAACCTGCTGCCAAACAAACAAATACAGCTTTCCTTTTATTTCTTCTTCTGGATTTAGGATTCCCAGTTCAGAGGGAAATGTTCACACAAACATGTAAACACATATGAGGAACTTAACAAGGTTTGACCCTCACTGAGTTCACACAGATGTGAGCAGCTGCAGCCAATAAAACAGGGACATTTTCCAGAATCTGCTGATCTGACAGATGTGCTGCTGGCTACAAGAAATCTTCCGGGGGTTAAAGTCCATCCTTACCCAGCTGAAGCTCATCATGTTGAGGTAACAGAAACAAATCAAATTCATTGTGAATTGGAAAAAGCTGTAAAGCTGTAAAAAACTTAAACACAAAACAAAGGGTATTGATTGGACTAGATGATGGCATAAACAGACAGTGCCAGGAGTCAGAGCTCTGTCTTCCCCTCTGGTCATTGGCGGGAGCCATCTCTGGGCTATTGACTCACTACATATCCCAGTTGCCTCAGCACGTAGTCCCGGACGCTGCTCACCTGAATCCCATCATTCACCTGAGTCTTAGGCAGCGCACAGAGCCTCGCTCAGTGTGAAGCATCGTTTGTCTCGTATTGCTTGCATTACCGAGTGTTATAATTCTGACCCGACATTCTGTTTTCCTGACCCTGTTTCTGCTCTGATTCTGTTCCACCTTCCCCGACCCATGCCTGAACTACCATATCCAAAGTCTGATCCCTGAAACTCCTGTGCTCGTTATTGACCTCTGCCTGCCTTAGCTTCACTAACTTAAAGTGGCGTCTGACTTCTACTCTGTCTACCCTTCTGTCCAATGAACATGCTGCACTTGGAACCAGCCGTCTGCCTGCCTGTTTGGAACAGCTAGACACCTTTGAATGAAAGAGTTCTCTGACATCAACTCATTCATGTGTGTCTGTGTAAAATCAGAAGAAAGAGGAGGAGACTTCAGCAGAACTTCATTGTCGCAGTAGTTTGTACACAGAAGGGGGGGGGGGGGGGTAAAGTTAAGTGTTGCTGTTACACAAAAGCTTTTTTGAGAAGAATGAGTCACACAACTTGAGTTCTGTCTAAAAGCTTTTAAAAACGTACCACCATCTCCACAATTTGCTTTATTAACGCTGAGAATATCAAAGTTTTTATTCAAGTAAACATTTTTGAACAGAGGATTTGAACCAACAGCTATTTGTTTTGATTATTGTCCTGATTCCAGCATTTAACTTAATGTTTTCTGCAAAGCAGTGACTTCTGCAGCCTCACCTGTCAGTAAAAACGTTCCTGCTGGAGGTTTGAATGACCCCAAGGGGCTCCGTCCCCTCATCCAGTCCTTTGCGTCGCATTCTTCCTCACAAACCTCTGGGTTTGATTGCAGCAGTGAGAGCAGATTCTGAAAGGCAGAATTTCAGACATTTCCTCATTATTCACTGCACGAAACCTAAATGAGAGTCTGAAGAAAAGAAACACTCAGAAGAAGTGGATCCCACAGACTAGAAACCTTCAGGCAGGCTGAGGTCCAGAAAGCTGGTTTGACTTTAATTAGAGCCGAGTTTGATGACTTTATTCTGAGGAAATGCCTTTACTGTCATAAAATTGAAAATCCTAAACATTCTTAAACCACTCTGAACCATTAAAAACTCAACACTCATCTTGTTCATCATGTTCTTAGAAAACGTGAGTCTGTCAGTGCAGAAATAAACTCAAATGTATTTCTGAGTCTGACATGGAGGAAACCGTGTCCCTTCTTTTCTGAGATGCACAGGAATGCTAATGCTCGTTCTGGTTCTCAGTTCTCCTTACACAGCTCTGCTGTTTACAGCCTTGATGTTCCTGAAGGGCTGTCGTTTCAGAGACTCTCTGCAGATAAAGGTCTGTTTCATTGTTTCTCTGGAACACATGATGTCCTTTTGCTTTCATGAAACCCCAGAACTGATGTGCACGCCGGACCGTGTCTTTGTCGTGTTGGTCCGGCCCAACTGAGTCCAGGACATCATCTCTGCTAGGGTGTCCGTTTTTTAAGTAGCATCTGCTGGATGACGTTCTTACATCAGTTTAAGATGGAAAAAGCTTCCAACAGAGACCTTCCCCCACCCAACAGATACAGGCATCTCCTCTCCTTTATGTTCTGCAGATGAACAAACAGGGAACCTTTCCTGTCTGTTTTTAAGGAATGTTATCTGCAAACAATGCATTTTCCAAGGTTTCATTCTCTCTGAGACTTTTCCCAGCTTTTGTTTTCCAGTGTTCATTGATTCTTGTGTTTTTCTGGCAGTCACTTTGTGCTGGAACAGTTTGCAGGCCTTAAGCCTCCCGCGCTGCACAAACTAATAAAAAAAACTGGATTTGTATGTTTTCATAAATGTTCAGAAAATGTGATTTGTCCATGATTCTTTGGAGTTTCATTTTAGATCAAACATTTTTCCCTCTAATACACAACACACCAATATAATGTTAACTGTGCGTTTTATCTTTATAAAAAATCTGTAGAACTGTTGAATTTGGAAGTGAGTTTCTGAACTGGTGAGACAGTATTTGTGCTCTCTGTCAACAATCTGAGGACTTTGAGCATTTTCTTTGAAGGTTGCAGAAATATTGATGCCCGTTTTGTGTTTTATTGCATGTAAAGTAGGACAGCTGAGGTGTCAGCTCAGCCTCCATGTGGAGCTCGTGGGTTGATTTACAGCAGAGCTTTCTTTGGTTTCAGGAGAACCTCCAGCGTAACCTGAACCCGGTAAACAGAGGCTCCACAGAAGCCAGTGTTAGGTGTGAAAAGGGGCTGTGCTGAACACTCAGCTTTTCATCAGGGTTTTTTTGAGCCGCCTGTCTCTCCACTGCATCTGATACCTGGAGGTGACAGACCTCCAGCAGGTCTGGTGTCTGCTGCATGTGTCAGTTTGCATGGAGACACAGAAATCCGGACAAAAGACTTCATGCTGCTGGAGAACTGCTGTAATCCACACTGCTGTTTGTCCAGTAACCCTAAGACAACTAAAGTTTTCCATTTCCCAAAACTGGACTGCCCACACACATGCAGCTCTGCCGGACTCTGCAGGACTCCACTGCTGTAGGGATCCTGGCTGCAGGCTGGAAATAAGTGCGTCAGTCTGTCTCCTGAATGTGAGAGCAGATGATCATTGCAGGTAAAACAGTTCATGAACAGTTTACAGTTAAATCCACAGGAGATCCGGGTGGATTGAGAGATCACATTCCTGTGTGAGGAAGAGGGAAAATGTGGCTCCAAACATCTGAGGTGTGTTTACTCTGAGTCTGTGCAGCGTGGCCTTCACTGAGCAAAAACAAGAAGTTATTCTGACTAGTTGGAACACCAACAGGACAAGTTTTAACCAGATTAAAAGTTTTGAGTTTAGGTAAAACTGGATTTTATTTGGTAAAGTTGGGCTGTAGAGAAAACCAAATTCTGGAGGATACTAATTTCATTCATTTGTGAAAGAAAGATGATTTAAAAACCTCTACGCGACAGATTAAAACTGACACAAACCTGAGAAAAGAAATATAGCAAAAAGAAGATTCAAGTTAGTGACTGAACTATTAACACAGGGCACATTCTCGCTGTAATATTTGGTCAATTTGCTTGGAAGTTCTACATTGTTTAAAAGAAAGCTCGCCTGAACTCAGACCAAACAGTTGCTCTCTGCTCCATGTGAAGCATGTGGATCTCTGCTCCATCTGAACTCCAGCACAGATCACTTCAGTGTGAATGTAGATCCAGTCTCTGTAGACCAAACAGAAGAAGAGACCAAAAGGAGAAAAGCTGTAAGCCCATCCTGATCCCATCAGTGTTGGCAGGTTAAGATCAGGGTGGCTGACCTCAAAAGAACTATCCAAGCTTTCTATTTTCCAACAGTGTACTTGGAACTGGGACAAGAAACAGCAAGGAAAGGTGAGTTTCCTTCTTGTTTGTGCTTTTTCCCTCCTGGTTAGGGTGTTATGAGCAATGTGGCCTTCAAATGAGCATCATTTTGATCTTGGTAATTATTGCAGAGTGCAGTGTAGCCTTGTTTCCACTGAACGGTCTGGTCCAGTACAGTCCGGTAAGGAGTGGTACAGTACCATCCGGTTAATTCTGGCGAGTGTTTCCATTCAGTTAAGCCTGGCTTCCACTGAGCGATTAGTTTTAACAGCGCATGCGTGGTGTAAGACTGCTGTTTGCGTCATGTAGTGCGACGACTAGAAAAGCAACAACAATGGAGGTCATCCGGCAGCTCGTCTTGCTTTACTCCTGGTACATCCTGTTTTTCAGGAATTTAATGTTTGAGAGACAATTGCAGGCGGCTAAGATGAATACCGCTGTGAGGAGAAAAAAACTTTACCTTATGAGCACTACTAGCTTATGAGCGCTATATTGGCGTTTCCAATAAGTCGTCATCACTTTCTACCAATCAACGGGTGGCTACAGCAACTCCAACCCAACAGTTTCGTTCAACTTTTCTATGAACCTACAACCAATGGGGGTCTTCAAGAAGTACAGTTCCATACTGTTTGATGGGTCGATTTTACAATGGAAACGCTAAAAATACTGTACCAGACCAGACCGCTCAATGGAAACGAGGCTCTTGTGAGAGGAAACCAAATCAAATGAGGAAGTTTACAGGAAGTATGCAGATCCATCCCAGCGTGAAAGCAAACCGTATACACAATGATGAATAGTTATGTTCCAAAGAACAGCTCTGTGATCACAAACCGGGCCAACTCAGAACTGAAGGAACGGTCACAGAACCTAAACAACTGGACCAACTTATCTAATTACATGTTACCAACTATAATCATAAGAACAACAAAAATGTAACTGAAGGGAGATGTTTTGCTATTGGGAGTGCACCAGATTGATTGTGTTTCCCTAAACAAAAAAAAATAATCCATCATTCTTATGGCAGCAGTCGTTTCTGTACTCATTTTTCAAGAAAAATCTGTGATTATATACAAAAAGGATCCAATAAAATTCAAATCACTTGAACTTAATCACAAACTGAAGAAAAAACGGGTTTGAAACTCACACCGTGGGAAAATCCTGGTTATTACGCTATTAAACTAGGCCTGATGCCTGATGTAGTCTTCTCATTTTACTGCATC
The DNA here is from genome assembly GCA_036245035.1 of Adrianichthys oophorus. NCBI lineage: Eukaryota > Metazoa > Chordata > Actinopteri > Beloniformes > Adrianichthyidae > Adrianichthys > Adrianichthys oophorus. The sequence continues at coordinate 23,775,165 of BSAI01000012.1, read as the reverse complement.
CTTTTATCTTTGTTCTGAGGAAACTGATTAGGATTGAAGTGGAAATTTTAAACCTAAAGTCAATAATAAAGGTTTCCCCTTCAAATTAAAATTTGATAAAACAGGTAGTTTTACATAATGAAAGGATATGTATGTTAAAAACATCAGTTCACTTACTTTTAATAATCTAACTTAATTTTATCATTCAAATATTAATACATATTTTTAATTTAAAAATTCACTACTGAAAGAATAATTTAGTTTTCATTTTATGTTTTACATTTTAGAAAAATGATTTTTAATGGAAGGAAACCTTTAATGGTTCTTTGCCTCAAGCTGACTTTCTGTTTGTAGATCTGAAAAAGATAAAACTCTCAAAAGAGCTACTTTAAAGATTGTGCTATTCTTAAGTCTTTCAGAGTAAACTATATCCATTTAGATGATAGTATATTATCTAAACACTAAAGAACAATGTTTTATAAAATATTTTGTCAGATCTTTTCCTACCCCATAAGTATAACCCATCGGTCTCTAAGGCACTGCCTTTTACTCTTTGCGTGTGCCGTCCAAATCATGGCGTCATCCATCACTGGCAGCTTGTCTGGGTTTCACCCACGAAAACAAACAACATCTGAACTTTTTCAAAGATGGATGTACATATTATGCATGTAAAAGGAAATGCCCATCACCGTTAGCTTTGCAGAGAAGGTGGGTGTGCGTTTTAGCCTGGGGACAGTGCTAGCAGCACAGACTCTTCCAAAGAGGGGCTGCTCTCACTTATCTACATCAGCTCGTGAGAACCTCTTCGTTTTTGTTTTCTTTGGGAAGGTCTGGTGTTCAGAGAACACACTCAGAGATGCATTAATGGATCAAAATATCACTTTGGGGGGGTTCAAAGTGAGGAATGAACATAATATACACCTAAAAGCTCAAAAAGTTGATTTTGCATGATGTAGGCCCTTTAAAGTGAATTTCAAAGAATCTATGAACATAAGAAGAGGGACAGATTTTTGATGACAGTCTGAACAGGAACATCTAATAGTAGGAAAAGATAAAAAGAAAAATATTACATTTTTTGTCTAATAGTTTTGTCAGAAAAAAATCAGTACCTCTGGATTTTTCAATTTATTTATTTTAACAGATTTTGTTTTAACAATGAACAGAACCCTTTTCCTGTTAACCCCCTACACCTCCACCTCCTCTCTGAACCTGCTCAGTCTGATTTGAGGATGATGTTCTTGTCATCAGGGTTCATTTTTTTGCTTAACTCTAACTCTTCCAACGGGCTGGATGAAACACTTGATATTTACAGATGAAAGCAGAAAATAAACTCATATGTCAAGAATGATATTTTACAATGTCAAGTGTCTGCAGACCTCAAAGAACAGCCCCCATCTTTGTGGGTTTTACCTGCAAATTCAGACTCAAACCCTTTACTCCTAAACTACCTCTACCAGGTAGAAATGATTTCTTACACTGCGTTTTCTGCCTTCATTAGGACCCTAAGAAAGACAAATACGCTGTTATATAATTGAATTAACCAACAGATCTCTGAGGTCACCAGGAAGGATTCCTGCTGTCAGGATGTCCGTGGAGCATTTCTTGTCAAAATTGCTCAGGCTTTGTACTTTCTACCAAACAGCACTCTGACACAGCCTTTTTGTTTGTTGGTCTCCATGGCAACATCATCTGAGCATTTTACTTTGATTTTGGCCACATGTTTTTCTGTGTTTATTTCTCACATCTGCATGGGTTAATGTTATCATTGAGCTGCAGCGGTTTGTCAGGACGCAACCACGTGTACAACAAGTCTTTGTGCCAGACTTCACCTGCGCCGCACACTTTCACAGCAGCATCCACCCCACACTGCCTATGTCGTCCAAGTAAACTTCACAGTTGGCCACCCCTGAAAGAACTGAGTGCGTCAAACGTTGAAATGTAGCAGGGGCATTTTTGAGACCAAAAGGCATCACTGTATATTGCAGAAAGTGATCTGGAGTTACGAAAGCAGATGCTTTAGAAGCACAGGAGGTTATGGGAATTTGACAATATCCTTTTAGCAAGTCCAGTTTTGTGACAAATTGAGCTGACCCAACTCTGTCCACACAGCCTTCCATACAGGGTTAAGGATATGAATGCGTTTTTGTCATGTCATTCACTTTACAAAAATCAGTGTAGAACCTTACAGTGTTGTCAGGCTTTGGAACAAGCACACACGGAGAACTCCATGAACTTGAACTGGGGACAGCTAAACCATTGTGAAGCAGATAGTCGACCTCTTGACGGAACTGAATGCGTTTGGTGGGGTTTAACCTGACAAGCCACCAATTTATGTTACGCCCCTTTGGGGGTCTAGGGGATTTGGAGGATCATAACAATTTGTTACAAAAAACAAAAAACAAAACTGTGTCTGTTTGTGTGTGATATCTCAACTACTCTCTCATAATTCTCACAAATAATTAATAAACAAACAAAACAACATTGTAAAATACTGTTTAAAAATGAATACAGGTGAAAATCTTTCATTCAGAGATTTACAGCGCAGAGATGGCATACACACTGGAGCTACAAAGAGCAAGAAGAACTGAGGGTCAGAGAGAGTATTCCTCCTCAACAGCGGAATTCAGAATCCATCTTCATAAACCTCAGCAGTCTGGAGGAGAGATGACTGTTTACAGGCTGGACTGCCTCTGTCTGAGAAAGATCTGTGTAAACTGATTCAAGATTTAGTGATGATCACCTATAGTTGTCTTATTTCCATATGTGTCTCTATGCTGAATGTGCCGGCTCACACTATAAAGTTCGAAGAAGACATGTGTGGTGGACTCACATCATGAATCCATCATATTTCTTTTCCAGATGTGATCTATACTCAGTTCAGAGAATGTAAAAGACAATCAATTTTTCCAGTTCAAAGTAGGCCAGCCCAGGTCACTCCAGTATTTATCAGACTGTATTAGTCCATTATCCCCCCCCCCCCCTTTTTTTTTTTTTGTCATGTGTGCCTTCTGTTGGCCTTCTCTCCCTACATGGTCTGGATGGACTGAATCAGACAAAAACGCTGTCTACAATGATTAGCTGCTTTCAGTCAGTTTGAGAAGTAAAGGGAAGTTATTTATGAGCGTTTTCAGATTGTTGATTTTGTCACACAAAAACTGAAACTACTGAGTACCTGAATCAGGTGTGCTGACCAGCTACAGGAGCTGAGGCAGGACAGACGAAGCAAAACACTTAACTTACTTAAGAAGTGTAATTGAATACTTCTGATTAAAACTGAAGTTAGAAAGAGATGTTATGCAGCTGCAAAAACTAAAATAAACAGCTTGAGATTTCTTTAGTGCATGCTCCTTCCATCAGGCCACACTCCAGTTGAAGAAGACTCAACTTGTTGAGAACAGTCGAGGTTTGAAAGGACAGGAGAGAGAAAGACTGACTAGGCAAATATCAAATCATCTGTAGTTCAATGAACAATCTGGTTAGTTAACAGCAATTATGAGGTAGTGGTTTACAGTCTGTTTAGATCTTCTGAGTCTGTCTTTCCGCTGCCGCGGGGGCACCACAGCCAGCCATCTGCCTCCTAACTCTCTCCTCTGCACCTCGCTCACACCAACCGCCCTCCTGTTCTCCTTCACTACATCCATGAACTAACCTTTGTTTGCCAAGCTGTCCCTCTTAACACTCTCCTGAACTTCTTTATTTCACCACCACGTCTCCTTTTGCAAGATTAATTAGGATGACTCAAACACAGGACTAAATATATGCATTTATTTAGAGATCTCTGTGAGCAAAGATTGGTCTTAGAAAAAACAATTAGAAAACTCTATAACGAGAAGATAAAGTTCCTACTGAAGAACGCCACTATAGATAGAAGAAGACATCAGGCAAGGGGGAACCCCAAGCTTCCACAGTGGATTAAGCGGAAGCAGAGAGAAAAGAGGCGTTGGAACTCTGGAGTCAGGGAAAACAGAAGTTCAAACCCCATAATCCAAGAGAGGAGGCAAACAAATCCAAAATCCATGAACCCTAAAGCAAACAGACTAAACAGTAACCAACAACTGAAGCATGTCAAAAACAGAAAGCCCATTGATGACTATGATAACTATAAATTGCTGGACTGTGAACAAAGGCACCATGAATTGGAAGAGAAGGTAGAGGAGCTATGAGTTTCCCACAAGGCCCTAAAGCCCTTAGCATGTCAGAGGATGCTAATGCTTGAGTACCAAGTATGATTTATCATGCACAGCGTGCAAGGCGTTCACGTGCACCTTAGGATTTCAGTTCCTCCTGAAGACATGTTGTGGTGTTCAGGTCACATTCTTTCATTCTGTCATTGGAAATAAGAAACCTGCAGCCTACCCCTTCAACGGTTGGCAGTGCTACAGGTAGATCCTGTTCAATCGTCTGACTGCAAACAGAAGTGAAAGCCTCCCTCCTCCTACGCAACGTGCTTTCATTGCTCCGCCTCCAGTGATTGGGAGCTTCGCATCAGCTTCATAATCACATGACCACAAGTCAGAATGAAACACTCAAATGTAGCAGAAAAGAAGATTAGTTTGAAGTTTTTGTCATGACAAAGAAAGAAAGCCTTCTTCATTTTTGTGTGACCTGTTATACTGTAGCTACAAACTAGAAGAAGGCAGCTGTCCACAAGGTTTAGAGGTCCATCCATCCGTCTGTCCATTCATCTCCAGAACCCACTAGAGGGGCAACCCAGCTGTTGATGGGTGAAGGTGGGGTACACCCTAAACAGGTCACCAATCTGTTACAAGGCCACACGCATACCCCTCTTGGGGCAATTTAAAGACAGCAATTAACCTGAGAAACATGGTTTTAGACGACGGGAGGAAGCCACACATACACTGGCAGAACATGCAAACTCCACACAGAAAGGTCCTAAACCAGGGCGAGAGCGAGAGACTAGATACTGGGAACAATTTTACAAAAGAAAAAAATATGGTGAGAATGGGACTTTAATGGCTTTCCAGAAGCACATTGTAAGTTTAGACCAGGGGTGGGCAAACAATAATAATAATATATCATGTAATCATAAAAAATAATTAAATGAAAACAGAACATTTTGGATTTTTTATTTCAAAACTGTGGCTTTTGTTTTAATTTTAGTGCCAACTGCACCAACAGGTTGATGTCCATCAGGGAAAAGCGCAAATTAAAGAAATGCTGCATTCATGTTGTGTTGGAATGATTAAAAAAAACACATTTTTCCAACACTACATGAATGCAGAACAATTTTCTACACTTGAACAAAGGTCAATTTATTCATATGGAAAGATACCAGAATTACAGGGAAAATAAAACTTGATCAGGATTATCAGTATAATTTATTCCAGTTTGGTTGGCCAGATTAAATAGTTTAACGGGTTGTATATGACCCCTGGGCTGTAGTGTACCCACCCCTTGAGATAGCCTCTGTTGTTGTAAGGTAAAGCTTACTGTAGCTCCCAACCTCCAGTTGGACTCATCCTACAGGTGTTTAGCAGGTTCAGGTGAGGTTTTTGTGCCGGACAGTCAAGTTTGTCCACACTAAGATCACTTGTGCACTTCTTCATGAGCCTTGCTTCGTGCCCTGGTGTGAAGTCACCTTTCCACAAAGTTGGGAGTGTGGAATTTTCCTAACTACTTTTCAAGTTCTTTCAATAACCCGTGTAGAGTTTTGTTTATTTACTAGTGAGGACTACATTTGTATCCACATCTGTGAACACACATCTGGTTTAGGATATTCATGCGTGAAATGATCTCTGGAGGGCTGCCAGCTGTTTGTTTGGGGTTTGAGAAAATACATGGGAGTTTGTCGGACGAGCCGTGTTCACAGTCCTCGTGTTTCAGTCACTATAAGCTCATTCTTGTAAAGTCTAATCTTTAACCTGTGTACATCCACCTCCTCTCTGTGTGGAGGTGATCCTCTTTCATTCGGCTCTCTCACTCTCCTTGTCCCGCAGAACCAGTTGAAGCTGGAAGAGTTACACAATCCTCAGCCAAAGAGGAGCCTTAATCATTAAAACACGTGAAGAAGAGTCCGAAGAGTTTGCACACGGACACACCCACTGGAGCTGCTCTCTGCCCTGAAGACGCAGATATGTGTGCAGACAGCTCCGACTCATGACTCTGTTTATCAAACTGACATTCTGGAAACATTCAGAGCAAATAAAACACACAGACTCAAACACATCCTCTAAAATTCAAAAAACACTATCTTAAAAAGTACTTTTTTAGGTACATTGTAGTTTTTCTCATCTTTTCCAAAGATAAGAACAAAGCAGTGTTGTTTTTGGAGTGAGACATTCCTACCTCCTGATCAGAACCATGTGTTTGCCATGTGGATCTTCATGGATCTGTCCAGACTCCAGAGAAACATTTCAGAGGTTCCCCAAGGACAGAAGCTACTGCCTGAGGTGAGATCAGTCATATGTTGAGTCAGATTTTTTTCTATGTATCAAACTGTGAGCGTATTCACAAAAAAAACCCTGTAATACTGAACATTTCTACTGAGACTAGGCAGACTGAAGAGGGAGGATTTGTTAGACACGTTGATTTATATTTAGTTCACTTATAATCCAAGATCAATCCCATTTTACTTCTGCTGATGGAAGTGAATGCTTCAGTTTTGAAATGAAAGCAGTAAAAGAGGAAATCGGATCAGAATGTTTTGTGGACGAAGCATAACTTTCCACACACCAAAGGGTGTGAATTAAAGCGGCACACCCACTGTCCTCCCTCAGAGATGTTTTACAGGCAGGGTGGGGGCTGGAAATCACAGGTGAGGTGTTTTGAAATGGACTTGCAGTTGTTTTTTACAGCAGGAGTTCCAGGAAGGAAGCGGATGCTGCCACTCAGCCACAGATGCTGAACGTTCTGGAAGTTTCTGCAATAAAGATGATGAAACGGATGAAGAGGACACAATCAGGCAGCAGTTTTCCAAAGGTGGAGATGAAGTCCACCGCCGACTAAAAACAGAAGCACGTAGTTCTGAGGATACAAAGGTTGAAGATAACAGTTCCTCATCCTGCAGCATCACAGAAACAGGAGATGCAGCTGTGGTGCTTCAGAGGTCACGTTGATGCCTCTCTGTTAAAAGATTGCAGCTGTGAGCTGTTCTGTTCTGCTTCTGAGATTTACAGTCTGTTCACTTCTGCCTCACTCAACACAAACACAAGGAGGCTCTTCATGAAAATCCATACCTGTTGTCAAGCAGATGGAGCGATGAGATGTTTGTCTTCTCAGGATAAGCCCGACAGATCTGGGTGTGGAGATTCTGTTACCATGGAGATGCTCATCTGTTGCTCCAGAACATGGTCCAGGTGTTGAGGAGGTCAGTGGAGTTACAGACTTGGCCGCTTGTCAGACAGATTTAATCAAGTTTACATAAGGCGCTGACTGGCAGCTGTGCACAAACACACGCGTATCCACATTATTGATTGAGACAGCCAGCCAAATGGAAAGAAAAGTCTCTGAATCAAGCAGAGCTCATTAGTTAGGCTTCAAGGATCATCTTTAAATGAGCGCCTCTGTCCTTGTTGTTTGCACTTGTGTGCATGAACATCCCTCACCAGAGACCACGGAAGACCTCAGGTAAGGGAGGGGGCCTCTGTGTGCATTAGCTGCATCCAGGAGCAGTGTCTGGAGGGGGCCCTCCGCATGACAGCAAAGTGGCTCTGGTGGGTGTGGGCCAAAGACTCAGGATGTCTTCTAAAATAAACACTCCATCTGTGGAAAACTGCAAAACAGAAGGTTTTCTATCTCTGAGCTGATGAGGAGGAGATGGGCAGCACAGTGGCGTGGTCGTCAGCATGGTGTCAGAGCACTCCAGTGACTGGATTAACAGATCAGGTTATTTTGATGCGTCAGGTGCAGCTTTAGTGGATCCTGTCCAGGCTATCATGAACACTGACAGCAGAGAAAAGAGGAAGAGACAAAAAATCACACGTGTTTGTGTGGCATTTGAAAGAATCCACTTTCATTTTGAATAATTAATGTATTAATTTTCCTTAGAGGTCCGGCAGCTCCCCATTGCTAGTCCCAGTGAGGAGAACCCGGATCTCCTTCAGATCAAACTCTGGACTTGTTCGGAGGGGCCTGAAGTTCAGAGCAGCAGCAGCAGTGAGTTTGAACAGAGCTGGATGGCGGCTGCTGTAGAGCAGATCAGGTTAACACGCTGATAGCAAACAACAGCATCTGCGCGAGGAAATAAGGCCTGAGCGCAGCCTGCCATCGCCTTCAAGCTTTGTGGGGATACAGTGATCAGGTGTTAAAGGACAGAAGTGAGAACATTTTAAACTTGAAGGACTCTGGTCATCTTTTCCCCTTGAAACAGTTTCTGCCAAATGCTCCCCCCACTCTTAAGCTTATCAGAGAGCAAACAGAGCAGGTCAGTTTACCAGCTGACACAGATACTGTAAGAGTCTTATAGGGAGAGCTGCTTGTACCCCCTCCACACACACACACACACACACACACACACACACACACTTTTAGCACTACACTTGTTAGAATTACTCACATATTTACATATTTCTTTTTTCATATAGGAACGCCTTTTGCATCCACGCCCACATTGTGTCTGTTTTTACTCGTTTAACTTGTTTGCCCTCACGCAGTCAAAAAAGGAAGCAAAGTCACTTATCCTCCTAAGCTCATTATTTAGCTTCTGCTCATGCCCCCCCCTCCCTAACACACACACACAAAGTGGAGTCCTGCACCTCTCTCCCAAATATCAACCTATGAATTCAGATAGGAGAGTTGTTTACTACAAGATGATATTTTTAAATGTTCATCATCGTACAGAGATAGGAGTTACACGTCACAACAGAGGAAATCACACAGGTTCTGCTGCCCTCTAGAGGTCATGTCCTCATTTCTTTATATTCTCAAACAGAAAACATACTCTTTCTTTTGTGGTTTTTCATAATCACAGTTTTCTTCATTTGTTGATTTCTTATATTTAGTAAAATGTCATTATCAGTAAAACATTTTTGATCATAGCAGCTTCACTTTTTACATACAGTTCTGTAGGAAGTTAAAGGTTCCTGAAATCCATTTTGAAGGCCTTATACTGTAGGGCTGCGTGGTTGGTGTAATTGCTGTTACTCTGGATCAGGGATGCAGTCCTGTTTAAAATCCTGGCTGGATCCTTTCTGTGTGGAGTTTTCTTGTGCTTTTCTCTGTGCACTCAGACTCTAAATTTGACCAAAAGTTGCCAGTGTCCCAGAGAAAGCAAACTTAGGAGGATGAAAATGAATGAATCATCCACTGAGGTGCCTCCTGCAGGGAGAAGCTTAAAGGGAGAAAAATGCAATTCATTCACACTACAAAACCTACTATATTACCAGTTTGCACTTGAAATTAGTAAAATAGAAATATTTATTCTACCATGTGTCTCATTAAAGAGACAAATTATATTGTTTCCTAGTTCATTAAAAACTTCATTTACAGAACTTAAAAAAAAGGATTTGGAATTTTGTGTATTTCAAACAAACAACATTTAGACAAACAAATGAAATACAGCAGAGGAAAGAAGTATTTGATCTGATCCTGCTGATTTTGTAGGTTTGCCCACCTTCATAGATTAGGTTCATCTGAACAGTGAGGGATAGAAAATCCCAAAGAAATCAACTTTAAAAATGTGTTTAAATCTATTTGCATGCCTTCTTTAAAAATGACTTCTTCTTTTTTCCAAGAGCGCAAAAAATATGGTTCAAATCTACATGCCAAAACAACGTTTTAGTCAACATATGTGAAGAACGTCATAAACATTTTTAGCATAAAAAAATCAGGAAAGTGCAAACAAAAGTGAGGGAAGAAAAAAAAAAGAAATTCAAATGGGGAAAATATATAAATTAATTTGATCTAATATTTTGATAGAAATTTACAACCTGTCACTTTATTGGAAGATTTTGTGTCAGAAAACAAAAAGGTTTCAAAAATTGATGCTGATTCTACTTAAAGCCAGAGCGGGGGGGTCCTTGAAGTGGCAGTTTCCTGGATAACCCCACTGCCACAATGAAAGGGCTCTTGAGTTAGCTGCCCAGCAGTGGTATCTGAACACGGGAAGGCCCAGGCGTCCAATTGAAGTTTGATTTTAAAGATGGATTTGAAGGTGTTATTTGGATTTCTGCGGGGGTTTTCCTGCCCATATAAATGAGATTTATAAAAATAATGAGGCAAATGAATAGGAAGGTTTTGAAAGAGGTACAGGAATCAGGGCAATGACACCATGTTAATTCATTCATACGACCAATCAGTGACAACGGATTCAGCTTCTATTTCCTAATACCCACTTTAAGTCTGTCTAGTATCTCCAGAAAGTTTATTTTATAAATAAGTTCTAGATTTTTATGAATTTTTAGTTCAAGATAAGTAAAATATGTAGAAACTAACTTAAATGGTAGTGATTTGAGAACATTTGTGTTCAATTTATTTGTTGTTGGCATAATTTCAGACTTGTCCCAGTTAACAGTATAGCCTGACAATTCACCAAACCATCGGATGCAATTTAAAAGATTAGGAACGGAAAGTTCAGGCTTAGAAGGACAAATTACTAAACATTCGCATACATATTAACAAGACTATAAACTTTATCTGGTCTGACTCCTTGTATACCTGGGTGATTCCCAATGCTAATAGCCAGATCCACATACACATGTAAATTATGTCATCCTATTTACGCTTCATTATAAATAGACATATTTGCTCTTATACATACAGTACACAACACAGCAAATATTAAGTTTGTCAAGTAGAGTTTGGTTAGTTTCTTAAAAAGAAGTGAGAGGAAGTGAATTGATTTAATCATGCCCCTCTTACACTTATGTTTTTGAGTAATTGCTTGAAAGGGACTATGGATGCTGTTGTTTGTAATTGAAATTATTTGAAAAAAATGGATCACGAACAGTTATCCACTCATGAGAAGATACTAGAGAAGATGTAAGTTTTATAAGACTCTTTGTTGTCCTGTTCAAATGAGGTACTTTGATGACATCTGCTGTCTGACAACAAAACTACAACAGCACATTGATAGAAACTTTTCAACAAGTCTACACTTTGATACTTCTCTTCATACCGTGCTGAACAAATACAAAGATATGAGTATCTGTTGGAAACATTATTCATCTTAGTGAAGCTATGGTGAGCCCATTTTCAATGAGGAAGATCGACCTCACTTCTGGCTAAACTGGGTTCTCATCAATGAAGCCTTCACTATGAATTCCCCTCATTTTCCTCTATGCCAATCACAGTCATATTGTTGTTTTTAAATGCATGGACGTACATCTCTTTACATTAGACTGTTTTGCTGGCCCTGCCTCCTCTTACCCATTTGCCACCTGGACCGAATGCTTTGCCATGCATCAGTGTCTATTCTCTGGGGTTTATTCCTTCATTATCCCAGCTTATTCCACCAGTATGCAGGCCACCATCGGCCCAGAACCTAACCACCACAGTCTAAAGACTCAGTTCATGAACATCTTTTGTACCACAAATAAATCTTGCTTTATTCAAGTTCTAAGATCTCTCCTCTTGTCCCATCATTCAACATTCAAAGTAAAGACACTAGTATTGGGATGAAGGGGATTTTTGATCTAAATGAGCTTGTAAGAAAATAAAAGCTTAATCTTTTTTCCATTTTAAAAATTGGGGGTTTTATTTGACCAGGATTTATCATTTAAGGCTCATATATCACAGACTTGGAAAATTTCATTTTTTTCATCTAAGCAATATATCTAGGTTCAGAAACATGTTATCTAGAAGTGATGCTGAAAAACTCATCCATGTATTTATTACGTCTAGGCTGGATTACTGTAACTCTTTGCTAGCAGCGTGTCCTAAAAGTTCTTTAAAAAGTCTTCAGCTTGTTCAAAATACAGCAGCTAGATTGTTAGCAGGAACCAGCAGAAGAGAACACATTACTCCTGTGTTAGCTTCACTTCACTGGCTCCCAGTTCAATCTAGAATCAAGTTCAAAATCCTCCTGCTAACCTATAAGGCCTTGGATGGTATGGCCCCATCCTATATTAAAGATCTCATAGTGTCTTACCAACCAAACAGAACACTTCGCTCATACAATGCAGGACTGCTTATAGTTCCTAGAATCTCTAAAAGCACAGTTGAAGGTAGAGCCTTTAGCCACCAAGCTCCTGTTTTATGGAATAAACTCCAAGTTCAGTTGTAATTTTCATTACATCCATTAGACATACTTCTCCACAGAGCTAAGCAGAGGGAAGATGGTTTGATAAACCGGGCCATGGCGGGCTATTCCCTCTGCTTAGTGGGTTTACGCAGGTTTAGATCTGATTAGTAATATACTTCTATTGACATGCTAAAACTGCAGATTTTCTTTTATTGTTATCATTACGATCCATTGTTTGTGCCATATTCATGCTCTTACCATTAACATGTTTGAATTAAATTTCAAAACCAGTTAGTTACCAGCAGGTTACTAGAAGTTAGAATCTGAGGAAAGTATGATGCACTGGGGTTCTGGCCTCTATTACTGCTCTCCTCTATTCTTTATCATTTACCCAGTATTGTTTTGTATTTAGTTCATCATGTCTGTGTTTGGTGCAGTGCAATTCATATGCTGTCCCTCTCTCCCACTTCTCTCTGGGGGAGTGGGAGAGATACTTCCATACTTTTTAAAGTCTCACCTCGATCATCTTTTGAGCCATTGTAAAATTGTTCCTAGTTGTCTTTTAATTATCATTATGCTGTTTTTAGGCTAAATCAGAAAACCTGTGTTGTTTTCTAGGAGCAGTAGGAGTTCATTAGAAATTTTCTTCTGAGTTGTGGGTGGGATTGTTAGCGCAGAGAGAGCCCATTTCCCTCCCATCATTCATCTGTTTACACTCTCTCCCGCTAGCTTACAGCTCCACACAACTCTAACCTAATATTAGCGGTGCAACAAATATGGTGAGCAGTATTGTAGCTTTTCAGCTCTTGCGAGGAAAGCAGACATACAGTGAGGCAAATAAGAATTTGAACACCCAGTGATTTTTGCAAAATCTCCGCCTATGGAATCACGACATTTTCATCTGAGGTGCATATCTACTGTGAGAAACATAATCTAAAAAAAAAACATCTGGAAATCCCATTTTACGATTTTAAAAATAATTTATTTGCATGCTACTGCTGCAAAAAAAAGTAACGGTATTTGAACACCTGACAAAATCAGTGTTAATATTTGGTACAGAAGCCTTTGTTTGCGATTACAGAGTTCAAATGTTTTCTTTTGTTGAGAGTTTTATTAGTTATCTTGTACAGAAAACAATTAATAATAATACAGTACAGTTAATAGTACAGTCCATGCACAACCAAAGAAGGGATCTAACTGAAGAAGTTATAAACGTGTTTACACTAGGGTCCTTTTTCATCTTCATTTCTGTTATAAAATAAGATTACAAAAACGGAGAAGATTAGAATTTTTTAATTTATTTCTGAGGTTGCAGCCCAGACTCTGCCTTCAGTGGCCCCAAGGTAAAGGTTTGAGACCCCTGGTCCAGATGGATGGTGGTTGGTGAATGGCCACCATGTCCTAACAAGGCTGCAACGTCAGCAAGGAGGTGGTGGTCACGGTTTGGACCAAAATCATGGCAAGAGAGCTGGTTGGCCCCTTTAGGGTCCCTGAAGGTGTGAAAATAACTTCTGAAAAGTATATGGAGTTTCTGACTGACCACTTTTACATACCAAAAGCCAAGTTCTATGACAGAGGTTTGGGCTGCCGAGGCCCCTTCCCTTTGACTGCCACCCAAACCATATCGCACTGGCCCCTTTTGAGCTCTCCTGCAGCTGGTGGGCTCACAGGAGAATGATCCCACATTGTATCTACGGGCTGGACCCGACTCGGGGACCCGATGGAGGAGCTCCAGCTACCAGGCGCTCACCTGTGAGTCCCAACTCTAGGCGTGGCTCCTGAGTGGGGGCCCAGTGACTCCAATCTTTTACTCCTTTTTTAGCTCCCCCTCTCATTCTCACTCTTCTTCTTGCTCCTTCCTTTTTTTGCTGAAAACAGATGAACTCACCTGCTGTCTTTTTATGGAAGACCTGAATGCTGTTTCGTGTTGTTTCATCATTGTTGGTTAATTAACTGACTATGGTAAATTTTTGCAGACAATCTGAGAATTATGCAAACTGAGTGTTGTGTTTCAGTAACTGGGATTATATTTTGAAAAAAAAAAACAGTTTTCAAAATGGCATGTAAATGACTGTAAACGGGTTTTCATGTGTTTGCATTGTTGATCTTTGACTATTAAGTCTGAAAAGCTCATTTGTCTTTTAATGCTATATGAAAACTTTCCACATGGTGGCGCTTTATCCAGATCAAGCTGTCAATAGACAAAGTATGACAGACAGCGGGTGACATCATCTGGATTGGAAATAGTATCTGGATTCTTCTGGATGTTTTCCTGCTGAGACACAGCCTGCACCATTTACTGTGGACCTCAGTTTGGGAGAAGTTTCTTTGTGGGGACGTGTTAGGACAAGTGCTCCTCTGCAGGCGTCAGGAATTTGTTCGGGCGGGATTTTACTCCCCTCAGGACATATTTTTTACAGATGCACATAAGCTGAAGTGGATACTTGCTATTCTTCATTCTATAGCAATAAACAAAAGACCCTAACAAGTTTCAGTCTTTTAACTTTTTTATTTCGATGAGCACATATGAAAAAAAATCCACTGAGATTGTAAAATATAAAAATTGACATGTTCAGAGGTAAGGGAACACTGAAGAACCATTTAATGCTGAAAACAAGTGGAGGGGAAAAGGAAGAGAACTTCAAAGAGCTTGCTCTATGATGTGTCCTGCATCCTCCCACTCATATGAGATTGAGAATGTTGTCTACTTTTAACAAATATCCATCCATCATTCCATTTTGTAAACTGGTTTTATCCTGTTTGGGTTCATAGGGCTGCTGGAGCCTATCAAGATGCCACTGAACAATAAGGGCTACACTTGCGGTGAGGTTTGCGTCTGGTGAGCGTTGATGAGAACTGGACCGAGTGAGTGTGACGTCATCCATGGAAAATGCCTTGCTTCCAGCTCCATCCAAATGAAGTCAATCCACCAGCCATTTTTTTTGCAATACGGACATCACCACATCGCAGCAAGAAATTGTCAGTAAGCAGTCCAAGAAGAACTGGAAAACAGGCAGGGTTGTGGCTCCTGATATCTATGAAGCATGTTTTAGGACTATGGGAGGAAGCCGAAGTGCCCGGAGAAAACAACATTAGGACTCCAGAATTATTTTCAATAGTACCTGTACCATATATTTGGACCAATGTTTCTGTGGGCTTCAGTTAAACGTGTGCAGCGCTACTGCTCCTGCTGCTCTTGCTCCATGCTTCTTTCAGCATGAACCAGAGAAACAAACCCACCTATCATACGATCAGTTTTCACAAGACAGTAAATACTAGATTTTAAACATTTAAAAAACACTTTTTTTGGTTTATTTTTTTGCTAAAACACAATTATGACTCTAGTCTGTTGCTGTTAATATTCGTCGTGTTTTTGTTGTTTGTTGGTCATGTATATTAGACGATGACACCTGGTCTCCAAATACCTTAGGACATATAAAAAGGTTTTATTTTATTTTTTAACTTTTTTTTTCTTATAAACAGGCTCCAGTAATAATCATCTAAACTGTGATTAAATCTGCAGAAAGTACTGTGAAACTGTTAAAGAGGTGAAACGGTAAAGAAGCTGCAACAGTCAGCATTTGCTTAAACGTAGGCCTTGCTCACAGAAGTGCCTGTGTCCTTTTCAGGACAGCTGCAACTCAAGAAACCCCCTCCTATGATGGTCAGCGTGGCTGCTGCCCATCCAACGTACAAGGCTTTCCCAAATTCATACCTGCAGAAGACACGATCATGTTCACAAGTGATGCAGGTTTGGACACAGTTGGAACATTTGTTTTACAACCTCACACATGTAGAACAAGGTCTGGCTTTAAGACTGAAGGGAAGAGAGGAAGACCTCCTTACCTGGAGTTGGTGGGAGTGAAGGGATTGTTGAAGTCCTGGGCGATTCTGTGTCCATACCAGGATGTTCCTACAAGAGCAAGCAGGCCTGGAGGAATAGGGAAAAGCCCATTTTAGTGCTTTACTCCCCAGACTCACTCAGGCCTTTTTCAAATCAGCTCAAGCTCCTGAAAGTCCCACCTGCAAAGATGAAAATCACTCCTCCAGACAGAGCCACTTTGTCCTTGGTTGCAGGCACTTCCATCATGCAGGTAGTGCACCTCATCCCAAGGGCAGCCACTATCATGGAGATGAAACACAGCAGGAGGGAGGCCACCATCAAACCCCGGGCGCCCTGAACCATCGCTGTAGACAGACGCACAAACCACGACCTTTAATTATGCAGCTGCTTTCATACGCAGAGCTGCGTCAGTCAAACAAAAACACGGCAGAAAGGAAGAAGCAGACAGAAATGTAGCTGTGAGAGTTGAGATCAGCTGCTTGATGTTTGCAACTGAAACTACATTCCTTCAAGTCTTTGATAAGATAAAGAAGCAGGAGGGATTTGTAAAAAAAAACAAAAGTTTCCATTGAAGTTACTGCAGGGGCTGGAATTTGGGCGGCATGTCTCTACATGCTGGGGGGGTCTCTCAGGGAGAAGTGAGCTTTGCTTTGGTGCCTTTGCTCATTTTGGGCCCAAGTTACAGACAAGTCTTACTCTAAGCTTCAATGTCCACATCATCTGCTCATTCATCTCCTCTCTGCTTCCCCACAGATCCAATTCATGTATTAATCTTGTGCTGATCAAATCCATACACTGGAGAATAAAGAGGATTTAAAGGACAGACCTGGCAACTGCAGGAGGGAGTCAAAGACTTTGCATTGAATCTGTCCTGTGCTCTGTGACACACAGGACTTCCACAGCCCCTCGTATATGGCCTGCGCCGTGATGATGTTGTCTCCTGCGTACGATGAAGCCTTCCACTCCACCATGATGGTACACGCAATGGTGCCAACGAAGCCGATGAAGGCCAAACCAAAGCCGAGCAGTTGAATTCCTACATTTGCCATTGTTTAACCCCAAAAAGAAAAAGCAGCAGTTTGAAGAAGCTGTTCTGGGATCTCCAACAAGGGTTCTGTTCTGGATCAAGTCTCAGGTTAAGGCGTTCACCTGCATCTTTAAGGAAGCACCTGGGGGACTGGGAGGGTCTAGGGGCACACCTGAACATTCAAAAAAGAAAGGGAAAAACAAATCCAGCCTCCTATTCTACGACGGGATGAAGGTAGCAGTAAAAGGAGGTGTTCCTTTAGTAAGGAAATCTTTGTGAAGCTGAATCTCAGACCGAGAGAACAAGAATAAAACATTTGTAAAAAGGGAAAACCGCATGTTCCTCAGTGCACATTGGAGGATCTAGATGTTCCACAGGAATAACAAAAGAATGACTTTTTAATGAAATCATATTTTATGACCAGCAGATGAAGATTACAAAGAAACTATGTGTGATACAGTAACTTTACTTCTGTACTGGAGTGTTTTGTCCATGTGTAGTTACAAAAGCTCGACAGGAGTAACAGCTTTGTTTGGATCAGAGTCTCTCTGAAAGAAGAATGAAAAAGAACTTAAAAAACAAATGAAAAATATCAAACTGGACAGAAAGAAAACAGAGACATCTGCTGGATGTCTTTATTAACTGCAACATTTACAAAACTTAAACATTCATTCTGATTTGCTTACGTCATCATTACTTTGACCTTTTTTTGAGAAAGAACAACAAACATATGTAAAGCAAACATATTTTCACTTCCTAAAGAAAAAAAATCTATCCATTTTGGATGGACTTTGGATGAATCTCCATTTATTAGCAGGTTAGAAGAAAAAAGCACAGAATGTGCTCATAGCAGATAAATAAACAAACTAACTGATTGATGCTTGAAGTTATCACAGACACAGATGTATGCACGTCCAAAGGTTTTGGTCTTACTCAACCAGGGCTTGTTTACTTTTAGCATGAGCTGAAAATCCTGGCAGAGCTTCTCTTCAGAGCTGTGGGATCACTGAATCTTTTAACTGACTTCAGAGGAAATTTTATTGTGAGTTTAACTCGTGTTTCAACTTTTGTATGTTTTGAATGTGTTTCACTGTAGTCTAACTTTGGTCTCTGCTTCAGAGTTCTAAATGGCTAAAGGATGGTTGCTGGTTCTGCTCCTGACGCTCCTCGTTTATCAGGAAACCAGTGGCGAGCGTCAGACGTCGTGTCCAGGCCAATGTCAGTGCTTCACTCCAGCTCAAGTGCTGTGTGCTGATTCCAGGATGGCAAATCTACCCAAAAATGTTTCTGCACAGGTCAAGGAGATCATTGTGATGATCTCAGCTGTCAGCTACCTGTTCACCCACACTTTCCAGGACAGTCCCCACCTCACCAAGCTTGTTTTTCTGAATAATGAGCTGCGTGGCATCCACTCGAGGGCATTTGATGACTTAACAGAGCTGCAGGAGCTGGAGATCAGTGGGAATCCCTTGCTGGAGCATTTACTTCCAGGAACTTTTTCAAAGCAGGAAAAGTTGCTTCATCTTCAGCTGAACTTCAACGTGTTTACGACTGTTCCTCTTGGTATTTTTGATTCTTTGAAGCAGCTGGAAAGTTTGCAAATGAGGAGTAACATGATATCATCTCTGTCTCCATTTTTATTCCTGAACCTGAAAAAGCTGCAGGTTCTTGACTTGTCTCACAATAATCTTTCAGAAGTGACAAAAGACGCATTTGCTGGTCTGCTAAATCTGCAGATTCTGAGAATTAACAACAACTTTTTGAGCAATCTGACTGCTGACGTATTCCACAACATTTCCCAGCTCACTGAGCTTCACTTGGAGGGGAACAAGATCACAGAACTGAAAGAAGACACCTTCCAAGCGCTAACAAAACTGAAGGTGCTGAACCTGCGGAGGAATCTTCTGTCAACCTTCACTGATGGAGTTTTTGGATCTGAGCTTTCAAGTTTGACAGAGCTGAATCTGCAAGACAACATGCTGAAAGAAGTGTCTCCTCTGAGCCACCTCTCCTCAATCACAGACCTCAACTTGTCATTTAACCAGCTGACCAGCCTTCCGGACAACCTTTTTAGAAAAAACACTGCACTAGAGAACCTGGAACTGTCTGGAAACAAGATTACTGTGGTGCCAGGAACCATCTTTGAGGATCTTATCAGCATCAGAACCATCAGCTTTCACAAGAACAACCTAAGCAAGGTGGAGGCCTCTCTGTTCAGGGATCAGATATTCATTCAGAGGCTTGACCTGTCGGAAAACCAGCTGGAAACTCTTCCTGTGGGTTTCTTTGATCATTTTTTCCCCAAGCACATAGTGAGGCTGCATGGAAACCCCTGGAAGTGTGACTGTTACATGCGGTACCTGCATGACCAGCTGCTTAACAGCAGTCAGAAAGTGGAGATGATGAATAGGATCCAGTGTGAAAGCCCACAGTTTCTGAGGAAGATACCCGTTGTCTCTGTGGACAGGCAGGACCTGGTGTGTCACCTGTCTGCAGGTGAGACAGATGTGAGCAGGTGCAGCCTGCAGGAATCTAATGAAGCAATAACCATCAGATGTAAAGTGGACAAGTGCTCTTCAAAGACAGTGAAGGTTCAGTTCCAGGATGAGACGGGGAACTTTAAGGAGTTTATTCTGAAAAACGAACCTGTAGTTTCACAGTGCAGTAATGTGACAACAGATTTGAAATGATGAGGAATCTGTTCTCCAACAGAACACGGGGACACTGAGGGTCAGTGCTGAGCTCCGACTGTCTTTCAGAGCTGCAGCTCAGCAGGTGAAAATTCTTCTGGATTCAAAGTTCACCGTGTTCCTGTGAGTCACCACAGTCAGATCGGTGACTGACAGGTAAACGGCGGAGTTTTGCAGTTGGGGGGGG
The DNA here is from genome assembly GCA_036245035.1 of Adrianichthys oophorus. Lineage (NCBI taxonomy): Eukaryota > Metazoa > Chordata > Actinopteri > Beloniformes > Adrianichthyidae > Adrianichthys > Adrianichthys oophorus. The sequence continues at coordinate 23,755,299 of BSAI01000012.1, read as the reverse complement.
CTGTTTGTGTTGTTGTTTTTTGAGGCACAGAACTTATGAATGTTATCAGCAAGCAAATATTTGACTGCTTTCCATCAAAAAACATTAATAAAATATACCTTCATTCTTTGAAGATACTTTTTGCAGAAAAGAAAATGAAACCTTCGAAGATTTAATTATACACGTAACTATGGGGGAAACCCTTAAATCCTTAAACATGATGTCTGAACAGAGCTAAAGAACTTCTTATGGATCATTTTTGTATCATTGTATCTGTATGTTTTCCTCTGACAGCTGCTTTAAAACAAAAGCTTTTCTGTGATGATGCAGGTTTGGGTTTGAGGCCTCTGCAGAACTTTGAGCAGACACAGAGGTGTCTCTTACAACAACCGATATGGTTGTTAAATCAACAGCATGAAAACATGAAGACATAAATATACACAAATGTGTGGCAGGTAACAGCAGTGCACTGCACTTTGGCAGGTTCAAAACAAAACTGAATGGCAACCAGCATCACAAAAGATGATAAAGAATGCAAAACGATGTGTTTTCCTGTCAGTGAACGCACAAAAATTACTAAAGACTTAAAAAAAGGCTAAAAAATGCTTAAACAAAATACTCCGAGTATTCTTGTTGAGCACAGAAGCATCCCCAGCATCTCTGTGACACTAGTCAGTACTCCAGTCCAAAGTTGCTCAGTCCAAATCTGCCACCCTGCTAGTTTTCCAGCTGTCACTGGAATAGGCGGCTTACAACCCCCAGCCCATTTCATGACTCTGCCTCCCTCATGCTATCAGGTGGTCATACGCTGTCAAACCCCTGACCGTTGGATTGGTAAACAGTTGTTAGTAAACCAATGAGGTACACTAGCTGGTGTCTCTAAATAACTGGGAAACCTAACGTCATCATATTTAACCTCATGAAAAGTCAGAAAAACTTCAAACTTTTGGAAATCTCTGCCTTGATTTTCCAGAATTGGTGAAATGGTTCAATTCTGCAGGGGCGGAGTTTACATCTTATTCACTGACGGCAGACAGCCGTCCCTTCAAGCAAGGCGGCAGTCTTTTACTGCCGGACACCGCAGTCCAGCGATGGGGTGGGGCGATGGAGCTGGGAAGGGGTCAGGAGAAGAGGCATTATCTAATGAGACAATGTCCAAACCAACACAAAGCATTGGGGGGTTCCCACAGAGTTTAGCAGTGTGGAGGGAGGAGGTGGGGGGCAGGTCGGGTCCCAGGGACAAAGGCTAGAGGTCAGCTGAGGATCTGTGCCTGGAACCCGAATTCAAAAGGTGCTTTTTGATCAGAAAACTGAAGACATTTTTGTTTTTACCAACCTAAAACAGCAAATTGTTTTGATCACTTTTGTCAGACTAATCCAGAAAAAGTGTTTTTTTTTCCCCATCGTGTTTGTGTTTTTCTCTCAGCACACACAAACCAGCTCCCTCACTGCTGTGTGGGCAGGTGTCTGTTAGCCCTTCTCCCATGGCTAGAGAGGATAACACACATACTCCACTGAACAATGATCCAAACATCTCAAGAACACAAATAGGCTGTTGAGAACATTCAAACTGTGAACACTGCTCAAAATTGAGGGTCATGCTTTACCCCTTGGTGCACTGGAACTAAAATGGTGTTGCTGACCAAATTAAGGACAGCTGACCTGATGCGGGTGTTAAGTGGATGTGGAGATGTCCTCATAATGGTAATCTTTAGGCATACGAACTCTAACGCTGTTTAGTCCAATCCTGTTGGAGAATAAAGAGGCTATAAGCTCCTTATTATCACCTTACAATTATTGTGGGTGAATCAAGAACTCTGGCCCTCTGGGCTCCCAAAAGGCAGTCCTTGTTTTGTGTGCAGCCTCCCAGATGGTGGGGTTTCAAATGAATCCCAGCACTCCATCATTGTCTTCACTGGAGGAGTCAGTGCCATACAAAGTGGTTTGTTACTGCCAAACAAGTGAAATACCTCCCACACTCCAATTTTGAAGAGCAAAGGTCCTTTACGAATAAACCGCTGTTTCTGATGGCAAAGGGAGAAAGACAAAAAAGTAAATATGTGATATCCAATGACAATGACATCTCTCCCCTCTCTCATCAAAAATAATTACTCCACATTCCCCCAAAAGCATGTATGGGACAACTTCAGAGACCATAATGGCCGACTCAGCACATTTTAGTCCAATGATGGGGGAAGAGGGCCATCCAACAGTTATAGGGAGGTGGTTCTTTTACATACTTTTGAAGGTTTTTTTTGCTAAATAACTACATTTTCGGATTACACATTTCAAATACTGTCTTGTTTGTTAGGGTTAGGGTTCAAAAAGGGTCAAAGACAGAATGAGTTTGGCATATCCAAGGAAGATTTTGTTAAAATCTCTCACCTTCAAACAGGATCAGATTTATAAAGGAGCAAGTTTACTCCAAAAATAAGTCATTTCTTTCTCCAACCTGTCTTCTCAGTGAAGCAGCTGCTTACCATCTTCCTTATTGATAAAAGAAACAGTCACGTTGAAAACTTTACTTCCTGCTGATTCTCTTTTTCTTTTTACTTCCTGCCTTTCTATTCACTGAGCACTGGCTTAATGTAACCAGTTTATGCCCAGCTCAGATCATCACTATTGACTATCACTGTGCTGATCCCAACACCTTCTTCAACACTCTCCATGTGTGCACACTCTCTAAAGGCCCTAAAGGCCGCTTCGTACTTTGATGCGATCGGTCATTGCGCCAGTCACATCCACAATCGCTTGGTCTACTTCATACTAATGCTCACTGGTTTTGATTGCAACTCTCTGCTTTGACTTTTGGAGAAGATTAGTTGGTGAAACTCAGTTGAGCAGTTTGTACAGATTTTTCCACAGTTTCCCAAAAATCCTGTTTTTTGAGGGTTGATGAGCTGGAACTCCAATTTAGGTTCTCAAAAACAAATAAATAAATCCTGGAAATCAGTTCAAGAGTAGGCCCTGAACATAGATTCTATGAAAGTTTATTTTTTTGAATGAAACAATGGAAACAAATTCACTTTTCCATGATATTCAATTTTTTTCAGAAAGTCTGTACTCACACTCGCCTGCCACTCCTCCTCCTCATAATGTCAGAAACTTCACATGCATTAGTGTGAATGGGAGAAGTAACTCATGCAATTTACTTATGACACTGATGTTATGATTCTGTATTGTCGTCTGCCTTCCTCACCCCTAACCTCCCACCTCTTTCTTTCCAAACCTTGAATACTGTCTAAGCGGGTCCATTTTGACCAAAAAGGTGCAGCTTCATTTACAAAAGGGGTTCATATCAGCACACTCGAGAAAGTATCACACAACCCTGATTGTAAAAGTAAAACATGTCCATCAGAAGAGGCGCTCAGCTGAAATCTGTGCGTTCATTTGCTGCACAGGACAAGTTAAAAACCAAAAAAAAAACTTTCAGGTCTTCAGCCTTCCTCCTTTGACCATGTTTGTGACTTCCTGTCTTTCCACCCCCACCCCCCCTTCCACGTATTTCTGACAAGTCTCAGCTTGAGCAGGAGACAGAAAAAACACAAAAGCCAAGAACGAACAGCCAACCCTGCAGCTGTCATGCTCTCCTTACATTGTGAGTTATCTTCATTTGTCTCTCCTGTGTTCAGCAAAAACAACATGTATTCTTTTGGAAACTTCCTCAATCTGTCCTTTTATCTCCAATCAAACTTACCCCAAAGATCATTCACAGCAGAGGGTTTAAGATCATTTAAAATCACTAAAATCGACTGCCATTTATAAAGCTGATGGTTTGATTCTCTGGCCTGCCCTCCATATAGTAAAAAAAAGTCTAGGATTTAAACTCCGACCCCCACAATGCCCCTGATGTGTACATCATTCTGAGTCAGACTCAAAAAAAGCCCTAACTAAAGCAGAAAGATAAGATAAAGCAAAGATAAAGAAAAGGTTTAAATGTGTGACTCATGCTTCGACGGTTTTTATGTTTTCTTTGTCAAGAGGGTGATTCAAACATAACTGCCCGAAGCTGAATCCAAGCAAAGAGGATTTTGATCACAAAAAACAGAGAGCGGGTTTGTTCACCTAAATGTCATGCATTTGACATCAGCGGGCCACACTTCATACAGGTGGGATGTACTGTTGGTGGATACCTAGAGTCTGTGTGCGTTAGCACTGTCTCCCCCAATAGACATGAAGGTCATCCAGCAATACAACAACATCTCTAACTGTTGTGGTGGATTACTTCCAACCCCAGCATTGCCCAAGCATTGGGCAAAAAAAAAAAAAACACACGTGTGAAGATGTTCTTTGTGAAAAGTGAAGATGTTGAGGTGATGCCAAAGCAAATACCTGCTTTGTCTGAAACCATGAGGATTCACTAGGCCATCACTCTGGATCCAGAAGAAATCATGGTTCGTCAAGTTAGCTGCATGTGCACAATGCGAATGCAGTTTAACCACAAGGGTTTAACACACAGATTCAGTTTTAGCAAGAAGAATAAAAAAGGCCAAGCTCACAGCCAAATGATGGAAAGAATGCAAGCAAAGACAGTCAGTGAGAAAGTTCTGTGTTGATGGGAAAGGGAGCATCCTAAAATACTGTGTAATGGTGAGCTGTATCCAGATTTCATCAAAAGTATTCAGGAAACACATCTGCAGGTTAAACGCAGACATTGTGTTCAATCAGAGGTTCTTCTGGCCATATCAGTATGACATCCTCTGGTTTCTGTTGATGATCTTCTTGAAGTTAAACCCCACCTCCAGAATGTGACTAAGCACCAAGCCCTGAAAAAAGCATGACACTGACTCATAAGATGAATTTTGACGTTTTCACCCACAACCACCTCTAGGGTTTACAGAGTGCAGTGTTATTGCATTAATAAAGAATGACAATAAAGTGTAGAGGAACCTTGCAGTTTTAATGTGGGACTCTTCATTTTCATATACACTCATGACTGGGGGGAGGTAAAGACAGAGTCTGTTGTATCACTCTGTGTAGCGTATAATCATTGCAGGTGATATATATTACAACACAGAGAAGGGTCAGAAAAAGAGAAAATATCCAGTGAGCAGCAGTTCTGTGGGCAGAAATGTCTTGTTGATGCCAGAGGTCAGAGGAGAGCGGTCAGACTGGTTCCAGCTGATAGAAAGGTAACAGTAACGCAAATAATCACTGATTACAAACAAGATCTGCAGAAGAACATCTCTGAACACAAAACACGTCCAACCTTGAGGCAGATGGGTTACAGCAGCAGAAAACCACACCGAGTACCAGTCCTGTCAACTAAAAACAGCAAACTGAGGCTACAATTCACACAGTCTCACCAAAACTGGACAATTGAAGATTGAAAAAACTGTATCCTGATCTGATGAGTCTCCATTTCTGCTGCAACATTCAGATGGTAGAGTCAGAGTTTGGCATCAACAACAATAAATCATGGATTCCTCCTGACTTGTATCAACTGTTCAGGCTGGTGGTGGTGGTGTAATGGTGTGGGGGATGCTTTCTTGGCACATTTTGGACCCCTTAGTACCAATTGAACATGGTTCCAACACCACAGCCTACCAGAGTATTGTTGCTGACCATGTCCATCCCTTTATGAACACAGTGTACCTTCCTCTGATTGTTACTTCTAATAGAATAAGGCACCATGTCAAAAAACTGGAATCATCTCAGACTGGTTTCTTGAACATGATGAGTTCACTGGACTCTAATGACCTCCACAGTCACCAGATCTCAACCCAATAGATCACCTTTGGGATGTGGTGGAACGGGAGATTGAATCATGGATGTGCAGCCAATGAATCTGCAACAACTGTGTGATGCTGTCATCTCAAAATAGAGCAAACTCTGAGGAATGTTTCCAGAACCTTGTTGAATTGCTGTCACCAAGGATTAAGGCAGTTCTGAAGGGGATTCAACCCGGTACTGGCAAGGTGTACAAAATACAGTGACTAGTGAGTAAATAAGAAAAAACACTTCAATAGAAATGACTAAATGTTTAGATCCAATTAGAGTCATTCTTGTGAAATTAATCATTAATGTTTCAGCTTGATTTCTTCTTTGATTCCCTCTGTATCCTTCAGATAATGATTGAGAACATCTCAACAGATCCTTCACCTCCCTAAATCTAAAGATCTTTGACCTCTTTTGACTTCTCAGTTCTCACCCAGAAGGGTTTTTTTCTTTTTCCAAGTGAAGATCAGGAGCCAGAACCAGCTGCTAGTGTGAATACAAAAAGCTGCTATCAGCATCTGCTCTTCTACTCAATAATTATTTACTGCACTTCAGATTGAAGGGTTTTTAACACTGTAAAAGCAAAAATCAATGCAGGATCAACAGAAAATCAGCAGATTGTCATTGTTGGCAATAAAAAGGCAACTCACTGCCTTGTTCAATTTGAACATATCCTTACAGCAGACACTGTCAGTAGACATAGAATCAGCAAACCTCATGTGTCTTTGCAACGCTTGTAAAGCAGCAGATGACAGGTCAAACCATTCTGACGCAGAAAAGTCATTTTACATCTTTAGCAAAGTAAAACAGAAGCTTCAGCATCGGCTAATGCATGTTTGAAAAAAAATCTGTATGTAAGGAAAATTCAAATATTTTGTTTATATTTTATTTTAAACACCTTTTGTGAGGATAAATGTCCTGCAGTGTTGTTCTCCATCAGGTCTCCATGTTTCATTTTCTTGTTTCATATAGTTTTGCAGAGGGAAGATCAGTGAGTTCTGAACTGAAGCCACAAACTCAACTGTTCACCCATCATTCATGTGAAAAAGACAGAATGGTTCGACTGTGACGTGACTGACAGCTGACCACCTCCAGTCGCTCAAACACTGCAGCAGCTCTCAGATAACACACTGCCTCCTCCCTCAAATCGATTTAAACTTTCTTTATCAAACACTTTCCGTACCTTTGATTGAAACTTAAAATAAAGACAGAAATCTGTCTCGATTTGGAAATGAGGATAATATGAAGATCTGCTCCACTCGTGATCACAGAGGACGACACCACAGGTTCCTAGACCCAGGAGATCCCTCTGCAGCGACCCGGTTCACAGAGGAGGCTTTCCTTTAGGGTTGGGTCTCTTCTCCAGAGGAAGCTGGTGTCCATAAGAAAGGAAACCTGTCTCTGTTCCACAGCACGACAGGGGTGTCAGTCATAGAGTACAGAACACAGACAGACGAGGTCCTGTCTTCTGCAACGAGGAGGCACTGAGGCATCAGGTGCATTGTGGGAGCACAGATCTGGAGAAGAGGCCTTCCTCTGATGGAGCTGCTGAGCTCTCTGCTGGCTCCTCTTCTTGCATGAAGAGTCTGAATGAGCTTTTAAGACCAGGACCTCAGGGAGCGACTGACAATAAGCCTCCTTCAGCACACTGAAAGTGACAGCATCCCCCACCCCCCACCCCCCCCACACACACACAGCCATTAAACCTTTTCCTGAGTAAACAAGAGGAAAGCTCTTTATGAAGATGGAGAGGGTCAAAAGAGAAGAACCATTGAGGCTGTGATGGGCCTGTCTTTGTTTTTGGGATACCAGGCTCTTCTGAAAGGATGCTATGATAAGAAAGGGGGCTACTCCAGCTTTGTCTTTTGGTCCTCTTTACTCTCTGACTGCTCTCAGCTGAAGGAGATGAAACTCAGTCAGGAGTTGAGTTTCAACAGGTTTCAGGACAACACAAAGTTTCCTAAAGTTTAAGAAACGCAGCATTGAAGAGCCGGAATTGTCATGGAAGCTCCTCTGTTGTGACCCAACCGCTCAGACACTGAAGCATTCACAGTCTGATGGGCATGAAAGCATGAGTGTGGATGGAGAAAAGTGACTGACACCATCACAGAGACGCCCGTCTGTGGCTGACGGACTGACAGGTCGCTCCAGCCCCCACACCACCCAGCCTGCGCACTTACAACACTCCCAAGACTATACGCTAAAGTGAGTTATGGATGAAATTCCCTCTGAGTGAAAACTGTATTGATTCAGCGAGCCTGGAGAGAGGTTTCACATGTCTGTGAAGTCAAACTCCCTCTCAGTAAAGCATTCATGTACAACAACACCTGAAAGAAATTGCATCAGCTACAAAAACGGTTTATTTCTCAGCATTTCCTGACTTTTATGAACTGTGCTGCATCAAAAAGAAGGGAAAAAAAAGGAAAACACACAGTTTACAATAACCATGTAGGACACACAGAAGATAAGACTCTCTGCAGGGCTAAGTAAAGTATTTACAAATGATTTGACAGTTTGGTTCTACCACGGCCTCCACACACAGTCTGAGGTGAGTGCAGGTGCAGCGGCTGTCGCTCTGCTGCCGTGCACGCTTAGTGGGGTGAGACCCGCACTTGGAACAAGGAGAGCAAACTGTCTGTCTGGAGATGGCATGACCTGGAAGCCAGCAAACAGTTTAATTGTCTCTGTGGATGCAGGCAGCTGGGAGCAGCTTTTGGTCATCTGTGGGCCCGAGGGCACAGGAAGCTGCGCACCGCTCTGTCCTGGTACACCTAGGTGTGGTTCACACACGTTCACGGCGTTGATCTGGCTCACGCAAGAGGCCAGGTGGCTGAGGAGGCGAGACCTCGCCTCTGAGTTCACCCCTTCGCATGACGACAGGAAGCGAGTTACTTCTCCGACACACTCGCTGAATCCGGCTCTGTACTTGCACAGGACAGATGCGTCTGAGTGCACCGCCGCTGCAGGACGACAAACATGCACGGTATATATCAATCTGAAAAAAATAATTGACTGTCAGAAAGGTCGGTGTGCTTTATTCTAATGCTTTTACATAAAAAATATCCAAAAGTTCTGTTTAAACAACGTCAGGAGAAAGTGTTATGAAAGTGTAAATGAGTGATAATGACCTGAAATCCTCCTTAAACAGTGTCTAAAGATTTTACAGAGAAAGACAGAAGCATCGGGGGGTCATGCAGTTTCATTCCCTCTTGTTTTAAAATGATTATGAAGGGACAAATCAATAACAAGTAAATTATTTTAATTTGTAATTTTAATATTACATTTTGGTTATAAATTGTAAAAGGCTCCACAGTAGACCTGTCCAGGGTGTACTGCGCCATTGGCCCATGACAGCTGACCATTGATGCAGTTTGGAGCAAAGCATGAATGAAAAAAAAGTTCAAGAGTCTGAGCTGGAGTCTGAAGGTTTAAAGCTTTAGAAGAAAAAGTTCTGCAGGACATTGATTCTGAAAATAGTCTGAGAAACAGTGGAGTTTTGCTTCTGCGCAAAGCCAGCAGAGGTGCTGCCTGCTCACCGGTCATGTGTAGACGCTGCAGGTTCCTCAGATGCTTGACGGTCATCTCCAGGATGTCCGCCTTCTCCAGTTTGGAGTGTCTGCAGCTCTTGAATCAGAAGAGAGAAGTTCAGTTTCGGCTGGTCAGGCTGCGCCTGCACGGTGAGCGCAGCTGCTTACGTCTTTCCTCAACGCGTCCAGGATGAGGCCCTTCAGCTGCGCCAGGCTCTCGTTGATGCGCGCGCGTCTGCGTTTCTCCATGATGGGTTTGGAAGACTGTGAAGAATAAAGAAAAGACAGAAGAAGATCTGGAGGTTAGTCTGAGGACCACAGCATCCTTGCTCCTCAGCAGCTCACCTTCCTGCTCTCCGACGATGCGCGCGCTTTCTCCGGCGCGGCGGCCTGTCTCTCCGGGGGGCCAGTGGGCATCCTCAGGCTCTGATCCGGGGCTGCGGGACAGCCGTCTGACCGCGCTCACGCCAAACTCACGCACAATGCGTCCTGGAGTCTTTATGGGGGGCTCCTGGCCCGCACGCGAGGGGCACGGCTCGTGCGCGAGCTCTCCGGGGTTCGCCATCTATCCAATAAGCACGCGGAACACGTGGGACACACGCTCCCATTGGCTGACTCACGGATTTACAGAACCGGGTCAGAACCAGCGGCTGAGTTCTGCTCCTGTAAATGATCTGGGCTTTCAATGAGCATTGCTTTTCATGACATTAATTCTGGATCTTTCTGGGTCAAAGAGTCTTGAAACTCTGCATTTGAAAGTTGAAAGTTGAAATTACTGTGGAAAATGTTGCTACTAATTCAGTGTTGTTTCTTCATTGATACGATTTTTAAAATTCCTATTTTCTTTCATTTTATTAAAAAAATGTGTGTCATAATCTGCTTTAAGTTAAAAGGTTTATCATCAGCTTTTCTCACTAAAGTGAACAGTTTCTGCTGATTAACAAAAGCTTTTTCCAAATTTCTCATTTTAAATAAAACTTTTACATCAAACAAAAAGAGAAATAACCAGAATCCTTCCGTTTTTTTGTCTGAACACTTATTAAAATGGAAATAAAAAATTAATCTGTCCTTCTTTGTCTTCTTTTTAATTAGACAAACAACAGTAAAAATTTGACTTCACTGAGCAAAAAAAAAAAAACTACATTAAAATAAACAAATGATGAAGAACAGGGGATGAAGAAAGGGACAGTTTTTAAGACATCTGATTTAAAGACAGGAAGTGAATAAAGGAAGTTGTGGGTTCAAAATTGCCTCTCATTCAATAATCTATTATGAAGATTCAAAATGATGACAAATGTTTGGATATTTGGAGAGATTAGTTTCTGCTGCTCTCTGGTTTAAACTGTTGAGCTTTCTTGCTGCATGTCAACCGTGCACTCTGAAAAGTTTTGAGACATGACATGCACAGCTGTGAGAGGTGAAACTGCGATGGAGTTTAAAGCTGCAGCTCTGCAATGGAGCACACTGCACCAATCACTGCTGCTGTAGTCTGAGCACACCGCTCCATCAGCCCATTATTGAGCAGAGGTTGTTGAAAGCGTGAGCTTTATGGCACGGTCCTTATTAGTGTGGAAATGTCAGGATGGTGGAAAAGGAAAGAGGAGCCTGGTGAGGTTCAAACAGGGACAAATCAGGGGGCTTTTGATTTAAGTTCATCATAAAATTCTTGCCTAAAGCAAAAAATAAATAAAAATAAACACAAAGAAATGACATTGGTGGTCCTCAGCAGAGTTCTGTCAGACACACAGTTTAGCATCAAGCTCTATGGGAGCTGGGTCACTCTGGGATTCTGTCATACTTAGAAAACTCAAAGCTGTCCCTTCTTAATGCTTGAATCCTCACAAATGCATTTGATGCTCCTTTAGTTTATTAGAAAGTTGGGCTTAAGTTGAAGGTAATACTTACTGCATGTGGGTCAATTGATGATTATTGTTTCAACAAAGTATTTTTGCAAATGCCAACCTTTGCGCCTACAGCCTGAATTTTTAATTTAAAAAAAAACAAATAAAAGCATTTAAAATTCATATTATTTATAACATTATTCATCACGCAAGAATGCAAAAGAATGTTTTTTAAAACAGGTTTTTCTATGTTGTTTACAAGAATTTAGTGTGTGCTTTCAAAATAGTGAAAATGCTTTTTAAAAATGCAAAAGTGAATGAATTAAAAAAAAAACAGAAACACAGGTAGTGAAATAATATTATTATTTTTTCCATCAGAGGCTTTTTGCTTTCTAATTCGTCCCCACCTTAGCTGAAAAATCTTCATCATCATGTCAATATCAGTCCTTCCTCAGCCAGAAGCTGCTAACAAACCTGGACTGAGTTCAGCCTAAATATTCCTGACATGAAGCATTATCTAAGAAAGTTATTTGTGATCAGAAAGTGGGCCTTCCTTCCTGCCATCACTGCAGCTGTGGAGGAAGCTCCCTAAGTCAGGTTTGATGCTTCTCCCCAAACCGACCTGGTCTCAGACCAGCCCCTGCAGCTCCCCATGATGTGGGCTGTGAAATGCTCATCCACATCATCAAATATTGCAGTTTCCCTTTTAACTGCTGTATGAAAACATCTCAGACCAGGAAAATGGGATGGGGGGGGGTGCAGACAGAAGGGATCACTTAAAGATCTCATCCAGCAGTCCGCTCGCTGCTTTTTCCTTTTAATTCCCCCATAAAGAAGGAAGGGGGCTCCCCCTGCCCGCCTTTTGTCCCCCTCCCCACCAGCAGTTTCTGCTCCAGAAGACTTAGACAAGGCCTCCATTAATTGTGGGTCTGTGTGGAATACACGGGGGACAATGGCCCCAACAGAGTGTCCAGCCCCCAGACAAGGCTGGAAACAAGTGGTACAGGAATCTGTCAGAATGGACTCATCCTGGCTGATGTCACTGAATACATTTACCTACCTCAGAGCACATTCACTCCGCTCTTTGTTTTATTTTCCACAAAAAAAGAAGGGACGGGTGGGGGCATCAATGCAGCGGAGGAGCTGACGCCGAGGGCTTAAGGATGGGAAATAAGGAGTTGTCATGGCGACATGCTGAACCAGAAATATGGAGGAGTTTAGCTGAGGCAGAGAAGTAATCGGACAGAGGACATCAGATTACACCCGGAGAGAGAAGAGAGGCTTTTTCTCCCGTTTTTCAGCTGTGTTTAGAAGGCAATAAAAAGGAGTAGAGATTAGGAGACTTGTGTTTGTCAACAGCAACCTGAGCAGCTTCAAGTCAGCTTATTCCAAGTCAGTTCATCTCAGAGGGATGTCGTGTAAGAAAACGGGAACCATAGCAACGCATATTTTGAAACAACCTGCCATCTGTCACCTAATGCAAAGGGCTCTTTGATTAAAAAGAGAAAAGCGAGCGTTTCCATCTTCAACTTGGTGGCAAAGAGACTAAAGACTGATTAAACCGCCTTATCCCTCATCAAACTGAGGACGCTTTTAGATTCTAAGAGAGGCCTCGTATTTAATTTTTAAAACCCAGACATGAAAGTACTGCCCAAAGCACATTCAACTCTTTAAAGCACTTGTTAGCATGTAGATTATATGCATTTCAGTGCATTGTGTAAGTTTTTAAGTGTATTTGCATGTAAATATGTTCAGCGACACTAACATCTTGAAAAGGTATTGGGGGTAGATTGCAGCTCCCTGTATTTTCCCTTAGTGCACCATGGAAAACTGATTTCTTTGTGCAATCAAAGTTCAAACACATTCTTGTAAGGCTGTATTTCTGACGGGATGGCATCAAACTCTGACCCTGGCATGAAAAGAGCCTTTCCTTGTGGAGGCGACGTCTGCCACGCAAACTCATCCTCATCTGTGCCCCTTTCCCTGAGTGTGTTTGCATTGGCATCTTTCTATGTGAAGATGCCCCCATTCTTGCTACTCAAGATGTCTCACAAGACCAGCGTTATGGCCACTTATGCAGTGAAAGCAGCTGCCTGGGGGATGCCTTTTCAGCACTCAAGGGCCGCTGGCTGAGCCCCCTTAACACCCCGGATCATCCTCACTGTGCAGAGAGGAGCTGTCCTGAGACACCAAGCCGTCCTTCACCTGCTGTCTCAGCACTCATCACTTATGCACATAATCCCTGGTTACTGCATGCGATTCAGCCACCCGGGCTCAGAACCCCTGGCCTTGCGCCTCCCCTGCTGGAATGCTTGCTGGGTGGCTTGTGGGTGGCCATGGCAACCTCATCTTCTCATGACAGTCAGGCTCCAGCCACGAAACGTCTTTTTCTGTCTATTGCTCTCCGGCTCCTATAAGCCCTCCACCGTGTGTGAGCGTTTTTCCAGCTCGGTTATCCTGCCTGGGCCATTCCCATGCTCCTGCACAGCCGCAAAGCAGCTTGGACTCCCCAACAGCGCGGCTCCTTCAGGGACCCAGGCACATCAATGCTATTCCAGTCCAAATGCAAAGAGAGGATTTGCTCTCCCTGTAAATGAATGCCACCTCATTGTAGCTGCAGCCTGCAAACCAAGATGGTCAGATACATTTGTTGCCTGGCTAACACCCCCCCGCGATCATCTTTCTGCAGGGCCGGCCTGCAGCCTGAACCGCTGGTTTGTTTGGAGTGCTGAATGTTGCACAGGCTCTCAGGGGGAGGGGGTTCAGTGCTGGCAACCATGTGCAGACTAACAAGTGTCACAGTGATCCAAAGCAGCCCCCTCCCCTGAATGTGAGGCGGCTCCATCCATGCCCCTGGCACCTCCTCACAAGGCCCTCCATTGACTTCTAACCTGATGAGAGACCGCGGGGGACAAAGAGGTGAGGGGCGGGGCCCATCCCTCCAACAAGCCTGTGAACAAACGTTAACACGGCTGCAACTGTCCACCCCCCGAATCACTGAATTTATCGACCAACCACAGAGCCCATTCACGTCTGGAAGACCTGATAAATGAGCGGGACAGAGCTGTCGTGATGGCCCGACTTCCGAGGACAGGAGGGAGGAGAGGGGCTTTGTGGGTCACAGACCTTATTCCAGACGTGGGGGCCTTTGTTTTGCCTGTAAAGCGAGCACCGTGTTGGCCTTGTGTCCCGACTATTCATCAAGAGCAGCGAGTGCAGAACTGGCACCGCACAAATTAGAAATGTGCTAAAACCAAGATGACTTGTGTCCACAGATCCATTCTTGGAAGAAGCAGTGGCTCCGTCTGCGGAGGCTTCAGCCAAGAAAGCAGAGGCAGAGTGTGTGCACAGGCTTAAATCTTTCAGGTACACATGAAGTGTTACCATTTGAAAGAAAGTCACAATCTGCCAGAGTGAAAGTGTGTGCTTTGACTTCCGTCAGTCTCCATCTGTTTGTCATCTGACACTAAACACATGCAGCAGCAGGTTGGAGAAGCAACACTAACTGCAGACCTGCTCTGCAAACGCGCTCCGTCCACCAGCATTTACCCAGAAGATGATCCGTGCCAGTCACATGAATCCATGGTGCCTGATCATCCTCATCATGAATATTCCCCAACAAGGCTCTTCCCTGATCTGTGGGAGATTCTTTTCTTCTGCAACAAGAGCCGTGTTCACAGTGCCCCTTAAATCCATCCATTCACAGCCTGCAGGCCCTGATCTCCACATGAAATGATGCCCCTCTTTCGGCTCCTCTCTTACACTCTTAAGCGCCCATATGCCAGCCAGCGCGGGGGCTGGGAAAGCCCATAATTGATCAGTACGTGGCCAATGAAAAAGTGTGACCAAGGTCAGCCCCCCCATGAAGACTGGCTCACTATATAGATTTGTGGAGGAATTGAACGAAGGATCTCCAGAGCAAACTGTGTAAACTTGAGCAGCGATGGACAAACACCTTAACGTTTCCTTTAAAAAAAACACACAATTTGGACATTTTTATTCAGAACTATCTGGATTTATTTTAGAAAACATTCCTCTGAATTTAAAAAGCTGGTTACAATCAAGTCAACAGTGAGCTGCACCTCACAGATCTGAAGCAGCAAAGATTAACACTAAATTCCTGATATGACTTTAAAAATCAGCAGAAGGCATTAAGAAGAAAACAGACAGAAGTCATGTGGGACGATCATTCTAAAAGTACTCACACAAACTCAAGGATTTCTGCTTTTCTCTTCCACAGGAAGGAATTTCATGTTAAAACACTTTTAAGTTCAGCAGCTTCTACATTTGCATGAGCATCACTGTTAAAATGCCTTTGATAAAGCAGCAGCTAATGTGACGAAGTATGATGGAGGCCTTTTGTTCAGCACCACACTGATGTCTATCTCAACAAAAAATATTCTGACAGGCAGCAACAGGGCTAACATTCCCAGCAACGTTTCATCAGGACACTCCAGCCTCCAGTGAAGCCTCCTTCCCATTTCAGATGTGAGGGCGAGACGGCTCACAGGTGAGTGCTGTTTATTCACCTGTGATTCCATATAGCATTCGGCTTTTTTTAGCAGCACTTATGTAAAACAGGAGGCGTCAGAGTCAGCCAGGGAGACGTCTTCTTCAGTTCACGCTGTGGTTACAGGTATGGAGAAGGGAGTCGCTGGCATACGTGACGATGAAGGATTTGGGAGGCCAGTCAGCATCTTCCTGCAGCTCCAGAGCCAGATGTCTGTAGCGCCCTTTGGGGGGCTTGTTTCTCCGACGGAAAAGCCGAGAGAAGAGAGCTGAGGCCCAGCGGTCGTTGGCTTCCTGTAAATATGGTAAAACTTTGATAAATCACATGAGACTTTTCCTACAGATTTTACTATCTCCTCAGTGCATACCGCACACACACACACACTTCTTCATACTATCACAACATACACTTTTTGATTGATCATGAAAGCATTTACAATTGGAGGTTAATTATTTGAAAATGATCCAATCACAGAAAATATATTTTTTTAATAGAAGTCCAACCTTTGCTGTTGGAGCTCTGTAGATACAGAAAAAAAAGCATGCAGAATAGAAAAGAAGAGAGCTGCAAAGACACCACTGAGCAGATTTCCAACCTGTGCTGCGTCTGCAGAGGGCGCCTCCGTGGGAGTGCATGAGCCCCCACCGCCTCTGAAAACAAGCCTCCTCAAGCAGACGTCAAGGATCAAAATCTATCGGAGAATTCAGGAGGAAACTGGAAATCAACTCATCATGAAGACGCTTCCAGTCCTAGAAGCACTAAACGTGACTTTGAAAGAGAGTTTGAGAAAACCAGACTGATTCTGTTACTGCAGAGGGGATGGAGGGGTAACTGATTGGCTGAGGACAGACAGGATGCGTGCAGGTGAAAGGCGCAGCCAGCAAACGGGTCAGATGCACCCTACCTCCATCAGAAGAGATGCAGCAGCATTTCCAATCACTATAATGAGCAGAGTGAGTCTCCACTCCCGAGGAACACACACAATCTGAGGGAAGAGAAAGTGTTACAACAGCTCAGATACACCCACCCCCTCACACACACGCTTTCATCTGAATGGATAATTGTACTGATGATTGGCTGAAGTAAGCGTCAGACTGATGGTAAAGTTTATCTTCACTGTAAAATATCTGCAGCTGCTTTAAATTTTATTCGTACAAAATATTTCATGTATTTCAACCATTAAAATGTGCTATAGATTTTCCTTTAACCCATAAATGTCAAAGTGGAGACTTCAAAAAAGGAAAAAAGCAAGAAAAAAACTTCAACCTCATTCGACTTGTAGGGTACGCTGAATAAATCCAGAAAAACAGTTACTAAAACTGGTCATTTTAAAAATACAATGATAAACATGAATCAACTTTCACAATAAATCCATATTTGGAGTAAAAACTCCTGGTTTTGATTCTGTTATTTGCAGATTTATTTTTTCTTTGAAGTCAAAGGCTCTTCTTTTGACTCTTTTCTGAGTAAAGACATTTTCCAAATACATTAGATTTTTTTTTTTTAACTATTCTAGCTATTCGACCTATTCTAGGTCGGTGCAGCCGCATTAAGAAGACAATAGATGGATTTTCAACATGTGACTCAGCAACTTGACATGTGTCAGGAACGAGTCGGATGTGGCGGAGAGAATCTAGTAGTTCTCCAAAATAAAACTTCCCTTGGAATTCGATTTTAAAGAAAACTGAAAAATGGAGGTCGAGTTTATTTTTTCTTTGCGAGTCTGGTACCAGTTGTCCCACAGATAGGTACCGGTCAAGAATGGAAACGTAAAGCAGGAGGCCCAGGAGTTGGGGACCACTGCTATAGAAACCTGTGTGCTGTTGAACACCATAGTGGACTCAGACACTCTGGGCTTTGGTCAAATGTTTACCTCTAGGAAGCGATCGATGGCAGGGATGGGGTGCAGCATGATGAAAAGCAAAAAGGCGTAGAGAGCGGCGCAGGACAACATGAACGGCCCTGCAAGGGGAATCATTGTGATTTTTACACAGCACTGAGAACAAACAGGAAGAGCTGCATCCATGAGGGTCTCACAGTTCCTGTAGCTGGGTTGTCTGAAGGGCTTTCCTTTGGAGAAAACTATGGCCACAACCAAATACTGGAAGGAGGACACATAGAAGAGCGAGGTGTTTTCGTAGTTCCTGATGTTCTTATGGTCGTGGGGGTTTGTTGTGTTCATGCTCTGAGAGAAACTGTGTCTGGAGATGTTACAGGCGCTGCAAGGAGAGTCAGTGCAGAAACTCCATTAAAAATACAAGAACACACCTCAGATGAATGAATTCTCTCACAATGGAAGCAAGAGTTCATACACATGAAGGCTGCTCGTTTAAAATTGACTACTTTTTCATCTTTTTTTACCTTCCTTTGCCTGAAAAACATTTGTAAATCCCGAGACCAAGAACTTCTGTTGCCCCCTCTTTTTCTGATTAGTTACACTTCAGTCATTTCAAAATGACATGTTTGTCTTCATGGTCTTCCATTTAAATCCACTATTTTCAGACTAAACTTCCACACTTTCTCAATCCAACTCCTGAAAAAAAATCAACAACAAATACACTAAAGCTAAGAGAAAAACACAAAGAATTTGAAAGTTTTTACTGAGTTCAAAGCTAAAAAAAAGAAGTCAATTATCAATTCTGAATGAATGTGATTACTTGCCAAAGCTTCCACACTTCAAACACTGAATCATAAGAAAGTGAAGTCCTTTTATTCAATAAAAATGGTTTTATTTTCTTTCTTGCAAGAAAAATAATCTTATCAAGAAGGTTTTTTGACAGCAAAACAATCCTAGATTGACAAAACATGTCTTAGTGACCAGCATTTTTGATTAAAATAAGAGTTTTTGGTAAAACAAATTTTCTGACTCCATTGACAGATTTTTATCATTGTTTAAAGAAAATCTACCAATGGGGTTGGACTTTGACTTATTTCTAACAAGCCCGTTTTTACAGTGCAGGTAAAAGAAGGCAAAAGTGCAGCAGCTTTGAAACTCAGGAGAACTCTGTCATCCTGAAGTACATGCAGAAGTTCTGATCGATGACGAGGGCAAAGGTGAGCTGTTACTCACTCTGACTGAGGTGTCCACGTCTCGTACCAGCTCTGCTTCTTCACCAGCGTAAAAACCAGCACCTGGAAGAGCAGGCAGGTGAGGATCTGCATTAGAACGGAGCAGAGCAGCGGGCCCGAGATCAGACTGGACGGAGGCCGACGCCACACCAGCTCCTTCCACGCTGGGTTCAGGCTCACTGCAGACAGAGCACAGGGTCAGGGCGCCCTCGCACTCCGCTCAGAGGAGCACCGACTCCCGCTGATATGTTGCTCACTTGTGAAGGCGATGATGAGGATGATGACGACGTCAATGAACAGAAACTGGAAGTCCCCCAAGTTACTGAGAATCTGAATTTAGAGAGATGTTATGAAGTCAGGACATTAAAGCAGCATGTCACTCTAGAGTCATGTGTTTCGTCCTACACTCTCATCGCTTTGTCCTTTAGATGAAAAGTGAAGCTACGCTGCTGTAAAGAACCAAACTGCCTTTACTTTTAACCAGTTTTGCACCAGAGTAAAGCATCTTTAAAACATGAAGTTCTCTTTCAAAAGCATCACAGCTATTTCCTGTCTGTTTACAGAGTTGAACTCTAAAGACGAGTATGCATCTAGGAAACTGAAGTCTATGTAAAACATGAATATGTTATTCTTCACTTAATGACTCATCCTGTGTTTCATGGAGCAGCAGTCCTGAAGGGAACATTCTTCAAACCGTCCCAACTTTTGCATTAATATCCTGTGAAAAGCAGGGCTAAGAGGACGAGGGGGTGGAGCCAACCGGGGCTGTGCGTTCTCCCAGCTTCAGTGCATATCTTTAAGTCAAACTTAAAACCTTTTCAACTTTTCAGGCAAAATAAGGAAGGAGGAGTTTACCCAGTAAAGCAGGATGACACTGGTGTACTGAATGATGCTGTAAAGAGCCATGAACTTGAAGACGCAGAAGGATGTTATGAGAGCCGCTCGGCCCTCCCTTTGGAACCAAGAAGACTAATCAAGCCTCTTACCAGAGAGTCAGGTAAAAAGGACAGCAAAAAACATTTTACAAGTGACTGCAATGCTATGTCAAGGCAGGGCTGAGGCCGTTCTCATACCTGATGAGGTTGGGGACGCAGGAAATGTCGGAGGTGGAGGAGGTGAAGGGTGAAGCCACGGAGGCTTCCAGCTCAGACAAAGAGATGCCGCTGTGAGCTCTCTTCAGAGCCTGAGAGAACAGAGAAAACCCACTTTCAATGTTCTTGAATGTTGTTTCCTTCAACATTCACAAAGCTTGAGCTCCTTCAGTTTTCAAGCCTCTAAGGGATGACCTTTTGGCACCAAAATCACAATTTTCTGTTCTTCATTTTTAATGACCTCATAGGACAAACCTTCAGTTGGCGGCATAAGTCCATGAAGATTCAGCACTAATCTATGATCAATCTTGTAAGGAACATTTCTGGATTTCCAAGGTATGATCCATCTCTCAGTCAAATTTCATGGGAATCAAAGTATGATCCTTTAAAATAAACAATTAATTTGAAATTTGGTACATATTTCAGACATATTTTAAAAACAGACCTTTGTTGTACAGGAATTCTTTGAGAAGTTCTTTACAGAAAATCGGGGTCAAACGTTGTGTTTTATCAAGAACCGGCATTGTTCTGGAACAACCGTCTTTGTTCAGAGCAGAAAGGGTTTGTGTCACATCAACAAATAGCACAAAATTTAAGTAGATTTTTGACAGTTTGATTAAACATCAGTTTATTTGTAAAATTAAAGGTAGAATCAGGTGAAAACTAAAGAAAGAGTTCTGATTCTGTTGCACAACATACCGTATACATACACAACAACATATATTCAACTGTTTACCAAATATAAGCCTGAGTGAATAAATTGGCTCTGACCAAATATTAAGGAACTTCAAAAAAAAAGGCGAAGTCATGCTTACTCCACAGTCATTGGCTCCATCGCCACACATCCCAACAATGTAACTGCAAAGCAAGAAGGAGGTCAGGCTGTACAGGAGCGAGCTGCACACAGGAAGCGCTGAGAATCAGTAAACCAGACTCACTCGATGCTCTGCAGGACTTCCACCAGCTGAGTTTTCTGCTCTGGAGCCATGCGGGCAAACACTGTGGTCTTCAGGGCGAGCTGCAGCGCCCCCACGAGGAAACAAATGAGATTACAGCTTCCTTTTGTCAAACCAGAACGAATAAGCAGATGTTACCATGCAGACGAGCCTGCACCTTGTGCATCAGCTGAGGGAAGAACTCCGTGATGACAGCAAAAGCTCTGCCGCTAAGAGCAAAGTGATATGGCCCCTCCTCCATGGCGATCTCTGTGGTCTGCAGGAGAGGTCAGGCAGCTATTACAAAAACAGCTGGAAAATGTTTTTGTTTTGGGAGAACCATAAGGGAACAGTATCTCTGTCTTATTTTGAAACCTGTTTAGGAGCAGCAGAA
This sequence comes from Adrianichthys oophorus, assembly GCA_036245035.1. Lineage (NCBI taxonomy): Eukaryota > Metazoa > Chordata > Actinopteri > Beloniformes > Adrianichthyidae > Adrianichthys > Adrianichthys oophorus. The sequence continues at coordinate 23,734,235 of BSAI01000012.1, read as the reverse complement.
CAAAAACATCACAGATTGTTGCTGCTTGCTTACTGTGAAACGTTGCATTTAACTTTGATGTTTGAAAATTTTCTACAGTTTTTCAAAGTTGCACTACTACATATACTTTCATTTAAGCTTTAAAAAGAGTTTGCTAAAAAATATATTTTTTTCTTAAATGTAAAAAAAGTTCTACTTGGATTTTGATTCTTGTGTGATTTTAAGCCCAGTGTGTTACACTATGGCCAAATAACAAAAAAACAGTCGTCACTTGGGTGAGGTTGTGCTAAAGAAAATGATGCTAAACAAGTCAAGGTAAAGAGTTTTTAGGGTTCAAGTATAAAAGTAAGGTTAGCAATAGACCAAAATGGCAGATATTACCCTGAATTCCTAGGGGTTAAAAACCAACAGAACAGCATGATTGCTGTACCTTTGCTTAAACTGGACCGTAAATGAAAGCCAGTAGGAAATGTCTCACATTGAGCTCACATTGCATTTCTTTCTGCTGCTCCCCCTGAACCTGGAGTGATCTTACCTGGTTATCCCTGACTGGCTGAGGGGGGTTACTGGTGTAATTCCACCTGATGCTGGCCGGTTGAGAATCTTTGGGAGGAGCAGCATCAACTATGATGATCCGCTCGTGTGCGTGGACCATCCCGCAGTCGCGAGCCACAGAAATGGCTGTTAGCATGTTGTCACCTTCAGATGATTCAGAACAGACAGGGATGACCATGATCTAGATGATGTCACAGACACACAGGCAGTCGTGTGCTCACCTGTAACCATCAGGGTGCGGATGTTAGCATGCTGCAGGTCATGCAAAACCCCCGTAGTCTCAGGTTTGATCTTGTTCTGCATGATGATCAAGCCCAGGAAGTCCATGTTGGTCTCGATCAGATCCCTGAAACACAGATCACAGTTTTAAAAGGAGATTCAAAAACCTAAGAGGACAAAAAGCTCATGACGTCTAACCCTTTTTACAAAAGCATTTAGATAAAGTGCATCACATGGAACAGGAGTTTTCCTGCTAACTTTTGTTCTGTCCTCACTACAGCTGAGAAGCTCTGGGACCAAAAGTGAAAGATGAAAAACTGAATAAGCATTGAGGCTGAAATGCAGAACAGAAGGCTGATGAGACTCACCTGCTGAGGCTCTGGACTTTATGCCACGAAAGTTTGGACTCCAGCTGCCGATGTGCCAGAGCAATGACTCTGAAGCCCTGCTTGGTGTAGCTCTCCAGAGTCTCTGTAAAGCTCTGTGGGACTGTGAGGGTTCGGGGGTGGAAGAGATGTCAGAACAGACATCAGGTTACTTCTAACCTGCCCTGAAAAACATTCTGCTGTTTGGATTCAGAACAGAAATCTGTTCTTCAGATCTGTCCGTTTCTTCATGGTGCATTCACTGCTCATGGAAAGTTCAAAACTTAATTTTATGCTGCGTTCACACTGAACGTGACTCGTGTATCAGTGGCGTCCAGTTTCAATGTTAAGGTAATGTACACGTGTATTGCAGCACGATGCTCAATTTGAGTGTCAAATTGCATCTGAGAGCTGCCAGATGCAGCTCCTGCAGGAGATGGTAAACTTCACCAAACTGGGAGAATCTCTGAATGATCTCATGAACCCAGACATGGAGACGTGATTACAGATTTCAAGAGCTCTTCAAAATAAATGAACCTGATCTCTAAACATCTGCCGTTTCTTCATGCATTGTAATGAGATAAACACAGACCGCTCCATATAGTGATCAGGATAATAGCATTTGGTGGTAGCTCCTCCAATACGCAATCGGGATGTCGAGCTTATGAACACTTTTGCAGACAGGTGTCGAGCAGAAAATTTGCCATGCAGCCAAATAAAGGGAGACGACAGAAAAATTTGATGAGTGTGTGACGTTCAGTGTGAACGCAGCATTCAAAAATCCAAATACCACAGATTACTTTCTCCTTTCACCTGTGTGCACTTTGCAGAGGGAGGCTACAACCTCTGGCGCCCCCTTCAGATAGGCATCCATGTGTTTTTGGCCCAACCTCCTGACCACCACGCTCATCCTCTGCAGGGCTGAGGAGAAGGGGAACTGATGCACGATGCCAATCTCACAGGACTGGGGAGGAAGTCACATTTTATTAAAGTCACTGACATTTTCTTTTATATTGAAATCATATATATTGAAATGTAACTGAAACTTCATTAATTACTTAAACGATTGAAAAGCTACAGTAGTCAAAAGAATGTCAACACTGGAGCTAATGTTCTGTTTCAAATTTCATGGATGACCTGCAGAGATCTGTCCAGATGGAACCAGAATCTAAGCTAATTCTGTTGCACAACATATATATGTACTCAGTCCTAGAATCTAAGACTGCACTAATTTGAACTCAGTGTGATGAGACACAAAAATATCTGAAAGCTCCAGAAGAGTCCATCTTTGGAAACTCTTAAGAAGCAGAACTCTGGACAGTTAAAATTCTATTTTACCTATTTTCCTTGTGCAATATTGTTGTGAAAGCACTTTTTTAAGTTCATGCCAAAAATGTCCAAAAAAAAGCTATTTGACCTGCTGTTTGTGATTTAAATAACATCTCAGATCTATTGGAAATGTTTTTGTATTTCTTTGTGTTAGAGTTCACAGTATAGAAAATTTAAAATTGGCTCTTCATGTCATAAATGTTGCTGAGCCCTGCTTTAATTGAACCAAATGTGTCCAGTCTGAATACACCCTTGAAGGAGCCCGGCCACTATTAGAGACCGACCAAGCCCCTGTTATATCCGCCGTTTATTGGAGACTGGCGTCTATTAGAGACCGGCCACTATTGGAAGATATACAGTAGTTTTTGACAAAGCCTTCAGCTTAGAGAAAAGTAGGTTGGAGTGTTACGGTACCACGTCTTGGGCCAGTGGACCACTCTGATCCACTCTTGTGAGGCTCATATTTGGAGGTCGGACTACTGTCGGCATCAGCTGGTTGTGCAGTGCAGTCTCTTCCTCTGTGGGCTCCTCTAAAACCTAAAACAAACAAAAAAACATCAAGAAAGAACATCTGAATAGGATTGTTAAACAGTGAAACTCTGATCACAGAAACCATGAACAATGTTACATTGAGGTTACTCTAGCAGGTGGATTCTTCTGAAGTGCATGAAAACAAACTGACTGCAATCGTCTGAGTTTTGGAATCTACTTACCCAGCCAGTTGCAGCAAACATTTTCAGGTCTAAAGGGTCTCCAGAAAGTTCTCCCTTGATCTTGGTCAGAGAGTGGCAGGTTGCCATGCAGGCCACAAAACTAGAATTCAGCAGAGTATCCCCTGAAGCCTCAGACTCAGGAGGAGCAAAGCTGTGAAGGCAGCAGATTTCAGCCTGTTTGATGCTACAGTTGGAACAAAATCTGCAGAACAGCTCGAAAATATTAGATTTTTTTTCACAAAAAACCTTTTGGATTAAAAAAAAAACAATTTAAAAAAAATTGCAGTTCATGAAAAAAACATTTGTCTTGTCAACTTATAGACATCAGAACACGTTTCTGCAGGTCCATTAATCCTGTTCAAACCCAGACAGTAGGGTAGAAAATACTAAAGTGGTGTGTTAAAGAAACTGTCACTGAAAAAAAACAAAAAATAAACTGAAGAACAGACATCAGAACGTTTCAACCATCCAGCAGCACAGACACTGGCCTCTCACCTGCCTGCATGAGCCCTCTGAATACCCCAGAGGTCCAAACCGTCCTCGGTTAGAGTCCCAGTCTGCAAGACCAAAGCAGAGGATCACAAAGCTTTTTAAAGGACCTTTATCATGCAAAATCAACTTTTGAGCTTTTAAGTGTACTATAATGTTCATTCCTCACTATAAACTCAAACTTTATTTATTTGTCTAGCGCCTTTCATTCAGCCGAAACACAAAGCGCTTTACATAAAAGAAAAGAAAATACCTATTAAAAACGCAGTGTTTTAAAACAAATACACACAGAGAAAACAGAAAAAAATACTAAAAATAAGCACCTCTTCCTCCCCTGAATTCCCCCTCCATCCACCCATTTCCCCAATTTAAACCTTAAACAGTAAAACTGAACAAAGACTGAGAACTGCAGCTCTAAGGAAACAGTCTGGCTTGGTACTGAAGCAGTACAGAGCAACCCTGAAGCAGTATTTTGACCCGTTTGATCATTTCTGAGTAATTCTCTAAAACCCTGCATTGAACTACAAATGTCACTAATGTTCTTCACTCCAGTCAAAGTTTCAGCGGCTGAGATCACCTTGTCGAAGCAGACCAGGTTGAGCTGACCGCACATGTTGATCCTTTGAGGACTAATGCAGAAGATGCCGACACGCTTCAGGCGCCGCTGTGCATACACGATTCCAGCGGTCATGGCTGCGGGCAGAGCCGGGGGGACAGTGATGGTGATGATGTCCAAAGATTCAATGATGATAGTTTTTGCTGGAACCTGTACATGTTCCAGAGGGAAACATCAAGCAAGTCAAGTCTCCTTAAGCTGTTCCAGCGTCAGAAGGAGCAGCCGTACCTGGCTCATAACGCTGAGCACAATGGTGTAGATAAAGCCGATCCCTGCAACCCCGACCAGACACAGCAGGAACAGGTAAGCGTCTCGATACAGCTTAAAGTCTGTGGGTTTGGGGTAGAGGATGGAGCGCACCAGCTGGCCTTTCTCTGTGGAAAAACCTGTGGAAGCCATTTTTGGTTCTTAGCCTTTCTTTCAGGACATGCTGATGAGGAGCGTGCCTAACATCTGACCTGTTCGGACCACCACAGCCTTCACCAACTCCCCGGAGTAGAAGCGGGTCTGGATGATGTGTGTGCCGCAGAACAGAGTGTGTCGCTTGTGTTCCTCCATGTTATAAATCTCAGCTGAACTGGGCAGACTGGTTTTGGTAACTGGGACGCTCTCTCCTGAGGATCAGGTAATAATGCACAGAAAACCATCCTCAGACTCATGAAAGAACAGCTCAAAATCAACCAGACCTGTCTGCAGGATCACTGAGCTTCCCTTTCACATTAGAAACTAGGGATGCACCAAATATTGGGCAACCATATATATTCAGCCAAATATCATAAAAAATTCGACCTTTGGTGAGAGTGAGTTAGAGTGAGGTTGAATAGGGGACTGTGTGACACAATGACGCAGAGTTTGTTTAATCGACGTTATTGATGATCTTGTGCCTTCTTTGAAATGTGGAGACATTTCAAATGAGAGCAACAAAAGAAGTGCAGCTGGCAGCGAATGTGGAACCATATCAAGAGGGGGTTCTTCTGCTAAAACCTGTTTACCACCTCTGTATTAATATGCCATTTAAAAGCCAAACACCCAGAACAGCATGATGAATATCAAAGGGACTATCAATGTTTTGTCCGTGTAAAACAATTGTATGGTAACTCAGATATCATGGTTTCCTTCTTTTCATGCTGAAGCTGCAGTTCTATTATTGACAAGTCTGTATAAGTGTGTAAGGTTACATGCACATCCTTTACTTGAACCTTTTGCTAGATGTTTGAAGTAAACAGAACATCATTTCAGAAGAAAAGTTCACCTATTAATGCTTGTTTTTGTCCAGATGATGAGGCAAAAGTTTGTTAAAAAAAGTCCTAAGTCTAAACTGTTTAATTCCTCCTAGTGTCTCATTTCCTCCTTCTTTTATACTCTTCTCTCCGTTTCTCTTCTGTTGCATCCAGTCTTCAAAATGATAAAATTCACTAAACAGATTAAAGGAAACTATAAAATCACTCATCTTTTCTACTCTCTTGCTATTGTGATAAATTGTAGAATAAAGTATTTCAATATATGTATTATGGCATTGTTAAGAAGTTGGTGGTTTTCCTATTGTTTTTGTATGTTTTTTTACAGGTGTACCCTAATATAAACAAAAAAACACTGGCATGCTCACGATGAAAGGATATTGGAACAATAAAAAGGAAATGGGCTGCACAGTGGCGCAGTGGTTAGCGCTCCTGCCTCACAGCAAGAAGGTTCCCGGTTCAAGTCCTGGCTGGGGGACCTTTCTGTGTGGAGTTTGCATGTTCTCTCCGTGCATGCGTGGGTTTTCTCCGGGTACTCCGGCTTCCTCCCACCGTCCAAAAACATGCTTCATAGGTTAATTGGTTACTCTAAATTGTCCCTAGGTGTGAATGTGAGTGTGTATGGGTGTGTGATTGTGACCCCTGCGACAGACTGGCGACCGGTCCAGGGGTGTCCCCTGCCTTCGCCCATGAGTAGCCGGGTTAGGCTCCGGCAACCCCGTGACCCCGAAAGGGATAAAGTGGATTGGAAAATGAATTAATATACTTTGTTTTAAAGTAGATGTCTAACATTTATTCAAGGCTATTTATACAATTTTTAAAAAGTAATGACAGACTTCACATCTGATACTCAACCAAGCATTTTATTTTTAATCGGCTTCGAATACAAATTTTCATTTCACCTGATCCCTATAAGAACCCCAAGTCATGTGACTCAGCGTTCAGTCCTGACAAGGGGAAGCTCTTCCTCAAACAGCAATAAGCTTCAAAAAGTCTTTTAGATGAATTCAGCTTCTGATATTTTAGCCGTTTCATAGACAAGATTTCCCTTCAACCTTCTTAAAGATCAATGTAATAGAAAATATCTCACTTTTTTAAAAACATTTTTTATTTTGGCTGGTTCTGTTCGGAGAAGAAAAGGAGATTCAGAGCAAGGCTGACACCAGCATTCTATCTTCAGAGACTGTTCATGTTCTTTCATCTGCTGTGGTGTAGTAATGTCATACTTTCTTGAATTTAATTCTGTAATACAATTCACTTTCTCTTGGTTTAATGTTAATGAAAAGCTGTTGCAGCTTGAAATTCTTTGTTTCGGTAGGTTTTATTAAAAATGATTGACAACAGCCTGCAGTTTGGAGGAGAGATCATGAAAACCACAGAGACCTCTGTTCTGTCATCTTCACTGTGAGGAAGACTACAGTTAAAAACAAAAGAAACGAAACAGTCACAGAGATGGAGACCACAACGTGATTCACACGAGAAACTAACAGCATAAGAGACACAGGTAAAGAGAATCTTCTTACGCAACACACCTGAACTTGAAGATCAGCGACTTGTTTGTTTTAGTTTTTGAAGCCATAAAGGTTTTTGGTTGTTTTCTTATAAGTAAGTAAGCTTTTCTCTAGCTTTGGTGTGAGTTTCTATAAGACTAAAATGACTGCAGACAGACACCCATCTTCAATCTTTGAATGGACCAAACCTCACCTGTCAGCATGCTCTCATTCACAACACAATTCCCATGGAAAAGAATGGCATCGCACGGCATTATCATCCCATTGGCTGGAATAACGATGACATCACCAGGAACGAGTTCGGTCGACATGGCCTGCTCGATATCTGAGATCAAAATGAGGAAAAAGGAAGACGTGAAAAAAAACTGTTTGAAGGTGAGGACGACCTCGACTTCAGCCATGCAGCTTTGTACCAGGAGGAGAAATGAGAGCATGCCTTTGTTTCCTCTGCACACAGAAACACGGAGCACACTGTGCGCAGCCACCATGTCATGCAGCATCACATATTGCTGAAAACGAGAGAGATGCAGATTCAGGGAAAATATATCTGAAACAGCACAATGATGAAAAGTGATCCTGTTCTGCAGAGAACAGATGGAGAAGCTGAAGCAACACCACAAACAGCAGCAGGCTTCACCGCTCAGGTGAGACTCACCTTTTTGATGGTGTACAGTGAGGTAACTATTGAAATGACAGACATGAAAACTATGGCTGCAGCATAATAGTAGTAACTTTCAGCACTCCAGAGGATGACGCTGAAGAGCTGGAAGACATAGAAAGGATTGAGGACCTGGTGGAGGAAAGACAAAAGAGAGCACTGAGCTGGTCAGGACCTCACACCACTGACACTGTTACCTTCCAGCCAGGAAGCATGAGCTCACCTCTTTAACGAGAAGCTTAAACAGAGATGGCACTCTCACTGCGATCTCGTTCTCCTCAAAAAAAAACCTCCTGATGAGAAGAAATACACCTCGGGTGTACAACAACAGACAGGCAAGCAAACGTATGGTGGGTGGAGCCGAGAGGAGCGTGTACCTGAAATCCTGCAGCGATTTAGAGAGTCCAGTGCTGTGGTGCGAGTGGATCTGTGCACAGCTTGCCCTTACATCCTCCAGGCCTCTGCAAAAGTAACAGCCTCCATTTCTGTCAGGCCCCCCTGTTCTGGCTCTTTGTTAGTCACATGACATTCTAGTGCTTCTTCTGCTTTTGTCATTTCTGCCCCCTCTGCTCAAAAGTCTTCACCAACTGAGAAGTGTTGCTTTAAGTCACCATCATCTGCATCTTTCCTCATCCAGTTCATCTTTGTGATTAGATCACATTCCTGCTCAGATGTGAAAAGTGTCACACTCAGGTGAGTTTCTGACCCCAAAAAGACAGAAACCCTATACCGTTATTCTGAAAAAGATGAACATGATAACAGAAACGGGAGAGAGCCCCCACAACCAAAAGGTGCTTCAGGGTTTGCATTTTCTTTACCCAACTATTACATAACAAAAGTGCTTAAAGGGGAAGTCTACCTCTAAAATGATGGAAAGAGATCTGAAAGGTGTCTTTCAGTCTTTGTTTCTATCATTTCCAGCCAACAAGAACTCCACTCATTATTGAGAGAATTAAATGTTGGTGTCAGCGTGGAGCGCTGTGGGTTAAGCTCAACCTCATTACCGTTTCAGGGAAACACTTACTGATAAAACTCATAGTTCTGCATCTCATCGTTCCAGTAGTACATCACGCTGTGGTGTGAGAAGAAGTGGATCTGTAAGGACAGAGAGGTGGAGCTCAGAACTTCACAGGCCTGCAGCAGCTGCTGCAACCAGCCGCCTAATGGAGTATGGATGTTAAAGTGCTGCTGGTTGAGTGATCAGTGCTCTCCACTCACTTCAAACATGATGGACACATTTCTGTATATGGCATTTGTTTTCCAGCAACACATATGGTGGGGCAAAAAAGTATTTAGTCAGCCACCAATCGTTCCCCTACTTAAAAAGATGAGCAAGGCCTGTAATTTTCATCATAGGCATACCTCAACTTTGAGCAGGCATATGAACACGGGGGTTCTTGAGCACCTGCTCCTTTTGCCTCCTATTAAAAAGTGCTCGAGTGGCCTCTTTTTTTGTTTTAACATTAATAAATTCCTGTTAGTGAAACAAGAAAAAAAATGTCATGGTTTATGTGTCAGAAAAACTCTCTATTGGTCAAGGAGTCCGTTTCTACTGTTGCCAGATGTTTCAGCAGAGCACAACAATTTAGCACACAGATTGTACAGGGACAGTAAACTGGGTACTAAGTACAAAATAAAACACCAGGTACATTTTTAAATAAAAGAAACTTATTTATGATGAGTTTATAGCTCCTCATCATTGGTCTAAAACTAAATTAATCTGTTTAATTAAATATTTTCTGATTAGAATTGCTTCATTAAATCCTTCACTTTCACAATAATTTGTATTAAAATCTTTCCAATTACAACAAAAGTCTGTGTTTAGAGGATCAGATGCAAAATGGAGTTTGTGAATCCTCAAAAGTCACTTTGGAAGCAGCTGTCAAGAACTGGAGATTTAGGATCCATAATGCAGAAACTGGGCTTGGTGGCAAAAGCGTAAACATTTAGTAAATAAACTTAAACAAGAAAAAAACCCATGAAGAAAGAAAAAGGGGATAAAGCAAATGACCGGACAATGTAGAACTGACAACCAGACACTTCTATACACTGAGAACAACTAGCAGAAAGGAAAACAGCTGTGGATGATCAACAGGAGACACAACATTACCAAAAAAAAAAAACCACTGAAAAACCAAACTAAACCACAAAACCCTCACAGCAACAGTGTGATAATAACATTAAATATTATTACTAATGTCAGCAATCTGGGGGTGAAAGTTGCAGGAAATCTGTATTCCTGTAATCACGCCAACAGCACAATTCCAAAATAAAAACCTCCAGTGTTTCATTGCTTTAGATGCCTTCCAAGTCTATGATAAAGTGAATGAACTCATGTTCAGAATAGTTTGTTTACACTAAAAAAATGACAATTATATCACTTTCACCTACACAGGTCTCATAGCTGAGTAGTTATCTGTTAGTACTTTATTTTAAAATTTTACTCAATAAAAAAGTGTCCATTTGCAAGTAAGTTTTGAAGTATGTGACGTGCGGCCAGTGCTGAACTTTTTTCTTGGCCGCATGGGCCCAGAGGAAGGGTTAAGGTTATGATTACAGGTTAGGGGTTTAAACTACCAAATGTTCCATGAGTGCGGCTGTTTCTGCAGCTCACCGCTCCCACAGGGGATGGATCAAATGCACATGTGAAGCACATTTCACACATGTAGGTGTGTAACAACTAGTTTAACTTTAATTTTAAATATGTGCGGCCAACATCTAAATCCAGCCTTGGACGCACTTAAAATACGTGCGGGCAATGCAGCAATGCCTGCACATATTACATGCTGCCAACATGGTAAACACGTGCAAATAAGATCAACCAAAAAAAAAAAGCGTGTTTTTACTGCCCTTTTCCGACTTTGAGCCCCTGCCCCTCTAAAATCCTGTGCACGTCCCTGACTATGAGAGACAACATGAGATAAAAATCCAGAAAATCATCTCTGATTTTTAAAGAATTTATTTGTTAATTATGGTGGAAAATAAGTATTTGGTCACCTACAAACAAGATTTTTGGCTCTCACAGACCTGTAACTTCTTCTGTAAGAGGATCCTCTGTCCTCCACTCATTACCTGTATTAATGACACCTGTTTGTCCTCATTATCTAGATAAAGACACCTGTCCACAACCTCAGTCACACTCCAAACTCCACTCCACAGTCAAGACCAAAGAGCTGTCTAAGGACACCAGAAACAAAATTGTTGACCTGCACCAGACTGGGAAGACTGAATCTACAATAGGTAACCAGCTTGGTGCGGAGAAATCAGCTGTTGGAGCAAATATAAGGAGATGAAAGACATACAAGACCACTGATAATCTCCTTCGATTTGGGGCTCTCCGCAAGATCTCACCCCGTAGGGTTTAAAGCATGAGGATGGAAACATCTTGCTTTGGGGCTGTTTTTCCAGCAAAGAAACCAAGACGACTGATCATTGTAAAGGAAAGAATGAATAGGGCCATGTATTGTCAGATTTTGAGTGAAAGCCTTCCATTAGCAAGGACATTGAAAATAAATGTGGCTGGGTCTTTCAGCATGACAACGATCTCAAAAACGCTGCCCGGGTAACGAAGGTATTGACTTGAACTTTTATTATTGACCAAATGCTTATGCTCCACAATAATTTACAAATAAATTCTTTAAAAATCAGACATGATTTTTTTAAATTTTGTTTCTCATGTACCGGTATACCTATGACAAAACTTATGGGCCTCTCTCATCTTTTTAAGCGGGAGAACTTGCACAATTGCTGGATGACTAAATACTTTTTTGCCCCACTGTAAAACCTGACATTCATATTTAACATGTACTTTTTCATGCAGATAAAGAAGTCTGATCTGAATGACTTGGTCATATTTCACAGACAGCTTCTTCTTTTTCAGTTTTTAACGTCATGAGTGTCTGAAGTTGTAACAAGGGGTAAAATATATACAGGAGATCTACAAACTCTTCCATTTGTATTAACTTTAGTATTTGAATACTGCAATTTGACACACATTTGACACAATATTTCATTTTAAAGCATAGCTTTATGATTTGTTTTGTCAAATATCCAATGACAGTGAGAGACAATATTTGTTTTAAATTGGATTGTTAGGTAGCATCTAAAAATCTAAAGGTTACATGTAATCTAGGTTACATCTAAAAATGCTTTTAAAATAAAGATAAAACTTTGTCATTACTGTCATCTGAAAGTATGTTTTTGCACCTTTAACAGGCTGACTAAAAAGGAACTTCCCATGATCTTCCTCGTTCACAGAACAGACCTTTTGGTCTCCATTGGCTTGGTGAGTTTTTTGTTGCAGATCTGGATCCTCAAATGGTTTCCTCCCTCTAGCCAGCATCACATGGACTCTGGCTCGAAACCACTGTCTAAACTCATCCTGAGGAGAGTCAAAAGCAAACTACGTTCACTTTGGCCTTGGAGGTGCGGCATCTTCAAACCATAGAGGAGAAGTTAGCAAGAGAATCATCTGAGTGCAAACAAAACATCCCTCCGTTAACAGGTTTACAACATTAACACCATCTGCACACAGAGTTAAAGCCTTTAATCACATGCACCCGTACAGGTGCTGCAGATTTTTGGGTTGTCTGGGTCAGTATAGTGTTGTAGAGATGAAATGAAAATGGAATATTCCATTGTTGTATGTGTTTTAAGAGTGTCATGGAACTATTTGTAAGTATAATGTATGTTAAACGCACTTATAATGTACAGGTGATGCTGTCACACTGCACCCTTATGCAGCACTCCAGTCTTTAGTAAAGTTTGAGTCTTGGCTCCTTACTGACCAAGCACAATGCTGCACGCACGGGGTGTGCACGTGATACGCAAGTGCTTGTAAGATGCACGTAGGACGTCCACACAAACTACTCTTGTCTAACTTTCTCATCACTAACAGTCAGGCTGCGCGCAAGGTAGGTGCAACGAGAGCACAGTGACTTCCTGCACAGTGAGCAGGGTTCGAGGCGGGTCAGGAAAAAAAAAAAAAAGAAAAGTCTTTAAAACATGAGACGCCTGCATCTCACCTGGTTCACCTCATGTGTTAAGTGAACCTGACGCCCGTAGAAACACATGTTCATGAACATTTTCGTCTCACTGGCTCACCACGCTGTCTATGATCTTAAAATCTCTGGTGGGTCACTCAAGTCCCTCGTACAGATTTGCGCATTTTCCCCCACAGATATCCCGTATCCACTTGTAAGGGCAGTTGCAACCAAGGTTTCAGACATTAAAATAAAAAAAAAAAAACGCTTCCTACCGTTGTGCGGAGCAGCAGTGTGTGTGCGTCCTTCAGTGAGGTGGGTGTGCACGTGCTCTTGACCCCCCATTCAGGCAGCCAGTAAAGGAGCAGCAGCAAGAGACCACATGAGGAGACAGCACCCACAGCAACCAGGATCCTCTTCCACAGACAGGGCTGGTACCCCCACACCTCCTGCAGACACGCAGGGCGGCCTCACACATCAAAGCTCATTCAAAACCGTTTAAAACCAGGACGGGCTGTGACTGGCTGCTCTGATTAAAAAAAAAAGAGGTCGTATGGTCTCTGTAACACAAAGAAAGAGCAGCGTGCTTCCACACACCGCCTGATAAATGCATCAGCATCCACGGTTTGAAGTGCTACAGCTGATGAGATTTGGGGAAACTTTACCGCTTCCTCACAGATTCCTTTCTGAAAAAATATGAAAGAAATAACATAAAGTCCAGGATGTTTTGAGTTTTGTGTTGCCTACAGCGGTCAGGTACAAACTGTCATGTTTATGAGAGCCTCCAGTCCATGGGTGGTGTAGCTCACTGAGGTCTGGCAGTTTACAGCATCGTAACAGTTTATTCCTTCATGGCTGCACATAAATCATATCTAATTATTGGAAATGATACACACAGATCACCCTCATAACCAGGGCATTTTTCTTTTGTTGTTTTCATTTAAATTTTTTTTGTACCAGCGGTCTGTGTGGAAAAGCATCTGCACACAAGTCTAAAAACTGCCTCAAAAAATAGTAACAGCTGCTACGTTTGGAAAACCAACAATTTAGATGCATTTTTCTCTGCAGAATTGTTTGAAATCCGGCAGATTATTCATATTTTCCAGCATGAATGTCTATTTAGAGTTCTGAATCTAAATCTCAGTCAGATTTAAGTCTGATCTGTGAAATTAAATTTCACACATGTTCTGTGTCTTTGTCTCTGCAGAAATACTTTCTCCCAAACAATACAAAGATGCATGGACATCAAGACATATGCTACAAGTACATTCATCAAAAAAACTGCAAAATAGTTCCTACACGATGTGTTTTTCAGGACAAACCATTAACACTCAAAATAGAGGAAAGAGCGTGAAAATGTTTACCATCTCATCCTCCAGGCCTTTGTTGATTATCTTCACCTCCTCCCTCATCTTCATCCTGTCAAAGCTACAAACAACTTTTTTATTTAAAGACACCAGAGCCAGCAAAGGAGTACACACACCACTTAATTTGTTTACATGGAAACTCTGGCATCTTCACACAGAGCTGCAGCTGGATGACGCTCCAACAGATGGAGCTTCTCAACAGGGAAACAGGTTTCAGTCTAAACGAAAACCAGTTATTTTTATTTTATTTATAAGGACATGAACCACATTTTTAATCAGCCTAAAGTGAAACTTTATCAGTATCATTCCCAGAGTCCCCAATGATCCAGTCCCTGCATCAGGATGACATGATACCAGCATGATTCTACTTGGTTTTGTCCTCAAGATTAGAGGAGCGGTTCTGCTGACAGATGGGTTCTGCTGTCAAAACAGAACAACAACAAGAAGGACTTTCTTCAACCCTCCAGAGCATGGCTGCCCTTTCACCTTACCCGACTAACTAACGTGTTTTCTTCAGCATGGCTGCATTACGTGGAAACCTTTGAACCGTGAACACATCTTCACACCTGTAGTAGTTTGACTGACAGACCGGCCCTGGAACCGCACACAGAATATATCTGCAGATACTTCAGATTCTTCCCTCTACATGCGTCTATATTTAAGAAAAGGCAAAGGTCCTTCATATTCATCTGTGTGAACAAGGCGGTTCCGGAACTAAAACGACATTTAAAAGATCCAAATGTAGAAGTTCAAGAGGGAGAAATAAAGAACTCTTTTACCAAACCGTCTGCTATATGCTGATGAAAGACTCCCCGTTTGCATAACAGAAGGAAGGACTTTAGTCCAGAGACGAAGCAGCAACCCGTCCTCAGGCAGAACCCCACGGGTTCGGCTTCAGGCGAGCCTATTACATAATTGCAGCTTCTCTCCAACGAACTTCCACCGAGAGGACACGAAGCCCCTCACCGAGGACCCCGACCTCGCTCCGCCACGCGGCTGGGAGCGCGAGCGCAGGCTCGTGCACGGATCAAACTCACCACAGCGGCCTCCTCCTGACCACATCCAAGTCAGAGCTGAGCAGCTGCACGCGCCTGCACTGCACACGTGCGCGCTCACCGTACAGGCACGCCGCGCGGCCAAGATAACCCCAATCTTTTATGGAGGAAGTGGGGAAAACAGGATGTGGCGTCATCACAACAAAACGAGTTTGGGGGGGATTTAGTGAAAGTACAAACGAAAGACCGCCAGCTCACATCACAGGTTTTCCAGAGCAACAGTTCAAAGTTCGCTCAAGAACACGCAGAACAAACAGCACCTCTATGCCCGCTTTTATTATCAGTTTATGACTATCTATGTTAGTGGAGCCAATTGAGTCAAATTAACCAATCAGCGCTGTTCTAACATCTTTATTCAGGCTTTCTTTTACATCACATTCAATAGCCTGAGCTTTCTAGAGAGGACTGGAATTTCACACACAGAGAAAATGGATTTACTTTGGTAAGCCATCACAACAATATTCAGCCTACATTATTCTAAAACATGAGAAATGTGCAGCTCTGTGATTACTGGGTGTTAGGGGTGTAATCATTCCTTTTAACAACTAATAATTTGTGTTTGTGATACAATTCATAGTAGATTTTGGTTCGTTTTTAACGATCCGATGTGATTTGATTCACTGACCTAAAATGGATCCAGGACATCTTTATCCAAAACATTAACTAGTGTGATTCAGAGATAAATACCTGGTTCTGAACAGTGCAGGTGAAGTTTTCCAGATTCCTTGAATTTCTTGCAAGATAATCAGTGTAAATTAAATATGTACACAAACAAACAAGTAAACATTTTAGTTTGATAAAGTTCAGCCCACTGTTGTTTTTCCACATCAAAATAATTGAATTGGACTTTATTTATGTCAACTAATACCTGTGAAGTTAGGTTGATGTAGGAAAAATTTTGTATGGATGTATGGAAAAAATTATTTTTCACCTAGGGCGCCATGCAGCCCAGGGGCAGGCCTGGCGACCTCTAACGGGTTGTGTCGAAAGATGAACAACACTATTCTAATAATCATATGAAGTTTGGTATTTTTGTTTTAAAAAAAAAGAATTTTAACATTGGTGTTTGAAACATCTTTGCAGGCAATAAAAAGAGGTGCAGATATGCAATATTTAGCTTTAAGTAAAGTTGAACTGCATGATCATCTGCCTTTTTGTTTAGATATCTTGGTACACTGGCTCCATGGTTCCTCCTGGGCTAAAGGGCCAGCCTACATGATGCAGTGACAACTTCCTCTGTAGTCTGTCTTACTGCAGTTTATTAATATATTGCATGGTTTGTTTGTTTTTTTCCCCCCAGAGCTGGTGACTTGTTTGTTGGCAGGTCTTGAGATGGTATCTTGTAAATGGAGTGTTCCTGGTTCTGCTGGATTCCTCTGCTGCTACTATTTGGGTCACTATGCAAAAGGCTGAGTGCTTTGGTTGGATAACTTTGTTTAAACAAGCATAAAAGGAAAAAGAATTTCCTGTCTATTTTGAGGCAGAAGTGCAGTTTTACCTCAACCAGATTACAGATGAATAACAAGAGGCTCTACTTTGTTCTAAAATTTCTCTCAGGTAAAATCAATAAACCTTTGACGTGTTCACTTTTTATTTTTATATAATGAGCTTTACAGCAAACAAGTACATTGATTGAGATTTTTTTGAATGAATCCAGGAATGCTTCAGGAGGCCACAGATGGTTGATGTGTTCCTTTGGGAGCAGACTGCTTTTTGTCCTAAAACAAAACATTTAATTGTTAAAAAACTGCTGTAAAATCAGCTTCACCAATATTTAATGCAGAATAAAACCTATTATAACTCAGAGATGAACCGCTGACCTGATCTTTCATTTGGACTTGAATTTGACAGATGAAATCTAAGGTTTGCAGGAATCGGAGTAAAATATAGCTTTGCAGAACTTCAAGTTTAACTATAGGTTGAAGTTGGCGTCTGATTTTGTAGCGTCCACTTTGATGGTTATGGGTTAAGGGAAAATCTATATCAGGTTCCAACAGGAAATCTAGAGTACAAAAAAAGTTAAGGGGAAACTGGAGGCTTAAAAAAAGGACTTCAGCCTTGTTCAGGCCAGTCCTTGAAAATATCGTCTGACATTAAACCGGTCAGCGGCCTGAAAAAGGTCAGGGACCACTGGCTTAGAGACCCTGAAAACTTGTTCCTCAAGTTTGTGAAGGATGTGGTCTCTATAGCTTCCTCGTGACCTCAAGATCTAACAAGAGCAGTTTGGGGATAAGTATGAAGCAGATCATGGGACAATAATCAGGATCTCCAAGTCTGAGGCCCTCACTTTCCACCAGGAAATGGTGAAATGTTCTTTCCAGAAATTCCCAGAAATAAACAACCTTCCAAGTTAAGATGTAAATATCAGGGTATTCTGATTAATAGCAAAAGATTGAGAATCAAATTGAACAATAAACTCAAGCAGCTCCCCCCTGTGACCAAGAACATAATGGATGTGTTTCAAGAATAAAATTCCAGACTGCTGTTCCCGACCTTTTGGAGAGTCCTGTGGTCGGGTTTGTCGCAACGTGTGCCCTCAGTGCTCCTTCAAAGGCAAATCGGAGCGTCCTGGCTGTTGCAGAGTTATGGGCTAAACTGAACCAGGACATTGTGATTTATTATTGGCATCATTTGCACTCAAAGTACATTTAAAAAAAACATTCCATCATGTGAACACCAAAGTGAGTAATACGAAGTGGCTCAGTACCGTTAACTGTTACTGTGCTTCTGGTGGTGTGGTAGAATTCAACTTTGGCTGTTCATTGCAGATCTTAATATTCTGGGATTCCTGGAAAGCTTCCTCAGCATCTTCCATTGACGAGAACTTAATCAGTGCATTCCTGAGTCTGCAGGCAAACGCTGGTTAAGAGTTTTCAAGCACTTTGCCTCAGTGTGGGTGAATTAGAAGCCTCACCCCTTTCCTGTGCTGCCAATTAGCTGTCAGCTGATGCTTTCTGCTTTCTGAAATGCTTTTCTTTCACACAATCAACCGAATTGCTCAGAATGAGGACATTAATGGGGGGAGATGCATCAGTGGGAAGGAAGGGGATCTTCTGTCAGATAAAAGGAGATGTGACAAACTGGACTTCATCTCCATGGGGGCCACTCACCTTCTGGACTTTGCTTGTCAGGTCCGGCTGGAAGCTTCCTGACTTCTCCGGCTTGAGCCACAACCAGAACTCTGCCGTGGAACTTCACACCTTGTTTTTTTATCTCCAGTTTTTTAGGAAATGAGCGTTTTTTTAAACTCCACAAAGGCAATGCTGTCAAAAGGCAAGATTTCACTAAATATATCTAATAGATATTCATTTAAACATGAAGCAGTGATGCATGTCTAGTTTGACTTACTGTAAATCTAACATTCTGTTTCCAGAACATGAACAGTAAAATGTCGGGTGTCTGAAATCAAACAATTAAGAAATCAGTTTCATCAGTTTGATTGGTGAAATTGATAACTTGATTCAATTCAATGCCATTTAAAATTCCTTTCAAAAAATGTGTTTGGCTATGAAAAACAGTTTCTTTATTGTGATTATTTTCTGTTAAAACAAAGGCTAAATTTTAGTAGAATTGTTGCTGGGCCAATTAAAACTTTATAGTGAGAAAATTACATTAAGAGAAAATAAAGTCAGGAATTGCATAAATCAAAACCACCTCTTTGAAATGAAGATCAATTTAACCAATAAAATGTGTTTTGTTTCACAAACAGTGAAAAATTAAACAGGCTGTTAGTAGACTTAAGGTTTGACTACTTTTTCACATGAAAACAGAATACTAGTCTAGCATTTTTTTCCTTTCTTGAGCCTAGGTCTGTTCAGAATTTCATTAATAATAATAAGATATTAGCTGAAGGACCGCAGCTGACCACGAGAAGCTTCTGCGCCCCTCTTCCCTTTAACTGCAGAAGGCAGAAAAAATTAAATGACATTGCAGACAGAGTCCAGGTTGACTCATTCATCAAGATGAGTACACGTGGGAAAGTGTCAAAACCAAGACAGAAACATTCCTAATTAAATCAAACGTTATTTATAAAAATTCCTACCGGATAAGAAAAATGCACAAAAAACTTTGCAGTGAAACGATGAAAAATGAATTATTAAAAACAAACATAAACAGATATTGCAATATCATTTATAACATTTTAACATCATCAGTAAGTTAGGATTGACTTGTTGAGACAATTAGTGCAGAAAACCCTTTATATTGTTATGAAATGAATGTGTATCATAAGTAGGCACAAGTAAGCAGCCCATAAACTTAACTCTTCTGCTTCTCAGCTCACAGACACAAGCTTCTTAGATAATTGTGATTTATCAAAGACAATTATTCTCATGTTTACACTTCATTTAAAAATCCTTACTTTCTGATCTGGTATTAATTCAGAAAATCTAGACAAGATTTAATTTTCCCCTTTGGAACTATTTTTGTTACTGAAACAGGACAAAGGATTGTTAATTTAAGCACATAAAATGTAAACAATCCAAGAGCTAACTGGGTTTTCTTCGGACTAGTTGTGATAAAACTCTTTTTGGGAACTGACATCTGCTGCCCTACCTTCTCGTTCTCCACTTCCCTTCACGTCTTGTACCTTCATGTCAGGGTGAAGGCTGGGAGCTTTTTCTGTTGCATTAGCTGAAGACATCAACCAAGAGGACCATGAAGCAAACGGTAAGAACGGTAATTACGCTTCTGCAGTTGAGCGTCTGGAGTCAAAGCTCCACAATAGGTTTTTATCCTGACCTTTTTCAAAATTAGAACGCCAGCATACATAGATAATTTCAAGAGAACACTCACTCTCTGTTAAGATAACATTAAAAATCCCGCCGCAAACATTGCCCTCCTCAAACGCAAGTGCACAGGTATAATCAACACTACGCATGCGTCAAATAGAAACTACGGGTCCCCGGAGGTAGAAAATGTCCAAAGCGCATGAATTGAAACTTTAGGTGGAAGTTTGATTCTATCTGCAACGGCTCAAGTGTTGAAAGAAGATTCCAGATTAAAGAAACAATTGTGGGATGACGTCAATTACGTTTCCTTTTCAACTGGTCCGTTCAGTTTTTCAGCGATCTATTGTTAGCGTGAGTGAAGCTAACGTGGGCGAGCTCTCGCGAGTAAATCATTTATTAGTTCTCCACAAAGCTCAAGTGCGGCTCCTGGTTGAGAGAATCTGAGTCAGGCCAACCCCTTTTCTGCTCGCGATACAACCTAAAGTAGGTCGGGAGGTCCAGGGAAACGCGGTCCAAGGGTCGAACCGCTGTGTCTGCGCTTAAAGTCCTGTGATCGAGGCGAACTGGCCATGAACCGCGCGGTCTCCACCTGAAGGAAGGAGGGAAACCGAGCTCAGTCTGTGTCATGGCCAGCTGTAAGAACGGCTTCAGAAACGAACGTTTCATCCTGTCAGTGGACGTTGGAACCACTTCCATCAGATGTCACGTCTACGACAAGGAGGCAACGATCCGCGGGTCCTGCTCGGAGAAGGTGAGGCGTTCACGGACATCTGCGCTACCTTCAAACATCTGTTCATGATCTTCATTCATGTTCCAGGTTGTCCCCCTATTTCCAGAGGAAGGACACGTGGAGATGGACCCAGATGTTCTGTGGAAAAGTTTCATCTCCGTGGTCAGAGGAGCCGTGACAGGTACACACTCACCGCCCGTGACTGTGGGATGCTCTGCAGCAGAAGATCCCAGAGGCATCCCATGTGCTTTTGCTTTAGTAACCCTCTGTGAGACCTAAAGCTGCATCCTGCAGGGATTCAGAGAAACCTGTTCATGAGGGGCAGATAACTGCTGACATATGATCTTTCTCCAACAACATGTCAGCATGTCAAAGTCTACTGACAATACAGAGAAGCAGCTCTATGTGGAGACCCTTCCCTCTCGATCTCCCTCAGAAACCAGGTCACTAAAGCAAAGGTGTAACCACAGGACTAACCTGGTTTCCAGACACGTGTTCACAAGATTACATGCAACAAGAGGGACCAAACTACCAACATTTCAGAGAAAAACCACCTCATCCAGCAGCTTCTCTCTGCCAAAGCTGAGTTGAAGCTGATTTTCCTGCTTTAATCCTGTACTTTTGTCACACAAACAAAGTTTGTAGTTTGTACAATTTCTAGGAATTTCTCTACGAAGATGATTATAATTTGGCATCTTCAGTGCAGGTGAATACACCCTGTATCTGTCTCCAGATCTGATCCATCTCCACATGTCCTTTTGTCTGTAAAGACATGGGAGAATAAAGAGAAAAAGCCAACAAATAAAAATAAAAAAAGAAGTGAAACGTTTAGTTTGCCGTTTCCGTCAACATTTCTGATCAGGGTTTGAAGCAGCACGTGTTCAGTGTGTGTTTTTCTGCCACCTTTGAAATAGATTCTTCTGTTGTTGCGTGTACAGAATTTTACAACACTCTTTAAAATGAAAACGGAAGTTTTTGTCTACATTTTTTAGGGTGAGTAAGGTGGCAGTAAAATAGCAGCTTTGCTCAAAGGAGCTCAAGTATCTCTAAGGCTGAATAGAGAAAAACAATTACATCTGGTTGATTTGCCAAGTGACTGAAACAAGTCAGAACAGAATATATTTATCTGCTCCATGTGACATGGATTTACACTAGCTAGGTTTTTATTTAAATGTTTTTGGCTGACTAAACAAGAAAACTGGTTCATGCAAATCTTGGGTATGAAGTTCTTGTAAATGTGGTGAGTGTTTTCAAATGTGCAGAAATCTGTGAGCAGTGTCTGCAAAAACACTTAAGACTTATAGCTTTGGAAAACTTTATGGTTGGATCAGATTAACTAATGTAAAAAAGGAAAAACATCAAGAATCATCTTAGCAAATCTCAAAGAAACACCACTACAGAATTAAGAAGCAAAGTAAAACGAATGCAACAAGCTGAATAATCGAAGTAACTGGAATTGAACAGTTTAGGTTAAGAATAAACTCACAGTCCTTTAACATTTTTGTTCATGTTAAATTGAGTTCAGTTAATTCTCAATACATGTAAACTTGTTATAGTTGCATAAGTATAAGCTCAGAGACAGTTTGATTTTAAATAAATCAAAATTAACAAGTTTTACAAATCATGAGGACGCCAAGGATGTTACAGCACTACCCTGCATCATTTGTTGTTTCATGAAACGGTTTGATTTATGTGGGAAAACAAAGAAAAAACAAGCAAGTGGCGATTGTGTTTGTTGACTCAGTAAAAGGCGAACGGCCGTGATCCCACTGACTGAACTTCACGTTCACTCCTGTTTCACAACCTGCTGCTCATGTGTGTGGCACTAAAACCCACTAACTGTGCTCCGGCGAGGAGCAGCTCGTCCTGAATAAACACTCAAGCATGTTACCGGTAATTACCCATTCAGTGTCTATACTTCTACATTTCTACATCATGGGGTTTTTATTCCAGGTGATTTGAACAGCAAAGACTAAGCCAGTAAGAACACAACCAAAGTTAAATGCTACTCGGAATGTGATTGTTCAGTCATTTCAAGGTATATATAAGAAATATTTATTTTATTTATATTTATGAAGCTGCAGAGGAACTTTAAGAGTTTATCTGTGGTTTTTCTGCTGTGGTGCAGTGACCAGCAGCCGCAGGAGTCACCCTAGATGAGGGGCTTCAGCTGAGGAATCTGGAGGTGCCAAAAAAGAGAGAACAAAGGGAGATGCCTTAGAGCAGGGATGGGCAACTCCAGGCCTCGAGAGCCGCAGTGTGTGCAGGATTTCTAGATATCCAAGCCCTACTCATGACTGATTACCTGCTTCAGGTGTGTCCAGCCAATTAGAACACGCCAGATCATGGTATGTTGGAAAACATGCAGGAATGCGGCCCTCGAGGCCTGGAGTTGCCCATCTCTGCCTTAGAGCATCTGTATAGGCTGCTGTAGGCTGTTCACACTCTTAGAAGTGCAGTAGAGCCAAGAAATAAAAATAATAATACATTTTATTTATGTGGTGCCTTTCTGGGCACCCAAGGTTGCCTTACAAGTCAAAACAAACATAAAACAATTACAAGAATAAGACAATGGCTAAATTCATAAAAGTATAAAAGACAATAAAATGATATGTTAATTTGGATGGTTATGCTAGTCTGAAGAAGTGAGGTTTAAATGAGTTGTATGTGAGAGTGGAAAATGGGGCTCTTGAGTTTTCTTCGGAGGAATTTATTAAACCAGAGAAATATTCAGCTTTGGTTTTAGAGATGGCGTCTTTGTTATAGAGGATTATGGCTGCAATAATACTCGTTCTTATGAATAGTAAAACCAGGTTTTCTGTCCAGTCTTTCTAGTTGACGTCCTTTAGCTTTGAGTTGTCTGAGAAACATTGAATGAGACAGACCTGGATTTAAGTGGGGCGAGAATATCCAGAAGATATCGGAGGTTACAATTGTAATGGGAGATCAGTTCATCAGGAGTGGAGAGGCTATCCCTGTGCAGGCTTTTGATAAGTGATGGTAGATTGTCCAGGTTGATGTACTTAGTTTCACAGGAAGTTTTGGTGCGTGGAAGATCGAATCTGGAAACTGAGAGGTTGACATGAAAAGATAACAGTATATGATCAGAAAAAGGGAGGGCTCTGGTTTACTGTCCAGAGGTGCAACACCTGAGCAGCAAACAAGGTTTAAAAAGATGCAGCTCAACACATTTATATTCTTTTTATCGTTATTAATAGTGGAGCTGGTTATTAAAATAACTGTGCATTTTGTGGTACAAGCACCATATTTGGCACGGATGTACCTTAGGATCTCCTCTTTCAGAAAAGCACATTAGCCACGAGAAAAATCTAAGATTTCCAAATAAACACAATACATGTATAATACATATATATTATTCATCTTGAGTTAGCCCCAAAGTTTAAAGACTTTTGTGCATGAACGGCCCATGTGGTTGAGGCTGGGGCAAATGCACATTGAATGTTTTTGTAACAATTGAGTACATGACTGCCAACTTTACAAATGGTTGCCACTTTTTATTTTTCTCCTGTTTAACACACTTTTTTTGAACGAGGGGATCCTAAGGTGCATCCATGCCATATTTGGTGCTTGGATCACAAAATGCACAAATTGCCTGAAATATGAACCTAACCATCTCCACTGTAACGGGAGGAGACGGCTTTACCTGCAGGTGCTGTGTTTCTGGGTAAGTTGGACGTATGAAGGAAAAGTGCAAGTTTCTGTGCATGCACACTATTTAGATGTTGAGAGAGGTCTGCAGGGCTTTTCTTCACCTGTGGTGTAACCATTGACTGTAAATGAGAACTGGACTGAGTGGGCATGACATCATCCATAGAAAATGGCTTACTTGCAGCTCCAATCAAATGAAGTAACTTTTTTTTGCCATGTTGGAGCCAGACGACATCAGTGAGCAGTGATTGGTCCGAGTCAACGTTTCTATGTTAACCGTGTTCAACGATCAGGAGTGAGCTTGTTAGAAATCCACAGCCCTACCACTTGAAAGCGTGCTCAGGAGAATCTGTCAATCTAACGTTTAAAGATGATCAAAAATTGAGTCGTATACATTTGATCAGTGTTTCTAGAAATGAGCTCTAAACGGACCCGATTGGGTGTTAGTTAGTTCTGCATATTGAGTTGCGTAGCAGGTCCAGCAGCTGACTGCAAAACTGGTTGAGGGTTTGAACCCCAGGTCTGACCGCAGTGGTGTTCTTCACCAAAAATAACTGTCCTCAACCTTAAATTAATCACCCTGTTTTTCAAATTTTATTGACAAACGACGACGTAACAAATTGCTGGAAGAATTCATCATAGCGGCAACTTGATATTTGATCAAGAGTTAATTAACCTGCAAATATTTAGTTATAGTTAAGACTGAATAAACTTTGAAGTCTAGAGTTTCTCATCAAACTGACAATGGTATAAGTGACTAAAGCTGCAGGTGATCAGATGAGTCAGTACATTTGTAAAGAAGTTGTTTGAGGCTGCGATTCCTCAGCTCTTCTTTTTTGATATTCCTGACCTAACGATTTCTTTCTTTGTCTTCCCATGATGCAGATGCAGGGATACAGATGCACCAGGTTGAAGCTCTTGGCATGTCCACTCAGAGAGCGACCTTCACAACCTGGAACAGGTAAATGTAGAAGGCTGTGCTGTAAAGGCTCCGTTTTGCAGGTTCATGCTCTGCTATTGGCTTATATTGGTCATTTTAACAGGAAAACGGGGGTTCCTTTTCATAATTTCATCAGCTGGCAGGACCAAAGAGCTGCGGACCTGGTGAGGTCCTGGAATGCATCCTGCACCATGAAAGTAAGTCAGCTCAATATCAACAGACGCTTCTGGACATTCTAATGCGAATGTGGTTTAAAGCCTGGGCAAAGACCTGCCTCTGGGTCGTCCAGGTCAGCTTCTGTGTTGAGTAGCACTTTAAAACATCACCGTGTCCAAGCAAGAACCAGCTCAGTGGTAGAGTCTGCCCTGAGACTGTGAGGTTGTGGGTTTCAATCCACAGTGGAGATCAAGGTGCTGAAAAGACCCAAAACATAGAAAAGCAGACTCCTTCTCCAATGCAGTACGTCTTCCAGCTGCTGTGGGAAGCCATGGCTGCCTGTTCCTGTCTGATCTCTCTGCTTGTGCTTTGAGACGTTCACAGATGGTGCAGACCTTTTTCTGCTGAGGCAATCAAAACAGAAGCATGGCTGTTTAGGCTGCACGTTTCACTGCTCAAGTCAGTTAACTTCCATTTACATTGTGATCCAGCTCCGTTATCATTTACTTTTTAAATTTCTCCACAAAAAAGCTTTTTGTCTTTTCACCTATTCGCTATTTATATCTAGCAAAGGTTTGCAATTAAAATCAAATCCTTTATTTTGCATTTAATAGCAGAGCAGCAGTTTTCTTCTAGAATCTTCTAATAGTTAGAGTGTGCTGTATGGGCTTTCTGTTGAGTGTCTCTCTCTGTTGCTTTCAGGTCAGCCATGGTTTGATGAAGATGCTGTATTTCCTGACTCAGCAGAAACGCTACCTGGCAGCAAGTCTGATCGTGTTTTCTCCTCAACACATCACCATGCGGTTGCTCTGGGTTCTGCAGCACTGCGCACAGGTGTGTGAGCGATGGGAGCTCAACCAATAACCAGTCTGACCACAGCCAACCTCTCCTGAACAGGACAGCCTCACAAACTCTATCCTGTTTTATTTTCATCATTTCAATCTGCTAATTAAGCTTGAAGCTTTCATGAGAAGGTCAAAGTTCATTTAGAGTTTTTCTGCAAAAACCCCATCAGAAGCTCAGTGTCATTGCTGGTCAGGTGAAACCCTCATTGCCTCTGTCTTTCTACAGGTGCGTCAAGCATGTGATGAAGGCAACTGCTGCTTTGGGACCATAGACACCTGGCTGCTCTTCAAACTCACAAAAGGTGGAGAGAGTCTGTGAGAAAACTGCTGTGAAAACAGGGCAGCAGCAACTCCAATTTATGACCAGAATGAACACGACCTCAGGCAAAACGTCACTAAAATAGAAGTGTAATAGACTTATTTTTGTTTGATATATCTGAATTATTGCCTTGTTGCCTGATACCTCCAGTCAGGTGTGACTCTCTGAGAGAAAGAAGGGCAAGTTTTCACCAAAACTGGCAAAAAAAAGAATTTCCTTTCTTCTCTGAAAGACATGAGCCAAAGAGGTTAAACCTGCAGGCACACCTCAAAATATAATCCTTAATTATTATAGTCAGCTGCTAATGTTTAAAAAACATAAAACCTAGAATAGGTGCTTCATTTATGCTTTTAGGAAAATACTTTTATTATAAAAAAGCACCAGTTCCTATACTTAAAAAAAATATTTCTTTTCTTTTAGTGAATTTTACAAACAAGTAATATAAGCCTGTAAATCAAGTTTTTTATGTTTGAGATACATTTCCTATAAAAATAAGATCTTTGAAACTATCTATTAATAAACTTCATCTATTAATCATATTGATTAATCTACCAATATGAGGTGAAAAGTTGTTTAACAAGTACTTTGTGGTGCTTTCCAGTCAGAGTATGATGGCTTGTGTGTGAGCAGCTTGAGACCTGAACAGAGCTCTCTTTGTCTCCGTCGTCTTGCATCACTGACTTTCTGCTATTGTTCAGGAATGCTACCACTCTGCAGGAGGGAAACGGACTGACTTCATGTGGGCTTTTCTTTTTTTCCTCTTTGCAATCCGACTAACGATGCCCCCTCGCCTTCCCCAGGCCGTGTCCATGCCACTGATTACTCCAATGCCAGCTCCACTGGGATTTTCGACTCCTACCAGGTTTTCTGACAGTTGACTCCATGAGCTTTTCCTGTTTCCTCCATGTTTTGTTTCATCTCTGAAATGTGACTTGCTTCTCAGATGTGTTGGAGTGGTTTTCTCTGCTCTCTGCTGTCACTGCCGATCTCCATTTTCCCTACAGTACAAAACACCAGGTGAGTCAACACTTCACCTGAAATTCACTGAGGATCATGTATGAACTGGTAAATCTCCGAGAAGCCCTGAGGCTGGTACCTCAGCTGCAGATAAAGTCGATACAGTGATCAGATGAAAAGTTTATGCACAAAAAAGGAGACTGCGTGTGTCTATATGCAACTTTTCCTTCCTTCTCCCCCTACCACCGCCCCATGCTGCTCTCTGAGGATGAAGATGCTTTCCTCATCAGGAAGCTCCTCCCTGCAGAAGCTCAGAGACTAAAGGTCTGCCTCTGTCCTGATCTTCCATCCCGGTTTAAAGAGATGCTGAATGACTTGAAATGATCAAATATAATGATGTGGCTCACCGCTAAAGACATTGACAAAAGAGATAAAGACAAAAGAGAGGTTCCTGTAATTTTTACATTTTGGAAGCAAATCATCTCATCTCACTTGAATTATTCCCTCAAACTTTTAATCAGCCAAAGCTGAGTCAAAGTTTTATTTTCCAAACTATGTAAAAAAAAAAAAAAGTCTGAGTCTGGACTTGCAGAAAACTGCTTCTACTTTCTTTGCCCCTGGTTCTCCATGTGTCAGACCTGATGTTTTCTGTTTGTTCCTACAGCTGATCATGAGCTTGTTTTGCTGCTTATCAGCAGCTGAGTTTGGACTGATGGACTCACTCTTTCAAAATTCGACTTCTTCCTGTTTTCACAAGACTGTGAATCATGTGGACAGATAAAGAGCCACACAAACGCAGCCTGTCACAACTATGCCTTTTTACTCTTCTTTTTTTTTTTTCAAGTAAAAACTCTCTTAATTTTGGTTTACTGGGGAAACATAAACCTACTCTCAGCGTAAAACCTTGATGGAGCATTTTACAGGTTTATGTTCTACTTTCAAACTGGTTGGAGGAACTTTCATGTCTGTTTTGATTGTGCGGACTATATTTCCATAACTTCCATTGTTCTCCCACATTTGCAAAGTTTGCCAATCCGTTGTAAATCAGCTCCAGATTTTGTGGCCCAGTGCTGTTTATCATCACAAATAACAGCTTGCAGATTGTAAATCACAAAGATGTGATAAATTTTTTTTAAAGTTCAGCTAAAAAAAACATTTTCTGGGCTACTGACTTAAATCACAGAAGCAGCTGGAAAAAAAAAGATGATTTACAGTCCAGGCCTGAGAAAGAAACATCCTGAAACATCCTGACACACCTCAAATCAGACTGAAACAATCTAAAACAATCTGAAACAGCCTGAGGCATCCTGAAATGGCATTGAGAAAATCTAAAACATCCTGAAACACCCAGAATCAGCCTGGAACATCCTAAAACATCCTGAAGCACCCTGTAAAAACTGTAAACAGCTGAAACCATGCTGAAACATTCTGGAAAAAACTTGAAGTAGTATGGAACAGACTGAAACATCTATCCATCCTATATGCTATCCTGAAACAGCCTAAATTATACTGACACATTCTGAAACAGCCTGAAGAAGCAGGAAATATGCTGAAACATTCTGGAATATCCTGAATCATTCTGAAACAGCCTAAACCATACTGACCTCTGGTGGTGAAAAGTAGAAATCCATCTCTTACAGCTGAAGCAGCCATGCTCAGTCAGTGTTAAAGAAATGCGTATACTTCACTCCGTTGTTGTGACGTAGCTGTCCTATTGTGGGTCTCTAAATATGTAACACATCAACAGTTTAAATGAAGAAGATTTTTAAGGGCCTTTAAATAAGCAACGAGGGAACAAATGAAATGGAAAAGGAACAAACTGAAAAATTATATATTGTTAAGCTAGTTATTCTGATGCAAGACAGTTATAAAATTGCAAAATTTTCACACTAAAACTGAACCAAAAGATATTCTGTTCTGTAGTGTTGATCTTTTCTTTCACAGAAACCCTGAAGGTAAGAAGAAACATTTTCCTGAATGCAACTCACAGTTTGGTCTAAGTGAAAGTTTAAGTGAGCCTCTCATCAGTTAAAGCTGCAGTTCAGATGTTCTATCATTGTGTCTGCAGTTGTTCTTCAGAGCAGAGACATGATGCATGCTGGTAGATAATGTGTGTGTGTCTTCCGATGCATTAGCCATAACTTCAGCTCCATCGACCCGTCTGTCTTCGGAGTGCCTATACCCATCATGTCTGTGGTGAGTCTCTGCATTAGACGCTCTTTCATCTGCATGACTATGAAATTTAAAATCTGTTCTGACTCTCTTTGGCAACATCATCCTGCTGTTGTGTTATTATCAGGACATAATCTAATCAGTTTGTGTTTTCAAATCAAGATGTCCAAAAGATCAAGAACAATTATTGGAAAATCAAACTTTCTAAGTACTTTTTTTTTTTTTTTTTAACATTTTTCATCATTTTTTCTTAAAAAAAAAAAAAACTCAATCTGACCTGCGTTGACTACATAAATTCAGGGATTCACAGCTGAGGTACAAATTTAATTCATTTTATTTATAAAAGGCAAATCAGAACCAAGGATGTGTCAAAGGTCTGCACAAGACAGGAAGAAGCATCAAACCAAGCAAAATCTCTGAGAATTGTATGTGTGTTTGTGTGCACATGTTCGCATGTGTGTGTGTTTGTGATTTCTTTTTTTTATCCCTTATTCCAATTTAAAGTCTGCTTTAGTTGGATTCAGTCCAGATCCTTTTAAAAAAGACAGTGTCTCATCTGGACTTGGCCCACAGACGACTAAAGGGTTTTGTCTTTAGGTGATGGGGCTCCGCCTCCTTCTGTGGAAAAACACAAGAACAGAAACAGGCATTTGGGTTTGTAAGAGAAGAAATCAGTTGACTCAAACAAACAGTACAATCAGGATCGTGTGGAAGAAGAGAAGCAGTTATGGGCTGTTGGAGAATAAAGTTGATGCACCTGATGGCAGATGTGCACAGTCACTGGAGACACTGAGTGAAGGAACAGGGAGCTGAGGGCACTCACCTCTGCTGAAAGCACAGCTGAGACTCCATTTGCAAAACAAACATTCAGAAAGACAGACACGTGCAACAAAACTGGTACATTAGTATATGCCTCAGTCCTAATCTGAGCAGTTTTTCTGAGGAAAAGGAAGCTGGAGTTTGTGTTTCTGTGAAAGGTAACATGGATGGAGGACAGAAGAATTTCTCTGAAGTTCATTTGCAGACATGTTTCAGGAGAGGAAGCTCTGCTCTCCTGTTTAATCATGTTTGGAAGTTTGCTCAAATTTGCAACCATGCTTTAAACTGTATGTTGTGCTGTAACTGCTGCCCCTGCAACCCCAACCCCCCCATCCACCATCCAAGCTTGTAAAAAAAGATTTATAGACAAGAACTTTTACTCAGTTTACACTCTTGTGTCAGAGCAGCCAGGACCCGAGTTTAAAAAAAAAAAAAAAAATCCCTGACATCTCATGTGGGTTTGAAAATCCTGTGACCCTAGAAACAGAGCAGTGACCACTGAAGCATGTGGTGTCAGCAGGCTGCAGCTCAAAGCTCACCCAGCTCCTGCGCCCTTCTGATAGCAGTGCCTGTGTCTGCGGCGTTTCCCTCCGCCAGGTACATCACCACAGGGGTTAGATTGAATGCAGATTTATTAAAATAAAAAAATCTCCATGAACAGAAAAAAATATCTTAAACAAAACAATAGGCGTTCAATAAAAACAAAATATTGATATAAACGTGATTATTTTGTACAGATATTTAGAAACCCTCATGAAAAACATTCTTATAGCATAAATAACGACATAACACATTTTTTTCTCCACTCTAAATAATTAAAATCTAAATAAAAATAAACAAAACATTTAAAAATGTTATAAACATCACTTTTTAACCCAAAACCTTTAATAAAGACATGCAAATCTTAAATAAAACAACTTAAAAATGCTAAAATTACTTTACTAAATATTTAAAAACTCATAGAAGTATAAAACAGTTCCTTTTTATTTAGTCATACTTTCATTTACCTAAAAAATGTTCTGTAAAACCCCCCAAAAAAAATCAGAGGCCCCACTGCCTCCATCTGTCTATCAGCTCCTGAACATTCCTTACGGAAAATGTCCTTTTTGTACTGTTTATAGATGGCGGACCAGCAGGCGGCCGTGTTTGGAGAGTGCTGCTTCAACGTTGGGGATGTCAAGATTACCATGGGAACGGGAACCTTCATGGACATCAACACAGGCAGCAAGCCCCATACATCAGTGGCAGGTTACAGAGTCACACACACACGCGCCTGTACACCTGCATCCTTCATCCAGGATGACTGCGGCTCCTCCTCCCTGCAGGCCTGTATCCTCTTGTGGGATGGAAGATTGGCTCAGAGGTGGTGTACCTAGCGGAGGGAAACGCAGCAGACACAGGCACTGCCATCAGATGGGCGCAGGAGCTGGGTGAGCTTTGAGCTGCACCCTGCTGACACCACATGCTTCAGTGGTCACAGGTTTTTCAAATATAACCAGAAATACTGAGCAGATGCTTGGAGGTGGCAGAGTTGCTTATGCAGAGTTCTTGTGGGTTTAGATTTAGCATTCCCCTCACGTGTGTCGTTGCAGAGCTCTTCTCAGATGTCAGCCAGACCAGCTCCATGGCTTACAGCGTGCCCGACTCAGACGGGGTGTGCTTTGTCCCGTCTTTCAGCGGCCTGCAGGTTAGTACAGCTTCTCCTGTGTTGGGCTGCACACAGAGGATGTTGGTGCTGTACTTCCTAACGTGCGTGGGCAGCGTTGGCTCCCCGCTCTGTAACGCTGTTGTCTGTTTTGTTTTCCTGCGGTCCCAGCTCTGAAGCGGCCTGCGTAAGTCTTCCTCCTGAAAGTTTTGTGCAAAGATGTGATCACAAAATTCCTTCATGGCTGAGCACAGGCCGCAGCACAAACATGCAGAACATCTCATCAGACTGTAGTCGGTCTGACATGAGTGTCTCTGCTTTCACTACAGGCTCCTCTGAATGATCCCAAAGCTTGTGCTTCCTTGATGGGCCTCAAACCTTCTTCCACCAAGAGCCATCTGATCCGGGCCATTCTGGAGTCTGTTGCCTTCAGGCGAGTCGTAGTGACGTCAGGATTTCTCCTCCAAAGTCCTCCAAATATAATCTGACGTTCATTCGTATGGCTTTCTGCAGAAATAAGCAGCTGTATGACACCATGCTGCGAGAGACTAACATCCCCGTCACCAACATCAGGTAGGTTCTTTGCCTTGACCAAGAAGGCCCAGTGTCCTGGCTCCATGCAGACGTCTCATTGCAGGGGATGTTCATGAACCTGGTATCTGCTAATGCAGTCTGAGCTTCTTCCTGCGTGTCTCAGGGTGGATGGTGGCGTTTCCTCCAATGATTTTGTCATGCAGCTGACTGCAGACCTGTTTGGTAGAAAGCTGGTCAGACTGCAGCACAGAGAGATGTCCTGTCTTGGAGCTGCACTGGTGGCTGGACTTGGAACGGGTATGCTGCAGCAGACTGCTTTCTGAGGTCACTTTCAAAGTAGCACAGCTGAAGATGAGAAGCAGCAAAGTTGCCACTTTCTTCCGTTTCTTCTTGAAATATCCTCAACATTGACAGCTTTTATTTAAAGTTTAAGATCAAATGTGCTATTTCTGTTCATCTGATTCTTCCAGAAGCTTTTTTTAAACGGAGCACATCTCATCTAGTATCCTTAAGTCTGGCTTTGTCTGCAGGCTTCTGGAGAACACATGAAGAGCTGAGGAAGCTGCAGAGCACAGATGAGGTGTTCATTCCACGAGGAGCCGCCATGGGGGGTCCATGTGGGGAGTACACCCCCATCCTCCAGCGCTGGGAGAGGGCTCTGCAGCGCTCCATGAACTGGTACCAGCCCTGACAACAGACGCATGCACACACTGGGAGAAGACCCCGAGCACGAGGGTGTGGCCACAGTCAGAAGAACCAGCAGCTTGGAAGTGAGACTGATAGAAGCTCAAGAGACGCTTTGGGGGGAAATGTGTGAATGCTCCTGAAGGAGGAGGAGCGGTCTGAAGCCTGAGCCCGTGGGGCTGTTCAGTCTCCATTCAGGGTGAAATGTCGCTCTTCTCTTGTCCAAAATAATCCCCAGCTGTGGGTCAGTGACTTGACAGAAACTTTATTTGGAAAATCTAACCCACTGCAGGTAGAGACCAAACGGCACTAAACACATTCACTTCAGGGTCTTTACTATTTCATGGTTTTCTTTTTCCATCATTCCAGATTTGTTTTGTTGGTTTTAGATTTCTTTTTTTTTTTACTTTTTTCATACCTTGTGTTTTTTCTTGGGTTTCTCAGCCTCCTGCTGGAGTCCAAAAGTGTGCATGTTTGTTGGATTGATGGTTCTTACATCTTCTGATCAAGATGATATGAATTCACAAGATCCAACTGAGTCCTGAGTCATGTCAGTGGTCATGTCAGCACCGCCGTCCTGACAGGGAGGGCAGTCCTCTGGCTCCCTGTGATGGAGCAGGGAAACATTTGAATTGAGGACCAAACACATAGACCCTAGTCTGAATCTAGGTTTTATGGCTGATGGGATTGTTTGTTTCCACAACTGGAGTCTGTGTTTTTGTGTAACTCCTCTTTCTGTCATGTTGACATTGTCATCTATTTACCTTTTCATTCAATGGCATTCCTGAAAACTGTTTAGTGATTAAACCCATGTGACTCAAATGACTGCAGAATGTCCATAAATGTCCTGTGTGGACAGCGGTGCGGCGATGTGCTCAGGCGGGGCCTCCTGACATGTCCTCCCTCACTTTGTCCAATAAACTTGTGGGAATAAATGCATTTCTCCAACAGTGCATGTTCTTGAGGTTTGATGATGGTGCCTCGTGCTCGCTGATGCATGGATGGCGAGCTGTGCACGCCACTGACCTCCTCCTGGACGCTGCACGTCTGGGGCACGGACAGGAACACTGTCAGATGCAGCCACAGATTGAGTACCGTTGATGTGACCAACAGTTGCCATGGCAACTTATGGACGGAGTGACTGAGAACAAACGGAGTGTGTGTGCTCCAGCTCTTGGTGCTGGTATGGTGAAGGGGGCTCTAATTGAGAGCACAAACGGGGGGTTCCCCAAAACAAAGGGAGGATTGTGGGTCCGCTCTCTGTGTTGGTCACAAAGCTCCATACATTGCATCTCTTCTGGATAATCCCTCAGTCACACAAACACTTCCTCCAGCTCTCCATCTGTGTCTTACTCAAACACGGGTGCTGCCCCCTCGCCCCCGTGTGCGGCCCGCAGAGAAATGCCTTCCCGAAGAAAAATCCAGCAGTCACTCTTATCAGCATGGTGCTTTAAAGGATGTGAGGTTAAACTTTCAATAAATTGAAAGCGACAGCAGGAAGCAAGTGCAGTAAAAACTGCCCCCACCCCCCACCCCCACCCCCATGTGATCTCCTCCTATTATGTAACTTTGTGCTGGGATACCACCATCAGATGGTTAAATCTCAGCTAACTTCATTGCGGTCATGTGTTCACATTAACTGAAACATTAGCCTCAATCTGTCCTGAAAGTATGTTTGATTGGCTTGACACACTTTTATTGTACACCGAAAATTTTCATCGTCACAGCAACAAGAGCTGCTATGAACCACAGATACCAAAACTATGGCCTAAGTGGCTAGACACTGAGATGGAAAACCAAACATGTTAGCCGACTCATAATAACTGTCTGTCTGATCCCTGTGATGCAATTTATGCAGCCAGCATTGGTGGATTCATTCATTCATGCATTCATTTTCCAAGCCGCTTTATCCCTTTCGGGGTCACGGGGTTGCCGGAGCCTAACCCGGCTACTCATGGGCGAAGGCAGGGTACACCCCTGGACTGGTCGCCAGTCTGTCGCAGGGGCAAGCATTGGTGGAACATGACGGAATGTTTGTGTGTGGTGTTTTTGTGATATACCCAACCATGCATATGTTTAAAACCAGCAGGTTTTAACCAAAAGCAATGGAAACCTCCTTTGTGTTCATTCATGAACGCCTCTTGGCAGCTGCTGTTAGCAAAGTGCAGCCGTGTTGCAAATGGTTGCCTGTCTAAAGTGGAACCTCCTGTGTTTGTGTGTGATGCTGCTGTGAGAGATCTGCTGTGTGTGAGCAGCTTCCATCAGCACCCAAGTGCTTTTCAGAACAGGAAAAGGGATGCAGAAGTCACGCTTTGCACCATAAGAACACAAACCAATGCCCTGTGGATGCTCCTCCTCTTTCTGCTTAATTTCATGCAAGCCCTTTTTGACAATTACAGAGTGGAGACTCGGTTATTCCTCAATTCCCACAATAATTCCTTGAAAATCTATGACTGATTTTAAGAAAAATAATGTTTTATTGTTTTTTGTTTTTTTTTTTGGTTCAACCACCAAATGGTTCCTGGAGTCTGCAGCTCACCGTTCCCCCAAGGAAGGGGTCAAATGCAAAGAACACCTAACAGGACTTTACCACTTGTCCTGGCTTTAGGGGCAATTTCTGCCTCCTGATTATAAAACACCCACTGAAACTGCTGCATAAAAAAACTGTCAAGAAGAAAGAGGGCAGCATTGGTGTGAGTCTGCTTTGAAGGTTTAGAAAACTATAATGAATTTTATAAAGGTTAGTTAGGGTGGTTCTGTTCTGTTCCATTGCAGACATTATGCTGGAACATATTTTGACATGAACATTGATTCCATAGAGGAGGCGGACAAGAAGTTCTCTGTTTTCATGTTATCACAATTTCACAAAGATGTAAATAGAAGAGGGTGACCCCTCAAATTCCTGAATTTATTTTCAACTATGAATTTCATATTTTTGCTGAATTAATGCAAAGTTAAGGTAATTTTGGAGCCAAAGTGATTTGATGCAGAGGTTAGACTATTGACACAACAGGAACTGGATTAAAATCAACTCATAATGAGACTCAAGTGCCATTAAAACAGATCGTAGGAAATGTGGCTAAAAGAAAAGGATTTGAACTGCAAAAATTCCTCCTCCATCACAGGACCATCAAAAATGAAAACTTCTGAAAAAAGTAAACATAAAGGTTATAGATACACGTCGTTTGGCACACACAAAAACATGAGCACTGCTTTCTGAATGAAAAAATCCAACATTTAAACTGATTTAAACTCTTTAAATAACTTTAAAGTCCCACTCCAATCAACTTTTGTTTTATTTTCAAAGTAGTCTTTTAATTATGATTATGCCGTTTTAGCCTAAATCAAAAAATCTGTACGTATATATCAATACATACTGGTATGGTAGTTTTTGCAGAGTGCCAGGAGTTCATCAGAAATTTACCTCTGAGTTGTGCGCTTTCTTCCCATCAGCTCTTTATTTACACTCTTTCCTGCCACCTTACAGCCCCTCACTACCCCAACCTAACATTGGCAACAAAGATTTTCAGTAATATTTGAGCTATCCAGCCATACAGTTTTTAAAATTCCAGCTCAGACGAGGAAAACACAGACGTGGATGGATCTATTTGTCTGCAGGTGGATGCATCAGAATGGAGCGGAGCAGGAAGCTTGTGGCCCATCAATTGTAGTTTTTACATTTAAAAAACAAGCTTTTTAAAGTGCATTTTTCTTCATCTTCTCTTGATTCACATTGATTTAAATAAAAAAGATACTCAGAAATAGCTTTAAGTTGATTTTCTTTATAAATGTCCTCCATCATGGGAAAAATGTTACAAGAACATGTTAAAAACACCATTTTCATCAGAACGGGTCTTTAAAAAGCGCAGGAATCCTTGATCTTGACATAGTTTGATCCAGGATTCTTTTTTGATAAGAGCTTATATTTTATTTGTTCTTATTCAAGGAGTTTGCAACTATAAATGCAATGCTTGTCTATATGTAATTTCATTCACAAATGTTTTATTCTTGTTTGATTATTAGATAGTTATTGTGGTTTTCTTTTGCTGGGTTTGTTATTTGGCAGACACAGAGCTCCATACCTGTTGGTTCGGTGACTCACCTGAGCGGACAGAGCACTGATCAATCATGCTGTGGACCCTATGGACCTGCTCTCCACAGCTCTCCAGCGTCATCATCCCAAACCTTCATTTTTCTGATTCCTGCGCGTGATGGCGCGTCTGTCTGTCATCAGCCAATCTGCGTGCGTGCGTCTGCGCTCTCGCATCAGCTGCTGTGGACGTCACACATTCTTCCTCTATCCTCACCTCCTCCCTCCTTCTCTCGGTTTTTCCGTTCCGCTGGAGCATCTCTCCTGCTCCCTCTCTCCGCGCCGCCCACTCCCTCTCCGGCATCGATCCGCAGCCGCTGCTGGTTCCTCCGCTTCATTCCATCGTCCTGCTGCGCTTTACTCTCCTTTTTTTTACGTTTTCTTTCATTTTTTTAAAGGACGGGAATTGGGACATTAGTGGGACCTCCCCCCCCCTCCATCACCATGGCGAACACCGAGGAAAAAGCGCCGAACAAGGAGAACGTGTCCAGCTGGAAGGACTCCATCTACAACCCGCGGACCGGGGAGGTGATGGGGCGCACGGCCAGCAGCTGGGGTAAGCACCCCCATTCACGGGCTCTGCGCTGAGGCTTTCCCTTATACGTAGATGGGGGGGGGGGTGTCCTGATTCTCTCAGAGATAGGCTGCTACCGTTTGCCCGCATGAATGGGAGTTAGCTGAGGAGATGTCCCAGGCCTACATGACAGTGTGAAGGAGAAGCCTGCAGAAGAACGACCATCCCCTTCCTGCTGCTGCTGCTGCTGCTGCTGCTGCTGCTGCAGGGGGGCCGGATCCAGCAGGTAGAGATGGGCTTCTGTAGCAGAGTCCTTTAAGTGCTTTGCTGCCACCTTCATGTCTGAGCAGAGCCAGCACACGAAGCTGCTTGTTACCTAATATAGGATGCTGCTGCATTCCTCAGTTAATCTGCAGATGATGGGGCCACACGTTTATGTAATGGTCCACCCGGCGTGCCGGGGCTCCTGTTGCAGTCTGCCGGCTGCCCAGGCCCTTGTACTGCTATGCAGTGGGATGCTCCACTGCAGTTGCATGGCCGCCCACATTAGCATGCCTGTCAAGGTCAAATGGGATTCCCTCTCTCTTCTTTCTTTAGTGTACAAGGCAGGTGCATTGTGGGATATGGTAAGAGAGGGCTGAGAGAACAGAGGGGCGTACAGCGGGAGGCTGAGGGGTTCATCCCAGCGTTTTTTTTTTTTTGTCCTTGTGGGCATGAGTGCTTTACCGGCCGCATGGCGGTGAAACCATTTTGAGCATGTAGTTACTGAAGTGCCGCTATCCTCCAGATGAAGGACGCAGCAGCTGCTCTGAGCTCAGGGACGGGCTCTGATCTGAAAGTGCAGCTGTCTCATGAAAAATCGCCTCGGTTCAGTGAGCAGCAGGAAGAATTTCCTCCTCTGCTCAAAATGGTTTCTGTCACAGTTCACTCAGACTTTAGATTCTGCCGCTCTGAGTAGAGGAAAGCGTCAGTCCAAAGACTCTCAGTCCTTCCCTCATCACTCTTCTCTGTTTTTCCAGCGCTCATCCTGCTCTTCTACTTGGTTTTCTACTGTTTTTTGGCTGGCTTGTTCGCCCTGACCATGTGGGTCCTGCTGTTCTCTCTGGATGATTACGTGCCCAGATACAGAGACCGTGTTCCCAACCCAGGTGAGCTCCCTCAGGGTTGGGGGAGA
Organism: Adrianichthys oophorus; assembly: GCA_036245035.1. Classification (NCBI taxonomy): domain Eukaryota; kingdom Metazoa; phylum Chordata; class Actinopteri; order Beloniformes; family Adrianichthyidae; genus Adrianichthys; species Adrianichthys oophorus. The sequence continues at coordinate 23,695,181 of BSAI01000012.1, read as the reverse complement.
CTTCCAGCTTTCTCCTTGACATCCATTATTCATGCTGGCACCGATAAGATACTGCCGTGATATTGTTTCTGCTTTTTGCATCGATCCAGCTGGATGTTTGCAACAGCACTAATATTTCACGGGTTGCTTTGACGCCAGATGATCTCCCATAACTGCATTTCCACATCTCATTTCCAGGATTGGTGATTCGCCCAAATTCACTTGACATCTCATTTAACAAATCTGACCCACTGAAGTACGCACAGTACGTCCAGCACCTGGAAAAGTTCCTTGAGAGTAGGTGCAGTAATGCTGACACTCATCAGTTGATTACATGTGCCACTATGCCTCTCCCAAAATCACGCATGGGATGTTTGCATCTCCCTGTCAGGGTACAACGACTCGGCACAGGGGAAGAACGAGGAATGCATTTCAGGAGAGTTCTACCTGCAGGACGGCCCTAAAGACAAGGTCAGGAAGGCGTGTCCCTTCAGGAGGGCGTCACTGAGCTTCTGCTCCGGTCTGTCCGACACCAACTTTGGATACCATGAAGGAAAGCCTTGTGTGCTCCTGAAAATGAACAGGGTACCCCACCCCTCCAGCACCACCTGGGTTTCAGTTGGATAAGTCTATTTGATCGACCAGAGTTGCTACATTTACAGCTGTGTGTGTGTCTTCACAGATCATTGGCCTGAAGCCTGAGGGAGACCCTATCATTAACTGCACAATCAAAGTAAAAGAAATTTAAAAAACACCTTTTTCCTGCTTGTTTGTATGATGTAGTCTTTTATTAATGTCAGAACGGCCATCAATGTTTCTTTTCTGTTGATCATTTTTCATGTGTTCCTTTTTTTGTTCTTTGTGTGTCTCATATCTTTTTGCATGCTGTCTCTGACGTCATTAGGGTAAGAAGAACATGAATTATCTGGAGAAGGTCACTGAATCCGTGTAGTGGGGCTCATTTCCTTTCCTTTTACTTTCTGTCCTGTGTCAGGGTCTCCTGTGTTCCAATTCACATTGAATGGAAATGCTTAACATCAAGTTCCATTTTCCTTGCAGAAAGACCACCCAATCCAGATGTTCTACTTCCCCAACAACGGCAAAATCAATAAGATGTACTTCCCGTACTATGGCAAGAAGGTCCACGTAAGTATGCTTACCTGCTCAGGTGAGTCTGTGAGTCTGCAGCTGGCTGACTGACTGATCCGTGCTGCAGGAGAATTACCTGCAGCCCCTGGTGGCTGTGAAGCTGCTGCTTAACAAGGAAGACTACAACAAGGAGCTGACCGTGGAGTGCCGGGTCGACGGCTCCAACCTCTGCAACAACGATGAGAGGGACAAGTTCCTGGGTCGCGTGACCTTCAGGGTTAAAGTGGTGGAGTAGAGATGACCATGAGAAGAAACCAGACAAGGCTGCCTATGTCTACTGAAAGGAGTCGTGTTTGAGGAAAAAAGTGTCGCAAAGGTGTCATTCAGGAATGTTGCCAAACGCTTTGATGCAAATGAGATATAGGATGTGGCTTTGTGTCCCTTCTTTCCTCCATGATTTCTTGCTGTCCTCCTCAAAGGTCCCCAGAGCAGAGCTGTCGTTCCTGATTTCATCCGTTGCAACATTATTTATCCAGTATGCTTTGTTTTGTTTTTTAGCATTGATGTGTTTTGATAAATTATAGCCACTGATGCCGTTGGAAGCTGTCTTGTAAACTGCTAAACCCCTTTTTAGACCTTCTTTTGTGGTCCACCTGCCATTAGGACGAGTGGGTTTCTGTTTCTTAGCCTCTCTGAGCTGCAGTCTTTTCACCAGGAGGATTTGTATCTTGCTGTATAGTAGAACTGAGAAGGTAGAAAATGTCCAACACATCTCCAGAGTATTCTCTCATCAAAAAGACTTAATAGAAACATACCTTGATAATCATAATAGCCACTGTATCCCTGTATATGAAATGCCAATTACAGAGTCCCTTCATTTATGAATACATTGTGATCTGTACAATATTTAGGGAATTATAGGTAGATCTTTGTGTTGTGACTTGCAGAGCCACAACCTAGTCTTGTGCCGTCTGTCTGTCTGTCTGCATGTCTGTCTGTCTGCCTGTCTTCCCGTTTACTCACCTCTCCACCGCAGCCGCCACCATGTGAATGAACCTCCGGGACGCTGGGTTTCGATGGCTGAGGTGTCAAAAATGCTGGTGTAATGGAGAGGCGCTGAAAAAGCGCTGCAAAAATAACAAGTTCACTGTAACTATGTACTGTATATCTTTACGTGATCTGTATACCTATCTGGGTCTCAAAGATTGTTTGTTAGTTAACTCTTCTTCAGCCTGTTTATCTGATTGTCTGCCAATCTATTACTCTTCATTGTATATATATATGAAACACTATCTACCACATTTACTTAACTCACAGTGTATTTTTGTCACAAACATGCTGTCTGTGCACTGTAAAGAAATAATTTAAGCAAAGATTTACAGGAAATGATCTTATTCAGAACTCTGTTTACACTGTCTTAGAAGGAACCCACATTTCAAAGAACAACGTGTAACATCTCTTCAGGGTGCCTTAAGACCTGATGAAACAACATGTGGAATAAAAGTGATTTTGGAAAAACATTCCAGCACATCTTTTTTATGTCATGTGAGCATTATTTCTTTGAAGGTGCTTCCAGTTAAAGAGAATCTAAGACTTAACTCCCTGAACATGGGGCATCATTAACCGTTGCTTCTAGGTAATCAAAAATCATCGTAAATGTCAGAAAGGTTTCCTGAAATTGATTTTCCAGTTAATGACAAGCACATACTCAAGGCCAAGCCATTTTAAAGAGTTGAATTTCTCTGTTTTCACATTTATATGAGAAAAATAAAAAACATTCAAACATGCAGACGATGTTAGGAAAACCTCTCCTATGATTTCATCCAATGTTAAGGCAACTCCCACAATCTATTTGTATCAATTTTACAATCAAATTATTTCATGTTGTTTAGCTTCTTTTAACCTTTTACTGGAACAGCATCAATGTGGAATCAGCTCTTAGGGATGATGTTCAAAGAACTGGTTTTAAGGGTCAACTGATTAATCTAAAAAATGTCAAAAATGGGAATAACATTCAGTGGAAAAGCAAGAGAGAAAAATATGTTAACTGGCATGTCGAAAAAATACATTTTACATTCATAAAAAAATGTCAGAAAAACTTGTTTGGTAGATTCATCTTTGGTTGTGGTGCAAAACACAACTCTCCATGTCAGTCACTCACTCCAGTGGAATGGCACCCTTACCCAGCATTCCTCATAACCAGGGATGGGCAACTCCAGGCCTCGAGAGCCGCAGTGTGTGCAGGATTTCCAGATATCCAAGCCCTAGTCATGACTGATTACCTGCTTCAGGTGTGTCCAGCCAATTAGAACATGCCAGATCATGGTATGTTGGAAAACATGCAGGAATACGGCTCTCGAGGCCTGGAGTTGCCTATCCCTGCTCATAACACAACCTGGTTGTGTTGCTCACTCTGACACACAAAGGTCATGACTGCTGGCAGATCTATCGATCCTTTTTACTTCCAAGTAAATCTGTTCTGTCGGGCTTGCGCTGAAGATGTTTGGAGAAAGTTCACCAGTCGCTGGACTTTTTGAAAGCGTTCTCTAAGGCTTTTTAAAAATAAATTGTATTATACTGCTTACCCAGCCTTTTTAAGGACATACAGGTTTTACAGTCACAGTCCCATTCACACATTCTTCACTGACAGGGGAACAACTTCTACAGCAGGATGAGTCAAATCTATTAGAGGTGGCATCACGGGTGACATTTTAACAATGCAAAGCACCCCAGAAAAAGAAAGTTTAAAACCATTTTCTATATTTCTTTTTTATGTATTCTATTTACCTGTGAGCAGGCATTTTGATTTGCTGTTAACAAGAAAAACTAGAGGGATAAACACTTTTGAAATTAGGGGTTTGGGGGCCTGCTGGAAGACTGAGATCATCTCCATCTGTGCTTTAGAAATGGATTGTCAAAATTGTAAAAAGTATTGTATGGGTTACAAAACTTTTACTTAACATTAAGCTTTTTGCTTGAGTGAAAAACGATTGCAGCATCTGGCCTTCAAGAGTTTCAAACAAATCTGCATGATGATATCTGTAAAACAGTGTTAACGTTGTTTTATAATAAAGTTATTCCCAGGCAGGAGGCTGACATCACAACACTGACATATTCCACTGAGAAATGTCTTTTTTTTACTGTTGAAAGAATCTCAAATGAACTCAGTCGATGTTTCTTTTGTACTCCTTAGTTTTTGTTTTTCTACTATTTTTATTTTTTCTCTATTATAAATTCTGTTAAAAAAAAAAGTCACGCTCGGAGCAAAATCAGAGAAAAGAAGAAGTGGAACAGAAGATGTTTTTTTCAGCTCTGCTGAGTTTAGCTTTTAAAAGCTAAAGTGAAGTTGCCTGTCAGGAAACTTTTTCTGAAAACAGAACTGTAAAGAAATTCTGTTAGTCTGAACCCAGTTTTCCAGACATACAAAGAGATTCAATAAGACTCAAGAGTCCAAAACTTATTTTTCAGCATTTTACTTGCAGCAAGGAGCGAACAGACGATGGTAACATTCAATCTGCACACTGAAGGTGCATTCAAACCTTTTTCTAGGGTGTATTCAGACTGGTTAGATATGGTTTGCTTAAAGTGAACCAGAGTTTGTCACCCCTGACATCAGGAACTGATTTTCAGTCTGAATACACCTAAGCAGATCCTGGTCTGGGACCAGGATCTGCTCACTGACCCATCTTTCAAGGTGGTCTCGGTTCAATTCCAATCAGACTGAGCTTTGGTTTGCTCTAAGTGTCCTCAGTCATAATACAATCTGTCCTCAGAGTGGACCTGAACCATGACAACAACCACGGCAGTCGGGAATTACAGGATGTAAACAGAGAGCCATGGACAAACGTGGAGCAACGATGCAACAGCAACTCATTAAAATTTAGTCAGATGAATGCAGGCTCATTAAACAACTTCTAATAGGATACACATTGCTTCTCACACTGTTTCATTCATTCATTCATTTTCCAATCCGCTTTATCCCTTTCGGGGTCACGGGGTTGCCGGAGCCCAACCCGGCCACTCATGGGCGAAGGCAGGGGTCACCCCTGGACTGGTCGCCAGTCTGTCGCAGGGGCCACAATCACACACCCATGCACACTCACATTCACACCTAGGGACAATTTAGAGTAACCAATTAACCTATGAAGCATCTGCATCTGCAGAGAGGTGTTGGTCTCTGCAGATGATTCTTGGTATGTTTTTTTACAGCAGTGCTCTTCTTTCTAATGCCAGTGTGATCACTTCAAGACACATTTGATCAAACAGTTGGAAAGCATGCATGACATGCTGGTGAAGCTCAGCATGTTCACAACTTGGTATTTGTTCTACATAGAAGTGACAAATGTTTTCCTCTACATCAAACTGTTGACCAGACCTTTGCCTCTTTTCCACTCTGCACATCGACAGAATATGTATATTGTCACTTGTATTTTGTGATCAGCTTTAATTCCACCGTTTGGTTGTTTTGACCTTTTCTTAAAAAAAAACCATCAGAATCTGCATTTGAAACATCATTCCTTTTTATTGTCTTACGCCAGCAGGATGAAGAAGTTTACCTTCAATGTAAAGTTTTTATAGGTCTGTAGACTTTGAGTGAATTAGTGACAAAATTGCAAGAACTGCAAAGAAAAAAAACTATATTTGTCAAACTGAAACGCTCTGTGGCTCATAAGAGAAATGTGTAATTATCAGAATGTTGCTTAGATTTAATATTTATTTCATATAATATTTTAAACATAACAGATGCACGAAAGTTGATGTATATGAACATGATGCAACAGTTTTGCATCATGAAGCATGTTTAAATAACAACTACATCTGTATTTATCTGCCATGTCCTAAAGTCCAGTCTGTGAAAACATAGTCCTTTTATTAGGGTTAATAAAGGGATTAACCCTTTTTCCTGTCTGTGTGGTCACAGAGTGAGGAAAAGTCCCCACTTCTTCTTTCTGGTCATACTGCAATACATGTCTTCCACCACAAGAGGAAGACAGAAACGTGAATCTGTCGGTGCCGGACCTTTCTGACTAAGCGGGTCCTGCTGGCAGCAGTGCCAGCTGAAGTCTGATCCTGATCACTCACACTTACAGAAATGTTTTAAAGATCCCGCTGATGGGCAAAAAATGACAGGTAAACAAACTGTGATCACACCTGTGCTCCCAAGCCTCTTCCTCTGCCGTATCTGTGCAGGCCTCAGGCAGCAGTTCCTGCTAAATGTGAGATAATCTCTTCTGGGTTTAACTGGAGAAAGATCCATCTTAATGTCCACTAAGCTCGTGCAGTCCTTGGGTTTGACAGCTATAAACGGGTGTATGTGGAGACAAAAGGTCCACGCTGTAGCACCGCAGATTTATGGCACCAACGTTTTCCACACATCTTCCTTTTTCAAGATAGGGCAACTTATTTTTACCACAAGTAGCCTAAGTGTCTTGATTCTCACATGCCAGCATTTTTTTCTATTTAGCCTCAACTTTAAGATGCTTAGAGAGAATCTAACGCTGGTTAAAACCAAAGACCACAAAAGGGTAATGCTGGTTGTCACCGAATTAGCAAAGAGTGGAACTTACCAATTGCAGAGGCCTCCAGCTCATCCTGGAAGCAGTCATCATCCCAAGAGGGATTAATGCAACTGATATTTTTAGACTTTACCCCACAGTCCTCAGCTGTGCCATCTCTGTGGTTAAAAATACGTCTCAAGATGGAAGCAAAAGACACACTGAAAAACCAAAGGAAAAACATTTAAAAGACATGGTTTAATTTCATCACATCTTCAAGCTTCCAGACGATTTACATCTGACACTTCTATGCTTTCTTCTTTTATATTTACAAGTTTATGATAAGATACCCATAGTACACGTAAAAACTCAACTCTTCTTGTCCATTTGAAAACTTAAACAAATATGTACCCTGAGATGAGTAAACAAGAACAACAAGCATTTTCTTTCGACTACACCAAATCTCTATTCAGCTTAGTCAACCAGGAGAACTGTTTCCTGTTTCTGGCTAGTTTGAGTTATTCACATTAATTTCTCTCTAAAAAAAAAAAAGAAGAAAAAAAGCCTGAAGATTCTCTTGTGGTTCAGGACCAGACAGGGAAATTCCTGGTACAGGGTTTTGTTGCCCAACTCCTCTATATTTTCCTCCGTCTTGTGCAGCGCTGATCGGCTGTTTCATCTCTGCCCAACATCCCGGGGCTGAACTCTGCACATCTCTCAGGGTTGAGCTTCAAACCACCAGCCACAGAGGAGCTGGTGGAGAGCTGCTTGGTTTTCTCATTAGATCATCCTAAATTTAACATTTGTTACATTTATTCTTTTCTCTCTGTTTATATATATATATATATAAATGGATATATTTCTTTATGTACAGTACTTACAGTTGGTATGTAAAGTGTGAAGGTGGACAGACGACCACCTTGAGGTAAATCCTGGGATCAGCTATCGTTTTGACATTTTGGATCCCAGCATTTGGTCAGAACTCTAAACCACTTCTGCCAAACGTGAGCAGGAGCACTTTTGTTACAGAAATTGGATTCCTGGATGAAAACATCAATGAAGAAAAGACAGATGACTGCTCCAGTTTCACTAAAAGCTAATATTAGTTTTCTAAACGGAATTCAGATGGCAGTTTGGACAGTTTCTTCAAAAAATGTTCACAATGGAAACATTGGAAACAATTTCTAGCAGTCACTTTTGGTAATTCCTGTCTGTTTGACTGAAATTCATCTCACAAGCAGCTGAGCTCTAAACAAGAAGCATCCAATGGATGGACGAGTCTTTCTCAGCAGAGCTGCTCACGCTGACCTCCGATATCCTTTTTTACACCATGGTTACCACCAATGTTGAGAAGACAAATGCTTGAGTAGATGTCAAACACGTGATCGCTCACAGTAGAGCACACGTGCCGGACTTCTTCTCGTCGTCGCCACCTCCTGCTCCCTCTTTCCTGTTGGGATCATTGAGCTCGTCGAACAGTCCGGTGTCGATCATCTCCTGCTGCCACTGAATGGCCACTGCGCCAGTGCTGAACTCCTTAAAGAACTTGTCGTCCTTGGCATCAAACTCAATGCCTTTGATCTCAGAGAACTCTGCAATGTCGCCCGTGTCCTTGGCGTACACGACGTTGGGTTTAGGCACCCAGGGAGGATCCACAAGCCCAGCCTCCAGACGGGGAAAATTCATGGATTTAAACCACTCGTGTTTCCTTGGATCCTCCATGTTGTTCCTAATGAAAAAGCAGAAAATGTAGAACATGACTGCTTTGACTCGACTGACTCATGTCAATGTTTAAGGCCACAACTGACGAGCAACTCAAAACTTTCATGTCAGAATTATTTTGAAAGAAGCTGATCCAGTGTGAGATTTGAAACAAGAAGCTCTTACTTCATGCCCAGACGTTCATCAATTTTCTTCTTGAGGAGCTGCTGGATGATGTCCTTGGTGGGAGCATCAAAGCACTTGTGCTCCCACTTTGGCTCCTCATTGAGAATGCGGCGCTGCACCTCCTCCTTCTCCACTTTCTCCTTCTTGCTCTCAGGGCCCTTGAAAGGAGTGTATCCAGCCACCATCTCATAGATACTGCAGCCCAGAGCCCACCAGTCCACGGATGTCCTGTAGGGTGTTTTGCTCAGGAGCTCAGGAGCCATGTAAGCTCCGGTGCCAGCCTGAAGAGGCAAATACAACATTTTTAAACTTTGCTGTGTTTTTCTTTGAGTGCTCCTTTTTTTCACGTAGGTCTCTCTTTCATCATAAGCGCTGAGAATGTAACATTATATATATATATATTTTTGGACAGTCTTTGATTACCTTCTCAGCTTAACTTTCGAGCCTCTCTCTTTTCTCTTGCTTTTCACCTTCACTTCACCCCCATTCTTCCCTTCTTTTCCCTGAGTGACCCTACCTGCAGGCTCAAACCAAGAGCCTAATCCTCATTACTAAGCCTACTGGCTGTCAAAAGATGTGAGTGTCTGCACACTGACAGAGCAGTCTGTTATATAAGTTTGGGCCAATTCTGGATTTGATGATTGGATGCAGAAAAACCCAGACTTACTCAAAGTTAGCGCAGTATTGATTCAGTCATACTTTCATCATGTGAGTATGCACTTGCTTTGCTGAAGTTATCGGAGCACCAACAGAAGAGAAGAAATCCACGTGGATTAGGAATGTGACGGCTTCCAAAATGCTGGACATGTCAGTCATGTCTAACTGTCGGCCCGTTTCCAGCTTTCTTTGGCCCTTAAAGTCCGGACACAAATGTCCAAGCACTGCTGTCCAACTGCTTTGACCCCTCTGACTTGGATCCCTGTAAATGCATCTGTGGGATTGACTTAGCTGTCACAGATCCATCTAAATACTGTGTCCAGCACACAGACCTTCTGATTGCCCCGCACATGTAAACATTCAGGAGACAGTTCCCATCATCTGCAGAAAGGAACTTGATGTGTATTTTATTGAAGAAACAGCAACTTTGTTTGCAAACATGCCAATCATGTCTGAACATATTCATTGTAAGTTTAGCCTGGGTCTGTGGATCTAATCAGGGACAGACTTGTGTAATGCCCAATAAGAGGATTACAGGACCAAAGCCAGGCTTGCCTGTAGGAGGTTAGCCAAGTCATCTTGGCTGGTTGAGGAGCATCAGAGTGCTGCCTAATGAGATTACTGGACTTTCACAGAGACCGGAGTTTGCTCTTTGCTCCCTCAAGTCCTGACCAAAGAGAACCTGTTGGAAAATATTACCGCTTTTTTAAAAGTAAGCTTCTGTGTCAGTGAAGTGTCTTCTACCTGACACCTGCGGTATTCTAAAGACATGACATACAAGCTTTTAGATTTTGCAGTCTTTCAAATTTACCTTTTGTGACAATGTTGTTGTATAAAAGTACAGTGGGAAGAAGCTGCAGACTGACTCCCATCTGATAAGACAACCAGTTAAGTCTCTACCGTCATGGTGCTCTGACAAACCTGTTTACACCTATAGCTGCTGCTGCTTTAACGGGCATTGGCTGTCTAAGGTATTTAATGTACCCCAGTGCAGAATGGTGGCCTATTAATGGCAGAGCTAATATGTGACTACCGTAGGATCAGATGAGTTACATAATGGATTTAGAGGCTCTCATTTCAAGGATCTTTAAACAAACCAGTAATCCCTGTCCGGATTTAAAACTCTGTCAGAAGATGACTCCATGTCCATAACCTTAGATCAGCTCAACCTTGCCTTTAGCTCAACCTGTCACTCAACCAGTGATCCCACTGATCCCAGTAAGAGCCCAGTGAAGCATTCTGGCTCTCTGACATGAATTTTGAATCCTGACAGTCTCTCAACCATTGACTAGATAAAGAGAAACCAAGTATTCTTGCTGTGCTTCACACAAAATTCCAGAGCATGTCTGCCATGTTTGCTTGTACTTACCATCTGGGTGACTGTTTTTTCTGGAGCGATCTCTATGGCCAGACCCAAATCTGAAAGTCGACACTGGCCTTGGCTGTCCAACAGCACGTTCTCTGGCTTCATGTCTCGATATATAATATCCATAGCGTGGAGATGCATTATACCAGTGGTGATCTGTGCTGTGTAGTGGATGATACGCTTCATCTCAATGCCTTTGTCCACTCCCTTGCCGTCATAGCCGATGTTGTAGATGTGGTACTTGAGGTCTCCTCCATTCATCAGGGTCATGACAAGGCACAGGTGGGTCTTGGTGTCATAGGCGTAGCCCAAGTTGACCAGAAAGAGGCTGTTAACCTTCTCCAAGATCTGCTTCTCCAAGAGTGCCATCTTCTCACCTCCCTTCTTCTTCAGCCGTTTCTTACACAACTTTTTGCAGGCATACATCTGGCCTGTGTTCTTGACCTGCACTGCACATACCTGAGGAGAGACAGGTTGTGGATTATGGACAAGTCTCTAACAAGTGTTCTTTTTGAAATCACCAAACAGAAAAGAATCTGTCTCCTGGCAGGATGCTGGCAGGTTTCCATGTTGCTAAAGAACTTCTGCTGTGCTGCATCCATCAAAAATACCATCAGTTCTCTGTTTGAAAGGTTATTGTGCAAATAATGACGATAAGATTAAAGATCCATGTCGTTGTACATCCCCATATGTTTTTGTGACCATTGTCCAACCTCATTGTCTAACCTTAAATCACTGTGGGATCCTGGGCAAGAAAATTAGATCAAGGATCCAGACTAGGCTGACCCTCCCAGTTGAGCCTTGACATCCAATTTACCACCTGTCCCACTCTTAAATTTAGCCAACATCCACTTTTCCACTCATCCATGCTCTACATACATTAGAGTGAAGAAGAAAAAGAACTAGAGATTAGAAGAATCTCTATACTGCAGCCTCTTCAGGATGCCATCATTGCACAATTTTAAAGCAGAGGAGCTCACAGACCCTGACTGCAGGGTCAGCTGCTGCCAAGCCCTGTTTGTTCCATGTCTCCCTGCCCTTCATTATAAATGTTGATGAACAATAGTTACCACACAGACCCACAGTCCCTGGCTTAGAGTCTGGAGGGTCATAAGCTTACACAGCAGTGTTTGTTTGAAAATATCTGACCTGAAGATATTCTAGACAGTCTTCACAGTTAAATCAGATCTGAGAGGAGACCTAAGCTTCCCAGAAGGGTTTTCTGCTGCTTTACTGCATGGTCAGTTTAAGAAAAGTCTAAACCTGCAGGGTTTTCCTGTGAACTGAGGAACCAGCACACCTCAGCTACATGAAGGGCTCTGTTCAAGTAGTTCACATTTTTTTGTAAAACCCATTTGCAAGGAATTGTTTAAATTGGTTTGTGGTTCACAGTTGATAGTTGTGTTACTCTTACCTCTCCAAAGCCTCCTTTTCCCAAAGTTCTGAACTCATAGAAATATTTGTCACTGATGGGCTGTTTCTCATATTCTTTCCACTGAAGAAATTTATCAAAGTATTGGCTTCCCTGGTATTCTGTGAAAGGTTTGCCCTTCAGAAATTCTCTCACGCCCTCTTGGACCTTGGTCTTCATCACCTCTTCAAAATTGGCGTCTGTGACAGACTTACATTTCTCAGCAGCTTCCCCGGCTAAAAAAGTGAGAAATGTCTTAGAATCAGGTTTGCAATATTTGTTGATGATATTTTGGCGCGCTTTGTCTTTTCCAGCGCCTTCCGCCAGATCCCAGTCGTACAACTCATCCAAGAACTCAGCTGCGAGCTTAAACTCTGGGTTGTTTGCCAGAAAGTCGCGAAACAACCTTTTCCCTATAGGCTGCCTTTCGCAAAGTAGCGTGAAATCCTTTTCGATGGACCCTCGCAGGGCAACACATTGCTCTGGTTTGGGGAGAGACAAACTGCGACGGCGCTTCTTCATCTCCTTGTCATCACCCCCCTGGGCCTTCAGGTAGGCCGTGTTGGCCACCAGGTTATCCAGTCCCCCCATGTCACACATCTTGACGGCTGTATGTGGTGTGTCCCCCCCAAGTGACTGGCTTCTTCACTGGCTTCCTATAGATGCCTGGTCTCTCCGAGGATGTGTGAGAGTTCAATTCCCTCCAAAGCCAGTGTGCAAATGAGCTCCTCCAGTTGGCCCACCTGCAAACCTAAGACACACTGACACACCCAGTGTTCACTCATTTAGAATTAAATACCAAGGAGGGATTTTGGCTTAAGGATCTTTGTGTGGTCTATTCAAGGATGCTGTACACGGAAAGGGAATCGTAAGCGGGCTCCATCGTAAGAGGCTTTCCAGCTCTCTAAATTTGTTCAAACAGAAGTTCTGTTAGCATAAAGATCCTTATTCATGACAAAGAGCAAAATGCAAAATGCACAGTGCACTCGGAGTGCAAGTAGCCGTGTTATCCAGTAGTCAGCATGCTACAACATTTGCAGGAAAGGTTTCAGGGGAATCAAAGCATGGCGTGGTATCTACTATCATCTTGGTGTCCCCCCAACCCTGGGTCTCAACAGAGCAGGTACCTGAGAGAGCTTACCCCTAATCTGTCTGCTTCTTTATCTCTGCTCACACCCTCTTAGCCTTGTTCAATACTCTCATTTATCACTCACTCTTGCTTCTCTGACTACTGTCAACGTGTAGTTGTGTGAAATTAAAAATACTGAAACAAAACAGACATTTAAAATTGTTTAAACTTCAAGTGGAGCTGTGTAAAGAAGCCTGCAAAATGCATTATGTAGATTTTCTTTAAAAGATAAAGCAGGTTGAAACCAAAAATGAGCTTTGTCTTTTCACAGATAAATTAGGTTTCTTCTAGTCACAGAGCAATGAAATCTCAAGTTTGCTGAAGATTCATTGGAGGGCTTTTCTCCTCTGGTGTTTCTGCAAACTGAGCCAGGAATCAGCACAGAAATGGGATTACCAGAGTGTGTCACCTCTTGATAATTGGCTCATTTATAAAAAGCCTGAGTTGTAAGTCCTCCATCATGTAACACATTTAGGTAAAAGGTTGTTAGAATGTGTGGATTTCACCAAACACAGCAATGGAAAAGCTGAGGCAGGTCTTTAAGGCTGTTTCATCTGACAGAGTGTTTTGCTTGGCAGGTGTGAAAGCTACTGCTTGAATAATGGAGTCCTGGTTCACTCAATGTCCCTCTCCAACCATTTTTTTTTTTCTTTTGTAAAATTGTTCCCAGTAGTCTTAGCCAGAATCCAAAAGTCGTTGTGGTTTTTGAAGACATATTTTTTGCCCAGCGGCAGTAGCACATCAGATATACATTTCTGGTTAATGGGTCGGACTGTTGGATCAGAGCAACCCCGCCCCTCCCCTCCCTGTCGCTGGGAGCTCTGTCTGCGCGCGAGCTTATAGCTTCAAGCTAGCATTAGCAATATGGCAAGAGGTGTTGGGTAAGTTACTTTAAAAAAAACTTTCAATTGATTACTTTACTTACTGAATCAAAATGGTACTTAAATTACTTTACTCATTACCTATTTGAAAAAGCAATTCACTACTCGTTACTTTACGTTTTTTCCACACATTTACAAATTCTCAAGGCAAAAACAGAGAGGTACACGGCGCTCTGTCAAAATGTTTAGTTGGGTGGTGTTGCGAATACACTAACGTGGTGTGCCTCATATATGACATAAGTTTGAAAACAGACCATTCATTATTGGTGCGCCTTATAATTCAGTGCGCCCTACAGTGCAATGAAGTTATTTGAATCAAGGTTAAGTTTACTCAAAATAAATTAGCTAATTAAAATGGGCTTAAAGTTTAGATCCCTAAATTAAACAAAGCACAAATGAACAATCCAAGTTTCCCCTCTTCCCCTGCTAAAGTGGCTGGGTCCTTCCAGCATAAACAAACATTTGTATGTAGTATTCCAGTATTTAAAAAGATCATTTAAACGGTGGAGTTTGGACTTAGGCGCAGCAGAGATTATTCTGTGAACGTTAGTGAGCTTATTTGCCTCTTTGTGACTATTCTTTTCTGCTTCTTCCAGATTGTACTGGTCACTTTCTTGAAATCAAGTAATCTTGATCAGATCTGAACAGTTTGTTTCACAGGAGAACAAAAGGCTTTCAGTAATGTGGACGGCAGGAAAAAAAGACATCAAATATGGTAGAAATTTCTGAGTCTCTCTGCTGTTACAGTTCCACTTGTTTTTATCAGTAGCATGCCCTATAAAAGAACAGCAGTTATATTTGTCATTACTGTTTCAGCTAAAGCTGGTTTGTTCCTGTGAATGTTCAGATCATTCCAGAAGACTGGAATGACTGTTTTATGGATGATTGTTCAATAGTGCATTGCTGATTTTTTCGTGACCAAAGTTCCAGCTAAAAACTTCAAAGTCAAAAACAGCTAATCATGCTTCAGGCAGGAAACTGCCCGAGGTTTGCAACAGAAACTCAAAAATGAAGTTAAAAATCTTTTATTTATACATGTATTTATAAATGTACATGGGGGAGGGGGGGGGGGGGGGGGGGGTCCCCAGAACCACAGTCTGATTCAGGTTCTGTTTTCATAAATATTGGTCCTAAACGTGTTCATTTCTGAAAGCGAGTTAAAAAAAAAAAATCATGAAGAACTTGGGTGTTCTAGTCCTGATGGATATATGGTCTAAAATGACGGATCACCTTCCTTATGAAAGTTCCACCTTAAGGTTTTCATGAAATCTGTCTTGTATTCATAAAATACTATCTGCTGATGCAACAAAACTATCTTCAAACTCTTCTTGGTTCAGAATAGAAAGCGCCGTGACCCCCTCTGCCTCACAATGACACTTAACCAAAATTTCCTCTCTGCCACAATTAACCAAACAGTGAGGATGAGTGTCGTCCATCCCATCATCCTGCTGAGGCCCTCACTCCATGTAAAAATGTCCCTTTCACTCAGGAATCCCTTTATGACCCTGAAGCAGCAATAGACTTTACTTGGAAAAATATTTCCCTTAAGATAAACATCTGCACTCTCGGCTGCCTAAACTGTGGATCTGCATGAACCCTGTAAAAAGCCTTTAAATGTGAACCCTCATCTATGCAGATACTTTTTAGAGTGTTTTCTTTTATACAAGGTGTGCATACTTACCCTTGTTAATTCAGTCCTTGCTTGCTATACATTATCTTATTTGTGATTACAAATAGTGATATGCACGAAGCTTACAGTTATATATAAGAAAATAAAAAATAAAAAGCATACAATGCTTTACAGAAACAGTACAATTCTTCCATAACAGTTCCTCAGTCTGCAGTATGCGCCTTCATGGTGCTGTAAACGTCTGTCAAGGAAAGAAAAGAGTCTTTCAGAAATGAAGCGCTGCTGCTTGTTGGACAAACAGGAGCGTGGAGGTTGTGCTGCATGCTGCCCTCTGCTGGCAGAGACTGGGAGTGACTTTACAGGAATGGGTTGGTGGATGAGCCTCCTGAAGGGAATGAACCTGCCTAATGGAAGAGAACCACCAGAAAACATCAACACAGTCAGGCTCTGCTTCTTCCTCAACAAATCATCTGGTTCTTGTGAAAGTTTCAGGCAGAAAAAACAGCCCTAAGCATGCTCACCATGAACGGGTTATTGGACATCGCAGGAACAGCCATTGGCTGCCCAAAGGGCGTGATGGAGGGCTTGTTCTGGCTGTAGACAGGGAAGGCGGGGCCTGATGTGACAGCAGGAAAGGTTCAGTGTGAGCCCAGTGGCTTTTCTTACAAGAATTTAATCAGAGAAGCAAAAGTCCAGAACTAAGTTTAAACAGCTCAGGATTGCTGTTTGATGAGCCTCTAGAGGGATGTCAGTGAGCGTGTTGCATTTAGGCGCCAACAGCACCTTCAGAAATGTGTCTGATTGACGTGACCGTGTGGACTCAAAGCTTTGCATCCTAAATGCAACCTTCAGTCACTGTGCAGTGTCTGCCACTGACCAGTCAAACCTCAGCAGCTTACGCCCCGTGGTTAAAAAGATAAGTGGGCAGAGAGAAGCCGGGCTGCAGACGGCGGGCAGACTCTGCACATATGCGACAGGGAGAGAGGAGAAGCACTAACCATTAGACTGAGGGTTGTAGGCCCCGGGCTGAGCGTAAGGGAGGGGTGCCTGGCCAGGGAACTGCTGCTGGAAGTTTCCGCTGAAACTGGTCGGGAGGCAGTATGAAGACGCATTCCCAAAGCCAGAGGGCATGCTCATAGAGCCTGTACCGAAGGGAGCTACAAAACACACACAGCAAGCGTGCATGTGTGTGCACACACAAACACAGAGTAAACTCTTGATTCTGTGGGGAATTGAGAACTACAAAACTACACTTCAATGTAACCGAGTTACATCGAGGTTACACATTTTCTCTGAGAATCAAAGCAAGCATGCAAAAAGGTTTTTCGGATGGAAATCTTCTGACCTGCAGGGGGACCCCTACCATTGGGTTGGAAAGGGTTGGTTGCCATGTCTGGAGCCATCCCTGTGGCAACAAATGGGTTTGTGGATGGCACTGCTAGAAAAGAGAGAATCAGCTTTCAGCTCAAAGTTCAGAAAGTTATTCATCTTCAGTCGGCAATGGAAGAGCACCTCCAAAACCAGATGGAATGCTGGGTAACACAGGCGGGTTCTGCGCTGGAGACGAACCAAGCACGGGTCCAAATATGTTCCTGTCAGGAAAACTTCATGCGTCAGTGTTGGCTAATCAATACAGCTTCATGGTAGAATACGAGATGCACTGCTTAGGTCCGGTTCTGATAGACCTGTGCGTGTCCTCACCCCTTCACACTGCTGCTGGTCACCGCAGAGGAGCTGAGCTCGTTGTCCAACTCGGCCAGCGCAGCATAACGGTCCTCTGTGCACGTCCCAGTCCTGGACTGAGCAGGAACGGCGCTGCACATGGATGGAACAGGAACGCCTCCACCTGTCAAAAGTATGTCGAAAATCCTCAGAAGGAAACTCCGTCAGTAAAAAGGTTTGCATGCATGCTTTCCTTCAGACTCCAACGGCGTGACAAACTTCGTTTTAGGGAAATAATGTATTTTTCCTGTTTGTTAACATTAGAAACATCATCCAGAAACAAACCTAAACGCTCAGCTGAGATAAACATGAGTAGGCATGGATGAGATGGAGAAGTGAAAGGTGGGAGGGTACCTGATGAAAGGGGAGGTGAGGTGCTCAGATGTGATGGAATTGCAGAGTTTCCAAAAGCATCAAAATTGGCAAAGTTGGTATTTAACTGATCCTGAGGTGCTGCAGCCATCAACAGAACGTGGAAACAAAAGAATGGGGGGTGGGGGGTGATCACCAAGAACCACAGGGTGGAACCAATCTTACAATGAGAAGCAGTGTCTCACCTGACTGGCTCGGGAACTGTGCAAAGTTGGCAAAGTTGGTGGAGCCAACCGTCTGGGATGGGGGAGCAGCAAAAATATCCCCCCCCAGGTCTGAGAGCAGATCAAACTTCTTCTCCTGAGCAGCAGCCAGAGCCTGGGACCGGCTCATACCTGGAGACTGAGAAATGACCTCCTTAAAGATTTCTCCAGTCTGCTGGAGTCTTCCAGGCCCCGCACGACACTCATCGAGCCTTACGTGACGCAGTGGTGTCCTATTAAGCTGCAGGTTTTTCAGGGGGTGGATTTCAGGGGGGCTGCCAGTGCTGCTCACCGAGGAGCCGGACACAGTTGCATGAACGCTTGCTACAGCCTTGGCTTGGTCTGGAGGTACGTACCTGAACATTAGAGCAAAGAACCACTTAAAGTCAGTCCAAAAGTTTGGAACACTGAAGTCAAAAGTGCTTCTGAGGAGTCAGACTGACACGTGTGGTCTTTCCACCGATAGAATCCACAGTAAAATCACAACAAATTAAGAAACTGGAAAACAATGAAAACATCACTGATTTAAGCAACAGAAAGTGTTTTGAGGTTCTGAGACAAATAGAAGGAGAATCATAAATCCATGGCTTACTCCACTTCAGCATAACATTTCTGCTGTCTCAGAAAGCTGCTTTTGTGTTCCGGAAATGTCTTCTTTGCCTAAACAAAGGTTAAATCGTGAAAACTACAGGTGCTGGTATGCATTTCCAACAGTCTCTAGAGTTTTCAGTCTGCAGTCCTTCTGCAGCATCAGCAGACATCCCATCAGTGGCACAGTCACACCAAACACTTGGCCTTCATGACTGATCCATTTCCTCATCAACAAGACAGTTTCTTATCACAAATGAGAACAGGAATACAAACACCTCCAGATACAAGCAGCCACTTTAAACTTCCAGACTGAAGCTCATTTGAAGATGAAAGTGAATCAGGAAAGTTTAACAAGTCACCACTATGGCTGCTTTTAAAACCAAGTTATCTTTTCCCTCCAATGTAAAGTTATTCAACTTCGCAGCAGAAGAACGCAAAAGCATTTTTCCTCAGTGAAGACATTTCTTTCCCAATAAAAATGTACTATAGTGAAATTTTCTCTTTTTGTTGTTTTATTTTTAACTTGTAGCACAAAAATATGGACAGTAAGAACCACACTGCCATAACCTTGGCCCAGAGAAGCCTATTTTCTTCCCTCATCATGCTACATTTGTGAGGAGAGGGCATTTATGGGACGAGCTCCAAAGCTGAGCATCAGTTTCCACTTAAGTACTTCAAAAAGGATTGAATATTTGTACTCTTGAAAAGGACATTCAAGGGTCATTCAAGTGTAGTAGAGTAAAGAGTACAAATTTTCCATCAAAAAGGCAGTCGAGTAGAGAGTAACAGTGGCTTATATTTTTGATACTCATTACAAGTACAAAGTAGCCAAGAAAAAAAAACTTAGGTAAAGTAACAAAGTCCATTTACTCAAGTACTTCACACCACTGTTAATATGGTGATTACTTTTTTAGATTACTGAGGCAGAAACATTGGGATCCTTATTCATTCATCTTTACAGAAATCTACTACATTTAAAATTCTCCTTCAAGTTCGGGAATTATCTGGAAGTATGTTTATTTAACATCTACATGAAAGCAAAAAAACAAGTGCCTTTTTTAATAGTTGGAAATAAATTCAGCCGTCAAGGAATTTTTACCCTCAGACCCTCTATACTGCTTTTATGTGTCAGAAGGTCACTGTTTTAGCAGGAAACCTGCATCTTTTTAGAAGTGTTTTTTAAAGTGATCATCAGGTTTTCTCAAAGCAAAAGGTCTTCAAACTCCAAAGCTACAATGCGGTTGTGAAAAATAGACTGCAGCTGTGAGGAGCCTTTGACGCAGACGACGTTTAGATACAATTCTGCAGCAAACACAAATGTGAACAATCTAGAACTGAACATTATTCTGCAGCAGGACACTGAAGTGCATTTAACAGAGACTACTGCCAGAATTTGGGAATGGAGACG
The DNA here is from genome assembly GCA_036245035.1 of Adrianichthys oophorus. Lineage (NCBI taxonomy): Eukaryota > Metazoa > Chordata > Actinopteri > Beloniformes > Adrianichthyidae > Adrianichthys > Adrianichthys oophorus. Next base: position 23,675,361 of record BSAI01000012.1, on the reverse strand, counting down.
ATGGAAAGTGTGCTGGTAGCCCTGAGCTTAACTCCACTTGTGAGATCAGAAATAGAGGCGTGTTCTCACCAGAGTGACCAACACAGCCATCTGCTTGGTAACATACTGGTTGAAGAGTGTGACACATGTGACCGGGCTGGTTATCAGAACGAGGAGGACTTGACAGAACCTGGTGGTCGTGAATGGTTCTTCCACACACTACCGAGGCTCCTGTTTGCTAAATGAATTGTAAAAGTGTTGAATTTCCTAATTGTTTTGTTTCTTCAAACTTCAGTTATTCAATTCACCTAAAAGCGTCCATGGTGGAACACGGGTCCATTTAAAAAGAAACAAGCAAGCTCTCCAACAACAGAAAGATTCATTTTATGACGTTTTGTTGCTGAAATTGACATATCAAATCCTACGCTCAAGAACATGCACTAACCAATGTCAGAAGCGCAGAACTGGTCTTTAGATGGTGCTTCACTATATTCCTTCAACGTCATCATGCTTAATGTTGAACTATGTTTTGTTTAGGAGCCCAGCAAAGCAAAACTCTCATTTTCCCTTTGTTCATCACAGATCCATGCAGCTTACAGAACATGCTTCATTTAGGTCAGAGGTGGGGACTGAGGGCCACATTGCTCATTTTCTCATCATACCCTGCTCTGGCATGTTTTAATTGGCTGGATTAACAACATATTGCTACACTATTTGGGGGAGAATACATAAAAATGGTGCAGGAATGAGAAGGCAGCTAGGAAAATGCCAGACTAGCTTCAGGTTTGTTTACTATGCAGACAGCAAAACTTTAAGTCACATCCTTGTTTTTCCAGCTCTGTTTGTACAATTGTAGCACAGCAGTGAGAAGGCATCTGGACCTTTCCAACATGGCATCTAACTTTATGTAAGCAACAAGCTAGAATACCATCTCTAGCCTATATATATCACTCATTGTTTAAGACATCACCTGAAGGAATGAGAATCTTTATCGACATAATTGGTTGGGCACACCTGATCCAGGTAATCAGCTGTGAGCAGGACAGTGATATCTGGAAAACCTGCAGACACACCAACCCTTGAGGCCTGGAGTTCCCCACCCCTGATTTAGGTCATGCACTCTGAAAGTCCTAAAAACGCTTTACCATCTCTTCTTTTCATATTTTTCTTGAAGAAATTCCTTTACTTTCTGTGGTTCTCGGAAATCTGGAACAACTAATGTCCTGTCGTCGTAAAGGCCCAACCAGATATGTTTACAGACCTGCAGGGGGCACACACACACGAGGGCGGGGAGGCAGCAGAGCAGGACAGAGGTCAGACAGTAGAGGGGAGGGAAAGAAAGAGCAGTGTCAGTAAGCAGACAAAGCGCAGTAAAAAAACAGAACATCTGAAAAACACAAAGACAGCTTTGTGATCACTTCACCTCATTGCTGTGTTTCTGTAGAAACTCGATTTCCTGCTGCGTGAACGTGGTCATGGAGATGGACTTGACTCTGTGTGGGGGGTTCAGCCCTCGCCTGCAAACAGAGATGGTGTACGTTAGTACCAAAACCAGAGGAGTCGAATGCCATTCACATATGTGAAACAATCACTTGTGAAAACAATGTATCCACAAGCTCCTCCTGTTCAGAAAGTCTGAAACATCCACAGACTTTCAAAGAAAAGTATGACCTCCTGGTTCAGCATGACGTTTAAGGTTGGTTTGACTCAAAGATTATAACCAAAAAACTGACACTGATGTTTTTGTCATGACAAACTGAAATGTTGAAATGCTTTTTTATCTGAAAGGAATCAATTTTTCAGATGATTGTCAGGTCTTGTCAGTTGATTATGAAGGAGCAGGATCTCTCAAATCAAGCTGCATGGTGGTGTGGGTGCTGGTACCATCATGGCTACAGGGTTCCTATAAAAATCCCAGCTGATCTCTGTGTGGAATTTGAATGATCTCTTTGGGTATATGTGGAGTTTCTCCAGGCACTTCAGCTTCCTCCCACAGTTAAGATGTTTCATAGGTTGGTTGATGACAGAGTGAGCATTTGTGGCTATCTGTCTGCTAGCAATTGGACTGCGGCCTGCTCAGCGTCCACAGCCTTCGCCTTAAGAACAGCTGGGATGGGGAACCCATCACATATGAAGGAAGATATAGGTACAGATAATAGACGTGTAACCAGTCTCCTCCTGCCTTTATTTATTTAAGCTTTATTTGACCAGGAAGTCCCTTGAGATAAAATCTCTTTTTTGATAGAGACCTTGCCAATATGTATTAACACACACAAAAAACAAACACAAAAATGTGAAAATAAAACAAATTCACAATCAGCTCAAGAATAACACACACACTCTTTGGTTACACACTCCAAAAGCATTGTTTTAAAGCAGCTTAGTGTTCCTGCTGTTTGGATCCTGGGAACGAAGAGAAGTCGAAGCCAGTGTGACAAGCAGGATTGTATTCTCTGTTAGCAGGAGACAGCATAAGGGCAGTTTTCCCTTGTAGATGAAATATAGCCAGTGTGTCATCTGAGGTTGAGTGAAGGCCATGAAAGCAGAGATATAGTTCACAGTGATGGGTCCTATGGGCAGAATTAGTAATGAAGCTGAGGGCACTGTGATAAACTTAGTCCAGGCGATTGAGGGCTGAAGAAGCAGCATTCATGTACAAAATGTCCAGAACTGGGAGGAAGGTGGTCTGAACAAGTTTTTACTTTATTTTTTCACGCCAGCACAGAGTTTATTTCTCATTTTTTCAGCAGATCATTGTGAGATGTAAAGGACAGTTTATCATCAACCCACACCACCAGATATTTATAAAAAGAGACTTTTTAATTGCTACGCCTTCCAGAGTCGCAGCATCATTTTGTAAAGGAGCTATAGAGAATGTCATGCATTTAGTCTCTTTTGCATTATAAGGACCAGCTTGAGCCGAGAGAAAACTCGCGCTCTGGAGCTCATTCACAGCAAGACTGATAAAAGAGGCAGTTGTGTAGATGATAGTATCATCTGCATAAGGATGGAACTTACTTTGAAATTGACTTTCCAAGTTTTTTATAAAAATAGTGAAAAGAACAGGGGCCAAAACTGACCTTTGCAGAACTCCTCTGCTAATGTTCAAGATGTCTGATTTCACACCTTCAACAAACACACACTGGGTTCACACTGGGTGTGTGTGTGCGTGTTGTATTCTGCGTGTGTGTTGTACAAGTTAAACCCCGAACCGAGTCCAGATTTCTGCTAGGTGCAGTGACCGAGCATCCGCTTCATCCAGCTCTCACGGAGAAGGATGAGCGGTTCCGCGGGTCCGAAACCTCCGCTGTAGCGGGGTTCCGTTGCCGTGCTGTCTGACAGCCTGCCTGCGGATTAAAGTGTTTACCTTCGCGGACAGAAGAGTGCTCCTTCACGGCGGTTTCGGAGGGAGTCTGCGGAGTCAGTCCGTCCTTCGCCCGGTACCGTGGGACTATTTGGAGGGCGAAGGCTTAAACCAGCCGGTTCTGTTCGGATAAGGCTAACCTTCTACAGCCGAGCAGCGACACTAGTTACCACGGTTTGACGCTGGCAGAAGCCCAGCCCAGAGCCGGCCTCAGGCTGACCTGACGGCAACGTTAGCGTTACCGGTCCTGACCTTAACGGAAGCTAACGGTACCGGACCGCCTTTCCGCTACCCGGAGAACTAGAAAACCCAAAATGAAGACTTTGCGGTCGGACGGAGACTCACAGGATCCCGGAGCAGGTGGTGCAGACGAAGGAGCCCACCGTCATGTTGACATAGGTCGGGCCGCGCTGGTCGCAGTCAAAGCATTTTCTGTTCGCAGGCAGGCTCGTCATTTCCCGGAGCATCTTTAGATGAGTCTCCTCTTGCTTTCGCTTCGCATTCGTCGCCATGGCTGAGGACAGCAGCTGGTAACACCGGAGGGAGATCGGTACCGGAACCCGGCGCGAGGCGAGCGTGCTGGGGCAGACTGGCCGCGGTAGCCAGGGAGACACCTTCCTGAAGCCCAGCGGGGAGAACAGGCTGCTGGCTGCCGCCGCCGCCGTCTTCTTCTTCTTCTGCGCAAAATCACTGCAAAAATCTCCACGGCGCTGGCGCCACCTGCCGATGGGTGTTGATATCTCAACTCTATTAAACCGGTTATTGATTAGAAAAGAAGAAGGCAGTGTTTAGTCTGCATGACAAGAACATAAACCAGACAGAGCACGACATTGTGGCTTTATTATAAAAACAAAACAAACAAAATCAAAAATGAAGATGTTAAAAATAGTATACAATTTACACTTAGATTTTCTGTTTTTAACATATCTTCCTAAACAACATGGATTCGGGGGAAATAATCACTCTATTTAAAAAAAAAACAAAAAAACATTTTAATATTCAAGTCTCTAGAGTCTGCCTTGGCTCTCCACCCAGCAGGTGCTCTGTGAATATCCAGCGAGGAGACACAGCCTTCTCCCAGTTCACAGACAAAGATAACTCTGTTCTCTTTCAGTCCTCCTCCTGCTGCTTCAGTCTAGGCTCAGGGGTGGGCAATCCCAGGCCTCGAGGCCCGGCGTGTCTAGATGAGTTTCAGATATTATTATCCTACTCATGGCTGGTTACCTGGTTCATGTCCAGCCAATTGGAACACGCCAGAGCAGGGTATATTGGAAAACATGGAGGATTGCAGCCCTCAGTGTCCACCTCTGAGATAGGATTTGCAGGAAAGTGCTTGATGCTCTAAAGCACTGCTCCAAATGCTGGGGAGACATAAAGCTGCAGCCACTGATTCAAATTTGCTGAAGATAATACAGGGTCTTTATGATATTTGCACCCCTCATACTGTAAAAACAATGACTGACATGATAACCACCACCGCCCCAAAAAAAAAAAAAAAAAAAAAAACAGCAGAGGAAACAAAAGCAGTAATCACTTTGACCTATTTTTTTTGTTTCTTGAGGTTGAGGGCTCCACGGGCTGATAAAGAGAAGAGCAGAAAATATCAACAACAAATTAGGATAACAACTGTTTTCTCAGCAAACTAATCAAACATTTCATTCAGAAATTATGTCATTTTCCAGAGTTTAAGGAGGACTGCTGCTCTTTTGTGGCTCACCTGGCTCCTCTTCCTTGTAATTCTGAAGAAGTCTTCCATGCAAGTCTGCCTGCAGTGTCCCGCTGCCTTCGCCTTCTCCTCCCTTTCCTCTCGTATGTTTTTTCTCTTTTCTCGAAATGTCTCCATTCGATGGCGGACCTTCTCCTCCCTGTGACCATGCAGGCAGGAACTGCTAGTCTCAAAAATCCAAGCATGTACTGTATGTTTTGAAAGAGCAGACGGGCACAGCTGGAAAGAGTGCTTACTTAATGTGCTTGATGGAACAGAGAAACTTCACCAGAGCTTCTTCATCAGGCTCGGCCCAGATGAGCTCAGGAGTCAGAGTGTGTGGTGGATCCAGGAATATCTGCCTCGCCTCTTTGTATTTCCAAAAGTGTGGCACAGGATGAGTCTGAAGGAGAGAAAATATCACCAACCGTAGATTTTTGTTGACCACGTTTCAGTTGGTGATGGTTTTTTTAAATACCTCTCTGTTGATGTTCAGAAGCACATTTTCAATGGTGCGGTGCTTTTGGATCAGAGTCAGAGCTCTCTTTGGACCCAAGCCTGGTATCTTGTCACAGTAGTCACAGCCCAGCAAAATACAGAGATCCACAAGCTGTAGGTTTAAAGCCGAGAATGGTTTTAGGGTGTTTTAAATCAATTTATCTGATGTGTATGTGGTGTTGAATGCAAGCAGCTGGCCACTATTGAATTTCTTTCTGGATTAATCAAGATGTTATCATCATAAGGAAGAATCTGATCATTTCCATACAAAGACCATCACAGACTTTCTTTGTGAGCGCTTCCGTCTTACCTCCTCATGACTGATCTGAAGTGCCTCCAACAACTTTGGTAAAGAATATTCAATGATTTCACTGGGGACAAACAGAATGCCAATTAGCAACCAGATTAAATTAAAATATTCAAAATAAAGAGGCACACTGGACTTCTGTGGGTAGGAAAAATCCTCAAAACTGCTCTCCATCCAGAAGTTTGGTTTAAGAAAATGCACAGCAACAATCTTAGTGAGTGAGCTTGCCTACAGAATCAGTTGGCTTGTCCAGCAAAAGGAGGCTGACCCGTCAAAAAAGGGCTTGTGTATTTGGTTACAAAAGTTTCTGACAGGTATGCATAGTAAGGACATGATATGACCCTTTTCAGCTAAAAAAAAAACAAAACAAAAAAAAAACTGCGTTTTGCTTCATAACTATTGCTCTGGGGTCCAAATGCTTGTTATCACAGCACCCTGGTCTGACCTGCGGTCGGCACTGATGCCGTAATCAAGCCACATTCTAAGCTCACACAGAACAAAAAAAGGTTTTCTATTGGTGGGACATTGACAGACTGAGCTGTTAAACTGATATGCACATTTGGAACATCCTTCAATTAATATCTTCAATTAAAAGGCAGCAACAAACGGCTCCACAGACACTTTGTGTGTACGCACAACACACTCACATCATCAATGAGGTTACAAATATTTTTAAAAGTTTTAAAAAGTCAACCAAACTGTTGAAGAATCCAAAGGACCTTACAATCCCTGATTAAAGTTATCTGGACACCAGTTAGTGAAACAAACTGAAATTCTCTACTGTCTGAAGAAATGTCAGAGCAACACAGTGTCTCTGAGGTGATGCAGCAACAGCAGTGTGCACATCTCCATCCACCAGCGATAATCTGAAGTCCAAACTGAGCTCTGTCATGTTTCCTAGCATTTAAAAAGCAGAAACATGTGACGCTGTGTTTCCAGCTGTGCTACAAACTGCTGCAGAGGGTAACAGAAACATGGAAGAGGTTTCTACGTTCTCTGCTTGAAACAGGAAGAACGTGCTGAGAAACTATGAGGACATCTCATATGATATGCTGCATGTTGCGAGGATGAAAAAAAAAAACTGAAATGTGACAGAATTCTCCGAACTGTCATGATTTTTTTATTGGATCCAAATTGTGTGAAGAAAATCAAAAAGAGGTCATCTGATTGCCAGGAAACATCACCTGTCCTTCTTGGCATTTAGCTGGCGTATAAGGATGTTTGCTCCAAACGGCAGCGTGTCCATGTCCTCAGAGGCCACTGCATGGGCCTTCCCCTGCCTCACTAGGCTGGCACACAGTCCCTCAGCGTCCCCTGGAGCCTGAGAAAAGAAAAACAAATTTGAAGGAGCTGTAGAGGACAGAGAGGAAGAAATCAGAGACCAATGTACCTGGATGACAGGTACGCCCAGATGCTTCAGAAGCTCCAGACAATCTCTCGTCTGAGATGAGGCTGCGTCAGGAACAGAAAAGTGAGACTATTGCAAGTTTGAAAAACTTCATTGGGATGTCACTGTTTTCAAGGCCATCATTGTAACCTCCAACCACATCCATGAGAGCTCACCTATTCCTGTGCGCAGCGGACGGCTCCAACCAGCTGCCTCTGCACGCTTCTCCAGCTGCAGGAACACAAAGCAGAAAATCTGCTTTCAGCCAGAACACAAGAGAACAAGACCCCAGAAGTTGCTCTTACAAGAGGAATCTTCTCCACCGGAGGTTTTCCGTCAAACACAAAGACCGGCTTTATGTCATGTTCCAGGAAGGTGAGTGTTCGGAAGAAGAGACCTCTTAGAGGGCTGCGGGACAGAACCAGGAAACATCGCAAGCATCAAACCAGACTGTATTTTTGCAACATTTTGGATTCTCTAAAATGTGTTCTACAAGCTCAGCTGCAGAAAAATATAAGAAATCTCAACTGTGTATATAAGATGAAAGGTTCACTTTTGCTCCAAACTCACCTGGAAAAGGGTGTTGCAGCCCGAAACTGGTTCACGACCACCGAAGTGTCCAGAGCAATGATTTTTCCTGTGCATTTACAAAAGATTAGTTAATAGTTTAGGGTTTTTTTTGTTGTTGTTGCGACCAGATATTTGAAAAACTGACTTTGATTCAAATACAGTGCAAGTCCATATGCATTCAAACACAAGACAGCTGTTTCCTATTGTCTGTGTTTGATAATCCTGTAAAGTATTAACATGCAGCTCTTCATAACAAAATCCAATGTGGTATTTCAGTTTGACATTCAATCAGCATGAGAAAACATTGTAAAAAAAATGCAATGACAGATTTTCTCTATTCTGAATTGAGAATGGGGAAAGGTTTCATTTGATTATTTTAAAGCTTAGGTTATGTTAGAAACAGGTACAATGTGAATTTAATTGATTTGCTTTTTAAAGCTAATCTTCCAAAGTCAAGATTGATAACCTGTAATCCATTTGTAATCAGGATTTTGTTCAAAAAATGTTCTTTTGTGTAGAATGAAGCTGTTACATGATCAATCTAATGTTTGTAGTAAACAAGAAATCCTTTGATTGTTTTTTTTTCGTGGTAATTATGTAGACAGTTCTGTTCTGTTCTGTTCTGGTAACCGACAGATTTCAGATCCAGGTGAAGATCTCAATTTACACCGAAGTCGAATGTTACTTTCAGTGAAATTAGTGCTTTCATCCCCCAGGTCCCGAACACAATCACTGTCTACCTGAACTATTAAGAGTTAAAGATTTATCGATTTAATCCATTTATATTCCTACGATCCAACCGGATCAATCTGTCTGAGACAGACAACAAAGTATTCTTCCATTCAAGTTTAATAACAGAAAAACTTTTACGTTTTTTTTTTCTGTCCTCCGACGTAAACATGGTAGCAGCATGCTAACGTTACCATTACTGTCAAAGGCAGCAGAGAATCTCACGTGACTTCCACGGGCTGAGGCAGGTGAGTGGGCACGTGCGCAGACCGGTTACCTGCATAGTCACTTATATCCTTGTGAGAGACAGAGTCAGGGGCGTCCGCGCGGATCACATCAGCCAGCTTGGTGATGCCCATGATCCCCGCTGGTTTCTGCTTCCACCACACATCCGGGAACCAAGGAGGCGGGGCTAAGAAAGTAGAGTTTTCCTTAAATTTCTTTTTTAAAAAAAGCTACAATTTCACCTGAAAACACGCAGGATTTACCTGTAGCAAAGATGCACTCTGATCGCCTGCTGATGAGCACACATTTATTAAAGAAAACACCCAAACTATAGTTTCATACTTTACAAAATAAATACTCTACATTTTAATCTACCAGTTATAACTCACAGAAAACATGACATCGCATGTAATGAACTAGCCTGAAACAAAACATCTTATCACAGTGACGATAATTATTTCATTCTTACATTAAATTGCCCAATGTTCACAAAAACCTTTGATCCAAAAGAAAACCTCATTTATTGCAAAAACTGAACAAACAGTTGAATAATAACTTATTCAAGTCCTCACACGTTTTAGGTAAGGATGAACTGACATACATTCAGGCTAGCATTATGGCATCTGTAGATTAAGGTCTATTTTTGACACTAGTGACTTTATTTACAGATCAAATCAGCTCTGCAGCTGCAGTCTGAGCTCTCCAGACATCAGTCTTCTGCTCTGAAGCTCAGCAGCTTTTGCTTCGTTTTAAAGCATTAGGAAAGCTCCATCCCGGCTTTATTGCAGTGCAGGATGACAATGCCAGTCTGAGTCTGTACAACTGAGGAGAAAGAGCATACATAGGAAGTGGAACATCAGGGAGAAGAGGCCATGCTGCAGCAGCATGCTAGTTTCATCATAACCTGCTTGATTTCACACACTTCCAGCCCAACAGCAGTGACTGGCATGCTGTGGTTGAGCTGGCAGTGGGAGCAGATCCAGAGGATGTGATGAAACGGTGAAGCCAATTAAACAGCTGTTCCTTCTCTGTGATGAGGTCTAGGAGATCACAGATGCCAGCATCCATTCCTTCTGGAAGTAGACTGGTCTACAGCACACAGCAATGGGTCATGGTAAACCATCCCGGCTAGAATCAGAACTCAAACCTATTTTAGCACTAAAAACGAATAAGAAGATGATGTTTTTGGATGGTATGGAATAAAGCTTCCAACCTCACCTCGCCAGTTTTTAACCTTATGATTGAAACTCTTCAAGCTCAGTTATGTGTGATGATCATCATAATGCTGAGGATCATTTTTCCTTATTCCAGTTTTATTTCCAAATGGAATCTATGGCAGCAGTTCATCAAACCCATGTGGTTTAAAGAACTGCTGCCACAGATGTCAGTCTCAACAGTTCGGAGGAGCTGTGTTCACTGACTGCTTTGAAATGAACCAGGACTCCTGCTTTTTTTTTTTCTTCTTTCTTCAGGGACGTGCTCAGTCTCCTTTAGCGTCGTAACCAGATCCAAGTGTTGATGAGCCAAAACGCCACAGTGGCAGAGTACAGGATCATATCTCGCCTGGAGCGCTCTTTGTTTTCTTCTTCCAGAAGCTGCAGACGCCGGTTCAGTTTCACAATCTGAGCAGAAGAGCACACAGCACAAGGACCCCCTTTAAAAAGTATTTTGGGGTTCTTAATGTTTGCCATAGCAACAAAAGTACTCATAAATGTTGTTAGCAAAGAAAAAATGGGATTTCACTCTATCACAATTTAAGCAGTGTCACCTGGCGCCGGAGCGACGAAGCATCAACAAATCCCGACTCATCTGGATTTATTTCCAAGGTGGAGTCCAGGTGTGTCCTGAAGACATCAACACATTCATGGAGGTTATTGACTATCCTTCTGGGTTTCTCTGCATCCACGGTGCCTCCCTGATTGAGGGAGAAGATACCTGCGGTGGCCATCATCCAGAACTTCTAGGACCTGCTGGTATGCACGGCGAGTGGTGGATTGGATGTAGGAGAGCAGCCCAGCAGCTGTGAACAGGTTGATGTTTGCATCTTCAGGTGAGTAGAGAGGAGGACACAAACGGAGAGGAGGTGCATGAGGAGAGGGGGTCACACTGGCAGTGGGGGGAACCAGAGAGAAAGAAACAGTTGAAAGTGTCTAATGAAAAGAAGACATACTGAGACAGCAGCGTCCCTCTCACCTTACATCCCCTCTGCTGATCTGGTTGCCGTGGCAATTGGAAACATTGTCAATGCGTTCCCTTCTTGCTCGAGCATGGAGGCTGGTCTGTTATTAACATTCAGAGAAACTGTTTATTAATGCTGCTCATAGCTTACAGATGGTGAAACTTTAAAGAAATGACAGCTAAGTTGGTTTATCAACCAAAAAGAAATCAATGAGAACTAAGAAAAACCTCCAAGTTTCTATAAGAGAGAAAGCTGGAACTGCAATTAATCTCTGTTTCTCTCACCAATAATTTGTAGATAGACAGATTAGAACATTTGGCTTCATTAACACTGACTTCACATTCTGTTTTGGTTTGAGTTACATCATAATAACCCATCCTCACATGCATGATCATGATATTTATCATGAGTTACATGTGAAACTACGATTGACAAAGACACACTAAAACTATGCCCCCAGAAGCTGCTGCTGGTTCCTCTGGGTCTGACGCTGAAGAAGCAGCTTTGTCTCCTCCAGGCCTCTCTAACCAAAGCACTGATACACAGAAGGTCGACCTCCTGTTCTTGTAGAGAAGAAGGACCTGCTTGCTCTGGCAAAACGTTAGACTTTAGCAGCAGGCGGAGCTGAGAGGTGTTGGACATTTCTGCCAACCGTTTCTTTTTTGTATTTTTTTCAGAAATTCAGAATGCACACAGCAGAAGCCTCCTGATCATCGGTCTTACCACATGACTGGAATTTCTCTGGGTGTTGGCAGTTTGGTCTGTTTCGAGAGAGTCCAGGGGCTGTTCCGTCAGGGTGAGGACGTGTGGGGGTGCCTTCATGTTCAGGAGGTCTACAGGGGGAACTGACTGAATTAGATCCAAGTCCCTGGGACGAGGAAATGTTAGGTCTCCATCATCACCTGTGGACAAAGTGGAAAAATGCTAATTTAAAACAAGTTCATGAGCCCTGCTGAGCTCTGCCGGCTTGAATGATGTTCATTCGGCTGTTTATTTGACTAAAGGTTCACTGTTAAAGTACCACTCTGATAAAACTGTTGTTTTTAAAATGTTTTTATAGCATTTTTCTGACAATGGAGAACATGTATAAAGATAATTAAACTTAAAATGGTATTTCTGAGTATTCCTTCATTCAAACTTTTGTGAATTAGAAGCATATGAAAATGTCATTTGAAAAAGAGTTTTTTGGGACTTAGAAAATACACTGGGCAGGGATACAAGCTCCCTGTGCTGCTCCATTCTGATGCATCCACTTGCAGACAAATAGATCTATGAACGTCTTTGTTTTCTTTGTCTGAGCTAGAATCTGGATCAAAACTGCAGAGCTGGATAGCTCTGATATTGCTCGCCATTTACGTTGGACTGATAATGTCAGGTTGGTTGTGTGAGGGGCTGTAAGCTAGTAGGAGAGAGTGTAAACAAAGGGATGTTGATAATGCACCAACTGTCCCATTCACAACTCAAAGGTGAACTTCTAAAGAACTCCTGCCGCTATGGAGAAAATATGTCAAGAAAACAACACCATTTTTATTTCATTTTAGCTTACAACTGCATAATCATAGCTAAAAGACCAATACTTCACAGATGGGCTTCTTCTGAACACAAACAAATGTTTCACCTGCAACAACAATTCTCTCAGGGACTTGCATCAAAGTGGAATGAGGTAGCAAGGGCTCCTGAGGTTGCCCTTGCCCCGCAGCGCTCTCCGGGGCAACTTTGAGGGTTTCAGGTATTCGCATGCGCTGGCTGATACCCTCCGTGTATTCCAGGTCATAATGGATGCGGCTTATTTCAGTCACCTCTCCAGAAGGGATGAAAGTCGGCACACTCATCCAGCCTGCAAACATAATGGAAGACCACTCAGTCGTATAACTGGAAGAAATAAACCACTTTAATTATTACCTACATCATCTTCTATCAAGATGGAAAGGAAATACAGCAGGTTTGATTGGTTAGGTTGATTTAGGATAGGAATGGTGATGTATTTGACAAGTAATGGAAAGATGGAAAGAATATGATGACTTGAAGAATGAAGAAAATGAGAGAGAACAAGAATAGGAGACTGTTGTGTAGCAGGAAGTAACAAAGAAGAATTAGGGTGAAGTGAGGGTGACATTGAGGAGGATGAAGAGTGGAAAAACACTTGGTCCTGATGATAGTGAAGTTTTTGACTGGGTTGTTCAACAGGATCTTAGGTGGTGAGAAGATGCCTGAGGAACGGAGGAGAAGTGTGATGATGCCCATTTTCAAGAATAAGGGAGATGTGCAGTTATGGCAACTACAGAGGAAAAAGCTGATGATCCTTACAATGAAGCTATGGAAGGAGTAGTTGAAGCTAGACTAAGAGCAGAAGTGAACATTTATGAGCAGCAGTATGGTTTCATGCCAAGAAGGAGCACTACAAAAGTTATATTTGCTCTGAGGATGTTAATAGAGAAGTACAGAGAAGGTCAGAGAGAGATACACTGAGTCTTTGTAGATCTGGAGAAAGCTTTTGACAGAGTGTCCAGAGAGGAACTGTGGTGATGTATGAGGAAGTATGGAGAGACAGAGAAGTATGTTAGAGCCGTGCAGGACATGTATGAGGGCTGTAAGACAGTGGTGAGGTGTGATGTAGGAGTGACAGAGGAGTTCAAGGTGGAGGTGGGATTACATCAGGGATCAGCTCTGAACTCCTTCCTGTTTACAATGGTGATGGACAGACTGACAGATGAAGTTAAACTGGAATCACCATGGACTATGATGTTTGCAGATGATATTGTGATTTGTAGTGAGAGCAGGGAACAGGTGGAGGAGGTTTGCCTTGGAAAAGAGAGGAATGAAGGTTAGACGCAGCAAGACGGAGTACATGTGTGTGAATGAGAGGAACCAAAATGGAAGAGTGAGGTTACAGGGAGAAGAGATGAAGAAGGTGGAGGATTTGAAGGATCTATGATCAACAGATCAGAGTAATGGAGAATGTAGAAAAGAAGAGAAAATATTAATTTACATGACAGTCTTTTAGAGGCTGTTTAACTCATTTAAACCTAAAAGCCAGTCGATCTTTGACACCAACATGGTATGTTTGATTTGTGTTTACATGGGCTAAAGCTCATGCTAACCCAAAGTCTGCCCTAAAACAAATCCAGATTATACCCGGTGTTGAATTTAGATGACCCAGCTCATCTAATCTGATCCCATAGAAGCAAAACACGCGATGTGTAAGTGTGATGGTACCAAAATACGAAGGTGCGTTAGCAGACACAGCGGACCAGAAACGGGTTACAGGTTATTACGTAAGACAAACGGGGCTGTCACTAGCACGCGGCTGCAATGTCACTGAAAGAAAACGTGTAAAAGGCGCCATTAGGGGGTTAAAGCTAATATCCCGCTAATTCATCAAGAAGAACCACGCCGGAGGCCGGTATTATGTAAGCCCGGTGCGTTAGCTGCGTATAAACCTATGGTATCAACCTGCCTGGCTTCAGTCTGACACGGTGAAAGCTTACCGTCACGGGGTTTAGCCCCACCGCTTCAGGGGCGTCTGCTGAACCCGGGACGAAGAAAGCTGATACAGCGAACAACCGAAGACGCCACAAACACCGGGAGGGTCTGTGTTGCTGCCAAACGATGTTCGAGTCGAGTCTGACAACAGGGGCGGGGCTTAACGCGGCCGGACCGGCACGAGCGACTCCACAAGCAGGCCGGTCGGATAGAATAAATCGAACATACACGAGCACTACCCTCGAATTACCCGATATTTATATAAGACGCTTTCTGTTTGTTTGTTTTGAATTCACACAATTCAAAATCACACAACCTTTTTAAAGCATTCCTATTTATTAACAAACATTAATTATGAAGCACCGGTCTTCCACTTCGTGTCGGGCATTATTCCACTTTCACCACGGTCACTTACAAAAATAATACATATTAAAGCAATGTTTAGTCCTTTATACTTGGTATTTTGGGGTTTTAAAGATTGCTTTTTTTCCTTTCTTTTCTTTTTTTTTTTTTTTACAAATAGTGGACTATTTTATACGTGGTGCGGCCCGTTGTCAAGGTAACACCAGAATGGTTGCTGGTCCGGCAGACCGGCGAATGCAGCAGCAAAAGGAAATACCGTTGGTGCTGATCCTCACGTTGTCACGATAGGTACAATAAAGCATCAGTTCAGAGAGAAAGTTCACCATTTTATTTTGTCCAGAAGATGAAGCAAAAAGTTTGTTCTGTAAAGGCCTGCGCAGTAACACAGAACATTCAGACTATGTGACAGGAACTACTTTTTAAGGAGTGAGTCAACACCCAGCAGCCAATCAGAATAGAGTATTCACCTAGACAATTTAAAGTGCAGAAACACAATGTTTGTTTCTTATGGATGCATATCAGCATCTTTGTTTTCTACTGCAGATAGTAAAGTCTTCACAGTTCTTTAGAGTTCTGCTCATCTTACTGTTGATGTGTTTTGTTCACACAGATTAAACTTCCGGGATATCAGAGTCAACACATTACCGCATAAATTAAAACATTTCAGACAGTAAAAAATGAAGGAAAATGTTATTTTTGAACTTTTTTCTGCTTGTTTGCTCCAATCTGCGGCTGTTCATATGGGAGACCGCCTGCTGACCAACTGGACCAGACATTATTCACAATCTAACTTCAAAGCCACTGACAAGAAAACTCTAATGACCCAGCATTTTAGCAGCATTTAAATGCATCACTTGCGCACAATTTCTTTTCTTTCCAGGAGACGTGGAAAGGGTCTCACATGAGATTCGTGCTAAATGCGGTTTTGTGTGTGCGTAACAAGCGATTCGTGCATCATTTTTTAAGGAATTGTGCATGTATTTAGATTCAAGCTGTTGTAATTTTAAGTTGTGCATGTGTAGTTTGCATTTTTGTAATTTTTGCACTTATGCACGAAATGCATTGCATGAGTTACAAGTCAAGAATTACACACGCACAAATCCAAAGTCAGACTCAAATCAAGAACTACCCACGCACAAACCGGGGTGATACTATTTTCTCTCCATGGCTGTGCCTCCGAAACAATTTGAGTTGGTTATTAGATTTATTCCACATAGTTTACATTTATTAGCACAAAACATAAAATTTGAAGATTTAAATGTAAATATAACTTCAAATAAGGTATTACTTATACATAAATATATAACCTCCTTTGAGATTGTATTTGTCGATTTTTCTCTGATAAAAGTGCTCTTTTTGTCAGGCAGATTGAGAAAGTACTGAACATCTGCTTGTAGATTGTCCCTTAGTCTCCGTGTTTTAGAGTGACCTGCAGGCACATGTTGGGCATGTTTGGGGAAAATGTTGCTTTATCTGCACATAGAATTCTGTTTGTCTTTGATGACCCATTTCAATGAAACATACATAATAAATATAATATTGACATAATATTACATACACAAAAGAAAAGGGTTGAGTAAAGTTCCCTTACTGAAAGAAATTATAGAAACCGATTTTAAAATATTTTCCGCCTCCTTTAGAAAATTGTAAAATATATAATCATATTAATTTATTGTATTTTGAGTTATGTCAATGGAAAAAAAAACCTTCCTGTTGTCGTTCAGTCTCGCTGTAGGGTTTGGTCTCGCCGACGATCCAGAAGAGGCGCTGTTTACGCGGGGAATTTGTCCAATAAATACAACTCCCATCATTCTGACGACTTCCTGATCAGTGCGCATGTGCAGTCGCTGTGGGCCGTTATTGTGTTGTCTTCAAGCTTCAAATGAACAACAGGCTAAGCCGTTCTGAAAACAAATGAAATATTAATTGCGGCAGAGAGGTTAATTCCCGCTCGGCTGACTTTCATGGAGCGTCTTGGTGTGTAGCTCGTCGTTTCGCCGGGCGGGGTGCTCCTCCGGGGAACTCGAAGGCCAAAGACGGTGTTCGGAGTGACAGCCCCGTTCGTTCGTTCGAGGCGGCAGCTTGGCTGTTTGTTTAGCTGGTTAGCTTCTAGCTAGTTTCCTAGACAGCTGCGAGTTGAGGGGAAAAGCACAAAGGCCGTTTGAGAGTGTTTGCAGGGCAGAAGAGAAGCTGGCGCTCTGCCCCACCACCAGCAGAATGGCACACCTTCGGGACATGCAGAACCAGGTAGAGAAAACCTTTGTCACCTCACTTCCCTTCATGTTCTGAACGAACCGAACCCCACGACAGCCGGGCTTTTCAGGAACACCGTGCGCCGGGACTGCAATAAGTCACAGATGATACAAGTATCGAATCCTCACATTCTGGTTTTATAATAATCATAATTTTAAAAAATCAGTATTTATAAAAGTAAGAGGATCTGATCTGTTCAGGTTATCTTCTGTTGTCATGATTCCTAATGCAGGTGTGACATGTAAACGGGCCGCTCAGTCCACCTGTGCAGACTGGACACCTCTCTTTGACCTCCACATGGACTCTGTTTTTACCTGGACAGCACCTGTTCCTGCAGGAAATCCTCTCTTCATTTAAGCTTAAAGTGTTTTTTCGCAGATGCTGGTTACTCATCTCTACTCTATTGATGATGAAGCAGACATTGCTGTAGTGTAACCTGTAACTTGTGTGTTTATATGTATATATATATGTTGTTTATGTTTATTTTTTGTGCATTCACATGTGCAAATGAAGCACTAACAGTCACAGACCCAGTGCTGATTTTGTCAACCCTCTAACAGAACACCCATCTGGACCCAGAGGAGTACTTCACCAAGCAGGAGCGCATCGGGAAGGGTTCCTTTGGAGAGGTCTACAAAGGCATCAACAACCGCACTAAGGAGGTGGTGGCCATCAAGATCATTGACCTGGAGGAGGCAGAGGATGAGATAGAAGACATTCAACAAGAGATCACAGTGCTGAGCCAGTGTGACAGTCCTTATGTTACCAAATACTATGGGTCATACCTCAAGGTGAGAGAACAATGAGTCAAGAAAAGCTGGAAGTTTCTGCTATTTACCTGCAAGCAGAGCTTTAATTTCCCACTGATGAATTACTGCGTATATTTCCCCCTGTCAGGGGACCAAGCTGTGGATTATCATGGAGTATTTAGGTGGAGGATCTGCTCTGGATCTGGTAAGAAGATTTCCATTTTTATTTACACATTGCACAAGATGCCACTTTGCTTACTTTCGAAACCTTCTTTTTCTCTCCCCCAACTTCTGAAATCTTTAACTTGTTGTCATCTTAGCTCCGCCCAGGACCTCTGGAAGAGACTTACATTGCTACTATACTGCGGGAAATCCTGAAGGGGCTGGAGTATCTACACTGTGAGAGGAAGATTCATAGAGACATCAAAGGTAAAATGTAATACCAAGCTAGCACTCAAAGAGACTTGCTACCTAGGAAACGCATATGAAAAGAAAAAAAGACTCACTGGATGTGTGTTTGCGTAATTCTTGTTTTGTTTGTCATACAGTACATTTTGTGCATAACTGTGTACTTGTGAATTCACATGCACACTGGGATATCAAAAGTATCCAAGCACAAATTACAATTTATGCACTCACAACTTGAAATGGCACCAGCTTAAAACTAACAAATTCAAAACGGCTCCTCCACATACAGATCTTTAAATACTACATATCACCTAATACAGACAGACAAAACCACATTTATGCACAGATCAAAGTTACAAGTGCATTAGGGGTTGTGAGACTCCTTTCATGACTTCCTCTTCGTTCCCTGGATGTGAGAAGGACTTGGCGCCCTGCTATCGCCGTGATTGGGGACCAGAGCTCGAGCTCTGTGCTGGAGACGCTGTCAGGGGTGGCGCTGCTGAGAGGGAGTTCTGGAAAACTAAAAAAAAAAAAAAAGGGGGGATGTGTTTTAAGTATGTGTACTTTTAAAAAAAATGCTTAAATATTAGTTATTGTGGCATATCTGTTTAAGAAAGTGGAAAAAATATCACATTTTTACTAGATATTATTCACAGTCTAAGTTCAAAGCAGCTGATAAGAAAACTCTGATGACCCAGCATTTAAACACATCATCTTCACACAAATCTGAAGATGTGAAAGGAGTCTCACAACCCCTCGTGCACTTGTAACTTTGTTCTGTGTATAGAACAGTGTTTTTATCTGTCCTTATCAGGCTCTTGGTGTGTACAATTTAAAGATCTGTATGCAGAGGAGCTGTTCTGAATTCATAGTTGGCTGTAAGCTGCTGTCATTTCAAGTTGTGCATGTGTAAGTCGTATTTGTAAGTTAACATTTGAGTGTATATGTGAATACACAATTGCAAGTAGGGGTTGGTATTGTTAAGATTTTATCAATTAGCACACTGTTTGGACAGATCACTGGTGTTACCACCCTTACAAAACACGTTTTTGTTACATCTGAGACAGCGTGCGCCGTCTGCATCTACTTTGGAAAAATACATCCACACTTTGGACCTCTTTGATCACGGACACTCTGCCATCCGTGTGCGTTTATTGTCACTCATTGGGTGTGTCTGAGTGAGGGAGCGTGAGCAGCCCCTCCCTTTCCCATTGGAGCAGGAAGGGAAAAGCAGTGAGGAGAGAGGGACGGCCCATCGAAACACAGTAGTGCACGTCGTGTCCGCATTGTTGCCACGCCGCTACTCCGGCACCATCAAGCAATACCGTTAAGACTGAAACTTATCGCTCCAGTAAAAATTGATGACACGGCACCAGTACCAAACAGTACTGGTCTTGGTACCGCATCCCTAAATACAAGTACACCAAGTTACGCACAAAATGTATTCTATGAGTTACAAAAAAAAATTACGCACACACAACTCCAGTGAGTATTTTCTGTCCGTAAACATGTCTCATTTGCAAAGCAGGTTTTCAATGTTTTGTGCAGAACTTCAAACTGACTGAAGTGTTGCATGCTGCTAAGCACTCTGATAACTTTTGAACTGAGCTACCAAGATGCAGACATTTTCCAGATGTCTCACATCAGATGAGCACTTTTGCACTAAAGATCGACCATCCAATATTTTTCTTGTTTTTTTCTCATAGCTGATACTAATCATTAGCAGCCAAGAAGGCCAATAAGAAATTTTTGAAGCTGATCTTCATTTGCCGTTAAAGGGAACGTGTTGGCATTTAAATTTACTACAATGACACGCTAGCGGTCGACACCATTGCACGCGCCTTGAAGATAAACCGCTTAGTGGAAGCGAGGTTTAACTGAGTACAAACGCTCGCCAGAATGAACTGGACCGGACCATAGCATACCATACCATAGCATACCATACCATAGCATACCATACCACACCACACCACACCATACCAGACTGCTTATTGGAAACAAGGCTTTAAAAGCATTCAGCGCCTCATGTCAGAAAAGTAACCAAATACACATTCTGACTGCTGCTGCTTTTAACTTGAAAAGACCCCATTTCACTTTGAAGTGTGCAGTTCATGCTTCTTTACCTGTCATTACCAGAGGCTGCAGTTTCCTCTTAAGTCTTTCTAGCTTATTTTCAGCATCTGTTGACACTGGAGTGAATGTAAGTCTGTCTCCTAGCTGCCAACGTGCTTCTGTCAGAGCAAGGGGATGTGAAGCTGGCAGACTTCGGGGTGGCGGGACAGTTGACAGACACGCAGATCAAGAGGAACACTTTTGTGGGCACACCTTTCTGGATGGCTCCGGAGGTCATCAAGCAGTCAGCGTATGACTTTAAGGTAAGGATAGTCTTTTACAGACTCAACCGTCAGACCCACTGAAGCACAGATCTGTCTGTATGTTTTTGACATGCTGAGCATTTTAAACAGCTTTTGAATTCATTTATTGGCTCTGTTTGAAACATCTCTATTATGCTGCACCTTTCTTACATTCAGGCTGACATCTGGTCTCTGGGAATCACTGCCATCGAGTTGGCCAAGGGTGAACCCCCCAACTCTGACCTACATCCCATGAGGGTCTTATTCCTCATTCCTAAAAACACTCCTCCCACGTTGGAAGGTCCCTACAGCAAACCATTTAAAGAGTTTGTGGAGGCCTGTTTAAATAAGGATCCCCGTTTTGTGAGTAATACTGCATCTTCACCCAGAGCACGTGTGGATGATTGTGACTGGAGCAGTAAAAAATATATATATATATATATATATATTTGATGATTGGGTTCAAAGTTGTACTTCCTCTCATGTGAGTAAATAAAAACGTAGAACTGTTTATTTTTTAAACCAAACAATGGCAGAAAAAAGCAGATAATTTACATCAATTTATTAATCAGAGTCATGTAGGAGGTCAGAAAGACAGTAGGTAACCATGTTTAACTAACTCCTCATGTGGGCCATTCAGCTCTGATCTGAATGAAAACCCAACTGGAGGGTTTTTGTGTGCTGATCTGGTGCTGTCGGTGTTACTGCTCTTCACAGAGGCCCACAGCTAAAGAGCTGCTGAAGCACAAATTCATCACTCGATACACCAAGAAGACCGCTTATTTGACGGAGCTGATAGACCGGTACCGGCGCTGGAAATCAGAGGGACACGGAGAGGAGTCCAGCTCGGATGACTCAGACATGTCCGTTTCAACATTTCTTTCTGCACCAGCAGCATCACAGACCATGCAGATGTTCTGGTTTGGGAACCAAAGATGGTTCTGCTTAATGTGCATGTTGGCTTGCTTTTTTGAGTGATATTCAAGCATTAACAACAGAGCTGGGATTTCTATCTCTTTGTTTGTGGCCTAAAGCAACAGCTGAGACATGCTCTTCATAACTTCTTAAACAGCCTTCCTCTGTCATTCGCTCAGGGATGCTGATGGAGATGGAGATCAGTGTCCCATGTGGACCTTCCCCACTGTCAGACCCAGTTCCATGAGCCAGTTACAAATGGACTACACACATTCAGAATCAGAGGTAAGAACAGCAGCGGAGAGCCTCAGACGTGTTGGTTGTGCGTGTTCGTCTGACCTCTGTTCCACTGCTTTCAGTCGGGAGACTCCATGAAGAGACAGCCCAAGTCTCAGTGCCTGTCTGCTTTGGTAACGCCTATCTTCAGAGAAGTAAGCAGAACCCAGCTTTGTTATGGAAACTGTAACAGAGTGAGCTCACGAAAGGCTTTTCCTGTCCAGCTAAAGGACAAGCGGCGGGTTAGTGGCGGGGGAGCAGGAGCCATAGAGGAGCTAGAGAACGCCTTCAACCTGGCAGAGGAGTCATGTCCAGGCATCTCTGACCGCCTTGTCACGCACATGATGGAGAGGGTGTGCAGGTGAGGCAGCAGCCCGTCGCAGGTCTGCATGCGACAAGCCTCTGGCATTAACCTGCTATCCTGCTTTCTTCCAGGTTTTCTTTAAACGGAAACACCACTCCATCTTCACGGTGAAACCAACTGGATGTGATGAACGAGCCTCCCCTTTTTTCTGTCACCTGTTAAAGTTGTCAGATTAAATAAGCTTCTACTGCCCCACCCCCTCAGAGATCTTTTAACTAGCTATGACTAAATATTTTTAAAGTTTTCCTTCAAGAGAGGAGAGTATTTAAGAGAAAAAGCCATGACCCTTAAAAGAGTGTTGTCTGCCTGTTAGACTGAGAACTGCGATAATAAACTTGACAGAAAATATTTCCTTGTTTTGGTTTTTGACTGACACAAATGAGATTTTTAAAGCTGCTGACTTTAGCATCAGTCTGTCGACCCGCAAATTCCTCTCCTTGTTAGATGATGCAGGAGACTCCAACCGTGTATGATGCCCTCCTGTAAATGAAAGAAAACCTAGAGGTCACGCAGAACTTCAAACCCACCAAAACCTCATGAAACTTTATGTTTAACAGAATGTTTTTCCAACTAAACTCAGAGATGGGCAACTCCAGGCCTCGAGAGCCGTATTCCTGCATGTTTTCCAACATACCATGATCTGGCGTGTTCTAATTGGCTGGATACACCTGAAGCAGGTAATCAGCCATGAGTAGGACTTGGATATCTAGAAATCCTGCAGACACTGCGGCCCTCGAGGCCTGGAGTTGCCCATCCCTGAACTAAACTGATCAAACAAGTCTGAACAGAAACAATGGCCCCTCTGACCCCATTCACAATCTTTTGAATCAAACGGCCCTCAAAGCATTTCTGTGTCAGAGTTCTGTACCTGTCTACACTCCACAGCAGATGATGGAGCTCCTCCTATCAATGTTCAGGATTTTATGTGGACTCTTTAAGGCAACCTCAGTGTTTTTGCTCAATTTTTATCATTTTTGTGTGTGTGTGGGTGGGGGGTATATCCTGCTGGAAGAGCCATGATGAGTGACTGAGATTTAGTGAAACTCAGCAGCACATTTTGTGAGATTCTGCAAAGCAAAGCAGCCCCAAACCATAAGCAAACATCCTCTGTTTCAGTTTTTCTTTTTATCTTTGGTGAACATAAAGCTGATGTTCCCATTAAGCTCCAGTTCAGTTTCCTCTGTCTCCCAGGAACTTTGCGTCCTGGAGCAACTGTCTGTCTTGTTTCTATGACCTTCAACTGTGATGTTTGTCTTTGTCGTCTCCCATGAGCCTCACTTTGGCTCAAACAGGGATGGATGGTTGGATCTGACACTGAAGTTCACCATTAGTGTCTCTGGAGCTTCTTCTGGGTTTTTTGGCTTCCTTTCATGCTATACTTTTTGAATGCAGTCAGTTTTTCCTCTTGCAGGTTTGTCTACAGTCCTGTGGAGTTTCATCTTCTGAAGGAATGAGCTGCTGTAGTCACAGGAGAATCAAGCTTGTCTGATTTCCTTTTTAATCTGAGACCATTCTTTTTGTGGTCCATGTTCAGCGTGGTAGACCTGCACAACAGGTTTGAGGTCAGGTTGATGCTAGAGGATGTCAAACATGTTCCTTCTGTAAAATAGTTTTTTCAAGGGATTAATTATTCACTTGAACTATTTAAAAGCGATGTCTGTCATTCATTTCATTTGGTCAACGACAAAAAGAACATTTCCACCTTATATGGTCTCAAAGCGTTGAGTTGGCCCTTTTAGGCTTATCAGCAGAGTCCACCAGTCTCCATAAACGAATGCTCAGAACTTTCCAGAGAGAGTTTATGAACTGTTATTACTGCTTCTAAACCTGATGTATACTCTGCTTTATGCATATTGCACCCCTCCATTTCCTAAAGGAAGCTACAGTCTGAGCAGCTTGATGCTTTTGCCTCACAAGAATGATCAAACCAAAAATCATTTGCCACGACAGTTCACTGTCACTTACATTTGAGAAAATGTAGGAAGAAACGACTCAAAACTCAGGATCAAGTTTAATAAAACCTTTATATTATTATAAATGCATCAAGAACATTTGATACTTAAATGTTGGCTAAAAACAGCAGACAGGAATGTCAGGAAATGGCATCTGGGCTGGCGAAGGGAAACTGCCGCTTTTGTTTGGTCGTGAATACCAGCAGCTGGAATCATTTCAGGCTTACAGCACCTATCCATCAACACATGACTTCACTTGGCAGGCATCATGCAGAGGAGGAGTCGGGGTACCTGAACCCCACAAGGATTGCTCCTCGCTAATCTCTCCTTCAACTGGAAGACTGCGAGGGTTTTTTTTTTTTAGGAAGGCAGTTTCACATTTGAACACTGGTCTGAAAATGGCACTAATGAATGCAACGAAAGAGGAAGGATCAGAGCACAGCCATCTCCAGGTTTGTCAGTTCATCGAGGAAAACGTGCCACAGAGCAGATCAGGAGCTTCTTAGAGGTGAAACCGCGGTCGAAAACGACAAAACAGGTGTGTGAGAAAGGGTTTTGATAAGATTCTCCCAATGAAGCAGCAATGCTTTGTGTAGAAAAAAAAAAGTTTCAGAATATTACAGTAAACAATTCATTTTCATAAGTGGGTCTCATACAGCGTGGAAAAGTTTAATAAAAAAAGAAAAAGGGCTGTAACGTCGTCATAGAAACATAATACTGTTTGAATGGAAGTAACTAAGTATAAAAAATAACTTCAAACAAGAGCGATGAGCAGAGAAGGTCAGCACTGTTCATCAGCGGCACGTCACCTGCCGAAAGAACAAAAGCTGCATTTGAACATTCTCTGAGGGACCAGGTGCTTCACAAGAACAGGAGCCTGAGTCATGAAGACGTATGTTACCGAGGACTTCACACGCGCGGAGCATCTCATTCGTCTCCGGTCTTCTGCATCTGAGCCTGCATCTTTGCAATCATCTCCTGCATTCTCCTCAGCTGAACAACAGAAAAACAAGCTGAACTCCACAGACTCAAAGCTGAAATGGGGCACAGTTTTACATTCACACATCTTTAGATATGAATGTTATCATCTTGATTGGAGAAAATGTTTTTTTTTATGTCAGACATTAAAATTTGTTACCAAAATTGGATTGCATCATAGCATCTCAGAATATTTCTTGTGAGGAAGCGGAAATGTCTCACCTCAGCCTCCTTCTCCTGAAGGATCATATCCTTGTCCATTTCCTCCGGCTCTGGTGCCTTTCTGCACCGGAGACAGTCATTATCAGTCATTATCATGGCTGCAGCAGCATCAGGGTCTAATGTTCATTCTCAACATCACATGTTCAGTGAGGTGGAAACACATTTAGGAAAGTTTGGATTCAGCATTATAAGAAATGTTTAAAGATAGTGAAATAGCTCAGGTCAGTAAATGTGAGCATCTGCACTACTGTGCCAGTTGAAGCATCATTCAGAAAAAAAGGGGTGAAAGCTGTACTAAGAAAGAGGACAAATAGGTTAGCAGGTTAGTTGCAAAGAAGCAGTTCATGACGGAAATCTACAACTAACAACTATGAAGATGAAAGCCGATTTGAGAAGAAGCTGTGAGGTCAGGGGAGCAGTCTGCCTCCCCCACGTGGACCGGTATAATCATAAAGAACTACCTCCAACAGCCATGGCAGTAGGCAAACTGAAACCATCACTGGACAGATGGCGAGGCAGTGGGGTGAAGGTAAAGCCCTCCATTTTTCCAGGTTGGCTTTAGAACAAAACCTAAAACAACTTTTACCTTCTACTTTCAGGGTAACGATGAAAAACTATGTTAAAGTCAGTGATCTTTATCCTTCAGCGACTCACGCTTTCCATGGGATAACGGAGTGAAACTCTGTTTATCTACGGTCCAAATGTACAGGACTGAGCTTCAGGACGAGCTGAGCTCTGCTGCCTGTGAGGGGGAGGAGCTGGAAGCAAGCAGACAGACAGGTACGTACGCAGGAGAAAGAGGCAGAACATAACCATGGGAGGACAACCTGCCACCCCGTTTGAGGCGGTCTGAGCGGAAGTTCTCGTAATGCAGGTCCTGGGTCACCTCCTGCAGATCCTGCATGTGGGTTCTGTGCCAGCGGGTAGAAGCAGGTCCGTTAATACATGATGAAACATTTTAGAGCCTTCAGGCCCAGCCGGATTGGTTTTCCCACACTCACATCAGCATGGTTCGAAGCTTGAGGAAGTCATTGTGCTCTGGGTTCTCCACCTCCACCACCCCCCACGGGTACAGACGACCCCTCACCTTCTTGCCTTTGGCCTCAATCTGCTGGTTGGAACCAACCACTGCGAAGGGGATGCTAGCCTGGAAAAGACAAATCCTCGTTAGCGTTGTTTCAATTGAACACATCAACCTCCATGAATGAAAACACTGCAGAAGCAGTTTAGAAAGAAATGCTTCATAAAGTGGGCCACCTTGAGGATCCTGGTCTGCTCTTTGAAGTCTTCATCTTCATCTGACTCAGCATCAGGAAGGTGATAGATCTTGATCCCGTGCTCGTCAATTTCATCCAAAATCTGACAAATGAAAAGATGAGAAAGCAAAGATGGCAAACCTCAAAACCATTATGTAGAGTGAATTTACTCCGTGCTCCTCACCCTGCGCTTCAGCCTCTCCCGCTCTCTGAGGGTGAGGGTGTCGGCTTTAGCAATGACCGGAACCACGTTCACCTTGTTATGAATGGCCTTCATGAACTGGACATCCAGAGGTTTCAGGCTGTTCCGACAAGAAACAGACAAAAAGTCAGGAAGCGCCTCTTGAAATGAGAAAGCGGTGTGTGGAGAGGTGGAGTGAGTGAGGACAGACCCGTGACCAAGAGGGGAGATGAAGTAGAAGCAGCAGTGAACTCTGTTGTCAATGATGTGTCTGCGATTCAGACCGCTTTCATCGTGGAGATAACGCTCAAACTGGTCATCAATGTAACTGATGATGGTGCTGAAACTGAAGCAGGCGATCACAAGTCCATTAACTGCACCAAGGAGCCCACGTCATCATCAAGAACTCTGCATGCTTCAGCACTATCCTTTAAAAATATACCAGTCCTGGCTGTTGATGGCATCTCCATATCCTGGTGTGTCCACCACGGTCAAACGGAGCTTCACTCCTCTCTCCTCGATTTCCACCGTCGACGCCTCGATCTGCACCGTCCTTTCAATCTTCTCTGTTGGAGACAGATCCAAAAGTGCAAAGCCCATGACCTTCTCTGAGCGACTCCAACAAAATCATCCAGACGTCGTGTTGGCAGAACTCATTCAAATGTTAGTGCTGTGAAGATGTCTGGATCTCAAATGAAGAAAAGCTGAGTAGATGACCCTTTTTGGTACAAAAACATGGGCAAACATCAAAGAAGGCAGACACATGTAGCCATGCATTTTTTTTTTTCCAGATTTCACAGTATCTGTGTTCAGTTTGGCTAATTAACCTGCAGTTGAGCTGTTGAAAAGCAGCCCTAATTATTCTAATTCAGCTTTTCATCAATTCTAGTGTTGTTTGTCAAAGAGCATGTGAGATGTTGGTTCATTGTCTGGAACATTAATTTGAATCAACTGTTTTAATGTGAAACAGGAGACAGAAAAACGGAGTTCTGCCTGTGGATTTCAAATTCCTGCTGTCAGTAAATAGAAAGGTTGAACTATGTTGGTAGAACATTACAGACTGAGCTTCTTCTGATCATTACAGATCTGAATGTGAACCCGGTCTGCCTGCTCTCCTCCAGTCTTAGTGTTTCTTTGGTCATTTTTCAAACGGAGCAGCTCGTGTTGAAGTGAATGAGAGTGAGTACCTGCAGCTCCAGGGATGACTCTCTCGGGATAAAGGTCTGTGAGGAAGAGGCTGTTGATCAAGGTGGATTTCCCGAGTCCAGATTCACCTTCAAACAACAGAACTAATCATTAACAAAAAAGGAAACTCAAGAATATCCAGAGATCAGCTCAGACTGGAGCAAAACTGTAAAGTTGAACAAAAACATCAAAGCTGTTTGCAGTTTCAGCGTCTGCACAGAGAAGCAACTTCTGTGGAGCAGAAACCCTAAAGCTTCTACTGGAGTAATGAACAGAGTTTTACAAAAATCGACATTTCTTGACAAACTCGCCATGCAATTAAAATGTCAAGACTGTTTCAAGAATAATTTTGCATCTATGGAAGGATAATTTAGATATTAAAATAATTCATACTAGTAACGCAGTTTAGAAAAGTTTCAACATTTCACTCTTTATTCCACAAGCCTCACTGCATACTGTATTAACTTTAACTTAATGGAACTTTGAAAGGACAATTCTGTTTACACAAAAGGTTTTTGTCTTTATTACAATACTCACTGAAGCACATTTTATGATGATCCTGATAAATATCATTTTTACACCTTGTATTGTTGAAGGACTAGATGAGTCAAAGAAACTCAAAGATATGTTCATTTCAGAGAGTTCCCAGTTCCCCTACATGCAGCTGGACGGCTCAGTTGGCTGGGTGTAGGATTAGCACGCAGGAAACCTGACTGGACACGCCGAAAGGTAAACAAGAACAACACAGTTCCACTACATGCAGCACTGCTGATAGAGGGGCCCAGTACCAGCATCAGCCCCTAAAGCTCTCCCTGACAGACAGAACAACTGCAACCGCCATATCTCTCTCTCTCGCATGCACGCACCAAGCCTAAAACACAGTCGCGAGTTTCACAGGAAGTTCAACCGCTGAGCCTTAAATGGCCACAGAGATGTGTTTCTTCAAAATGCTCTAATCCAAGACTTTGCAAGATAAAACACAGAGAAAACCAGCACAACTGCAGGCTTTATTTGGCAGAATCAAAGAAAATGTGAGAGCACCATGAATTCTGTTTATTGTCTGCACACTGTGTCTTAATAAGCATCAGAAAACAGGAAGAAGCTGACTGAAGATCAAGGTCGGAGGTCAGATAAACAGTCAGGATGGAGCTTGCTGCTTGCCTGTGCATCAGCCCCATGGAGCCACACAACTGACATTCTTCCCCAGTTAATTTTAGAGCAGAAGATTCTCTGCCTTTCCATTTCCAAAGGAGAATTGAATCTCAGTCGACTGCCGGGTGCTCTGCGCTGCCTACTTCAGCTGAGACCCCGTCACATGTGACGATTCAAACCAAGAACTTCCAACTCACCAACAACCATGAGGGTGAACTCAAACCCTTTCTTCACAGACTTGCGGTGAACCTGGTTTGGCAGATTGGCAAATCCAACATAGCCTGGTGTCTCTGGGTTGGTAAACTGGCCCTGCTGAAAAAAACAAAAGACAAGAAGAACCTTAGAGCCTTGAAGGGTAAAAAAAAAAAGAAAAAAAGAAAAAAACAGTTCAGTGATGAAGATCGATTTACATATATGCTACGACTTTTTAGGAACTTGGTATAAGTGAGCAAGCAGATTGAAGCACAACTTTTACAGCTTTAACACGAGAAATGGTCCAAAGTGAAGTCAGGACACGTATTCTTTCTGATGAGTGAGAGCTCTCTGGTTCCATGACTGACTCGTCACAACTTCAAACATGGCGATGTGTTCCTTACTAGTAAAAAATCGAAAGCATGGCGGCGGTCGACAGAGCGCTGCCTCTGGCAAACATCAGTGAGTCACAACATTTATTCTTAGAAGCAACTGAGCATCAGGCCTGCTCTGAACAACAAGCTGACACTGTTTAGGCTACGACAACAAAGATGCTGCAGCTGCTCACGCGGTTGTGATCACACCTGCTGCATATAGAGCATGACAGCACAGATGCATTCTGGGACAAAAGCAGTTTACATAGGGACAATTATCACACGTCAAGATTTGACAAAAACACATATCTGCAGAAAATCTAACTGGTTTGTAATGTACTTTTTAAAAAAAGGACAGTTTTTTTTTTTTTATTTGTGATACACAATGTTTTGACTCATTTTAACTGAGATTTAAACTTGACATATGAGTTAAGATTGATTTCAGTTGTCAGAAGCCTCACTAAAATCAAACCACATGATCCTACACATGAGGAACTGCGTCTGATCAAGCTTCACTTTCTCAAACCAAAAGAAACCTTCTTAGTTTAAACTAAGATAGAGGTCAGCTGAGTGAGAGGTTTGGTTAATCAAAGACTCACCTTCATTTTCTCAGCTTGAGACATTTTCTCTTCCTTGATCAACCTGAAACAACACCAGAAGCATGACACATGTAAAACACCTAAATGGATGTGACTCTGGAATGAGGCTGGATGGTTTCCTCCTGTGCAGGCCTCTGTGACAGGAAGTCTGCTCTGCTCTTCTCACCACAAAAAGTGCCTGCTCTTGCTGCCACTGTTAAATCCTCCCTTCCCATCACACATATACATATATATACACATACATATACACATACATATACACACATACATACATACATACATACATATATAGTTAGTTTGACGTTGTATATTCGCTCAGGGTCTGGTGAGACTCAGAGAACGGCGCTCTAAAGACAGGGACAAGACCGCTGAAGCTTGTAATGACTTCTTCTTTTCAAAATAAATTAAGCATAGATACTGTGCCTAAAGCTGTTATTGAGCTAAATATTAAATTTATATAAATTATGAAGAGATTAAATTTAAAATCAAGAGGTGTATCTCCTGGAGCCAGTGGAGGACTTTGATCCAGCATGGATTTTGAGTCAATTGATCACATGGCCTGGAAGCTATTTACACATAAAAATTCATCATAAAAATACTAATAGTATTTAAACATAAAACCATGAGGTGTATCTCCTGTAGCCAGAGCTAAAATGCTAATATTTAAATATAAAAATGT
>BSAI01000012.1:23623209-23639483 GCA_036245035.1 Adrianichthys oophorus | reverse complement strand
CACTCCACCCACCCAGAGAGGGCAAACTACCTTTCTCCGGTCGAGAAATAAATAGCATAAATAAATAAATCAGAACATGACTAAAACCCACAGCAAAAGAAAAAAAGCGGGACAAAGCAGGGCAGATGACCTGACAACTGAAAACCAGATGCTTAAATACACTGAGAGTAATTCACTGAAATTAAGACAGCTGTGAATCCTAATAAATCTGAAACGTGACTGACAAAAGGGCCAATTAAAAACAGAATATGACCAAAACCATAACAAAAGTAAAAATAGCTAGAAAAGTTGCATTACCAGCGAAAATATTATTTTAAAGGATTTTTGCTGAATGTGGTCGCTGAAGATGCTGAAGAAATTTACTGTAATTGAGGAAGGGATTTGTTGACAATGCTAAAGCTATTTGCATCATGCTAAATGTGCTTAAAAAACATAAAGTTGCGGAAAGTTCACAAATAATATGAAGAATTTCTTGAAAAATTGCGTAAAATTTTAAATTTTGTAAAAGGTACGAATATCAAAAGTACAAGCATGATTGTCGGAAACGTGGTGAACATTTGATACTAGTATGGCATAGGTTTGAAAAAGAACTTTAAGAATTACTTGAAAAAAAATCTCTAAAATTGCCTAAAATTTCAAAAACTGCCAAAAAAAAAAACCTTACCAAATTAGCCTATAAAACCTCAGTAGAAGCCAAATGAGCAAGCATAGCACTAATATAACAGCTTAATGCCAAATTACTATTATTATTACCATAAAAGATGAAAACATAGCTTATAAGGGGAGCATGTTGCTAATATGAAGACTTGTTGCTAATCTACTTAAAATACTGATACTAATTGGATTTATTTCAAACATGTGTAATGAAGTGGATCTGTTATAGATTTACAGCAAACAGTGAATAAAAGCATGCATGTGAAAGCGACACAAAAGGTCCCCTGGAATTCCTTAAAGCGCGTATTTTTGTGTGTGAAAGAGAGTGCCGTCGCCATGGTAACGGGTTCAAAGTACAGGTCTGTTCTGTGAGTGCAGCTATATGTCATCAATTTAATCACACACACTGCAGAGTCTGAGATGGACAGACTTTGTGCTAAACAAAATGACGCTGTGTCTAAACAATAAGTTAAGTTATCAAAATAATTTCTTCAGTTTTGAAAAACTTCCACGTTGCGAAATTCAATGATACAACTTTTATTACGCTCAAATATGAATTTTTTATGGAGATTTGATCAGAAAAAGTAAGAATTTTTTTCCTCTGCTGAGCTAAAAAGGCCATGTTATCCAATGGCACGCGGCTTCAAAATGTGCTATCTCCAAACAAATGTTCATATGTCAAAAACACTTCAACTTATCAAAAAAGTTGAGCCCTTGTACAATTCAGAAGCCTTTGAGTTATTATGCGTGAAAGTTTTGAGTCTGTAAATTCAAGTATGTTCTCACAATTGAAAGTTAAAAACATGATTTGGCCTAAACACCAGCGAGAAGATTTAATATGGGCGGGAATAGGCGAACTGAGTGAATTTTGTATCAGACTAGGGGCTGTAGGGGCAAATGCCTTTAAGGGTTTAAGGGTCACATTTTTCTAATCCAATGCCATTGTCCTACGTTTTGCTGAAAAAAATCGTGACTCTGTGATGAATGATGTTCAGGTAACGGCAGTTTGTCGGTAAGATTTTCATCTTAAAAAATCAAACCGCTCAACTCCAGCTGTGACATCATCTACTCTAGATCCCAAACATCCCTTCCTTAGAGTTACATTGAAAATGTAAAAAACGTCCTAAAATTTGCATGAAACTTGAACTCTATTTGTGTAAGTAAAACAAACGCTGTTTTAAAAAGCTGAATACACCGTAAATTGCTCAACCTTTGTTGAGCATTTTAAAGTTTGAAAGTAACTCTAGCTGAAAGTATGTAGAAGTTCATGGGTTTCAAGTTTTTGAAGGATTTGAGCAAATTTTCATTCATTTCCTATGGGGTAATATTTTGCTCAATATTTCAAAAACAATAAAGTATATAAATACCAAAAGTACAAGTAGTAATGTTCTGAACGAGGTGAACGTTTTGATACCAAGATTCCTGAAATAGCTGAAAGTATGAAGGAGTTTTTAACCTGCTGAAAAAGTACAGAACAGAGCAGGAGAATCACTATAGAGTGAATGCTGCAAATAATATTTATATTTATCATATTTTTTTACTTTACGTCTCATCAAATAAACATAAAGAGAGCAGAAAAGGTGTCCTTGAATGTTCTTGCCTTTTCCTTTTAGTCTGTGTTTGTGAATGTGTCCTACAGTTCAGAACAGTCATATGCTCGAGTACTAACCTGACACAGGCTCTTTAAATGGATGAAATGGTTGGGGACGGTCAGAGCAGCTCTCTCCATACCAGCCTCTCATCATTTAAACTAAGCAGCTGCCTGCTTAGCCGGCACCTTTCACTTTTCAAACGGCCCTTCGTTTCGTGCAGGAGCGTCTTAATCTCCTGCTGCTGGGGCTCTGAGTCCCTGACAAATGCCTGGTTGCAAATGTGTCCCTGGCTGCTGACTCGGTTGCATTCTGTTCGGGAGGGGGGCAAGATGATACGGCCCCTCAAGTTTATCCTCACGTGTTGCAAGTGTATTCATTTGGTTTAGACGAGACCTCAGGACAGTGATCTGGCTGGTAGGGATGAGAGAAAGCCACTTCCACCCAATCAGACATCCTTAACCTCAGACTGAAGCTATCTGTCACAAGTTTTCCATCAGTGTGTCAAGCCTGTTAAAAACTGCTTTCCTTTTCCTAAGTATCACAAGAATAAGCAGAAGATTTAGTGAAATCCTCCTCAGAGAACCAAGAATCTGGGGATTTTCACTTTGAAATGTGTCGTAATGGACTGCTCAGAAGTGTCATAAACTTCTTTTTCACTCCTCAAATGTTTTTTGGATTTCTGGGGATCTGTTTAGAGCTGAATGAACAAAACTGTAATTGCGGATGCATTTGCACTTTTCATACACAGTCTTTAAAAAATATTATTTTAGGAGGGTCCTGGAGGGTCTGCGTGGAGAGAGTAGCAGACTTTCTCTTTCTGGCAGTCCACAGAACCAATTCTGAAGCAAGAACACCATTGATCTGCTAAAAATGGCTCAGCAGAGACTGTAGTTGTTGAGGAGCTTTGGGAAAATAACATCACACAAAGACTGATGGTGTCCCTTAAGGAGTCACTGTAGAAAGCATACATACCAGTATGGTAAATGCATTTAGTCTACCAGCACCACAGTGGCTCAGAGAAAAATCAGCGTATTTGAATGAGTCAACACCACTCAAAAGTGTGTTGACTGTCCTCTCCCCACTCTGAAAATCCACACATCAGCACACTGCTTCAATAGAACAACAGAACATCGTCACTTCTCCACCCGAACACCGCCTGCTTGAATTGCTGCCTTTAGGCAGATGGTGCAGGCTAAGCAAAGCAAGGACAAATAGACTTAATGCCATGTTTTATCCAGTTGCAATAAATATGTAAAACATCAGTGGACAATAATCCACAAAAATCAAAGTCTGCGGCTAGAACCATTTCATTTTAGATGATATGAACATTTAATGTATTGATAGTTTGTGTATGGTCATAGGATTACTTTGGCATATGAAATTTATTCTCATTTCATTTTTGTTTTAAAAAACCTTCACTGTGGGTTGGTTAAACTCCATCTTGGGTCTGGCTTAGAGAGAAGAATGAACGGCTTCAGCTAGTTTGATAAGGTTTATTTTACTATAATGTAAAAATGACCACATTCCATCACAGCAGACAACACACACGTGTGATGCAGCAAAAAATGATTAACCATCAATACAGTCCAATGTGAGGAAACGCTTTGAATTTAGCAAAATCCTGTGACCATACAGTGTGTTAGAGTCTTCTAATAATGTTTCCTTTAGATTATTTTGATGTGGAAAAACAGCAGTGGGCTGAACTTTAACAAACTAAAATGTGAATGGATTTGACATTCATTCTTGTTAACTTGTTTGTTTGGACACATATTTAATTTACACTTGATTATCATGCAAGAAATACAAGGAATCTGGAAAACTTCACCTGCACTGTTAGATATCCAGGTATTTATCTCTGAATCACTGGTTGAAGTTTTGGATAAAGATGTCCTGGATCCATTTTAGGTGAGAGAATTGGATCCAGTTGGATCGTTCAAATGAACCAAAATCAACGTTGAATCGGATCGTCAACCAAAGATTTTTAACGGTCTAACCCATGGGTCATTGTTTCTTATAATTTCACAGAATCTTGAGATACCTTTCATGGAAAGGTGAAATCTAGCTTCTATGGTAAATTTTGACACATTTGAACCCTTTAACATCCGAGCTTCAGCTCCAGACTTGAGGTTCTTTGGACTACCCTAACTCTTCTACCCAATACTCAAAGAACGTACTTCTAATGGATTCTGAAGCTGAGAAAAGTACCCTTATGCTGATTTAACAGTAATGAAGTGTTTACACAATCAACGTTAATCAGCTGGTTCCGTTACAGAGACTAGAGGGTTCGTGGCAATCTCCCAGGCTTTGTTGCAGGTTAGGTTGTTAGGTTAGTTCAAAGAGCAGCATTTGTTACTTAGCTGTCACCATCTCTGGTGTTAAAGGGTCAATGTCACACCGTTTTTTTTTTTTTGTCTTGAAACATTTATGTAAAACAGCAGAAGGTGTCCTCTTCCTGTCTAAAAGGGGAGCTGTGCTAGATTGGAGTGAGTGAAGACCAACCGGGTTGTCCCCTGGTGGTTACTTTATCTGACCTGGCTCCACAATAAATTAGGGATATAGTGAAAAACCCAGTGGATGTCATAAACACAAGGTTTGTTTCACTTCATAGATTTTCATGATAGGGAAGTGATTGTGATGGTGTGAAAGACACACCTTCTTTAGTGTTGTCCACATAATGCGCTACAGTGCGTCTTACTTTTTGGGGCCAAAACCAAAAAATTCAAACACGCCAAAACGGGATTTGTTTTGCAAACGCCACACATCTGCAAGCCCAATTACCGGATGTGAGGGATACTAGAGCTTCCAGAGAAACAATGGCTATAGGTGTTAGGCAGCGAGGTCGCTATCAGTGTGTGAATGTGTGTGTGAATGGGTGAATGGGACTGTAACTGTAAAGCAGTTTTGGGCCTTCAATGAAGGTAGAAAAGCGCTATATAAGTATACGCCATTTACCATGACAATTTACAACCGACTCCACCGCTTTGACTTGAATGACAGACAATCGTTGCAGGTGATTCCACTGACACCAAGACACCGGCGTGAACGTTTTTTTCAGGACAAGACCGTGTGACCTGGACAACGCAGCAATGGTCTACCGTCCTGTTAATGATGAATGTCGGGTCACCTTGCACAGAAATGATGGTCATCAGCGTTGCTGGAGAAAGAGAACGATACGCCGAGGTCAACATGATGGTTGGCTTTGGTGGAGGAGATGCAACAGTCTGGACAAGCATCACCAGTCAGAACAAAACCCATTTGATTCTTGTAGATGGTCCAGTCACTGCA
The DNA here is from genome assembly GCA_036245035.1 of Adrianichthys oophorus. NCBI lineage: Eukaryota > Metazoa > Chordata > Actinopteri > Beloniformes > Adrianichthyidae > Adrianichthys > Adrianichthys oophorus. The sequence goes on along the minus strand of BSAI01000012.1, from coordinate 23,633,952 downwards.
TGTTCTTACCTCAAAGACTTAACTTTTATTTTTTATTAGTGTTTATCATGGATAAATGTTTATGTATTTCATTAAAATTCAGACCAAACAGGAAAAGCACTCATGTAAATGACAAGATCCATAACTTATAGCTTTTCAAGCTTACTTTCAGCAGGAAGTCATTGGGTTTATTTTGGAAAAAACAGAGGGTGCTGGACAGTTTGTGAAACTGTTATCTAACTGAGGTTACCACCTGTGCTTGGCACTCTCTGAACTTTGTTCTGTCGAGCGCAGTTACACGTGCAAATCCAATCAGTGCGGGTAACTAGGAGCATTGTTTTTGTTTCATGTAGGGTTGACAGGTTCCTGTATCATCTTCTTCAACAGATGCTGGAGCTCCTTCAGTGTCTATCTGCCTCCCTATGTCTTTTTTCATTCACTTTTCACCCCCCAGGTCTTTATGTACCTGTCAACTTCTTCCTGCGGTGCGACTTTTTAATCCACCTGAGTGCACAGAGGACAGTTTTGACATAAGAAGAAAAGATAGACCCCTAAGTAAAGAACCAGTATCTTTAGAGCCTAGGGGATAACCGGATTACCAAAGCCATTTTGAGCTGCTAGCAGTTTTTCTTATTACCCGTTTCCCTCCTCATCTCTGCAAAGTTGAAACACTGCCCTTTCTTAGTAACAGCTATAAACACTGACACAAGTCCACAAAGCACAACACCCCATCCTGAAGACTGAAACCAGCTTTGAGGAGGATAAAAGATCGGGTCGTTTCTCTATGTGGTGTCTTTGCTTTGTCCAACTAAAAATCCACCAGAACACGGTCCCTGTGTGGAAGCCATAATTCCCTCGGTATGTCTGAGTCTGCGTCCAGCATGGGGGCCTGTCTGCCCCTGCAGAGCCACAAATAACAGCACAGCTTCACAGAGAGATCAGCTCTTACCCCCGCTGCATGTCATTTTATCCCCAGCCTGCGCAAAAAACACTGCAAACATCTTATCTCTACAGACATTTGTGGGGCACAACTGGCTCTTTCATGCCATTTGTTTTGCTTTGAAAGGGCCTGCAGTGCCACTGATCGTGGGAGGCAAATGAAATAAAGCCCCTCTCCTTGATGATTGCTGATATTTTAGTTTATCACTGCAACTGACATCCTGAACTGCAGCTCCCTCTCAGGCTGCGGCCACAGAAAAACCTGTGGAATCAAACGTTTCCTCTCACAGACTTTCAGGAGCTTTTGCTCAGATTGGTAAAAGAAGTGTGATTCTGAGCATCCACTGAAGCACAGCCTACGTCAGGAGGTTGTTCCTGCCCATATTCACCTGATGACCCTCATGACCGACACCATCAGGAATAACCGCACTGTTGTGACTCTTCTCATATCTGGTTTGATGTCAATTTTTCCCATTTTGGATAAAGACCACTGACCTGAACACTGGACTGAAGACAGCAGCATCCATGTTCCCCAAGGCTTCCAAAAGCCTCTGTTGTATAAAGACGATGGGCAAATGTGTGTGCATTTGCTAAAGTTTTGAATAAAAGATAAAACTGTGAATGATGTCCCGTAAAAAAAGTGTGAAAGCTGACTTTCCCTCTTAAACTCTCCTGTTTTCTTTGATGAAGCAGCATTTTTCTTTTCTGGGGGGGGTGGAGCTCCTGTCTTCCTGTATGCTGATATTTCCTTTTTTTTATATATATATATATATTAAGACATAAAAAAATGTGTTACTCAACTTACATTTTGCACAAGTTCACAGACTGAATTTGTCTCCTGTTCACTGTATTATTATTATTATTATTTTGTCGTCTCAAACCCTCAACTTCAGACGGAGGGCAACCCGAGAACTCCAAAAATGGAGTCCTTTAACTTTCCTTTGCAGGACATTTCCTTCCAATTAAAGCGTCTGATTTGAGCCTTTGGTTCTTCTTGACATCCAAACAGCCTAAAGAAAGGAAACAAAATCGGTGTGAGGAAATGTAAACGATGGTTCAATTTTGTTTATTTTTTGCTGATTTAAATGGCTTCAATTGAATTCAAAAGTTTGGGGGTTTTTTTCATTCCTGGAGGGGAAATTTAAAAAAAGCAATAATAAAATCTCTTTGGTGAGTCTGTGTGCTGTACATGATAAGACGCGCTGGTATTATGATGAACTTCACATGCTTGAAAAAAGGTTGAGAGTGATGGCCTTTGCTGCTTGTCTTGGTATTGGCTCCAGCACTGTTCTGAAATGGTAATAAATGTTGTTCTGGGAGGAGGGTAAAGGCTTCCTCTTCTTCCTCTAAATTCTCAAACAGACTGTAAAAAATCAGAATAAAACAAGCAAAAAGGAGCTGAAAACCTCTTCCGTTTCCCCGTGTGGCTTGTGAGGAGCAGCTTTCCTGCTGATCACCTGCTGGTCACAGTCTTTATTAAGGGGATTACAGCTCTGCCTCGCTCCCATTGGCCTGACCCGCCGTGCAGTGACGGGTTGGATGACATGCTTCATCTTTAACAAGCTTCTGACCTGCTCCTCTGACTCCCGACCGTGGGCTCATCAGGCTCTGCGTGGTTTGTAACGCGCACACGCTTCTCCTGAACAGTAGTCCTTCCTCAAAGTCTTCCAGAGTGGTTGCTTTTTACGCACGTGCGCATGGGGTAGTCTAACCTACCTGAGAAGTGACCTTTCTTACCCTGAAATGGCAAAGCCTGTAGACCACATAAAGAGACCCATGAATGCCTTCATGGTTTGGTCCAGAGGCCAAAGGAGGAATGTGGCCCGCGAAAACCCAAAGATGCACAACTCAGAGATCAGTAAGCGGCTGGGCGCAGAGTGGAAGACGCTCTCCGACTCCGACAAGCGCCCGTACATCGACGAGGCCAAAAGACTTCGGGCGCAGCACCTGAAGGAGCACCCGGACTACAAGTACCGACCCCGGCGCAAGCCCCGCGCCCCCCTGAAGCGGGTCTGTCCTCTGCCGGCCTTGTTCGGGGAGGCGCCGGAGCCCTCCGGGGGCCTCCGCGGGGACCCTTTTCTCCTCGCGGACAAAGCCAGAGCCTTCGTCGCTGCCGGATCTTCGCCCTCTTTCTCATACCTGGAACCCATCACGCACTTCAGCACCGGAGCTGTCCAGCGGCCGCCGGACATGCCGCACGCTCTGGCAGCGAGCGTGCTGCCCTACAGCGCGCACGCGCTTGGATACCAGGCTGGGGGGTTCGGGGGTCCGGCCTGCGCCGGCCAGCAGCCCCCTCCGGCCCCCGTGACCTGCAGCTGCGGCGCCTGGTCCCCCGCCGGGCTGCAGCCTCAGGTGGCGTACATCCTGTTTCCTGGGGGGGTGGGCCGGAGAGACGCGTTCAGCGCCGCGGGAACGGGACTGTGAAACAAACCCGCGAAGAAGAAAGTTTACTTTGAAACCAGAACTTGATGGTTTGATGGTTAAGAAGAAGGTCAAAACCAAACGCGTGATGGTTGCAAACCATCACTGCAAACATTCTCTTTGGCAGAAAACTCCGAGTTAGTTATTGAATCTCTTTATTTGAATTAAAAAGTCTTAACAGGAACGTTTGTCTTTCTGCTGGAGCTCCCAGATGTTTTTGATTGTCAAATATAGAAGTAAAACTCTCATGTTTAAGCGGATTTGGGGAAAACTTGAGGTTATCAGCTGCACTAATATGAAACAAAGACACGTGAGAAACGACTGGAGTCTTAGAACAAAGAGACACTTGATCAAACCAGCTCTTTCTAAAAAGGCTTTTTCATTTTTCATGAGTGGATGGAACGGAGCAGCAGCTGATTGTCTCCGTTTTGATGCATGTTTTGTGAAACCTGTGTGAAGGATCTTAAACTGCAGAAACTGTTTGCTCTCTAAACGGTAATTGCCGTCTCATTTATTTGACGGCTTCACAAATAAACAGGATATTTCTGTCCCATATCACTGTGCTTCCACCTCCGTGTCTTCGTGGAAACCTGGAGGAGAAGCTGAAGGCTCTCCCTTCTGATCACCAGAGGGAGACACTGCAGGTGTTGAAGAAGGCAACAGATTGAGAGAGAGCAACAATCAGGTCATTTTTTTCAGTTTATCAAACAACACACGACATATCTAGAGGAATGATTACTGCACTTGTCCCTGGAAGCTAAGGATCATGCATTTTTATTTCAGTGAGCAGCGTGTCTTTACAGAAAAGCAGTAAAAGAAATGAAGAATGATTCAAGCAAAAAAATAAAAACATGATTGTCCAAATAAGGTAAGGGAAAAATGATGATGACAAATGATTCTAGGTACTGTTTTTATCCTGACTTTTTCACTCCTCACATGAGACATCATCATACAGAGGGGCTGGTGCTCGGAGAGGACAGCTCAGAGATGCCTGAATTGAGCAAAATGTCGCTTTGGTTTTTTTTTTATCAGCATAATACACTACAAGCTTTAAAAAGTTGACTTTGCATGTTTTACACCCTTTGAGAAGCTTAATAAATTCCTGAAGATGTTTTCTCTCAGCAATCAAGGACATAAATACTAAACCCAGCAGCTTGTTAAAGTCCCGCTGCGAATATCTTTTGAGCTAAAGTGCTCCCAGTGGTCTTTTAATTTATGATTACACCGTTTTTGGACCAAATAAAAAAAAAACTTGTTGTTTTCTAGGACATAGTTTCTGCAGGGTGGCAGGAGTTCATTAGAAATTCACCTCTGAGTTGCAAGCTTAATCCCCTACTGTTGGCAGGGAGTAAGCTTGTGCTCATTTCCCATCATCTCTTAGTTTACACACTCTCCCGCTAGCTTACAGTATCTCACAACCCCAAGCTAATAACAACAATGGTGAGCAATATCAGAACTATCCAGCCGTACAGTTTTGATCCAGATTCCAGCTCAGATGAAGAAAACAAAGACGTTCATGGATCTATTTGTCTGCAAGTGGATGCATCAGAATCAAAGCAGAGCAGGGAGCTTATGACCCAGGATTGTAGTTTGTATGTAACAACTACAAGCTTTTTCAAATGGCATTTTTTTCATCTGCTCCTGATTCACAACAATTAAGAATTTAAAAAAATACTCAGAAATGCAATTTTAAGTGTAACTTTATTTATAAATGCTCTCCATCATCAAAAAATGCCACAAGGACATTTTCAAAACATTATTAACTAAGTGGATCTTTAAGGAGGGTTTAAAAACCTTTTAAAACATTCTTCACTTACAGTTTAGAAAAATTGCACATTTAAGAGAAAATCTGAACAAATATTGACAGTTTCAGGAGTATTTTTGTATTTGGAGAATAAATCACTCAACAGCTCAGACAATTATCATGAATCTGATCTGGGAAGGATTCCAAAGCAATCCAACACAGGAACCCCTGTGCAGAAGGAGGGTAGACCGTAACACGTCAGGAAAATCCTGTTGTTCTGACACTACGGGCAAAGAGAATCTTGCCAAAGAAGAGGAATTTTTATCATCATGATGCCTTAGTATTCCTGAAAACGTTCAATTTGAGCTTTTAGCCATAGTTGAACTCAGCATCTAATTCAGGATTTGTGAAACATTTGAAGTTCAGATGTGTTTTACCTCGGCACAACCAGACACAAAAACATAGCAGCGTTGCTCATGATTCATCACATGTTCGTACAGAAGCAGACTAAACACACATATGATCACACGTGAGCAGCAGGGTCTGCAGTAAAAATAGCACGTGAAAACCTTAAAGAAAATCCATCCATCTTCTTTTACCCTTCTATGTCCCTTTCGGGGTCACGGTTTCGCCAGAGCCTGTCCCAGCTACTGTTGGGCGAAAGCAGGGTACACCCTGGACAGGGCCACACACTCATACATGAACACCTCATGACACTGTAGAGTAACCAATTAACCTATGAATCATGTTTCTAATAGTAGCAATAATAACAATGGATTGAATTTTTCTGCACTTTTCCTGACACTCTTTGTGGTTACAATGTGAATCCATTATTCATTCATATTTGGTGATGGTGAGCCACTGATGTAGCCACAACCGCCCAGGAGCAGACTGACTGAGGGGTGGCTGCCAGTGCGCACCTATGGCCCCTCTGACCATCAGCGGGACATTCATACGTAGAGAGAACCCACGCATGCTCAGGGAGAACATGCAAACTCCACACAGAAAAGTCCCTGCTGGGATTTGAACCAGGACCTTCTTACTGTGAGGCTAACCACTGATCCACCTGATGTGATCACATTTTGGTTAGGACACCAGCTTTCTGTAAACATGTTTTCTAACAAACGTTTGATCCCTCCCTGCTCGGCTGACCAAATAAACCTGTACTTTACTAGCTTAGTCACGCAAGGCGTAAATGTCAAGAGAAACTATTCCCTACAGTTTTCACAACCTTTCTACCATGATGCTTTCTCATGAAACTGACTCTCAGTATGACAGAGTCCAGCGAGTTGAAAGCTCCCTTCTGTCAGTCACATATGTAACTTAGATAAGGCTCCATTCTGATCCAAAGGAAAACAGTTTCTAAAAGAGAAGCTCAAATTTAGGAGTTCTTTATCCAAAACACCAAGATTTGTAAAGAAAATGGTTTCAATGTTTGTAAGTATTGACACATTTTATCATCTCATTGTTTCTGACAGCTGCATTTACAACCTCTTGAAACACTTGGAGCTAATGATGCATTTAGTTTTCTCAGCATTTGAAGTCAGCTTTAAATCAAACAAATGGTTGAATACCCTGAAAACAGCCGGTAGCTTAAAGAGCAGAACTCTAAATGATTAATGGCTAGGTTTCCTCCTTGTAGCAACAAGCACTGTCCAAATTTAGGTTGTCTATAAGGAATATAATGCTTCAGAAAATTAACATTATTCTAGTTACCTTTAGTCAAGATGTCAAATTAGAGAATTTCGACAGAGCTGAAAAGGGCTGTAATACCAATTATGACCACCAGATGTCAGCAAAAATCCAGTTGGTCTAAAAAGTTAGAATATAATCAAAGCAAGCGACGTTTAGAGAGAAGATTTTTATTTTTGCATATTTATGCCATCAAAAACTTTAGGAATCAATACAAATCCAGTTTCTCGTCAAAGCAGAACGAGCAGAAAGGCACAAAGTAACATCGGAGTTCACATTCCATCAGGGTTGCTGTGAAATCTTCACACATGTGTGCCTCTGCAAAGGACTGCGTTTGCAGAGGAACAAGGACAAAGAATCTCCATCTGTCAAACTGCTGAGCGTTTTCATATATATAAATCATACAAGAATATTAAACACATTGCTTTTCCAGAACTGCATTGAAAATGATCTCCTGAGAGAACACATCAGGGCCTCGCAAAACTAATTTGGTCAAATTTTTACAAAAACATAATGACATGGACAAATTCATATGGAGCAGAGATTCAAGATACATGTTGAACACAAACATAAGAAAACAGTCAGCTGATCCCAAAAAAATCATAGAGTTTTCCCCTCTGGGACATCTTTGTGGTTCATGAAAACAAACTAGGGGGACAAAAAAAGTTTGCTTTTGTTTATATGCGTTCCAACTTCTCACTCAGAAACTCCTCAACGCTGTCTGTGTTCCACTTGAGGATGCTGAGTTCCTCAGCAATGTTCCCGTTATCGTCCAGGAGCTTGAGAACAGGATCGGAGCCTCTCACATACTGAGGAGAGGAGCAAGAAGAACACAGACCGTCAGAGACAGCTCAGAGTTTCATAATCGCCAATAAGAATCAGAATCTAACACTTAGTGAAGAGTACCTTGATCTGCAGACCTTTAAAGATCTTGGGCTTCTCGCTCCTGACAAAAGCTGAGGAAAAACAAAAGAGAATCAGGAGGGCCATTACATGGTGGGGCTGTAGAACACAGAAGAACTTCCATGGGGTAGAACCTTGGAGAAAAGAGCTGAAGCAAGCTTCAACAAAGCACAGATGCAGAATGCAAGCAGAGCAACTGCCTCTAAGATAGGACATTGAAGAACCATCTTCACCATTACCACAAAAACACACAATGAGATTGAAGACCTCACCTTGGACTTGAGGGAACCTCCCCAATTTTCATCCACACACCTCAAGGATGGCGCCAGCATAGAGCTGCAAAGACATCGGGCAACATATGAGTGGACTTCTACAGCCAGAGCGAGTAGAACCAGAGGATGTTTTGAGTTCAGGTGACACAATTTATGAAAGATAACTAAAAGAAAAAAAGAATCAACATCGTTTTCAAATGTTTTATAAAGTATTTCAATTACCACAGTAAAGTAAGGCAAACTATTTCAACAGTATATTTCACAGAGTAATTTAAACTAACTTAAAAATCACAACAGAAGGTTGATGGAGACGTTTGAGTCATTAGAGTTGGAGGAGACGCTGCTGATCTCCGCTCAGGAACCTGCTCTTTTGTCAGGCATAGCTATTGAAGTTCTGCAGGGAGAGATGCTTCACCGTCAGGAGGTGTAATGAGGTGAGCAACACACTTCCAAGAAAGAGCTGTTGCTAGGATACAACACAAAAAGCTTGAGGGCTTTACTTAATCAAGGCAGGAGTCTGTCGTATTTTTCTATCTCACTTGACTCTCTGTACCTGAGAGTGTTAAGACCACTCCTGTAATCCCGGCTGCACTGAGACACGCTCAGGCTGCAGGGGTTAAAGAGGCCTGTTGACGGGTCAGAGCTGTTTTTAAAAGCAGCCCAGGAACCTGATCCTGCAGGGCCTCACTCCCCCAGCACAAACAAACCAGTAATACAATTACAGCACGTGCCCAGTTAACCTTTCCAGCATTCGTCCGGAATGCTCCACGCTGTGAATTCATCTGAATTGTTCGTGGTGCCCTCGCCGCCCCGTCACCCTCCTCACCTTGCGTCCCTCCATCTGCGCCTCTTGCTGGCAGCATTGCCCGCAGTCTGGCTGCAGCTTGGTGAGGCTGAACTCCCCGAGCAGGTCGCAGGAGCTGCACAGGAGGTTGCTGGAGAAGCCCAGATCCCTGCAGGCCTCAGACGACAGCTCGGCTCCACAGGCGAGGAGCTGCTCAGGAGCAGAGGAGGAGGTGGTGAGCCATGACAAACACGTGTCAACTAAACGATGAGGGAGGGGTTCAAATACACCAGCTCTCTAAAGCTAAACCTGCTTTATTATCTCAAACATTTCATCCTGCTCTGGTGACTAAAAACACTAATACTTAGCTCCAAAGAGATGTTACAGTTTGTACATTAAATCACCTTACCATCTTTGTTTGGTCAGAAAAAAAAAATACATTTCTGATTTTAAAAGAAACGTTTTTAACTGAGAGCTTAAAGATCAAAAACTCTGCCAACAACAACCCTATAACTGTAATATTTGCTTCTGACTCAACCAGGAAATGTAACCGGAGTCCGACACGGAGGCTTTGTTTTATGGGTTCGTTACAAGACAAAGGGAATTCATGACTAGCTTGTCTGGTCTTTAAAGATTAAAAATTCTTTATTTGGAGTGTTTTTCGCTGAAACAGAAACTGGACAAAGGGACGGCGTTTCGCTAAGCAACGTCATTCGGAACATCCGGCTTTTAAAACCGAGCAAAACCCGCAGAAACGGACATCCTAACAACCTATTCAGCCATTACAAATGCAAAGAACACTTTAAAAAATACCTACAAGTGTTCAAAGTTTAAAACAGAAGTTACCGTTTGGAGTAGAGAAAAAAGCCACAGCAGATACACCTCACCCGACATCTTGCAGCCTGCTTTGTAAGCGGAAAGACAGCTCGACATAGTTGAAAGACAACTTCAACCCGCCTGAACAGAAATGAACTCAAATAATACTTACTGTAATTTATATAAAACATATATACAAATGAATATAATATAAAATAACAAAAAAACATGTATTTACTCGTGTTTTAATGGTGTGTGAAATAATGATATATATATATATATAGCTATTCGTGTTTTTTTTACATGCTGGCGTAATCCAAGGTCACCTAAAATTTCTTCCTCAACCCGCAGTTCCCAATAAAGTGCGACACCTGCTGTTGAACACAGTGCATAAACTGTCCAATCAGGATCGAGCAGAGATCGGAGAGGACCAATAACGAATCTCCGTTCTATGGTGGCCTGGCTGTCCATCCAATGATCTGCGTGGAGGGGAAACGCTGTCCACTGTGCGGCGGATAACACAGTACATGGAACGAGGCAGGGGTACAGTGGGATACCGTGATCAGAAGAGTTCGCACCACTTCACGGAGATCTAAATCCTCCCCGTGGTCAAATCCGTTATGACGGTCGTGATTGACACAGCAATCAATCAGATAATGGACCTTTGGCGGTAGAGTCAGCTGGAGGGTGGGATCCGGGTCCGGACAGAGGGCCGTCCGCGCCGCCGCTTCGTAACCAGCTGTCGTTCCTGTGCTTCTCAGAGATCTCACCTGGAGCATGGACTGACCAGCCCCGCCGCGCCGCAGATGATTTGATGGGGCTGCTCAGAGTCATGATGCCGCCCAAGTTGCAGCTTCTGGCGCTGCTGGCGTTCGCAGTGGCCATGTTTTTCCTAGAGAACCAGATCCAGAAGCTGGAGGAGTCCCGCGGAAAGCTGGGTGAGTTGAAAGGCTGCAGCTCCGTCCATGCTGGGGTTCATCCCACAGGAACAGGTCGTATCCTGTTAGGAACCTCGAGCTGCATCGAAATCTACACCCAAGTTCTCTTTGTTGCTGTTTGTGGACCACTCTAGAGGTCAACAGTGCAGGTGCTGAGTGGAGCTCCTGTATCAGATTGGGGGGGGGGGGGGGGGGGGGCGGGGGGGCCCCCAGCCGCCCGCATCGTTGTTGTCCGCCCTGGCTAAACACATCCCA
>BSAI01000012.1:23491788-23623109 GCA_036245035.1 Adrianichthys oophorus | reverse complement strand
TTTGCCCTCTTTTAAAAGTCTCAAGGCCAGCGCCCATCAAGGAGATCAGTCCCACCAAAGATCTGGGACATCACAGGATCACACTCATTCATATGGTCTGAGGGTGCAGGAGTTCAGGGGCCTCAGTGTGTCTTTAGAGGACCCAGCTCTGCAGAGTGGACCACTGTCAGGACTCTCAGCGCTGCTGGAAAGGCTGCAAACTGCTTTGGTGTCTTCCCTCCATAGGTTCTCATCACTTGCTGTATTTTTTATCTTGCTGCATCTGAGTGAAGGTGGGTGAAGCAAAACGATGCTGTATTATCAGGATCTTCACTGGCTTCAGCTGAGGGGCTTGAACACACAGATCTGTCAAGTCTAAGCAAATGAAAACAGAGATACTGATCTTACCTGCTGGCTCCAAGGCGCCAAAATCCCATAGACTTCTACAGAGAAATAAACAGTCATTCTATTAGTCAGAATAACCATTCTGGTGCCTTTTTCTCAACATTTCTTGATAATCCTCATTTTTTTCAAGATATTTTTTCTTTATTGCAAGTTCAAGTTAGGTTCAAGTTTTAAATTGGCCAATCAGATGTCTTACGGTCATAATGTTTGATTGACAGATTCTCCTGAGCTGTTTTCAGTGGAAGTGGTGTGTACTTTGAACAAGCTCACTTCTGATTGGCGACAGCAGTTGCTATAGAAATGTTGAGTCAGACCAATCACTGCTTACTAACCTCATCAGGCTCCAAATAGCGTCTGACTTCATTTGAGTTGGAGCAGGAAGTAAGCCATTTTCTATGGGTGACATCACACTCACTGAGTCCAGTTCTCAGATACAGTCAATGGTCCAGACTGACAGGAGAGCAGATTCATGATTCATCACAGATCAGCTGTAATCTGATTACTGTTGAGGTAACTGTTATGTGCAGCAGCTGTCAGAAGGTGGTGTACAATGGTCACAAAGGCTGTGGTGTTTAAACACACAGGGGTTCAAAGTGTGCCAGAACAACACACTCCACACCATGAAGCCTCCACTGCATGCATGAACTGTTCAGATAAGGCAGCTTGGATCCATAGTTTTGTGTTGTTTTCATTTCGTATTCTGCCCTATCCTGAAATCCATACTTCCAATCTTGCTCTATCCAGCCTTGGTGATCTCGAGTGAACTGCACCATCATGGTTGACACAGGTTTGAACTTCAGCAGCTCACCTTCAGCTCCTCTGCATGCCTGAAGACAGAGTTACTGCCATGTGACAGACTGACTGTGCCTTCATGTTAACAAGCACTGAAACAGGTGCAACAAATAGACTACTGAGGGTGAAAATCAGAGTAAGAAGAAACCTGCAACATAAAAACTTTAAGATTTATGATTTCTCTTGTTTTTCTTGCCTCTGTCCTTCTGGTTTTGTGGGACTTCGGTGTTGACCAGATATTGTGTCTATTAACCAAAGTTGCAGTCCCTTCTTATAGTTTCTGTAAAGTTCTTTCCAAAGTCTTCAACTGTGTGTTCTGAACTGGGCTGAGAAAACCCAGCAGCGTTACAGAACCACAAACGGAAGAAGGTGCTGATCAGTGTTTGATTTAGTGCCGATGATGATCAGCAGGTTGAGCCGAAAAGCAGCAGCTTTTCTTCTCCTGGAGCAGTCAGAGATGGATGACTTTATCAGTCAGTGAGCAACTGTTGCTGCGTGTGCACACCCAGTTAGAAATCAATTTGCCCCGGGACGTGCACACATAGATGTTCACATGCTGAAACAGAACCTCGGAGGCCATGCCACCTCTCACCGCACTTGCTGCAGGAATCTGTTGACTTTGCAAAATTCATCATGATGGATGAGTGGAGGAGCAGACATCTGCTGTAGGAGCTGTGAAGCACAATCTGTGAGTCTCACTGCCACCATGCTGACTGACAGAATGTCCAGGTACGTTCGCTGTCAATCAGCTTGGATGCCACGCACATGACCAGGACAGGTGGCGTCCAAAACAGGACTTAAATGACATTTGAAAAGAAAACATTTGACAGAACGTCACAAGTTTTGTTTGCACTCTGCTGATGTTCTTGCTGCTCCCATTGTGGGAGCTACACACAACTCTTTGTCTTCCAAAGATTTTCAGGCAGCCTCTCTCTCAGTGGCTTGCCCCAGTGCCAGACTGATCCACTATTCTTCCTGTGTTTTTTAGCTTCTCAGTGGGTCCAGTCAGACACAGGATGATGAATGGGAATACAACGCTCTGTGTGAAAGAGTCCTGTCAGGCCTCCCATCAGCTATTTACAGGAAACAAATATGACTCTGACAAGAAGTGTGTTCAAAATCAGTACTGCAACTCATGGCTGAAGTCATGCCAGAAAAAAAGATGGCTTTCTCAGATGTTCCTTCTGTTTCATCTGTAGATGGGATGTTAGATTGCTGTTTTCAGACAACAATGGCTCCAATTTTCCAAAAAGCTTTTCACTTGATGAATCAGTTTTGCCCCTGCGACGGACTGGCGACCAGTCCAGGGGTGTACCCTGCCTTCGCCCATGAGTAGCCGGGTTAGGCTCCGGCAACCCCGTGACCCCGAAAGGGATAAAGCGGATTGGAAAATGAATGAATGAATGAATGAATCAGTTTTGTTGATGCTTTTGCTTCTGCATGGAAGCATGAAGGTATTTGCATGAATTTTCCCTGTAGCTCAGAGAAACAGAATGTTTGATAAGAAGCTGTTTTGCAGCGTCAGATATGCTAAGCTCGGTGAGGCTTATCAAAATCTACCAGCCCACTCGTTTTCCAGAAGTCCCTTCTTTACGCACGGCTGATTGGCTTGATCAAGCGATTCCAAATTCTGACTGAGTGAACACACCTGAACCAGGCAATGAGCGGCAAACGCAGGAGGAGTTCCCCAGAACCAGCGAAGGGCAGCCGTGTGCTACACTCCTCAGTGTAATAAAAGCATCTTAGCTGTTATTCTGGACTGAACTGGTGACTATGATGGTGGAGACATGTCATCTCTAATGGGACTGCTGGTCAGGACTCTAGCAGCGTAAGTGGTTGAAGATAATTTAGTAATTCACATAAAATAGTATTTCAATATCAGTTCTAAAAGTAACAAAGTCATGAAACTGTTCCTGACTTTGACACAGATGACAGAAAGTCTCCTTGGAGGTTTATCTCCCTGGAGTTTAACATGTAAGGCAAAAGATGACAGTATGAATAAAACAGTTCACCAGAAGCCTGAGAAACACCAAAACTCATGCTGGTATGTGAGGAGTCACCATTCATATGAACCAGCAGATCAATGGTTTGATTCCAGCCACATTCAAAGAATAATGGTGTTCACCCAGAGAATTATTACTCTGGTTCAGCATAGGAACCGTTGAGAGGAAGAACATGGACAAAGTGTGGTAAGAATGAAACCTAGCATGTGGGTCAACATTCACCAAGACAAACTCTGTCAAGTTGTTTCAAGTCTTTTTTTTTTTTAAAGATGACTAAAGACTTCGTTACCGCAGGCGATCCATTCTGTCCGAGTCTGTTTGACCCTTTGCCCCATTCCAAGCTCAGGCAGGATTAAATGAAGTGTGTGGAACCCAGTCTGAGGGAGTGGACCAGAGAGCGCTTGTGATTGATATATCTCAATCTTCAAAGCTTCGATGTTAATAATGTGATACCCTGCATCTCGCCAGTTTCCCCAAATGAAAGCAGTGCATAGATCAATTTACTGTGCCGTGTGTGTGGTTTTTTTGCTCACATCCAGAGCATTATAGGCAATGACAACTGATCAGGGAGAAATCAGAATAGCAGATCAATTGTGCTCTAGAAAAGTTTGGTGTGATTTGGTTACTGAATCATGGTTTTACTAGAGAAAACTCCTGATTCACTTAACTCTGACTCTATGCTTTTTTTTTTCTTAAAAAGCTAACGTAATCTTTTTTTAAATTGAAATTTAGCTTTTAAAAACTTCCACCTCATGACCATTTGTAACTGCAGAAAGAAAGACTTCTTCATCTCTGTGCCTGAAGGCAATCTGAGAGCTGAATGTCTCCCAACAGAAACAACTCTCACAACATTGAGCATCAGTGCCTTATATCCGCTGGCAAGTGTTCAGCCTGATTAAAGGAATTCAATTTCCATCTGTTGCATAGTGATATTAGCTTCCACACAGAGGACTCTCTGTAATGGTCTCCAAGGGAGAAGAAAGATGCTGTTGAACACAAGAAAGGGGATGCATGCATGCATTCAATGAGGAGTGTTTGTAGAGCTGATGTCAAACCTCCAGGCATTCATCTGCGGCTGCAGCCCCTTGCATTCAGTCTGACTTTGATTCTTGTGCAAGGCTCAATCAGCCCCAACACACACACGCATGAACAGACACGTGCACAAACGCGCAGACACACACACACATACTCACACCTGCAGACACATGTATTCACGTGCAGACACGTTCACCAACAGTGCACTCCAAATTATGATGCAAATTGTATTCAAGTGTCAAAAAGATCAAATTCTTTGTTTTTCAATGAAACTCATGAATGAAATTGTGTCTTGGGGCTCTTTGGATCACTGACATCAATCTATCTCAGACATCTGTGATAATTAGTTTACCAGGTGAGCTCAATTAAAGGAAAAAGTACTAAAGAAGGTCGTTCCACATTATTAAGCAGACTAACATTTTTAAGTAATATGGAAAAGAAAAAGAATCTCTGCTGCTGAAAAGTGAAAAATAGTTCAATGCCTTGGATAAGGAATGAAAACATTGAATATTTCATGAAAGCTTAAGCATGATCATGATACTATTAAGAGATTTGTGACTGATTCAGAGCACACACGGGCTGGTGCAGATAAAAGCAGAATGAGGAAGGTTTCTGTCAGACAAATACATCAGATTAAGAGAGCAGCTGCTAAAATACCATTACAAAGCAGCAAACACATATTTGAAGCTGCTGATGTCTGTGGAGTCCTACCAACATCAACGTGTAGGATCCTCCAGAGGCTTTCAGTTCTAGTAAACCTTCTATTGGGGCCACTCTAAACAACACTCACAAGCAGAAACAGCTGCAGTGGACCCAGACGTGTATGAAGACTCATTTTCTCTATCTGCCTCTGACCTCAATCCCATTGAGAACCTTTGGAACATCCTCAAGCGAAATATCTATGAGTATGGGAGGTAGTTTTGTACACCTTTCCTTTCATTTGAGCTGAAACTCTTCAATCACTCATCACACCTGACACTTTTCTCCATCCATTCCATCCTGTCTTTATTCGCTTCTTCACTTCTTTTCTACATTCTCCATTACTCTGATCTGTTGATTATAGATCCTTCAAATCCTCCACCTTCTTCATCTCTTCTCCCTGTAACCTCACTCTTCCATTTTGGTTCCTCTCATTCACACACATGTACTCCGTCTTGCTGCGTCTAACCTTCATTCCTCTCTTTTCCAAGGCAAACCTCCTCCACCTGTTCCCTGCTCTCACTACAAATCACAATATCATCTGCAAACATCATAGTCCATGGTGATTCCAGTTTAACTTCATCTGTCAGTCTGTCCATCACCATTGTAAACAGGAAGGAGTTCAGAGCTGATCCCTGATGTAATCCCACCTCCACCTTGAACTCCTCTGTCACTCCTACATCACACCTCACCACTGTCTTACAGCCCTCATACATGTCCTGCACGGCTCTAACATACTTCTCTGTCTCTCCGTACTTCCTCATACATCACCACAGTTCCTCTCTGGACACTCTGTCAAAAGCTTTCTCCAGATCTACACTGCAGACTCATGCACAAACACAAAATCCCATGCGTGCAAACACATGCACACACACACCAATACACATACAGAGACGCAAAAACCCACATGCCTAGTCACATGTACACACACCAAGATTTGCGCACAGACATACATATGCACTCATAAACTCAAAGGCATGTTTGCACAGACACATGGGTGCAGACTTTATCTCAGGGATCTTCTAGAGACTTGTTTCACTAAAGATGAACAGCGGACAATGTGTGGGTGTTGTGGACAATCCCGGCTGCTCATCCTCTTTGTCACCGATGTGTTCTGTATGAACCCTCGCAGAACCACCATGTCTGTTTTTAGATTCCTTTAAGCACTGTAAAGCCAGAGTCAATTGTTTTCACTCTGCACCTTTGCACCTGTTCTCAGAGGCAGCTGATGTTCTGTCGCTTAAACAGTCTTTTCTGAACAGCTGATGGAGAAGTCAATTGAGGAGGGGGCTGCAAATGGAATTGTCATGAGAGTGGAGGGTTCATGGGGCTAATATTCATTCTGGGCTTCTGTAGTATTGTTTGACAAAGGCTTTGATTGGTGTGAGGATTTATGGCCTCTTGTACACAATTGTCTGACACCAAATCTTTTCCTGCAAAGTGGCTTGCTGCAGCAGCAATCGGAGCCAGCAGTCTGCTGCTGCAGCAAGATCATAGACGGGTTAATTGAATGGTTGTGGACGGTTTTACACCCCAGATGTAATTTTAAGCTGTTCAAGAAGAGCAAGCAGTTCCATACCACCATTCAAATCTCAAGCAGGATTCACACTCTTTACGGCTCACTTTTTATATCTATATATCCTACTATATCCTTTTCATGACTTAGACCTTCACTGTGAAATCTTACCAAGGATATTTACCTGATTTCTATTTAAAATAACATTACACTTGATATTTGACACAATAACTTTACCCACTAGTTTTCAATCAGTTACTGTAGAATATAGAGTGTGAACTGACTTGACTTTTTTTTACTTGTAATGGAACGAATAGTACCAAATTTGGGGCATTTAGAAAAAAGATGATTCTAACTCAGTGAAATGTTGCTTGTTA
This sequence comes from Adrianichthys oophorus, assembly GCA_036245035.1. NCBI lineage: Eukaryota > Metazoa > Chordata > Actinopteri > Beloniformes > Adrianichthyidae > Adrianichthys > Adrianichthys oophorus. Next base: position 23,616,303 of record BSAI01000012.1, on the reverse strand, counting down.
AGTCACTATGAGTGTGTATGTCTGTGTATGCGTGTGTATGGATGTTTACACCGTGTGTCTTTGCATTGTGTTAACTTATTAGAAACTAGAAAGGTCTACTTGGTAAACTGTAGTAAATGTGCAGTGTTGTCTGCTGCAGCTTAGCCAGTAATAAACACACCCTTGTAAAGAATAGTCTGAAGACATTCAGACTAGTGTGTGGATATAGACAGCAGTGCTCAATGAGGACTGCAATGACTGTTTTTGATATTGCTAAGCAATGGTTGACAGACAAAGTGTGGTTTAAGTTAGGTTTGGTGTATAAATAGAGGGAGGGGACTAATATTTAACTTTGTTTCCTCAGAGCCTGCTATTCTCTTGCACTCGTTTGCCACATTCTGCTGTCATTGTAAAAGTGATTACAAAGTACATGATTTAAGAAAAGTCAACTAACAGTATTTCTTTTTTCAGCTTTTCTCTTCAGGGATCGCCACAGTGAATCAGCTTCCTCCATCTAACCCTGTCTTCTGCATCCTCTACTCTAACACCAGATACCTTCATGTCTTCATTCACTGCATCCATAAACCTCCTCTTTGGTCTTCATCTAGACTTCTTTCCTAACAGCTCTAGACTCAGCATCCTTCTACCAATATATTCACCGTCTCTCCTCTGGACATGTCTGAATCATCTCAGTCTGGTCTCTCTGACTTTATCTCCAAAACCTCTAATATGTGATGTACTTGGCCACGTCACCGTAAATATGAAAGAACATTTTATTTATTTATTTTTAAGTACGACAGAAGCTTTTATTTTGAAACCCGGACCTGTTTCTGGTATCTCCGGCTTTGTACCATGAAATTGACGTGCTGATTGACTAGAAATAGAATTGTGTAAAGCTCGCATTGCGGTGCAGAGGGACGGACACTAGACGCAGAATCTATGGTGACAATGGAAACATTCTGATTGATTAATGAATGTTGTATTTTTTTTGTGACACAACGAACGAACAAATCAAACGACTATTCTAAATTTAAAAAACTGATGAGTGCTGATTTAGTCACATAACAAGTGACATTGATGTAACTAGAAATTAAACAGCATTTTTTAGATAAATCGATGAATATTTCAATTTAAAAAAAGATAAATGTAGTGGATGTAGTGGTTATCCCTCTCATCTCACAGCAAGAATGTCCTGGTTCAGATCCCAGCTGGAGCCTTTCTGGGTGAAGTTTGCATGTTCTCCTCATTCATGTGTGGGTTTTTTCCACCTTCTTCCCACAATCCTAAAACATCCTTCATAGGTTCATTGGGGATTCCAAATTGCCCCCGCACAATGCAAGTGTGTGTGGGAGGGATTGTATAGCCCTGCAACAGACTGGCAACTTGTTCAGGCTGAACCCTCCTTCACCCAGCAGTAGTTGGGACAGGCTCCAGCTCCCTGTGACCCTGAAAAGGATACAGGATATAACTTTTGTTTTATTGTGTTTTGCATTTATTATTCAACATGTTGAAAACTCCATTCACCCTTCAAACTTGTTACCAGATAAACAGCTTAAAAGTGATGGTGTTTGCAGGTGTACAGCTTCTTCATGAATCCTTTGTGCTGACATTTGTCTGAGGAATCCAACTCAGTAGACCAGGTTTCAGTAAACCCTACCTTAATTTCATAAACCACATCCATTTATCCATCAATGGATGGTGTATTACTGCATCATTCATCCCCGTAGCGTCACTTACCTGCTACAGTGTTGACTTCACTTGCAGCCACGATTCCTTCTCTGGTTTGGGTTTGACCTTTTAGCACAAAAGGCTGCATGGAAGGAGCTTCAATTTTACTGTCAACCTTAACTGACACCAATACACGTTTGATCCGGGGGGATTCATTAGCTGGTCATGCTGTCGAGGCAAAGCTTTATGATGCGAGAGCGGCTTCTTCATCTAAAGTGACAGGAAGACAGAAGAGAAGGTCACAGCTGTGGGAATAAAACAGGCAGAAAAATTAGGGCCTTTCTGCTTGCAGACAGATGTTGTAGATCTTTACAAACCGTGGATAAAGTTTGTCAGCAGCATCAGACGCTCTGGTCAATTCGACTTAGGGACAGTCCTCTGGACTGGGTTCAGATAGATGGAGAAATGCAACACCTTCATTTGGTTTGGTTTGTTTTCACACAAGATGACAGACTGAGGAATCCAGACCAAATCGTCTGGAAAAAATCCGACCATCAGATATCACAGAGTGGCTGCATCTCCTAATTACACGGTGGTTCACCAGAAAACAATTCGAAAGGATAAAAATTTAGTTTTGACAGTTTGGAAAGTTAAAAAAAAGAAGGAAAAGCCTCACAAAGTCTTGATAGCAGCAATGGATAAAGTTGTATGTGGTGTTTTGTTTTTGCCTTGACTGGATCCTAATCTGAGCTCTTTTGACGTTTATATCCACATCTTTTTATTTATAATATTTTCATTTTTACCTGGATGCAGCTCAGTTTCTTTAACTGCTGTAAATGTCCCTTCAGCGTCTGACTCTCTCCGTGGGGTAAAAGCTGCAAAAACCACCTTCTACAATTAGATCTCCAGGTTTTACCAGCACCATCTCCTTGAAGGTTTCTGTGTCCTCTCATCACCTGCTTGCCTGTTCAACTTGTTGGACCAGAACTGGTCTTTATCTGTCTTTTTTGCCTTCCCTACTTCACCCCACCATCCTGCCCTCCCTAAGCTGTTCTGTGGAGAACAGAGCAGTGAATGAGACCTTTCTTTCTGTCTCGATCGTGTGTCAAAGCTGGTGGCAAAAACTCCTGTTTGGAGTCTGGTCTGACTTGATACGTCCCTCAGAGGCTTTCACAGGCTGAACTGGAATCATTGAGCTTTCAGTGGTGCGATGAGCGCATGAGTTCTGCAGTGGTGACATAACTGTGCTTATGGAAACTTGGCAACGCAAAACAGCAATCCAAGTCTGTGTTGAAGGAAGAGGGGGGCATCGTCAACTGCTAGAGGCCTGATCTCCATCCCATCATTCTTCATTGATTCTGTAATCAAATGGCGTTCAGGAAGAACAGGCCGTAGCCTTCAGTTTGAGTCTGCCTCCACACCTGAGTTTGAGGGGGTCGAAGAGGAGGAGAGAGCAAAGACACATCTATGGAGAGATCATCATCTTGTCTTTTATGATCCCAACAGGTTTGACACCATCAGTAATGCATGAAGGCCCGTCACAGGAAGATCTGCCTGAGAATATGAGTGATGATTCCTAAAGCTGGAGTCTAATCGGCATAAAATTGCTTCAGTAAATACATGGCCACGCCGTGCGCTCATTCTGCTGCTGCACTGTGAATGAAGCAGGAGTAACAGGCTTGTAGTTGTCACAGTTTTAAGAGCTGTGTTAGCGTCATGCTTTATAATTAGCTTTAAAGCACAGAGAGGCTGGAAGGAAGTGAAATAAAGGAGATGTCTGGGGAAAGGAGCCCTGCTGTGTGGCCATGGTCATTCATGCTTTTGCTCTCTAATTAAATGACCTCAAAAGTAGCCTGGGGCTTGAACGTGCGTGTGCACATGTGTGTGTGTATCCTTTGATTTGGAAGTTGGAGCCAAGTGTGTTCAGTCTGGCACTGAAAGGGCATCTGCTGCAAAGCCTCAGCAGCCCCCTCTGTGCTCCATTTGCCTCCTTGTTGGTTGCTGGAAATTGGCCCAAAACTCTTTAGTCTCCTTTAGTCGCCTTTTCAGAGTCAGGACACCATAGTTCAGCTCCCCTCTCACCCTTACCCTGCAGTCTTTTCTCATCCACTTTCTCCTCTGATGTGGGACTAAGAACCCCTAGAGCTTCCCTCTGAACAAAATCTGAAGAAAAAAATCTCTAAATCTCAATCTTAAGATGTTTATCTGTTAGGAAATCAACAGGAAAACATCCACACACGTTTGTTTTATGTGGTGGAGATTTACCAGTGAATCTGTGGAAATCTGTGGCGTGACTGTGTCCTGAATTTAGCTCTGAGAATTCAAGTTTGGTAGAGAAGTAATGATGGTATGGGCTTGTCCTTCAGCTATTGCATCTGTTGAGCAATCCAACATTTTGGACTGCGTTTGCCACTTTGTGGAAACTGTGTAGGTGCTGTTGTTTGTCTGAAGTGAGCAGCAACTGTTTCCTCGTGTACATTTTGGATTTCTTCTGTTTATTTCTTCCTGGTTCTTCTGTCCAGATTCACATTGATCTGTTTTTCCACATATCGTAAACGTCTGGCAGCGGCTGTTGGTGTTGTTGTTCTTGGCGGCTGCCTGCTCTCAGCTGACACCTGAAAGAATGTGCCTGTAACAGCTGTTCTGCATGTAGCCAGCCTTCACCCATCGCTCGTCTCTGCTCTGTCGGTCCGGAGCAGCAGATGCAGCCTCATTCTGTAACCTGATCTTGTTTGGTGAACAGCTGCACAGGAGTAAAGCGAAGTGAAGGGCAGAGCTGCGTGTTCCTCTTCATGAGATATAAAAGCTGGTGGTGGTGGATGGAGATGTGCTGGTCACTGGATGACTTTGTCTCTGCTGACAGCTCCCACGGGTGTTGGGTGCTGGAGGGTCACCTCCCATCTTCACAAACAGGAGGAGCTTCTAAATACTAGTCTGTCTGAAAGAAGCATGTTCTGTTGGCTTCTCTCACGCTAACTCTGAAGTATCTTCTCACCCTGCCTAAAAAACTCACCCTTTGCTCACACAGTTAAGTTGAATTGTTAGATGACAAAAAGGGCAGTTCTGTTGTGCAGTGTGCACTCTGACCTTCAACCCTCACCTGTTCTATTAGAACTAGTCATGAGTCCTTTTTAGAATTGGAGAAGACATTTGAGTAATGTAATGTCTACAGGCACCAGGCTTTTCTGTCCACATGATAAGACTGAAAGCGCCATTCCAGTCATCTTTTGATCTACTATAAAAAAAAATCCCAGTGGTCTTTTAATCATGATGATGCTGTTTTTTAGTCCAACTCAAACACTTGTGTCGTTTGCTAGGACATAGTTTCTGCACAGTGGCATGAGTTCATTGGAAATTTGCCTCTGAGTTGTCGCCGAGACTGTTGGGAACAGAAGTAAGCCTCCACTGATATCCCATCATCCGTTTGTTTACAGTATCTCCCATTCGCTTCCAGCCCCTCAGAACCCCAACCTAACATTAGAGGTGCAACAAAAATGGCGAGTATTATTCTAGCTATCCAGCCGTACAGTTTTGATCCAGATACCAGCTCAGACGAGGAAAACAAAGACTCGTGGATCTATTTGTCTGCATGTGGATGTATCTGAATGCAGCGGAGCAGGGAGACTGCCAAGGCAGTTTCTGTGTCACAACTATGAGCTTTTTCAAACCGCATTTGTTCATCTGCTCCTGATTCATTCTGATTTGGAATAAAGAAATACTCAGAAATACAGTATTAATCTTAGATTTGTTTGTACATGTCCTCCATCATGAGAAAATGCTACAAGGACACATTAAAAACACAGAAAAGACTATTTTCAGTGGAGTGGGCCTTTTAGTTTGGATTTGGAAATTATTTATTTCAAGCAATAAAAACAAAAAATATAAAAAGAGATAAACAAAAAAGATAAACACCTATACATAGATGCATCAAACTTCAGATGATTAGTCATGTTTTGATTGGAAAATAAAAATGTAGGAGTAAAGAGATACATCTCCACATATATACATCCACATACACATGTAAATGGTGCCATTCTATAACTACTCTAAATTATAGATTGTCATGTTTGTACTTATACATACAATACATGACACATTGAATCCATTAAATGGGAAATTTGTCAAAAGCACTTTCATTAATTGCTTAAAACGGAGTGGGAGGAAGCAAATTTATATAATCCCACCCCTAGTATTCCTAATTTAACTACTTTATTCGTTTTTACATATTTACCATATTCCAGTTCATAACTTGAAATGAAGTTGTGCTCCTCAGAATGTCAGGTTTGTAGATGGAGCTGATTTGAAATCCAAATTCAGGTATTGGGTCACAGAGACAGCGAACAGGCGGAGCTTCAGTATTGACGGGTCTGGTTTGCATTTTCCACTAGTGTTCTCATTTGCATCAATGTTCTCTTCATTCAACCAGAGCGAGCCATTGCCCGGCACGAGGTGCGAGAGATCGAGCAGAGACATATCCAGGATGGCCTGCGCGAGCGTGACTCTGCGGCTGCGCTGCCTGACGGCGAGGACGACGTGGTCATCATCTACAACCGTGTTCCCAAGACAGCCAGCACCTCCTTCACCAACATCGCTTACGATCTGTGTGGGAAGAACCACTACCACGTGTTGCACATCAACACCACCAAGAACAACCCGGTCATGTCCATACAGGACCAGGTAAGCCTCGCCAGAGCTCTGCAGGAGGAGAACATCTCAGACCTTCATGACAGGATCTGGTTTTTCAGGTTCGCTTCGTGAAGAACGTGACAGAATGGAGGGAAATGAAACCTGCCTTCTACCACGGACATGTTTCCTTTCTGGATTTCACTAAGTATGTTCATATTTATGCGGCTCCCTCAGTTTGTCCCACTGAACCCCCCACCTCAGTTCTGATCTCCTTACACCACCTGGTGGTTGTTCAAAGCTTCATTTGTAAATGAGTCAGAGAACAGTTATATGTGAAAAAGGACATAATACAAAAAAAAGTATGAAATCAATACGATTGACCTGTAATTTAGTCAATTTTCCCACAAATAAAAAAATGATCAGTTCACTATTTTAAAGAAAATTCAAATTTTCTGAAGCAACAGCAGAGTTGCTTTTTAATGAGTTACTTGAGTCTTTGATTCCTATCAAATAGATTATCAGATAGATATCAGATTAGAGTATCAGATAGATTGTTAGCTCTCAGGTGTTCTGAATGCAGGTGTTAGGAGGTGAAATTAGCAGGACAAGTATTTCTAATCCCAGCATCAGAAATGCATCATCGTTCAACAAGCACAGAACTTTCAGGAGATCACATTCATCAGTTCTCAGTTTGTTTTCTGACCTGCTGCTCCTCAGGTTTGGGGTGAAGAAGAAACCCATCTACATCAATGTGATCAGAGACCCCATTGAAAGGCTGGTGTCCTACTATTACTTTTTACGTTTCGGGGACGACTACCGGCCCGGCTTAAGACGACGGAAGCAAGGAGACAAAAAGGTGAATGATACACAAGCATGACTGATATAAAAAACATATTATATAAAAGTAAAATGTTTTTCTATAACTGGAAATAAAGACAGGCATGAAGGGGTTGGTGAGATTTGACTGACTCATGTGGAGGCTGCAGAATGAAAAGTCTGAACTATGTCTTCTTTTCAGACATTTGATGAATGTGTGTCAGCTGGGGGCTCGGACTGCGCTCCGGAGAAGCTCTGGCTGCAGATCCCTTTTTTCTGTGGTCACTATTCTGAATGTTGGTAAGTTTTTAAAGCTGTTTTTGTTTGGACTGCATGATCGTCCTGAAAAAATATAATTTTCTCAAGAAAAAGTTATATATATTTATTTTTACGTAGTAAATTCAAGCATATATTTTCTCATTTACTTAAAAGAAGTTCTCCTGTAACATTTGATGTGTTTCTTCCTTCTGCTTTTATTTTTTAGACTTCATTTAGTTTGAAACCTCAGAGAAGTACCAAACTGCTCCAAACTTCAAGCTTAAATTGAACAAAAATCCTTAAAGGAGCTGTTTACTTCAAACCAGAGTTTTTCTAGTTTTGTGCACAGAGTAGTGTCCTGGACTCACACAAGGTTCTGTTAGGAATAGTCCTGACTGGAAGTCAGTAGTAGAGAAGTGACAGAGAGTGAAACACACTCGCTTATCCCCGATTCCTTTACTCTTAAGGAGTGAACTACTGACATGCTGCTATGATGTCTTTTTCTCTTTGTTAAAAACAGAAACTCTTTTTGACCTCTGGTGATGATAAAGAGATGGTTCAAAACAGTTTTTGTTTCAGAATGAACCAACTCTAATTAGTTCCTCCAGTCTGTTCTGCAACCCCACAGTCTGACTCTTCGAGATGTAGGCTGTGTCTTTAATCTTGGAAAAACACCTGTATTTACTTTCCTCAAGGTCAAAAACCGTCCCTTCATCCTCAGACCTGTGGAGCATAATTCTCCAGCCTTCAGAGCAGCCACTCCAAAGAAATGGATGATCCAAACTATCCTCTGTCTGCAGGAATGTGGGCAGCCAGTGGGCATTGGAACAGGCCAAGTACAACCTGGTGAACGAGTACATGCTGGTGGGGGTGACTGAGGAGCTGGAGGACTTCATCATGATGCTGGAAGCCTCACTGCCGCGCTTCTTTAAAGGAGCAACTGAGCTGTACAAGACAGGTCTGCTCCAGAATGACGGGATTTCAAACGTGGGATTTATTTCATAGGATGAGAGTTTCATCTGGAATGTGCAGCTTGTGCATCTTTGCCTTCATTCTTTTCCAGAATCGAGCCGTCAGTGCTGAGAGCATGAAAAACAAATTTATATCAACTCATTACAAAAGAAGCCTGTGTTTTTGGACCCATTACTGCCTGCTGGTTTTAATGAGTCCCGTTTGGATTTTGCTGCTAGTTTACAGAACACTCAATTTAGGACGGTGGCCCTGAAGGACAAATCACCATTTGATGCAAAAACATATTAAAGATCACAATGACAATTATAAAAGCAAGACAAATATGAAAAAAACATTACATTTTGGAAATCAAACGCCATTCCAGAAACCAAAACAGAAAATTAAATTAAAATGAAATGTTTTAGACAACAAAGATAATTTCCAGAAATCAAAATTAAATGTTAAATGGCCAATATTATGCTTTCCTTAAGCCTGTCAGAGTAAACTACATCCATAAAAATGATCATATTTTACCTTTGGCACACTAAAGAACAAATGAATATTAGTTATTTTTGTGAGTTTTTTTCCCTACCCGGAAGTAAAATGACTTAATCTCTGAGGCTTCGCCTGTTGCTGCATCTGGGTGCCGTGCACTGCACCCAGATGCAGCAACACATCATCCTAAAGCCGGCTTTGGCAGCGTGTCTGAGTTTCACCCATGAAAACAAGAAACATCCGAACTGCCGCAGAGAGTGCAGGTTTATAGAAGATTACTCAGAAATGAGTGAATGGATCAAAATACCGCTTTGAGGTTCTTTATAATGAGGAATGAACATTTTAATACAATTAAAAGCTCAAAAAGGTGATTTTTTTCATGGTATAACAAATACAGAAATAAAGAAAGAACTAATGTCCCATAGAACCTGCCTTAGCAACTGCGCCTCATATTGAGAAGGCCTTGGTTCAATTCCCAGCTGGGTTCATTGTGTGTGGAGTTTGCATGTTCTTGGCCTGCATGCATGGGTTTTCTCCAGGTACTCTGGTTTCCACCCACAGTCCAAAAGCATGCTGCATAGGTTAAATGGTGGCTCTAAAGTGTCCCTAGGCGTGAGTGTGTATAGATGTGTGATTTTGTGCCCTGCAACAGACTGGTGACCTGTCCAGGGTGTACCCCACCTTTGTCCTACAGGAGCCTGGGACAGGCTCTGGTGACCTCGAAAGGAATATACCGGGTTAAGAAAATAGATAGCTTTTGTTTTCTGAAATGTTTAATTTTTTGTAATTGTGTTTTAGTTTCTGGAATTCTGTTTTGATTTCTTAAATATAACATTGGGGTTTTTTTTTATTTGTTTTCCTTGTTTTAGTTGTCGCTGTGATCTTTAAAATGCCTTTGCTTCGAGTGATTTGTTGATGTGATTTGTCCTTCGGGGCCACCATAATTAAGAGATATAATGGATGAAAAGCATAGGTCTGTGAGGTCTTTTGAAGATCATCTGCTGTAAGAACCTAAAGCCAAAAAATGGCTTATGTTGACGTCAAAGGTTCTTGATGGTCTTCACAGTGTGACTAAATGTTCCACTTTCATAAAGTGAACGATGGACGACTGCGTTTGTGTTTGCGCTTTAACACTTCTTCTCTGCTACAGGAAAGAAGTCCCACCTAAGGAAGACCAGTGAGAAGAAGCCGCCAATGAAGGAGTCCGTTACAAAGCTGCAACAGTCAGACATCTGGAAGATGGAAAACAACTTTTATGAGTTTGCTCTGGAGCAGTTCCAGTTTGTCAGGGCTCATGCTGTTCGGGAAAAAGATGGAGAGCTCTACCTGCTGGCTCAGAATTTCTTCTACGAGAAAATTTACCCCAAAAACTAAAGAGGATCTTTCAGAACGGCTGGTTGATCAGAGTTTAAGAGCAAAGCACAGGGGAACAACGGCACAATGGACCCCCCTCCAGCTTTTTTAAGCGAGGGGAAGTGTAACTTGCAGTGACAGACTGGAGTAATTTCTGATTTTTACAGCCAGCTGGATGTGGAGCTTGTGTTTCTCTGCAGGGAGGGGGTGCCCTGCAACTTGTGTAGATTCTTCCCCGTGTGCCAAAAGCTGCCTGGGGGGCCTGAAAGACGAGCCCTCCGGCACCGGACTCCTGTTGGGCCTCAGGAGAAAACAAACAAGCGTTTTCCGCCTCTGTTTTCAGGTCTGTCTTTACTCCCATTGTTGCTGAACAGGAAGATGCTTCTGAACTTTCTTTGAAAGGCTTTTTCCTGAAATGAGTTAGCTACTTTTATGAATATTTTTTCTTGAGTGACTAAACCTTTTCTGTAATAAAGGTCATGTTGTGTTTGATTCTTTACTGTGTAAGAATGTGTTTTTATACTGATAATGTGTGGTCCTTGGGCAGTGAGTGATGTTTTTCAGCAGGACACTGAAGCCCAGATGAACACGCTGCTTTTGTAAATATTTACTCTGATGCTTTGGGTAATTTTGAAAAGAATGAAGCTGGATCTCAACTTCTACATTTTCTGTCTTCTTTGTGTCTTTGTCTGTCAAACATGACTCCTGGAGACATTTTCCTTCCTTTTATCAACAGTTCACTTTTGTGTCCCTCTGTGTGCATTAACTACATTTAAGGCTGGAGACACCAAACAGTGATTTTTTCATTGTTGTCATAAACCTGCCGTCATCATCTTCTTGTGCTTGAAAAGTGTTTCTGCTGCTGACTTTAAGAAACGCTCACCTGCTAAGTTAGTTTAGGGTCCTCCGCCCCTCTTCCCATTCCTGGATCAAGTCCACGTTTCTGTCAGACTCCAGCCCTTTAATGCATCGACTCAGTCATTCTTAGAGCATTCAAACTAAAGTTTAATTATTTTTAGAAATGTAATTTTTTAGGAAGTAATGCACACACCCACTCCAGTGGAAAACATGCACCTTAGGCTAACTTTATAACAGAATAAAGGTCATGTAAAAAGGAATTACTGTTTGATCAATTATCATTTTGTATGTTAATACTTCAGGTTTTTTTCACATTCTTACATATTTCAACGATGACCACAGTTCAGAATTATTCAAGTCAGTGTTGTGAAGAAGAAATCCTCAAACTGAAACGTTAAAGACCATGACTGGTATAAACTCAAATCATTTAAACAGGATTTCTGCTTTGACTGTTTGAAAAAAACAATATCCAATCCAATTGCAGATGGTTGTAATCCAGTTCAGTCCATGATGCCTTTTTAAAGACCAGCAGGGGAAGCTGAAGGATTTTTTGAGTAATCTATGCTGTGCAGGTAAAATGTAAGGACAGAGAAGAGACTTCCTTTAAATGGAGCCTCTAGCAGGAGCAGACTCAGGAAGGGTGACCAACCGCTGTGACCAGGAGAGATCTAATAGAAAACAAAAGAGGAAAATGTGGAAAAAACACTGGAACATAGAACGTAACAATTCCTGCAGCACTGCTGCGTCCTGATGTTGCATCTGGATGAGAGGGGCCACTAGCTTATGCTTCTTTGGCGACTGCTAATGCTTAGTGTTGACATTTCCAGATGTGCATGTGCTCAAAGACAGCAAGGTGCCGTGCTGTGTCCTTCGTTGTGTGGGCCTCATTACTGTCAGCATCCTTTTTCTCCTCATTCTGACTGAATATCCAACTTCATTAGCTGCTGTGTTTCCGTTGGGCTCTGGCAGCCATTCATCCTGGTTTGTACCTCAGTAAAGTCCGGAGCTTTAAGGTGAAGTGTCCGCCTTGAGACTGGTACACTGTGGTTCTGAACCCAAAACTCTTTTTGGTTCAGAAGAAATTAAATGTAAGAAGTAGTTAGGAGATTATATGTCTGTCATCTGTCATATTTGCAGTTTAAACAACAGCCAAGCAAAGGTCAGTGGAGTGTTTCAGTAGAGAACTCCATGGATGCCGTGGTGGAAGCTACTGCATTCAGAGGCCACACATTTATAAACAGTAGAGGCTGGGATGCAGTTTGTTTACTGGAAGACTAGAAGACACAACCTCACAATCTTCCAAATGTACATGTCTGAGGGCCTGAAAACCACCCAAATCATTATCCCTCCACCGCTGTGCCTGAGAGTGACTCTGAGCTGTTCCTGCTGCTGTGTTGGCCGTTGTTGTGATGAACGTGCACATCTCCTTTTTGCTCTCATCTGTCCAGAGGACAGTTTGTTGAGTCTCATGTTTTCTTCACAGGTTACTTGAAGTTTATCTTCCCAGCCATCCTTCCTCGTTCAGTCTTTTTCAGCTGTTTCAATGAGTAAACTCAAGTCTGTAAAGTTTTTCTTTGGCATTTTCTGGGCTGCTGGGATGTCCTTTCCTGGGAAGACTGGAGTGGTTTTGTCATATCAGAAGGATTAACTGGGTCATCTCTGGAAATCTCTGACCTTAGTCTCTGGGTTTGAGTTGTAAGAATGCCCTGCTTACTGGTTGTGTAGAAGTTGAAATTTTAATACCTTGGTTGGATTTTTTTTTTACATGTTTCTGTTTATCTACGTTTTTTTTAAATTCAATGTTCTCATGTCCTCAAAGGTAAAATCATTTCTGCTTAAAGAGGTTGTCTTTTTGTTGTCTCCAGTTTTCTTCATGACAGTTGGACCATTAGGTTTTGTTGGTTTCTAACAGTTATTAAACATGAAACTCAGTCTTTCCTTCTTAGCCACAATTTTTTTGTGGCAGATAAACAGACAGATTACTAAATAGAAACCGATTTTTCACTCTTCACCACTGAATGGTTGTGCTTTCTCTTCAGCTTCTTGTTTTCTTCAGTGGATCGTAAATACATCACATCTGTTTTGATAAAATCAGATTAAAAATGTTAAAACTTTCATGAAGTTGTCCCTGTGTGCTTTATTTTGAATTAACATTTGTGCAATGGCAGCCAAACTGTAGAAAAGCTCACAGATCTTCAGTTCTGCATCACAAAGTTTACACACTGAGAATTCAATCAGCATCTGCTGTGGTTTGTTTGGTCTTCCTGCATCTGTTTGTCTCCATAACCAAACATGAGAAAACTTACAAGAAAAAGTTCTTCATGTTTGAGTTCCTTTAAACTTGTGGTCTGACCCATTTGTCTTTTTTTAAAGAATGCTTCTTATTGAGGAGAAAGGCCTGGAAGTTAGTGTGATTCTTCTTTGAGAAGGGTCCTTGTTCATCCATCCATTTTTCTAACTCTTTTGGGGTCACAGGTTTACTCAGCCTCTGTAGGTTGAAGGTGGAGTACCGCCTGGACAGTTTTCCAGCCCATTACAGGATCACACAAAGACAAACAAACGCACACTCCCACATCCACACTTAAAGACAATTTAGAATCACTAATGAAGCATGCTTTTGGACTCTGAGGAAACCCACACGTGCACAAGGAGAACTTGCAAACTCCACACAGAAAAGACTCAGCCAGAGTTCAAACCAGATCCTTCTCACTGTGAGTGCTACAAAACGTTCAAATTCAGCAAATGAAAGAGGAAAGGAGGTTCTATGCTTTCTTTATCATCTCCTTTAGCACAGCGCCTAACCATCCTTTCTGAGAGTACACACCTGAATCCAATCTGTTTGTGATTACACCACAAACAAAGAGATAACAGCTTACCTTCAATTAAGCTGGAAAGACACAACAACAAGCTTGTTGGACCAATTGTTCAAATCTCTGGCCTCACAGCGAGAAGATTTAAATCTCAGCTGGGTTCTTTCTGTGTGGAGTTTATATGTTCTTTTGGTGCATGTGTGGGTTTCTCTGGCTTCCTCCCACAGTCCAAAAAACATGCTTCAAAGAGTAACTGGAGACTAAATTGTCCCTCAGGTGGGAAGATGAGCATGTGGTTGTTTGTGAGTGTGTGGTCCTGCGATGGACCGAAGAACAGTTCAGAATGAATCCCACTTTCACCTGGCTATAGGCTCCAGCAACCCTGTGACCCTCAACAGGATGACGTGGATCTTGAAAATGGATGGATGGAGACAGTAGAACTAAACTCACTGAACTTCTGTGACTTAGGACAGTTACTTCTGACTTTATTATTTTTGTCAGAAATGACCTAAATTATTTGTTCACATATTTGGTACGGCTTTAAGTGAACTTTTTGAAGTCCATCTTTGTCCATTTGTGGTTAAACTACAAAAAATGTAAAGTGGGCTTTAAGTTGTCTTCTTCTTTTCCCTTCAGCTTTTCCCTTCAGGAGTCGCCACAGTGAATCAGCTTCCTCCATCTAACCCTGTCTTCTGCATCCTCTACTCTAACACCAGATACCTTCATGTCTTCATTCACTGCATCCATAAACCTCCTCTTTGGTCTTCATCTAGACCTCTTGCCTAACAGCTTTAACCCAACAGTGACCAGGTTAGGCTCTTGCTGCTGATCTCTGGCTGGATCTATATTCTAATATTCTTTATTTTTTTAATGAAATTATGGAAAGGAATACACTTTTCCATGATATTGTAATGTTTTTTGTAAAGGGTCTGAAGGTCGTCACCTCAGTGACTTTCAGGTGTCATCAGTTCCTTCTTCATCACCTCTGTTTTTAACAAGTGCTGGAGACAAGATAATTAATGATAAATTGTCTTGGAAATCTCACGTAAATTATATAAATCACTAAGTTTTTAGATCTATTGATATTGTGTTTAAAATCAGTGATCCATCAAATTAAAAGTTTTTTTCTTGTTCGTTAGTTGTCCTGTATCTTTCATATTGTGCAGAGGTTTGGGGAAATGCAGGAAAAACTATTAATGAATCTTTGTTTAAATGACCAAAAAAACCTGTTCGAATAGTTAATAGAGCAGGTCCAATAGATCAAAGATTTTATTTTGAACCAACAAACTCTTTGTTTAGTTTAACTAAAAGTTTGAAATTAAAGGACATGATTTATATAAAAGTATTAGGAATTGTTTGTGAAGTTAAACCTAATTTAGTAAAAAAAAAAATATACAGACTATTTACTTTACGAGTTGGTCATTAGAGGTCTTTATCACTTTGAACAGGTTAAAGTTCAACCTAATGTTAAGGCAAGAAGTGTTTCAGTTCTTGATGTGAAATTATAGAATGAATTGGGTGATGAATTTAAAACAGGTACTTCTTTTTTACATTTTAAAAAAAGCCTAAGACTTAAATGTACGAATGATTACAAAACACAAATGTAAACTGATTTGATTTACTTGTAAAGGATTGTCATTTTTATAGTTTTAGTAAAACTGATCGGCATGGACATTGAGGATATTGATGGATAGTCATCTAATAAGCTTCATACGTTTCTGCCTATTCGTGTATTTTCTCCTGAAGAGTAAACCGTTTCACCGCACGGTTCTGTACGTTTTAGCCTTTAAAAAGCACGGCGCGTGACAGTTCCACTCCTTTTGATTTGAATGCACTTTTGATCGATACCCGATCTGAAACAAGCCTTGAAGGAACCGAATGGCATTTCTGGATCAGCTGACAGAGCTGGGTACCATGTTCGTGATTTCAGTTAGTAGGTATCAGCTCGGTTCTGGTCACGTGCGCGGTTCTCCGGGGCCGGGCCCCGAGCAGTCCAGCAGTGGGAGCCTCCGCTGCGCTGCTGCTCAGGGCGGACTCTAACCAACGCCTCTTTCTCCGGTCGGGACACATTCTCTGCTGACTTTTTCCGAGCCAGCGCGGGACTCCGTCCGTGCGGCGTGATGTGAGCGCGCGCGGCGGGAAGCAGTGTTCGGTACGTGGCGGATGCTTTGCGTGGAATAACTGCGGTTTTTTTTTTTTTTTTGGGGGGGGGGGAACCTTGAAGCCAGGCTCGTCGTCGGACTCCCGCCGCCCCCCTCCCGCTCTCCCCGTAGGATTTGATTCAAAGGCGAAAACCAAGATGGCCGCCGACTCCGTGCAGGTAGGAAAAGTTGACAACTATTGCGAAAAGTGCGCAAACTTCTCCCATGCGATCACAACGGAGTTCTGAAACGGTTTAATGGGTGAAACTGGGTCTCCGGTCGCTTCTGGAGCGGTTCTTAAGTCCAGGTTCTGAAAACGGTCCCAACAGACTGTCGGGGATCTTCCCTGGATCGGGGCCTGGGAAACAATCCTCCAAAGCTCCGAAACCAGATTCTGAAGTTTACACCGGCGTCTCCCTCACAGGCTCCTGGTTACAGCAGCGGAACTTCCCAACTTACCCGGGTGCTTTTAGTTCAACATCATCACTAGTTACTCATTAGTTCAACCTTAACCAAAAATTAACCAGGACATCTTTGGGGGAAGAAAGCGGTGCCATGTTGTAAAGGTTTCTGCTGCCCTGGAGCTGCTGAGCAACAGGAAAACCTCCGTTTAGGGACGTAGAACCAGCGTCTGAGTCTATGTGAGCAAACGTGGATTCTGCTGAGCCTCGAGCCCCGTCATGTCTGCTCCTTCCCGGAGGAGCAGCTCCTCGCAGGAGGAGCAGGACTCGTTGCCTGTGAGGGACCTGCTGCTCCATCAGAGGTGGTGTTTGTCAGGCTGGCTGTGGTCTGGGATCCGGGCAGCTGTAAGACAGATGAACCATGTGGCTTCTCTCTCTGACCGGATGGGGTTTGTTCACATTTTACAGTACAACAGCTAAACTCAACTTTGAACCCTGTGACCTTTTCCATTTGTACCTCCACCGCACACCTGAGGTGACCCTACCTGAGGCTGCAGTCCTCTTTCCTGTCACGCCCCTCGTTCACATCGTTCCCTGAAACTCTGAATCTTGTCTTTGGACCAGTAGTGTTCTGTGTGAGGGGTTTTTGTTCGTAGGATGTTTCTAACTTTTCAGAGGTGTTTTATTACGTTTTTTGTCTGAATCATCCTTAAGTGCTCAATCTGGGTATTCTTACTGCAGGACATCTAATAAGACAGCCCATTTCTTAAACGCTGAACTCCACAATATTCTTTATCTGCACAGTTAAAGTTATTTTCTGTCTCTCAGTACCTCATTCAGACGAGTCTCAATTTTAGGAATAATCAAAGAAATTTAGACTATCCCTTACTTCCTGTTTGACCTCAAACCTTGTCCTGCAGTCTCTCTCTCTCTGGGTTCTGGCTTTTCTTCGGACATTAGCGGCATTCTCACCTCCTTTTAGCCCTGATGTGTCCCTGACTGCCTTCAGAAGATGTGGAGCTGTTTCATGGTTAACTTTTGTCCTCATATGTAGGCTCTTAGTTATCTAACTCTTTGGCAGTCAGCGTTCAGTGGGTGACAAGCAAACAATGACAGAGAGAAATGGATCTAAAAGTGGTTGAGGAAAGGGTGTGGATTAAAAAACACTAGCAGGAAAAACTTGACAGGCTTTTAAAAAACTGAGAGCTGTAGCTCTACAGTGTTTTAAAGCTAGTTTAGCCCTGTGAAAACAAAATGTTTTAAATCAAATGTGACCAAAGATTTTGGTTCAGAACCGCCGGCCAAAATGTTCGTCTTCCAACATTCAGCGTTAGGCTGTTTGTACCAGTGCACTTTTAATGATGCTGTGGTGTTTATTGGCACTTGGTAAAATCCCATTCAAAGAAAGAAATTCTACTTTAATAAAACGACGTAGCTTTTTTTTCACTGTAATGGTGAAGGACAAAATGTTTTTTGTTGATGTGATTTGAACTTCAGGGCCACCATAAATAAGGCTCCAGTTGTTGAGATGTTTCTTCTATAAGTTGTACAATTTGTGTAGAGTAGAAATATTTCTGGCTGTCATGCAGAGTCATGGTTTTTCTCAGTAGAATAATGAGTTTTGGTAGTATGAAAAACTTGTGTAAAACAACAGTTTACTTGAGAATGTCCAACCTGCATTACTTAACAGTAAGGCTGAGTTTAAAGACATGATTAATCAAACCAATCTTCCTTTAAAAAATTTAATATTGATTCATCAGAATTCATTAAAAAAATTATTTCGATTTTTTTTTTTTTTTTGTCATTTAAAAGTTATTAATTTAATTTGAAACAGGTATTTGATTTAAGTACTAGTTATATGAAAACGTTTTTTTGAGAAAAATATTTTTCTGAATGGAAATGACATAAGTCAAGACTTATTTTTGGTTTTTATTTTGGATTTTGGTGAGTATTTGCATTGAATCAGTCAGTCAGGAACTTGGCTTTGTAGTGACATGTTGATGATGTGATCAGTCGGTGGAGTCCAAAACCAACATGGAGGAGAATCCTTTTAATTTTTTTCCTGTCGTGAAATCCGTGGACCAAAGCCAGAGAGCGAGTCACAAAACTAGACCATAGTGAGATGGCAGTACCATTCAAAGCAGCAACACAAGGTCATTAAATAAAGGTTAGCAATAGCTCCTTCCTTATGCTAATTTTCTGGACTCAACTTTGTGCATGGTTTATAAAAACAGTTATGGGAGTAAATTTCCCACATGGCCAAAATTAGGTGGCAATGCCGAATTTGCTGTGCAAATCGTTTTCAGTGTGAATGCAACACAACGGCTTCTTGGAATTCACTCAAATGTGGTGGAGAGTTTGTTTTTGTATCTAGAAAAAGACATTTTTATCCAATTATTTCTCAAAGCCTCAGGGGAATATATCTGAAAGGGACAATTTCACGTTAGTCTTCAGCTTTTCAGAGTAAGCTATATCCATATATATAGTAATATGTTACCATTAGCACACTAAAGATTAGATTTTTAGTAAAATATTAGTTGTTTTTGTAAGCTCTTTTGCTACCCAGAAGTAAGACTACTCGATCTCTGAGGCACCACCTGTCGCTCCTTGTGGGTGCTGTCAATTTCATGACGTCATCCTAGAGCAGACCTGGGCAGCGTGTCTGCATTTCGCCCACAAAAACAAACTGTATCCAAACTGTTGGATGTACATGCCGTATATCTTCCAATAGTAGTGCCGACGTTTACTTAAAAAATATGGAAGCGTTTATTAGAGACCGGTGTCTATTGTGGTGTTTATTCCATCACAGGCAGAATGGTGATGGTCTTTGGTTAATTCAAACATGTAGTTGTAGAGTTAGATAAGCTAATTCTTCTTTAATAGTTCTAGCACATCACCTGTCCGTCCTGGGAGAGGATCCCTCCTTCATGTGGACGTTCCCAAGGTTTCTTATTTTTTCCCCCAAGATAGGATTTTTTAATGAGTTTTTTCTCACCGAGAAGGAGGGTCTAAGAGCAGGGATCCCAGTTTAGCTTAATCTGTTTACTGTAGCAACCAGGAAGCTATTGTCTATATTTTATGACTGACTTTCTGTTCTTTGCATACATACCAGTGAGAAGCCCGTTGAGACGGCTATGGTTGTGATTTTGAGCTGTAAAAATAAAATTGATTTAAAGGGTTTGTTGTGCGGTGAAATTCAGTGACAAAATGCAGACACCACCACCAGATGAACATTTTAGGATTTATTGAAATAATGAGAACATTGTATTCCGATTAGCACTGGCTATGAGCATTTCTTTTCTCCTTTTCCTGGAGAGGCGCACCTTTTCGTCTTTGCTCAACAATCCATGTTCAAACCACTTCTTCTAATTTGTTGCTCGCTTTTTTTGCATCTCCATTTGCTTGTTCCTCCTTTTTATGCAGCCGTCTTCCCAATATCACCCATCTGCTTGGACCATTCTCAGATACGGTTAGGATCCACCCCAAAATGTGGTGCAGATTCACCTCATTCACCAGAATGTTCTTTGGCGTATGCCATGGCATCAAGTTTAAACGCTAAATGGAATGAGCTTTTCTTGGCTATCATTACTCTGGCTCACAACACAAATACCACAGACACCCGGCGTCTGCACGACCTGGGGGAGATGGGCTTATCTTAATGGAGCCTGGTCATCATTAGAGACCAGCTTCTAAGAGTAACAAACACCTGTTAGACCCGTAGGCTATTGGAAACCGGCGTCAATAAGAGATGAGCCACAATTGGATGGTATATGGTATTGCACAAAGTGTTTTGCTGATCACACTAGCTCCTCTGAGAAAGTGGCTGTACTTGTGTGAATCTGGGGATGGTGCTGGCAGCGCACTCTTCCTGGAAGGGGCTGTTCCACACTTTCATAGGTATGAATGTGAGGACCCACTTGTTTTCGGGAGTTGGGAGAGGCTGTGCTCAGAGCTGAGGGTTTTAGAGTAAATACTCAGAAATGCGTGAATGGATCAAAATACTGCTTTGGGGTTTTTGGTGAAGAATTAACATTATAATACATTTAAAAGTTAAAAAACGTTGATTTTGTGCGAAATAGCCCCTTTAAGAACAACTTTTAAATCAGACTGTTACTTTTCTTGCAATTTCCTTCATTATAAATGACATTTAACAGTCAATAAAATCAAATGTAATTTAATTGTCCTGCTGACATTGCCAAGCAGCAACATTTTGACTTTCAGTTTGAGATTGTTTAAACACAAAACTGGAGGTGCAAGTAAGCACAATGGCCTGTTGCACAAGCAAGTTCGTCCGCATTCAATATAAAAACACTCAGAAAAAAACATTCTTAGTCTGATTTCAAAAAGCTTGTCTTATCGTTAGAAATGTTATCCCAACTGTATTGTGAGGACGTTTGAGGAAAGATCTTCATTTTATTTAGTTTGACTTGAAAATTGCTCACCAATAGGTGCATGCTCTTCAAATTGACAGGTAACCGTTGAATCTTCAGCTCTAGAACTATTACTGGGCGTGTTCCAACAACTGACTGAGGCTTGTTTGTCCTGCCTATCTACTCACTTTCCGAATCAAGTTTATCTCAAATCTAATAGAGATGGCGTTTGAAATGTGGCTTAAAACAAACCAGAAGGTCACTTCCTTCTATGTAAACTACCCATTCAGGCATGGTCTGTGTTTTTGAGTTTTCACATTTTTAAACTTTTAATTACACAGCTAAAGTCTATTGAGATTTGTCTTGTGCAGCTACAGATCAATTTGTTGATTCTGAGCAGTTCTGCTGAAACAAATTAGATCAAGGGCTACCCCATGAAATAACAGAGTGGGGCAAACGCTGCAGGGCATCGTCTGTCTCAGGTTTGATTCTCTGAGTTGAGGGACTTAAACCAGCAATCTTTCAGTTGTAGGATGATATCATTACCTCTTCCTCTCCACTGTTGTGTTGCATAAATGTTGTTTTATACCACTTTTTACTGATTCCCTTTTAAGGAGCATTAAAAAAAAGTTTCTTGAGTTGTGTTCAATAGAATAAATGTAGGAGGTTGTCTGGAATCCATAATAGTATAATAGTAACCAAATAGTTGAAAAGCATATTGTTGTTTCTTGTAATAATCAAGGCTTTGTATAACTATGCTAATGATGCTTGTCATGTGTTGATTAAAATCAAGCCGATTTTCAATTGACTCCAAATGAGAATTTTGATTTTTTTTTTAAACATAAATATACATTTTGTATTAAATAACAGCAGGTTTTCATGACCAGTCTTTTTGAAAATGTTTTACTGACTTATAGCTGCAGTCGTACCTCTCAGGGTTTGCTGTGACTTCATTTGGCCACCAGATGTCCTCACTTTTTGTTTTTCTTTCTTAGAATAAAGCCTCAATCTCTAGTGATTAGATTATAGCAATCCACCACTGCCTGTTTGTCATTCATCTTCTCATTCTTCACTTGACTTTACTTATGATTTTCAAACATATGTTCTGCTGTAGTCTCTCCCTTTCTTCTATGGTGCTTCACATAATTTATGGTAGTCCACCTTCTTTTCACTTCATTTTAACAAGACTCAGGAAAATTGCTCAACTGAAAACCGTATAGTAATTTCTCACTGAACTTGTTTCAATAATGCAGGTCAGTTTTTAAATTCGGGGTTGATTTATTTTTATTGTCCACATTACCAGTGAGGTTTAGGAGTTCTAAGAGCTATGTTGTTCTGACATCTATGATTTGGCCAGAAAAAAATCTTATAAAGTAGCCTACTTTTGTCTGCCTTTAACACAATAGAACATCAGTGGAATTGAGGTTCTACTAGAAAAACTCGGACCAAATTCTTTTTGTTTTTTTTCCACTGCGTTCTCATAGAGAATAGGATCAATAAACTCAGTAGTTACTGCCAAAAATAAATATAGTAATAATTGACTGAAGCATTGTGTAAACTGTAAAATGTAGTGACTTATAGTTAAGAATGATCAGAGAGCTGCTGCTCTAACAAAGAGAAAAAGCCATTAATTTGGTGTCTCACAGCGATTTATGTTTGTGACCTCGTGCTGCTATTTTTGACCACAGTGGCCCACAAGGCCACAGCCTTTCTGCAGGGAAAGAAAGGCTTAGTGTCAGGTCGTAAACTGAGATAAGTCTTACAAAAAATGGCAAAGGGCTTGGCTTTTAAAACCTGGGCTTGGAAAGAGGCCTCTGCATTTCCACTGTCTAAAGCCTTGTTTCCACTGAGTGGTCCGGTACGGTCCAGGATTTTGAGTGTTCCATTGTAAAATAAACTCATTAAACAGTGCTGAACTGTACCTCTTGGGGGGCCTCCATCACTTGTAGGTCCATTGAAAAGTGGAATGGAACGGTTGGGGCAGAGGGGCCAACTGTTGATTGGCAGAAAATAACAACATATTCAAATAACATTATATTCCTATTATACACAATGTACCAGAAGTAAAGCAATAAAAAGACGAGCTGTTGGATGACCTCCATCATTGTTGCTTTTCTAGTTGTCGTACTACAGTGATGCAATGACATGCTAACGGTCTACACCATGCATGCGCCGGAAAAAAAAACGCTCAGTGGAAGTGACACACCTAACCAGATCGTACCGGATCGCTCAGTGGAAACAAGGCTTTATAGTCTTAATGGGGGGACTTGCTGATTGGCTAAATGCCTACTCACAGAACACAAGTTAGGTCATTCTGTGCTGACAGAACCACAGAGGGTTTGGTTGCCTGTTGTCCCTGGTTCCATTCAAAAACTCTTTTTACTGTGCCTTGCAATGGACGCGGTGTATTTTTATTGTCTGTGAGATTAATCATAACTCACAGAACCAGTGTTCCGCTCTGAGTCCAGAGACCAGCACCGGTAACCATACCAGAGTAATCACAGCTACCAAACTGCTACTTTGAAGACGGATGGACTCTGCCACCAGTGAGCTATAGAGGCTAGAGTGCTACGCTAGCTTGTTGCGTATGCAAAGTTTGACACCATATTGGATAGGGCTAGATGCCTATTTACTGCAAACAAGTATGTTACTTTACAGCGAACGCCGCCGTGGGATGGATAAATAAAGCAAAACAAAACGACACATTTGTTTTAGCCATCCATCATACCTTAAAAATCGGACTTGGCTAAAGTTAGCATCCGGGTGTCAGCATTAAAGGGAAAATCTTTAACACAAATTCTACGTTTACACCAGTCGCAAACATTTTTTAGAGAATGAAAATTCAATCAAATAAAGTTGCTGATATGTGGAACCTTGAAAAGGGACATTTAATAGTTTTCCTACAGCTAGCAAGGGTGTATAAGGCAGGCATCTGTGAAGAAACGTCAGCACACAAAATGTTCCTGTGTTAAAAGGAAATGCACAATGAATCAGGATTTATTCTTGCACTTTTTTTAACAAAACATCAACATATACAATCCTTCAAAATAGCATCTCTTACAAACAAAAGGCTTTGTTAAGAAATGTTTTCTTTTGCTTTTGTTCTCCTATCGTGAATATCTTGCATTTGATCGGCAGATCCAAGCAGCGCAGCGATTGGCTTAGAGTAAAAGGTTAAGCTTGAAATAAACAAGATCAATCAATCAAACATTTAGCAAGCAGAATGCATTCTGTACCGGAAACATGGTGTGGAAAATTGACAATAGCCAATCTAAATGCAGAACATGATGCACTATTAAAAAAAGCACGCACAGTTGCACTAAAAACATCAAACAGCGAAACTGTGAAATTCTGTCAACAAAACATCCTCCTACAAAGTTTAATTTTGTTTTTCTCTGTTGTGAACTTTGAACTGAGTTAGGGCACAGCAACAAGGATACGATCCATCATTTGTTGGGTCTTTTTGTAGTGGGAAGGGAAACATTTGCTTACAATTCCTGTTTGTCTGTTCTTTGAACTTTAATAAGTCTAGTTCCTGGAATGACGTCTTTCCCTGCATGAGCCAAAACATTCAGGAAAAGAATAAGACCTGTGAATAAAGGAATGACTGTCGCATGTTCTGTAGGGACAGACTAAGTTCGAGAGGAACGCAAGATGCAATAAAAATAGTCAAATTAACCATACAAATTGTAGTTTTGTAGATGTGCCACAGTCTTACCAGTTTGTTTATCTTGAATTATGTCAAAGTTCTGGCAGGGGTTTGAAGGTTTTTGTTTTGATTGTTCAGACCAACCTCTCTTGGAATTCTTTGCGCTTAGCAGGTTCAACAGTAAAGTATAAGCTTTTTCATGTTTTTGAGCCACTATTGCACCATCATGCAAACACATTTGTAGAGCAGTGAGGTAAAGGACAGACAGCTCTCCCATACCCTCCCCCATCTACTAAAGGATGACCTCTTTCCCACCCGTGAGTCATTGGGGGGAGTCTCTAGAGCAGGATGTGTGCAGAAGTTAGCACTGATGGAGAAAAGTGGGAGGGTTTTTTTAAAGGGGCCATACAATGAAAAGCCATTGACAGCACATTTACTTATGTCGGGGTACTTTACCTCTGTTAGTAGGTCCCAAAACTGTCCATGAGCTCTGGACATCGGCTGAATAACTGTTTGTAATGTCAACATTTCTTCCACATCAGAGTTCAGGTGAAACTGTGTTATCATTTTTGATGCAAGTGACTGAACCTCAGCATCTTCCTGAAAAGGATAACACAAGGATGTGGCCACTGGCTCCAGCAAAGAAAAGTCTTGAAAGCGTTTATCAAACTCTGACAAACAGCTGGCGAGCTGCTGTGTGTAGTGCACACTTTTAGGTTGCACACAGGTCATCCCTTGGGTCTCCATCTCTGATGCCAAGCTTTAGATATTCACCAATTCATTGCGTTGCAGCTTTTAGAAGTAAAGTCGCATTTTTTGTTTGAAAGCATTAACTGAGCTAATCATATCAATTACGGTTTTGTCTTTTCCTTGCAGCTCTAGATTAAGGTCGCTTAAGGTCAAGCTGGGTTTTTTTAATAAAGTTTTTGAATGATTGGAATATGTCTTGTCCTCGTGTTTGTTCTTTCATGTGCAGCACTGTTAATAACTCCTCTTTTGGAGTCATATTATCAAACAACATGCAAATGAAAATGCACATCTGGGCAGTGTCATTCAAGTCTGTGGACTTCTCCAATTGCAGTGAAAAATACAATCAGAAATGTCTGACCACAGCTGCTGGGTCAAGTCCTGGCTTCACTGGAACGAGTAACTGTGCTTCTTGACATCTGGAAAACTTTGAAGGTAGCTACGTGCGATATCTCAGCCCAGGCTTATCCTTTTTGTCGTTATCCTAGCATGTATTGTATCAAACAGGATGGGGTAGTTTTGGATCTCTGTGATCAGCCTCTCATCGTTCATTGTGCGTCTCATTGTTCATAACGCTCTACCACACACGTTGTGACCCTGTGTCAGCTGAGATATAATGTTTACAACACGGTGAAAACGGCGAGTACAACGAAACGAGTACAGAGAAAAATAGGTTTTATTTTTAAAAATGTACCGGATGCACTTTACTTTCGCTCACATGGTTTCTGGTTTAGGTCGTAAACTGCCCCAACTTCACAATAAAGTGCTACTGCTCAGATCTGCCATCCGGAAAAAATTTGGAGCCAAGGAAATGGATAGAGTGCCGCAGAGGCCGGACCGGACTGAATGCAGTGTGAGTGCCTCTCGCACTTTTCATGACACAAAAAGACACAGGCGTCCGGACCGCTGCCACACTGGAGCCAGGCCGCATATGGCGTGGTCTCGGGGTTAGAATGTCTTGTTTTTGGTGCTTGTATAGTTTGCATAGAGCAGGGGTTAGCAACCTAGGGCACGCATGACACATTTGGCACGCAGAGGGAAAGACAGTGGCCTGGGGTAGGTATTGAATCTACAGTCACCAAACTGTATATACTGATTTATATAAAGTTTGGTGACTGTAGATTCAATATCCTCAGAGTTATTGAGAATTTTTGACCAAATATGATCCATATTTGTATAAAAATCCTTTAAAAAAAAACAGTGACTTTTTCCAAAAATCTTTGTTGTAATTCAATTGCATGACTAAGACAAATCTCATCTGAATGTTTAGTCACTGTGACTGGAGTATTTTTAGAGCTAATAGGCATTTTTTATTATTTCTGATTCATATCTTTACATAAAAAATAGTGACTTACTTTCAACACCTTTCTTGTAGTAGAAACGTATGCTGATGTATAACCATGGGAGGAGGTTTGGTGAATGTAACTTATGGATTTTCAGAGCTAATGAGCATCTTTATCATGATTTAGATTTCTGTTAAAAAACATAAATAAAATGAAGAATGACTTTCTCTCAAAATATTTATTGTGACATGAATATGGTGACAGGTCTTCATTACTGTACCATATGTAGACATTCATTTTTGAGAGAGCATTGATCTTTACAGAATGGTCTTTTATTGAAGCTTGCACTTTGTAGACGATCCCTTGCCAGCCGTCTCGCTGCTGTGTCTCCATCTGAAGCTCGAAGAGAATACTTCTCATTAAAAGGCAAAAAACAATCTTTTTTCTTTAGAAATGCACTTGTAGGTCACTCTCTGCGTTAACACAAAAGGACTGTGATACTTACATGTCAATATGAAATGTGAATACGTTTTCAATTTAACATTACAGCTGATCACCATTCAATCTACTGGGGGTGAAAATGAAGAATGATGCTGTCCAGTTGCGGAAAATTTAAATTACTATGATTGATGTGAATTACAATTTTTTTCTGATCTATTGGAAATGTTTTTGTATTTCTTTGTATTAAAGTTTGCATTCTAGTTAGAGGTGGCTGGATAGCTCAGTTGGTTGGGTGTAGGACCTGGGTTCGGTTCCCAGGACGGGGCATTGAGCTAAAATCCAGTGAGGTTTCTTGGACAAGATCCTTCGCGCTGCTTCCGTACGGGATCTCCCTGTGCCTTAAATATACAGAATTGTGTCAGGAAGGGTATTCAGCGTAAAACTCTCTGCCAAACCACCTGTGCAAATCAGTGAAAGCTTATTCACTGTGGCGATCCCTGGTGGGACAGTCCGAAGACAACAGAGTCTGCATTATAGTTGGTGATGGTATAGCTGTTAAGGAGAAAAATGTGAATTGGCACTTCATGTAATAAACGTTGCTGAACCCTGATATTGAGTATCCTCGTAGTTGCATGTATATTTGGCATAAGGACAAAGTAATTGTACTGCATTATCATTTGAACCAGAATTATTGAAAGTTCGTGGAAGTAAAACTGGTTTATCTCTCTGGATCACAGACACTTTTGATAGTTTACACATTTTCATGGCATTTCAAAGTTCTTCAAACACAATATATGATAAAATACTGTACTGGAGCTAACCAAAGATGTGCCCTTCAACATTTGACAGTCAGGTAATGCTCAGGAACAGGATGCTGATTGCAGACATTAGAAAGCCTAAAATTGTTGCCATGCTCCTCACAAATATTGTGGAGTTCACATTAGGTCAGCATCACTTTCTTTTTCAACTCTATCTTGTTATTATTCATTTTCAAGGTAGACCTCTGTTGTAAGGGCACAATAAACTCTGTTCATGGTGTCTTCTGTTGTTTTTGGTCACAGTTGGCCAGCTGGATTACTGCTATGTAGCAGGCAAAAGGCAAAGGACTGGAAGTTTTTTTTCTTGTATTTTCAACTGCCTAACATTTCAGATTTTGGATAACATCGCTCTGACTTGTCTCTATGTCTGTGGGAAACACTACTGGTCTTTGGAAGCACCACAGGTGAACCAGCTAAGCACCGGCGCCAACACTGAACCAACTCTGGGTCCTTCTATGTCAGCAAAGCACAAATGGGACCTCTGGCCAACCAAACTCACTGTTCCCATCTCCTATCAGAAATCCCCACAAGCCCAGTGGGTTTTTCTTTTGAGATGATGGGGGAGCACGAGCATGTTTGTGGGGACAGTGTGGTAGAGATAATTCTTGCTGTCGGGGCAACGCTAATAACTCAAACTGGTCAACCTCAGAAGTTTAATTACAGCAGTTTAATCAATATTACTTAAATTAGATGCCAAAAGATTGTTTTAGAAAATTCCAACATGGCTGGAAGCGTTGTTGTGGGCGGAGCCAATTCAAAAGATCCAGGGGATCAAAGTATTACTCACAAGGTAACTGCACAATGGTGCCCAAGAGTCATTTTGTGGCTGGAGTTTTGTACTTTCAAGTTTTAGCGCCATCTATTTACCAGTTTCTACACTATAACTTTAACTTCCTCGGAACCTACTATTTACTATTAGGTTTTAGCATTACAAACTTGACGGCCACAGCTACTTTGAATTGCAGTTTTTTTGAAAATGCTTAGGGATTAGTTTGGGGTGCTCCAAATAGTTTAGAAACTAAGTCAAGATTGCATTGATTATATTAGCTATGCAACCAAAAGTTTGTTTTGGAAAAAAACCAATATGACAGAAAATGACATTATAATGAAGTAGGCTGAGCAAATTAAAATGTTTTGAGGGAATGGTTGAAAATACGGAAAAAAAACAATGCTGTGTCTTAAGTGTTATAATTCACAAGATACAGCCCAACTGTAAATCTTGTAATAAACCACGCGGTGGTGGTAGAGAGCCAGGTTTGTGATCGTTTAAGTGTTTAGTGGAAAATATAGACTGGATGAAGTGAGTGGACATATTAAAATCATTTCTACTGGATCCAACAGGTCAATACCGTAATAAAGATTTTGTTTCTACGACTGAAAGAGGCGAAGGGTTAAAAATGTTATGTGTTCTACCTGGCCACATGGTGGCACTATCGAACCAATTTTGTTTCAGCTTGAGTAGAATATTAAAAAGTTACTAAATAACATAACATTGGTTTCAATAGTTTTTGAGATATAGACATACGAAATGTGGTCCCATTTATCTCCTTATGAGAACATTTCATACAACATATTAATAATAACCCATATTCATACATAGATGGTACCTAAGGTTATTGGACACTTTTACCAAATAAGCTTTATAAACTGTGGGTAGTTGCATGTTGGTAGTTTACGTAGTTTGGAAAGAGATGCTAGACACCAAAATGAATTCAATAATTAAGTAAAATTCTATTTTTTTCTTGTAATATATTTGAAAGTTTTGGCGGATTTGTAATGGCAGACAGTTCAGTGCGTCTCCTCTTTGGATTGTGAGTGGTTGTGACAAGAGAACAGGTAGTAGTTTTGTGTGGGCGTTGTTTTTACCTGGTGTTATTTTAAGACTGCTCTCTCCTTGGAGTGAGATTAGATCCCATTCTGGTCTGCTCTGACCTCACAGAGGGAGAAGCTAAGCAGGATTTGGTTGTCACTGCTCAGATGGTTTATCTTCCTGTTTATGTTAATGGTCTGTGTGAGAAAAGACAGGACAAGAAAGCTGTTACAGAGCGGAATGAATGACTGAGACTTTGGACCGAGCCTTGGCTGGCGGCACTGCAGCCTCATCTTCGTGATGAAGGACAACACAGTTTCATCTGTGGGAAGACCTGGTGTAATAAGAGTACAGCTTGCCAACAGAACATGCGAGGACTTGTTTGTTCAACTGATTTAGAGATGGAATTGGCTGAAACAGAGGAAGTTGTGGTAAGAAAGAGCAGTTTGTAAAATCTCGAACCTTTATCCTGCATGTCATGAGGAAAGCAGGATAATTTGAAACTAAATGCCATTTTCGGTTGGCCTAATGAGGTGTCTGTTTATGTGTTTATTGAACCTCGACGGTTTTTGTGTTGCTTTGACTCATTTTTATGATTGAGAAATAGTTTCCGTAACGTTTCTTTCTGTCTCTTAAGAGTTTTCTGGATGTTTGTATTCTTGTTCACATTTGACACATTTTTCAATGTTATTTTCTTTTCAGTTGAACAGAAAATAACATTTAAAAATGTGTATTCCTTCATAATATTTCAGAAATTGAAAACCTCTGTGTAGTGAATGTGAACTCCTGTGTTGGTATATACTTAGTAACAAGTTTCAACCCAATGTATCTGCTGATCCATGTTTCATTGGCATGGAAAAAAAATTCTCAAACTGCTTTAAAACAAAGAAGTGCCATGAATTCAGGTTGAGCTCTAAAGCTTTGGCATTCAGGAAGTAGCTACTAATCCCTCTTAAATGAAGGTGATGGCTTTAATGATTCGGGTCAGTGACTGACAGCTCCAGTGAAACCAGCATGCAAGGATTCAGGCTCAAGTTTGAAACATGCAACTATGCTGGGAAGACACAAAACGGCATGGACCAGCCCAGTGGCGTTGAAGTTCTCCGTCTCATTATTGCTCATCAATTCTTTTCAAAACAATTGTTTTAGGTAAATGTACAGTCAGATTTTTATTTCTTTACATCCAAACAGTTACAAAGAAGAAGTAGGATGATTTAAGATTTTATGTTATTATTATATTATGGTTTTGAATGTACAGTAACAAGTTTGCCTTGTGCTAAATAAATGGAAGATGAACTGAAGAGAGTACATGTCATTTCTTGAGCTGGTATTAAATGTGTTTTATTTTCGTGATTTAATGTTTTTGCTGTTGCCTCTTGGCCATGTCTCTGAAAAATAGATTTTATCTCAAGGGACTTCCTGGTAAAATAATAGTTAAGTCAAAAACAGTATGTTTTCAGACATGATGAGGAAGGAAAATCCTGGCCCTTTATTAACAGTCCAGGTATACAACTAAAGTCTTTTGATTAACCAGTATATTCTATTGCTAAACATTTAATATAGACAAATTCTTGATTTTCTTTACTGCAAAAATAACGGTGTGCCTCCTGTATGTGTTTATTGAATGCAGCTCTGTTTGGTGCGCACAAAAAAGAAGAAATGATAGAGCTGGAGATTAGTATGATTAGCTAGATGTAAATGCTGCTTACAGCAGCTCTAGTGGAGCAGGAAAAGATCAGTGCTCACATTCACCAGAGGAATCAGTGAATGAAAGACTGATTTACCCTCTCTAGAGATGCCACAGTTTTATTAATGTCATGCTGTTCTCTAGGGGGATGCCAGGGGCCAGCTGGTGGCAGAGCAACTTGGTTTGGGGCAGAACCTGGACCTGTCTGACTCCATGGTTCAGCACAAGCTGGACGAGATCAAAGAGCAGATCCGCCGTGAGATCCGCAAAGAGCTAAAAATCAAAGAAGGTGCTGAGAACCTGCGCAAGGTAAAAGAACGTATTCTGTTTTACACAAGATAAACTTTTATTGTGCTGTCGTGGTTAATTTTTTGTGCAATTACTTAATTGTGACCTATAATTAGTTAATCTAAATAATTAATTTTGATCAAAAATATTTTAAACCTATAATGGCTGTGAAAAGCCTCATTTTGAGGTATTTTCATTCAAATTTGACCACAAACTTCTTATAACTTCAACTTCTTATTTGGTGAATTTGATCATTTTGAAGACTGAGATGCAGCTGAAGAGAAAGAGAGATGAGAATACAGGAAGGAGGAGATGAGACACAATGACGTGACATCAGAGGAATTGAACCTTCAGACTTTGTTTCTTTGAAACAAACTTTTGTTTCATCAACTGGACAAAAGCAAGTGTTGAGGTGAACTTTCCTTCAGCAATTATGCTTTGTTTAACTTCTCATGACGATCAGCTTCCTCAAAGGAAAGAGCAAGAGCAGTCAGTGCACGCGCTGGAACTGCTACCACGACAACGCGATGCACCGCATTTTAAATAGTCCACTTTTGTGGACTAAAGTTCTAATAATTTATTTAATATTTCTTTCTTTCATAAATTACCATGTTATGAGTAGGGTAATGATATTTCTGGTGTGCATTATCTGACATGAAGGGACTTCACAGAAGCAAGTTTAACGAGATAAACTTGATTTAAAAAAAAAAACTCGCTAAAATGTGTGTAAATAATTAATTGCAGTTAATGCGATAATTTGACAGTCCTACTTTTTATTTGAAAATGTTGTCTTTTTACTTCAGTATGAAGAGTTCACAGGTTTGTTCCATTTAACGTATGCGATAGGTACAATTGCATTTTTCAGTTCCTCCAGGAGTCCTGCAACA
This sequence comes from Adrianichthys oophorus, assembly GCA_036245035.1. NCBI lineage: Eukaryota > Metazoa > Chordata > Actinopteri > Beloniformes > Adrianichthyidae > Adrianichthys > Adrianichthys oophorus. The sequence goes on along the minus strand of BSAI01000012.1, from coordinate 23,583,967 downwards.
GGCTGGCCTTATGTCCAGGGTGTAAATCTTGCCTTCGCCCAATAGTAGCCATATTAGGCTTGTGGGAGTTGCATTCTAAAAATCACCCATGATAATCCTTGAAGAAGTCATCTTTATTTTTTATAATAGTCATAGATAATCCAAAACTATAAGGCTTTGCTATCGCACCAATTCCCGCATCTTTTTCTGAACATAGCAACTGTGTCCAATCACTGAAACTTTGCTACAGCTTCGGCCACAAGCTTTTATTTCAAAGAAGTTGTCATGTTTCGCTATTTTGTGAATGCAAGCATGATTATTACAGGAAAAGAGGCAGGAGACCAGATTTCTTTCTTCATGTCTTTTATTAATCACACCTGAAAATTAGTACTTTCATCTGGCTAGAAATAATACACAACTTTGCATTGACTAATTCTCTGCCTCTTAGCCCCTCAAGTCATTCTGGTTAGTGCAGTCAGTTTAATGCCACACTAGCTGCGTGTACATTCGCAAAATGTCTTTAATCTGATTAAAGATGGGATTAGAATTGACATACATAGCTGTGGTTAACATGGAGCAAGACAATCTTCAAAGCGTGCTTTTAATTATTTTTTAAGTGACTATTTGCACATAATTTCCTAAATACATTCGGCCAGTGCTAAACTTTTTTCATGGCCGCACGGACCAGGAGGAAGGGTTACATTTAGGTTAAAACGTGTACTAGTATTTAGCCTCGGACGCACTTAAAATACATTCAGGCAACGTGGCGATGTGCATCTTGGCCGCACATGATAGGTGTGAAAGCTGAACAGTGTAAATTTGGGCAATGTTGAAGAGGGAGAGACAGCGGTATGATCGTTTCTTCATTCCAAGTGCTATAACTTTAGTCTGCCCTCCTCCACCAAAGACACGAAGCCATTGAATGAATCTGAGGAGTAAAGAATATTGGGAGAGGATTGTTCTTTTGGAATTCACCGATTAAGAGTGGAAGCACTCTGGCAGTTCATTTGCATGAATTCACATTGCTGCTCTGAGCACAGAGGTGCATTTCCGCATTCAAAAGCCGCATCTGGAGCTCACACACCACCCCGAAACTGCTCCTCTGCTCGGAGAAACAGTTCTGCGGTGATCGGCAGCTTGCTCGCCAGAGCAAGCCTTCAAGAGCCTTCAACTTATTCTGTTGGTACCAATGAGAGGTGGACTTTCCCTTGTGCTTTGGATCGTTATCATGTTGAAATGTCCAAGTGTATCCCATAAATAAATATGGTTAATAATAAATTACTGTCTGATGAGGAGTTTCATCAGTGTTGTGCATTTCTTGTGGACTTGCATCAAATTGAGGGGAAAAAAATGGCTTTAAAATGTTAGTCCTCACACAGCCTTTACATTATTATTGAAAATTCTCATAACCTTTTGGAAAAATGTATACAACTCAAGCTTTTTGTGCTGCAACAATCATATACATATGCAGTACATTATATTATGTGGTGTACTGTTTCTGAGTAGGGAAACTGGGTACAGGATATTTTAGGAAAAAACCCCAAGCCTTCCAATGCTTCTGCCAGGAGTCAGAGCTGTGTCTCCCCTTCTGGTCTCCAGCTGGAACCATCTCCGGACTATTGACTCACTAAATCACCCAGCCGCCTCAGCACCTAGTCCCCGGATGCCGCTCACCTGAATCTCATTGACAATCATCCACCTGAGTCTTAAGCAGCCTCGCTCAGTGTGAAGTATCGTTTGTCTCGTATTGCTTGCATTACTGAGCGTTATTATTCTGACCCGACATTCTGTTTTCCTGACCCTGTTTCTGTTCAGATTCTGTTTGTCTTCCGCCTGCCCTGACCCATGCCTGAACTACCATATTCAAAGTCTGATCCCTGAAACTCCTGTGCTTGTTATTGACCTCTGCCTGCCCGGCCCTGCCTTAGCTTCACTGACTTATTGTGGTGTCTGACTTCTTCTCTGTCTACCCTTCTGTCCAAGAAACCTGCTGCACTCGGATCCAGATGTCTTCATGCCTGTTTGGAACAGCTTCTGTATAGTTTATGAGATTATAAACTAAGATTTAAATTTTGTTTCCATAATCAGCCTGACAGTGATTGCCCAAGTCCCAACATAAATGTCACCAAATGTAATATTATTGCTATTATTGCTAATCTTTAAGAAAGCTGAGAAAGTAAAGTCGCATCAGATTACTCACACCGCACCGTAGCGCCTTTAGCTGCCTCTGGATCGCCTATGAGTGGTGCCATGAGGCTTTAATTGTAAGCAGTCTGGTGGTAACTGAATGGGTCGGGGAAAAACTCTTCAGCATTAAACTACTCTGACTGAATTGTCCAACTGACGGATCATCTGTGATCATCTGAGTCAATAGCCTGACAGTTGATCGCTTGTGTTTTCATGAGTGATCAGTCCTTTGCACAGAAAACTGTCTCATGTCCACATTTCTCTGCTCTCCTCAGGTCACCACAGACAAGAAGAGTCTGGCTTATGTTGACAACATGCTGAAAAAGTCTAACAAGAAGGTTGAAGAGCTTCATCAGGAGCTCCAGGAACTGAACGCTCATATTGTTGTCAAAGACCCAGAAGAACGACTAGGTAACTAAAGAACTAGGTTGTTTGATTAAATGAGTGGAGTATCAAGTCTTTGTGTGTGTGTGTTCCACCTTCATTCATTTTAAAGTCATTTCCAGTGGTCTATCCAAAACAAAAAACCTGCTGTTTTCTAGGACATAGTTTCTGCAGAGCGGCAGGAGTTCATTAGAAATTCACCTCGGAGTTGTGGGCAGGACTGTTGGCATGGAATAAACCCGCCCCCATTTCCCATCATCACTTTGTTTACTCTTGCTACCCCAACCTAAAATTAGCAGCGCAACAAAAATGTCGATCAGTGTTGGAGGTCGTACAGTTTTGATCCAGATTCCAGCTCAGACGAGACAAACAAAAACGTACATGGATCTATTTGTCTGCAAGTGGATGCATCAAAACAAGCGGAGCAGGGAGCTTGTAGTCCACTGATCGTGGCATCTACATCACTGCCACAAGCTTTTTTGTCTGCTCCTAATTTGTTATGATCTGAATAAGCAGCTTTAATCTTAATTTTAATAATATATGTCTCATGTCCTGCATCATGTAAAAAATGCCACAAGAACATGTTAAAAACACAATGTTCATTGGAGTGGGTCTTTAAATAAAAAATTATCTGTTGTTTTTATTTTTTCAAAATCAATCCATTGTTTATGAAAACAAAAAAGTAAACTTAACTGATACAAAGACACACATCGACTTGGATAATGCTCCAGAATCTGAATGGATTCAGAAATGAAATAGAAATAAAATGGATCCATTACATCTTTAGCCAAAACATCAACCAGTGTGACTCAGAGATGAATACCTGGTACTGAACAGTGCAGGGGAAGTTTTCCAGATTCCTTGGGTTTCTTGCAGGACAATTAAGTGTAAATTAAATATGTGTAAAAGCAAACAAGTAAACAAGAATGAATGTCAAATCCATTCACGTTTTAGTTTCCTAACGTTCACCTGCTTTTGTTTTTCCACATCAGAAAGGGAACATTATTAGAAAATTTTACCACAGTATATGGTCACAAGCCTTTCCAAAATTCAAAGTTTTTCCACACATTGGACTGTAATGATGGTTGATCATTTTTGCTGACATCATTTAGTGTATTGTCTGCTGTGATGGAACTTGGTTGTTTTTATGTTATAGTAAAATAAACCTACCATGTCTCATTGCAAATGGTCTTTTCCAAGACCCATTATTGATTCATTTAAATTTGAAACGATTTTTTGCCATAATTCGATCCTGCCTCACACAATGAATCTGGTTGGATCGTAACAATAAAATGTAATTCATTAATTCATTGTTGTACCTCTAAGAATAAACCTTGCTGTGTGAGAACACTGAGACACAGAAACATACAACAGTGTGTTTGGAGGTGGCATGGTTGCATTCCACATTCCTGAAATGGTTCCGTTGAGCTGTGGATTGTTCCTGTGAATGGCTGCTGAAAGCTTGCTCCTTTGCATTTGTCAACAACAATGGAGTCTGGAGTTGAACAGCTGTGGTTGTGCTCCGCGTTCACTGTTCTGAAGCTAAGTTACTCATTGAGTGATGTCTGCATGCTGCAGCAGGCAGCCATGTTCTGGTTCTTTTGACACGGGGAAGCAGATGAGGGGAGAAGGAAGGGAAGCTGTCTTGGTGAGTGGTTATCTTAAGTGGAGACAAATTTAGCAGGACTTTTTGACCTATCTGGTGAATAAGGGCTTTCCGTTTAAGTGACGCAACCTTCTGGAATGTCAGTGGCCATGGTAATGGCCATGATTGACACACAGGATTTCCAGACAGAATTTCCAGCTCTTAGAGCCTCAAAAGACAACACCTTTTTTCCTGAACTGCCACTAGAGTTTCTTTCTCTCTGCATGAATGCGACCTCTCATGTTCTGGAGAAAGTTTCTTAACTATTCCTGGACTCTCAGCTGATGACAGCGTTCTCTAAGGCGCTTCTAGCTTTGTCCTGTCTAAAGTAGCATACTTTCACACAGGTTTGGTTGAGGATATTTGGGGAGCACCTCTGTCAGAGTCTGTTTTCTCTCTCAGTTCCCCTGCCAAGCATCCAGCAGTGACGTCAGCCCACAGCGTTCAGGAGCTCAGGCTTTTCTTCTGGAGCTCCACATGTGCTTTATTGCTAAATGAGGGTGGGGGGTCTTGAATTCTTTTGAGCTCAACAAACCTGCAGCTCAAACTCAGTCATATATATATGAACTCACACAATTCCAGTGGAAGCTTGTTTATACTCCAGGACGCAGCACGTTCCTCTGCTGCTGACTTCACAGGGTTTTAATGTCATTGGATCATTCTCATTATCTAACACAACCCATCTAAATTACAGATTCACCTTTGCCCTCACTCCTCTGTGGGGTTCCCGCCTTGTTCTATAGGCTTTTCCACACATTTATGACTGTTTTTCCTGTTTAGGCCCATCTGTTTCACTGTCTCGCTGTAGTTGATTTGAAAACAACAGGTTTGTGCTAATTTTTGTAGCTATAGAAACACATGCTTGCAATCATGGTTGAACTTTGTTGGGACTAGGTCTCTTTCTGTATGATGGCAGCATCCTGCATGCTTGTATTCTTAGAACAATGCTAAGGAACAGAGATGATCCACTGAACCACGCTGAGTTTTTTACAGTCTGTTGACTGGAAGAGACAAAACCCAACAATCTACAGCCTCCCTGTCTGACATCACTTAAACACAAGAGGAGAGGTGGCAGCTGTTCACACACTGAGTCTGCCACCTTATTGTCATCACTGAAACAGTATTCATAGCAATGAAAATAAATTAAGGAGAAAAAGATTGTTCAGAAAAACATTAAAAAGTGGTAAACCTGCCAGTCAAATGACTTTCAAGCACCGACTCATTAGATTCAAGCAGCATTTTAAAACTTTGATCTTTGAACAGAGGCTGGTCTGTTATGTAAAATCACTTAAATTAACTGTTTCAGTGTAACCTGATCATTTTTCAGAAAAACCTCAGTGTGAGACTAAAAGCTGTCAAATTACACATTAGCTTTACTGTGATGATATAAACTTCAAGATCAAGGCCAGTCTCTTCCTGGAAGACCATTATACTTCTACCACTGTTTGACTGTTGAAGTGTTGTTTCTGTCGTGTAAAGCTGTGTGGTTGGAGTCACAAACGCAGGCCTTAACTTGGTGGTGGAAGCGATGGAGGCCTGCCTGTATTTGTTGAGTCAAATTGGCTTTTGTTGGAGTCAGAAGTATGGCATTTTCTATGGGTGATGTCACACCCACTTAGTCCAGTTCTACACTGTATATGCAATCAGTGGATAGATCCTATTCAGCTTTTATATTTCACTCAGTCCTCCGTGTTAGGGTTAGCAAACAACTTACATCAACAATTCATTCACTTTCTATCCTTTCAGTTTTTTTTTTTTTTACCATCCTTCCCACAGAGGGATCTCGGGTCAGTGGAGGAATGTCCTCTTTGTAGTGTCAGAGTTATGAAGGTTTGATGAACACCCTAAACAAATGACAGAGCCTTATCTGACGGTTCCTCTCAGGGACTGGAATTCTCATGAATCCAGAAGGTCATTTTTTCAGTTAATGTCAAGGTTCTGGACCACGGTGGGGGTTGGACCTCTGATCATTCTGGAGATGCTGTAGGAAAGGGATGGAAGAATGAGATAAAGCCATATTGGGCCTTGAGATGCTGAAACTAATAAAGTGATAAAGATAATAAGTTTTCCTGCATTTATTTTTCCAGCTTAGTTTATTTCTGACTAAATAACTCTGAAACTGATCTGGCAAGTCTGAAGAGGTCGAGCAGGTTTTTTTCCACAGTGTTTGTGTGGGTGTAATTTTCACAGGGATTGAGTAATTTGTGGGGGGGTTCTGCATGTGCTCAAGTTGGGACTCGACTGAAAAACACTTTTTTTCCTGAGTTATTGTCCAGCTTTAGTCATTTTACCGTGTGTGTGCACGTGCGTGTGTGTGCGCACACCTCCACGTGTGTACATGTATTGCAGCTGCACAGGTAAACTGATGGCAAAGTTTCTTAAACTTTGTTTTTCATCCCAGAATGCCCAGTGACCCCGGACACGCCTAGCAGCGAAGCCCGGATGACCACCAGCAGCAGCCGCCTGGCAGCCCTAAAGCGGCAAAATGACATCGAGCTGAAGGTGAAACAGGGAGCCGAAAATATGATTCAGATGTACTCCAACGGGTCTTCCAAGGTAAGCCAACACTCACCTGACTTTCCAGTTTGTACTGCTTCATATCAGGCAACCAAAATAGCAAATCAGTTTCAGCTTCTGGACAGATGATTATCACACTCACTCAGCTGATTTTCTGTCATAATCTTTGTCAGGAAGTCCTTTATCCGTCCTGAGTCCTCTGTTTTTTTCCTTTTGGTTTTTGAAAAGAGTATGTGGTTTGAAGAACAATCCAGATTGATCAATGCAGCTGGGTTGTCACAGATTCAGATGTTATTATGTCCTCCTGCTGAGGAGAGGAGGACACTGGGTCTCTATAGCAACTGTCTTCCAGCTCGTGTACAGTTGAAAAAGGCCGAGCTGCCTCAGTTATAGAGAGCCACATCATTTAAAAACAGCTGTATTTTCATCGAGCTGTACCAACCACTTAGTGTATCTACGTTGGCACTGCATAAGTGTTGACAGTGGAAGTGGCCTTCACAGCACATCACTTCTGCACCAACTGATAAATCACTTGGCTCTTCTTAATGGACATTTAATGGACTGAATCATTTTTGGCATTTCTCTTTTGACTTTCTAAAAGTTCTTAATTTTAGTTTTCAAACTGCAAAAACTCCATTCTCAAAAAGATGAACTTTGATATGAATAAACATGAATAATACCTTAATTGCAGGATTCATACAACATGTTTTCCTTTAACCCTGTGGAGTGGACAAATACTGCAGAACGTCATCTACAAATGTCACTATTAAACATTTTTCTGCCTTAAAATGTAAACTTTGGATTGTCTTGGTTTATAAGGCCACTTACCAAGACGAGATGCAGGTCTAGAGAGGAACATACAAAACACGTCAAGACAATAAAGGAGATTTTGGTGTTACTGTAGCATATCTGAATCATAACCATGAATGAAATACTGAGAAATGTCCATGTGTTTAACATCAAAAATCATAACTGCTTAAAGATATGAATGTGAAGACATTTAGAAAATAATTAAAATGAACTACTCATTTTTTGTATATAAGGGGTGAAAATGACGATTTTAACATGGAAGTCAGTGGAAATGTGCTCAGTCTAAGCACCAGCATCTCTGGTTGTTTGAGGAACTGCAACATTTTGTTATTTCCTGGTTGCCTTCACCACTCACTTGCTAGAGTTACCTCTTGGTCTGAATCTACATTTCTATTGCAGCCACTCTCACTAATCAGCAGGGAACATGTTCGAAGACCACACCCCTTCCACTCAAAGTGAACCTGGGAGAAGGTTTTGAGCGTTCATGACACCGTGTTATTTTATTGAGGCATCCGATTGGTCGGTTTATAACTTGAATAACTTGCAATAAATAAGTAATATCATGAAAAAAGAGAAACATTTTTAAGAATATATATCTATAGGAGTCTGTGGAATTTTGGCTTCTTGGAGCCAGCAGGTACTTACTGTTAGGAACACGAGGGAGGAGGGGTTGCTCAGTCTAGTTCTGTTGTAAAGTCTATGTTCACAATGCTGGTTGCTGGCATTTATCCAAGACAGATTTTATGAAACAAGCAAGACATGAGAGATAAAGGTGAAAAGTTTTAGGACTCCTGTTTGGAGTGAACAGTGAGATGGTTTGAGATGAGCAGGGCTAAGCAGCTGCAGCTGTGACATCATGGTGGAGATGGTGTCTCAGCTTTGTGGAGTTCTTCAGAGCAGGAGCTCATCACAGATGCTGAGAAGAACTCCAACAAAGGCTGCCTCCAGGTGGACAAAATGAGGAAGGACACAGATGAGTCCGGTTGTGATGTGGTCCTACGTTTTCATCTGAACAGAAACAGTTTTTCCAAATTAAAACTACCATAACATTCCCTGTTTTTTATATAAAAGTTGTGTACAGCTTAGTTGTTGGCCAAAATGTGAACATGGTTGTGATGAAGTCACATGTGTTCAGCTGGAAAATAAACTGTAAAATATATCAACTCTAAGATAAAAACCTGCAATTTGCTACACTAATGTTAGCTCGGGGTTGTAAGGAGCTATAAGTTAGTGAGAGAGAGTGTAAACAAAGGCGTGCTGAGATATCAACGTTTGGTAACTTCTGAGCCAACAGTCCTGCCTACAACCCAGAGGTGAATTTCTAATGAACTCCTGCACATTTTAATTTTGACTAAAAACAGCATAATCATAATTCAAAGACTACTTGGAAGGATTTTACAATATATATCAAAAGTCTGCTGGAGTGGGACTTTAAAGTGTAAATATAAAGACCCCTGTTTGCATCTTCAGTCACTCTGCTGTCTGTGCTGGGGGATTAAAGCTAAGCAGAGGGTGCAAGTTTGCAGTTAACCTGACTTGTTTTTTCAAATTTAAGTCCTATTGGCTGTCGCACAGTACACACTGGGTGTGTGACACCACTTCACCCTATTTGACCCCTCTCCTGAGGTAGCAGTGAGCAACCATCACAGTTGTGCTCCTTCACCTTCTAGCACTTAAGGCTTTGTTTAATGCCGAAGCAGGAAGGCATCCGGATATGTTTTTGTAGTCTGTAGCAGTGGTAGGATTTCTCCTCTGAGGACAGACAGTATGTTCATGTCTAACTCATATACTTCAATTCAAACTGAATCCGATTTGTCCAAACAAAACTCTGTTGGTTGGCAAACAGAAAGCTAGCTGGCTGTTTGTGTTACGGTCTTTGAGATGATCACCAGCTCACACAGACTGAGACTCGTTCCAGTCTATATTACCGGTAGTTCTCCTGCTGTCAGGGAGGAAGTGCCTGCTGGACAGAGGTGTTTCTGTCATCAGCTCAGCTGAACGGTAACAGGAAGTGACCTTAAATAAATGACCTGTTTTTGTACATTCACACACAAACACATTTATGCACACAAACACACATTCACATGTGGTTACAAGTGCAGAGATTTTTGAAGAAAAAACTTGTTCAAAGCTCTAGATTCAAGATGACAGTAAAAAACCACAATGTTTTCGTGGCTTCTTTTTCACAGGATCGTAAGTTGCTCGCAACGGCTCAGCAGATGCTTCAGGACAGCAAGACGAAGATAGAGTTCATCAGGATGCAGATCCTGAAGGCCAGTCAGGAGACCGAGCTTAGCTTTGAGACCAATGAAGTGATGGGTGAGCTCCCTCTTTCACAGCTACGGCGGAACAGACGCTCCATTCTCTCGTATTCAGAGCTTGAAAAGTTAAATGAAACAAAATCAGCAGACAGCACAGCAAATCATGCATTTAAAGTTTACCTCAAGCAGGAAAATCTTTAAGGAAACAGATTTCAGATAAAAAGGAGTTTATTCCAAAAGATGTTTTTAGTGTTGATGTTATCTAGCATGTAATCACATATCGACCAGTTGGAGTCTCAGCTGCAGAAAGGCATATCAGTGTGTAGGACAAAACGCATCAACCAACCTGAACTTACAGAAACTAAATACAGTTTTGACATAGAACAAATGCCTAAAATAAAAGAATGAAACAACCCACACACTTGACAGGTGAAACCTTCTTTCAACGGGATGAATAATTCCCCTGAGGTGTCATCTGGAGTTTATCAAGAAAACCTTTACGATTGGAAAGGAAACTCAATTTCCATAAACTCCATATTCTAAATATAGAACTTAATTTGATAGATGATCTGCAGAAAGATGTTGTGCTACTGGACAAAAATGTTTTATGGGAAGATATTACATAGGAAATTCTGCATAAATCTCAGTGGGAGGATGAGGTCTTGAGGCTGAGCATGCATTGCCTTCAATGACTGTTGCTGGTGAAAACAAACCAATGCGTTTTTAGTTCGTCTACAGGAGCCATTAAGATAATTTCCATTCAGGTAGTGTTTGGATGGGAGTTAGTAGAGATCAAAAATACACAGTCAAGTTTCATTTTCAGTCTTTCAGCGGCAGAAAAAGTCACACAATTGTCAAAAAAATCCTTTGATTATTGCCTTTACAAAAGCTTTTTTTGAGAAGCAGTTGTTACAATTATAAAGGCTCTGAACAGCATGGTCATCTTTTACACCTTAAGCTACTATCCTCAAAAAGATGCACAAACTAAATCCCAAGTTTTTGGTAAAAGTGATACAAATCAAATATTTCTTTAATACTAGAAAAATGCATTTATCTTCCAGATAAGCCCATCATCAGCCCCTTAGATCTGCGGGTGGAGGAGCTGTGCCACCACGCCAGGATAGAGTCTGCTGTGGCCGAAGGAGCCAAGAATGTGATGAAACTGCTGGGCTCGGGAAAGGTCACGGAGAAAAAGGCTCACTCAGAGGTAAACGCCAGGTTTTGGAAACTCTCTAAACAGAAAGGAGTTCTGTCCTTTTTCCAATTTCAGTTTCTCCCTTTTGGGACTCGTTTTTTTCAGGCCCAGGCTCGATTCAATGAGTCCAGTCAGAAGCTGGACCTCCTGAGGCATTCTTTGGAGCTGCGCCTCAACGAGTTGCCGAAAAGTGACCCTCGCAGCCACAGCATTATAGAAGAGCTGTCTCTGCTGTCTTCACCGGCCCTCAGTCCCAGATCCAGCCTCATCTCCACACAGAACCAGTATAGCACCGTCACCAAGCCCGCCGCGCTCACAGGCAAGCACACAGCCATCTCCTCTGACCACACAAATCATTTTCACCATTTTTAACCGGAAAATATTTTGCTTTTTGAAGAATAGTGGCCCTTTTTTTCAGGATCTAGCAGCTCAGGTTTCTACCGGCTTTCCTAAAAGTCCCAATCAAAATTTTTTAGGATTTGTCTTCTGTTTTTGTAATTTCACTCCTTTTTTTCATGGTTCTTATCAAAATAAAATCCACGTTTTTAATATTTTTTTGCTGTAAATTGTAGATCTGGATTTGATTTCATTTGCTATATAAAGAGGATGAACATTCACAAAATTTAGTTTTAGTGTTCTGGATCAAAAATATTTCCTCGTTGGTAAAGGATCTTACAGAAATATGTGAGGGCAGATTTCAGCACAAGAATCTGAATATTTAGTAATATTTTTTTAAAGACCCCCCCCCCCATCGAGCACAGGTTGTTTATCATCATTCATAACTTAAAAATAGGAACAAATACTTTGGAAAACTAAAGCTGTTGGGTGAATGTGAAAGAGTTGTTTTTACTATAAAAAGTCAATTAACAAAAATAAGAATTCAGGAACTCAGGCCCTGATGTTGTAAACTTATGGGCTCTCGCTTTAATTGTATCCTTTTGTGTCAGAACTTCTAAGCCGATGTGGATCATCTTACAGATTTGGCTGAAATAAGTTTGTTGCTTTCCTGCCTCTTCAGGCACGTTGGATGTCAGGCTCATGGGCTGCCAGGATCTTTTGGAAAACATCCCAGGACGCCTCAAAACTGCCTCTGTGCCGCTTCCTGGGTGGAGCCCCAGTGAGACGCGTTCTTCCTTCATCAGCAGGGCGAACCGGAACCGCAGCGTGAGCTCCAGGAACCTGGCGAAGAGCGAGGAGCTTTCCAGTGAGTCTCGCAGCCTCTTCCCTTCATTTGAAAAAGAAACCAATAATCCTAATCTGTCTGGTGCCTGCAGATGAGATCAGTGCTGTACTGAAGCTGGACAACACAGTTGTTGGACAGACGAATTGGAGGCCTGCCAGCAACCAAGCCTGGGACCAGAAGTTTACATTGGAACTGGATCGGGTAAAAGACACTGAACCCCTCCTGCACTCAGCAGGCCGTGGTGTGCCGGTGTGTTCAGCATGGCTGTGTTGTGGTGCTACATGTGGCTTTGTCCTGCAGTCTCGTGAGCTGGAGATCTCCGTGTACTGGAAGGACTGGCGCTCGCTCTGTGCTGTCAAGTTCCTGCGGCTGGAGGACTTCTTGGATAACCAGCGTCACGGGATGTGTCTGTATCTGGAGCCACAGGGAATGCTGTTTGCTGAGGTACACAACACTACCTCACACACATATATGCAGACACACACAGTGTATACATGTCAAGAGATTAGTATTTGTGTTGCACAGTTCCTGGATAAGACCGCCGAGGATGTCTGTTTACTCATCTTCTATTTTTGGAAGATGAGTAAACATCATTTTGTTTTGTTTTATGGGGATTTAAAACTGACCAAATCTAAATGAAGAAATTATTTCCTAAATGTTCTACAAATGCATTAAAATCAAACATGAATGTGTAAACAGGATCAGTCATTTTCTATGGGTGGAGCTTCTGTTGACAGAATAAACAAATAATATCAAGATGATCGAGTAAGTTCGAAATCAATTTTCATTATTCATTTGTCTAACTTACGTCAGTCTGGAAAAAATAATCTATTACTATTAAAAATGTCTTTATAAATAAGTATGAATATATCTGATAAATTTTGTTTTCAATTTCTCTCAAATATTCTATCAAATCATAATACCAAATTTAGAAAATCTTTAAACCTTAAATTGTGTTTATCTGTTTATTTCTGTTGTATAGTAGTATATTTATTTGGTTACTCTGTGTGTATTTATTAGTTAAATCCACTTTCAGCCCCATATTCTGCCTGGTGAAGCCTGTACTTGAGTGATCAACATGAACCTGTTGTGAATGTGCTGTGACTCAGAGGAGAACATGAACACCAAGAAATATCACAACAAAAAGAACAAACTATCCTGACAGTCAGAATATCACAAAAACCAAAAATGTTTGGATCTGCCACACAACCAAACACCCTTCAGAGTGTCTGTTCGTCACACGTGTCATCCCTGTGGTTTTTACAACATGATCAGGTAAAATGCACAAACATGAAACATTGCATAAACCTTTAGGTGGCCTGAAGCTGACACAAAAAAGACACGTTTGTTAAAATTCCGCTGCTCTTCATCCTCCTGTTGGATCTCATGTTTATGTGTAAAGCTTCCAGAACACCAGTGTTCATAAAGCCCACCCAGATTTATCGGAAACACTTTTGTTGAATAGAACCCTCGTGTTTCTCTGCTTTCATGGTTTTCTTCATATAGGTGACGTTTTTCAACCCTGTCATTGAGAGGAGACCGAGGCTGCAAAGACAGAAGAAGATCTTCTCTAAACAACAAGGTGAGGTAAAGCACAGGCTGAGCGCAGCTTGAGATGATCATCTGACATGTTTGGAACTCAGCAGCTTTGTGCTTTGGTCAAACTCCACTCAGTGTCCCCTTTTTTTCAGTCTTCCTCAGTTTGAGTTTTATTTTTTGTCTTCACCAGGCAAAACCTTCCTGCGAGCCCCTCAGATGAACATCAACATAGCCACCTGGGGTCGGCTGGTGAGGAGAGCCATCCCTACAGTTAGCACCAACTCCTTCAGCCCACAGGTAGCAGAGACGGGACACAGCAGTCTGCCAGGTTCTCCCACACCCTGCAGGTACGCCCACACAGGAACCAGACCACCAGAGACCACCAAAAGACTTGGTTCTCACATCACCTAATCTCCTGCAGTGACCCGCTTGTGACCAAATTGGACTTTGACAAAGAACCCACAGCAGGACCCAAACACTACCCAGCACCTGAAGTAGCCGTAGAACCATCAGCGCTGCTCAAACCTTCCGACAACAAGGATGAAGTTCAGGTGTGGTTCTATCGTGTTCTGTCACCCAAAGGAGGACCTCTTCCTCTCATCTTTCCTTTTTCATGTGTTTCTCCTCTCGTCCCAACAACAGAATGCTCTGTCCTCGTTTGACTTCCTGAGCAAGAGGAACAGCATTGTGATGAATCCAGACCTGGAGAGCATACTGGACCAGAAGCTCCAACATCCAAAGCTGGAGCTCACTATCCACAAACCCAGAGATGTAGACCCAGAGATCAGGTCTGAAGGCCTCTCTGCTGCTGCCTTTCACTGGGGGGGTTGTAATTGCACTGGTGGGAACGTTGTTTCCACTTCTACGTTGTTTGTCTTGAGGATGAGAGGTCATGTGGTGCAGACTGAAGTAACAGTGGCCCGCCATCACATTTTTCCTCTGTGTCATCTCTGTGTGGTGTTGTATCATGCTGGTGGAAGAAAGTAACACTGCAGTGGTTAGAGTAAACAGAGCCTTTGCTAAGGCGGGTCTCAGGGTTTAAACCAAACCATGTGTGTCTTTGAAGGGAAGACCAGCAGTTCCAGTTCAGTCTGCAGGACTTCAAGTGTGTAGCTGTGCTTGGGCGTGGTCACTTTGGAAAGGTTTGTTCTTTCATTGCTCCACCTTCAGGCGTGAGTTGCTTTTCATCATCAAACTGGACTTTTAAAAGCATCTGAACTGTTTCTGATTTTTGTTCTTGTGCTTCAAAAGTAGGAATTAGTGACACTTTGATGACTTGGTTGTCTGTCTCAAACAAAAAGGCTAAAAAGTTGACGTCCGTCTCATCTGCAGGTGCTCCTGGCAGAATATAAGAGCACAGGAGAGATGTTTGCCATCAAAGCCTTGAAGAAAGGAGACATAGTGGCTCGAGATGAGGTGGACAGGTGAGCGGTTCAGTTAAGGATCCTGGTCCTCGTTCACTGTTGTGTGTAAATGCTGATGAATGGGGGCATCCGTGCTGCTGAAGTAGTGTCCTGGATCAGGACATTACTTAAAAGTTTTCATGCATTTTCAGACATTAATCATCTTAAACAGATTCTGAGAAGCTTTATGCTGATCTGCTCTGAAAAGTACATTTTTTATATACTGTACTTTATGTCTTTATTCAAGCACACTAGAAATTAAGAGTTACATCAAAAAGATAAAATACCAACAAAAAAATTAGACTATATAGATGAACAAAATAAAACTAAGGTGAATATATAGAACATTTTAGAAAACTTATAACAGAATAAGAATAAAATTTCACACATAAACTTCAGCTCACATCTTATAAAGGTTTATAAAATGACCCTGATTACTACAACTCCCAGCATCCCTGAAGAAAGTAGAAAGGAGTTTACACCAATCTAGTTCGAGCTATTGCCCGTATAAGAGAACTGGACAGACTGGGTTTGACATCACTCCGGCTCCAGCAAAATTCAGTCAATTCAGTCGCCATTTTTTTGCATTACGGGTGGAGCCAGTCGACAGTGAGGTTGCCCCGAGTCATGTTTCTATGGCAACAACTGCTGCCAATCATGAGTGAGCTTGTTGGAAGTCCACACCTTTTCCACTAAAAGAGGGCACAGGAAAATCTGTCAATCAAATGTTTGAGGTGGGAGGCCAGCAGGCACCACATGCTTTCACTGAGGCATCTGATTGGTCAGTTTATAACCTGAATAACTTGCAATAAAGAAAAAATCTGATGAAAAAGATTGGTTTATCAAGAAGATATTAAGAAAGATGTAGTAGATCAAGAACGGTTATTCTGACCAATAGAATGACTGAGTAATAGCTATAGAAGTCTATGGGATTTTGGAGCCAGCAGGTACTTCCTGTTTGGAATGCCGAGGGGGGAGGGGTCACTCAGTCCAGTTCTCTATATACAGTCCATGATCTTGACAGAGTGTTGTGAGGAATCACGCTGCTTTGTTTATTTCTGTCCTCAGTCTGATATGTGAGAAGAGAATCTTTGAGACGGTCAACAGCGTCCGCCACCCCTTCCTGGTCAACCTGTTTGCGTGCTTCCAGACTCTGGAGCACGTGTGTTTTGTGATGGAGTATGCGGCAGGAGGGGACTTGATGATGCACATTCACACCGATGTGTTCTCAGAACCCCGAGCTGTGTGAGTGGACGATCTAATCCTCCTCATGACGTGGCAGCTCGTTGGAGATGTAGACAGTGAACTGTGCATTAAAACTGCAGTGCGATGAATGTTTGTCTCTGTAAAACGGATGCATTCATCTAATCTGCAGATTCTACGCAGCCTGTGTTGTGTTGGGATTACAGTTTCTGCACGAGCACAAGATTGTCTACAGGTAAAGTTATCATGTTGCATTTTTGTAAAGTGCTGTTTTAATTTGTGATGGTTGATCTTGTAACTTTCCTCAGAGATCTGAAGCTGGACAACCTGCTCCTGGACACTGAGGGTTATGTAAAGATAGCTGACTTTGGGCTTTGTAAAGAAGGTGAGATGAAAATCAACTCTAAATTGTAAATATTTTTTAGATGACTCTTTTCATTCACTGCTCTAAGCATTATTTTTAAAATGTTCAAGTTCTTCGTCTGTTGTTGTGTTAACTGTTTTGATTTGGAGCAGCTTAACTCAGTGATTGGTCTGAGTCACATTTGTTTGTTGTTTAACTGTCGCCAATCATGAGTAAGCTTGTTGGAAGTCCACACCCTTTCCACTGCCTTTGTTCTGAAGCGGACCAAAGTTCTGGTGAAGTTTCCCAGCTGCCAGGCTAAACGGACAATGCAACAAAAAGAACTTTGTTGTGGATCAAAGTTGAACTGAACACAGAAATGTTCCCTCAGAACTCCAGCACCACGTGTTTGTATTTACCTCGTGTTTGGACCCAGAGAGTTCCAACACATCTCAGTTCTTCACCACAGTGGATGCTGTAGTTGGTCTGAAAGTCTCTGTTTCCTCCAGGAATGGGGTACAGAGACCGGACCAGCACCTTCTGTGGCACCCCCGAGTTTCTGGCCCCAGAGGTGTTGACAGAGACGTCATACACACGCGCCGTGGACTGGTGGGGGCTTGGCGTCCTGATCTTTGAAATGCTGGTTGGAGAGGTGAGCCCTGTTTCTTCAGGCTGTTTAAAGAGTGAACTCTTCGTCATGAATTCCTCATTTGTTCTCAGTCTCCCTTCCCTGGCGATGATGAGGAGGAGGTGTTTGACAGCATCGTCAATGATGAAGTCCGCTACCCACGGTTTCTCTCCACAGAGGCCATCTCCATCATGAGGAGGGTATGCAGTCAGCAGGAGGAAAGAAAATGATATGTGTGCTGCACACTCTCTGTCTGCTTTCACACACCAGAAGAAATCTGCTAACAAGCAAAAAACAACAGCAGCGTGCTGCATTTGGAACCATTTAGGGGTTAAACACTCAATCCACCCTTCTGTGCAGAGGGTCAAGCAGGAAAGCATGAGGTTCCTGTGGATTCAAACCTACAACCTCACAGTGTCAGGGTACAAAAGCCACCATTCGCAACTGAGCTATAAAAAAACAGAACAAAGTAATTACTACAAACTGTATGTTTCAAAACCTGGTTGACTTTTTGTGATCAGACTGCATGTCTCAGTTGTTTTTTTTTATTGAAGATAGAACAAGAAGTCTCTGTTTTAGAGATAAAATACATGTATAGTGGAGACAAAACTGTTAGTCAGCCATCGATTCTGCAAGTTTTCCTGCGTTGTCACTCATCAGTGAAACATCATTGGAACTGTGAGACTGCAGCTTTTGCACTGATCAAGTCTGACAGTGTGAAGTGTGTTTCAGGTGCACTGATGCTGTTGTTGAGTCTAGAGTAAAGTAACTGTATCCATGAGGCTTTTATGCTCCAACTCTGTGCCAATAGTCATACATTTATACTGATATTGTGTTTAGCTGTAGTGCAGAGCTGTTTTAAAGCCCAGGACTTTAACCGTAACCTTTTAAACTCTGAATTCACGCTCAGCTGCTGAGGAGGAGTCCAGAACGACGTCTGGGAGCAGGAGAGAAGGATGCAGAGGAGGTGAAGAAGCATCCCTTCTTCAGGGTGAGCTTCCTCTTCGTGGTAATCTGGTTGATCTTTCAATTGAACACAGCTGGGGTTTGAAAACTAAACTTCATCTTTTCGCTGTACAGAACATGGACTGGAACGGGCTGTTGGCCAAGAAGGTGAAGCCACCGTTCGTCCCCACGATCCAGGGCGCCAACGACGTCAGCAACTTTGATGAGGAGTTCACTTCAGAGGCTCCTATCCTGACCCCCCCCAGGGAACCCCGAATGCTGAACTCAGAAGAGCAGGCTCTATTTTCTGACTTTGATTACATTGCTGACTGGTGCTGATTTCACCCAAATTTACTGTGAAGAGCGCAGCCTCGACTGGCGCTACCGACTTTTCCAGAGCGCCTCCTCTTTCCTGCCAAAAACACGGAGAAAGGAACTGTGTGCCATTAAAGAATTCTGAAGAGGCCTACAGAGGACAGCAGACATTTTAATCCACATGAAGAGCTTTTTTTAAAGAACAAATGAATGAAACAGTTTGAAGGCTGTCCTACACGAACTGTCAGCGTCGTCCGTTGTCTGACCACTGAGAATGTTTTTACCTTTGAACTCTGAGGAGATGCTTCAACCACAATCATGTCTGTAGCTGTGTTCGTACAGATTACCCTCTGTCGCGTGTTGACTGTCGCTCTGCTAAAGTCCTCCTGCAGAGGACTCGGCTTCATCTGGGGTTTGTTAACAGAAGTCACCAATCAGTCATTTACAGCAACCTTGACTACTACTTCTTCTAGACTTGAAAGCCAAGTGAGCCTGAACGCAACACTTCCCTCCTGATTTTTAGAGTTCAGGTCAGTTCAACCATCAGGTTCTACATCCCATGACTTTTTGCAGAAAGCAGAGACTTTCAATTAAAATGCCTTTGGCGCCCTCTAGTGGCTCCACTTGTTTTCATTACCTCGATAAAGTTGCCAGGCGGGACTGGACGCGTTCCAGTTACCAAAAACCAAAATGAGCTCAGATGAAGCGGCTCTGTGAACCCAACGCGGACTGACTCAGTGTTTCCACAGAAAAAATGTGACGTCATTGACAACAGCAGTTTGCTCTTTCAATGTGACTCTTTCAGACCTGTTGACATGGCTCACTTCATTGGGAGGAGGGGGGGGATAAGTCATATACATAATGTATGTACACAGTTAAGCTGAAAGCACTAATTTTATCAGTAGTTAAAGTATACCAGTTTCTTAATGATGAAAATAGATTGTACAGTGTTTTCTGCATGTTACCATTACAGATATTTGAACGGTACACCCATCAGTCCCACCTGCTGCCGTTCGTCTCCTCTCACTGTTTGTTACCTATCATGAATGCACAAATTAAACCTTTGTAATAGTGGCTCTGCTTTCAACCATGACCATGAGGTCTGATCACGCTGTCAGCAGGAATCATCTACATCACCTCCTGCTGCTCCTCACTAAAAAGCTCTCAAACCTTCTTGTGATTCATAATTTGGTGCAAATAGATTGTTAGTCAAAAAGGGCATTGGCGATTAATCGACTTAATCAATGAATCAATTTATATTCCTACAATCCATCCAGATCGATCTATCTGTTAATTGAATCAAATCGGCCTTCACCATTAAAAATAGTTTCAAAATGAATTAAATTGATTATATCGAACTTGGAAAATATCATTTGGATTGAAACATGGTAGGTTTATTTTACTATAACATAAAAATGACAAAGTTCCATCACAGTGGAGAACGCGCGTGATGTCAGCAAAAATGATAAACCTTCATTACAGTCCAATGTGTGGAAACACTTGGGATTTAGCAAAGTCATGTGACCATACAGTGTGATCAAACTAAAATGTGAATGGATCTGACATTCTTGTTCACTTTTTTGTTTGTACACATATTTAAATGACTCTTTATGATCTTGAAGAAAAACAAGGAATCTGGAAAACTTCCCCTGCACTGTTCAGTACCAGGTATTCATCTCTGAACCACACTGGTTGATGTTTAGGCTAAAGATGTCCTGGATCCATTTTAGGTCAGTGAATCAGATCCAATCAGATTGTTCAAAATGAACAAATCGATTATGAATCGGATCAGCAACCACAGATTATGATATAAATCAAATTGTTAAAGCACTAGATCAAACATTCCCTGTTTTGTCAGCTAAACCACTGAATGCTATTGAGGAAATTCAACTTTAAAGAAGTCACAAGTTTTAAGCAGTATGGGAAAGAAATCAAGTCAAGGTTATTGTACGTCTGAAATGTTTATCCATGTCATGAAAACCTATATCTTATGGAACTGAGA
This sequence comes from Adrianichthys oophorus, assembly GCA_036245035.1. Lineage (NCBI taxonomy): Eukaryota > Metazoa > Chordata > Actinopteri > Beloniformes > Adrianichthyidae > Adrianichthys > Adrianichthys oophorus. The sequence goes on along the minus strand of BSAI01000012.1, from coordinate 23,563,428 downwards.
GTATCAGTGGTTAATTTTTAAAATCACAGGTTTGTGCAGAAATGAGGAACATATCAGATGATATAAACAGAGCAGCCAACAGGGGTTCAGAGATGCAGGAGTCTGCAGGGGTGCATGAAGAACCACAGGGTTCTGGTAAAGCCCGGAGTTGTTGGTTGAACAGAGCCGTGGACGTTTGGTGTAATGAAGCTCCAAATGATTAAAGGTGAGAAATGTCTTTGGAAAAAACTTCTGATGTTCTTCAATAAAGCTTGAGCAGAAACTTCAAAAAACTTTAGTTTTATCAAAGTTCAGTTGAACGTGTAACATAGCTTGTTAGATAAATTGGAACAGTTATTTTTCCTAAACACATTCAATAAAGTTTGAGTTATGTCCTTAGTAACTTCAACATTTTACTGTTCTTTGGATTGACTTCAGAAAAATTTGAGCAGAATATTTGCAGAACTAAGTGAAACTTTAAAAAAAAAAGAAAAAAAAGTTTTTTTTATAAAGAACTGTTTATTGTTATTCAAACCACGAGATGATTAATGAAAATCATCTTAAATTACTAATTCAAACAAAATACAACCTGATTATTTTCTACAAAAAAAGTTTTAGGAGTACAGTATGAAACCAACCTAAAACTGCAAGCATCAGTTACCACGTTTTCCCTCTGGGACATTTACACATGGTAAAGAATGTACACTCAACTGAAATACTGAAAGAACAGTCTGGAATGTGTGTCCACTTTATTATTTCAAGGGTTCCTCTGAGGTTTCCTTGCTGACTGAAAAATCCAAATTCAAGACCAGAATCAGAGATGGAGGAAGAGGTTGGACAGCGTCTTCCTCACAGCTGGGGAAGTTTGTCGACTGGAGTGTCAAACTTGAAGTCGGGGGGGAAAAGTTCAGCAGCACGAGGGTAGATGAGTCTGTAGGACTGCCTGATGGTGACATCTGCCACTCCAGCAATGTCTCCAATTTCTGCAGGAATACAAGAACACACGTTGTAAAACATCCAGAACATTTGCTCAAACAGCAGCATCTCCTCGATGACGTGACAAAACCCAACTGTTAACGTTTGGTCCAGACGGACATTCTCACAAGATTTCTAATATTTATGTTACAAGGAATGTCAAAGCAGACCTTTTGAGAAAACTCTACTACAGTGTCACGCTGTCTCACCTTTTTGAGTCTTCTTCTCTGCAGATGCCTGAGATGCCATGTAGATGGCTGCTGCAGCCACTGAGATGGGGCTTCGACCCGGCACCAAGTCCAGCTCTACAGCCTTTCTCGCAATAAATGTGGCCGCCATTTGAACCTGTTTGGGCAGGCCCAGGTTGGAGCAGAAGCGGGACATGAAGTCGCCTGTGGTGATGAGATCCACGCTGGTCTCCAGAGCCTTCAGGATCAGCTTGAAGCACCTACCGATCTCTTTTTTTGAGATCCTGGAAACAGCACAGATCTCTGCAGAGAAACAGTGCTGTTAGCTTATGCATGTCATGTAGAAAACAGGTCAAATCTTCATAAACTTGCTGACCTTTGAAGGTTCTGGGGACTCCTTCCTGTCTGCAGGCGATGTAAAGGCAGGCAGATGCGATGGCATCGTTGGCTCGTCCCTTCAGGCTCTTCTGCTCGTAAACTTGCTTGAATAAGTTGTTGGTTCTGTCCTGCGGAGCAAAGCCTTTTGTCAAGCGCTGATGCTGACAGTTGTCATGGAGGCATGAAAAATCAGACCAGATGCAGTCAGACTGAACTGCAGAACGTTTCAGAGTTCAGATCCACAGGCCTCCTCCTTCAGGTAATAAAAGGACCTGAACCACAAGTTACTTCACTTTAAATGAAAATGGCTGACCTTTTCTTATTTACCTGCTTTTAGGCTTTGTGTTGTTTTTGACCGAAGGAATATGATGTTTCTATACTATGAAACCTGACAGCAAAGATAATGGACATGGGCAGAACTACAGCAGAGTCTGAAGGATCAGAGCTTGGCGAGAAGTCTGGAACAGTCAGCTGATGTGCTCAGATCTGTGCGTGGCTGTTTTCCACTCACTACGATGTTCCTGGGCAGGTTGATCCGGTCGGCCATGGTGCTGATCTCTTTGAAGGCATTGAGCATGGCCCGGTCCGAGCTGCTCATGGTTCGCCGGTTCTGATACTTGGAGTTCCCAAATTCATCAAAGCTGGCAGCTCCTGTTCCCTGAGAAGGAGACGCCACCCGTGGATTAAAACATTGGCGTTTCAGAAGAAAGTAATTTTACAGCACTATGAAGCGATTTGTGAAAACTTTATTGACGTCATTGTGGACTGACAGCACAGCTCTTCCTGTAGAGATGTTCTGAGAGTGGATAAGTGTTAACCATCACCGGAACCGCAGCTAAAAACAGGGCTGCCGTCTCACCTTGCCGATCATGGTAGTTAGATCTCCTCCATTAAGTAGAGGGTTCTGAGCGTCTCCCACTCTGGATGGATCTTTCTGAGCTTTCTCGTTGGAGAAGGTTCTCCACTCTGAACCCACGTCAATAACCCGATCCCCTGAAGACAGACAGTGTGAACAATCAGAACCATGGTGTTAGAAAGGCTGAGTAGAATGTTCGTTTGATTGCACGCTTAATTATTTGTAGTTCATTTTAGCAACAATCATATATACATTGTTCAGTTTAAATAGTTATTTGAATGTTCTGATGGATTTTTGTTGGTGTGCTTTTGGTTCTTCTGTGAACACTGAAGTTCCTGGAGGATAAATTGTGCTGCAGTTGTGCGTGCGTGTGTAAATAACGCATCTCAGCTGCATCCTCAACATTAAAAAAAAGGTCAGATCAGACCACGAAAATGAAAATGGTGATCACTACAGATCAAACTGCTGGAGCTGTGTTGTTAGAGGTTTTAATCGTTCGTGTCTTAACCTGGTCTGTTCTTCTATCCTTAGCTCCACTATGAAAAAGCAACATGCCGTTTGCCCCCACCTGCCTCTCACCTCCACCCTACTTTATTTACAGGTGACATAATTGTTAGGAAAATATGCATTTCAGGTAAGTTACCAAAGCACGTGTGAACTGTCTGACTGTAGATGGGGAGGCAAGGTCACACAGAACTACAGCTTCAGCATCGAGACAACTTTCATAAGTCTACTTTAATATTAAAACAGTTTCACAATGTTTTACCTCCAACAAATGTAGAAGAAGTACAGGTTTATCATTTTAAACACTCACCTACAACAAGACCACACTCAGGGCAAATCATGTCCCCTGCTCGGTAGTCCTCCACCAGAATGGCATCGGGATGGTTGGGACATGTAACTCTGGGTAGATTCAGAGCATCTGCACTGCACAAGCAAAACACAAATGAGAACAACGTTGAAATAGAAGCAAAAAAACAAACAGCCAATGGAGAAGAAACTCCTTTAAAATGTGCATTTCATTTTCAAGCAAATGCATCCCACGTCCACAAGCTTAGCTTGTTTTGCACTGACTTTTAACCGCTAGAAACGCAAGTTAACAGAAACCCATCCAAGGTTTCTGTGTAGATCAAATGAAACACATCTGGAACACACAAACGTGGATGTGCTGAGGGCAGAACAGACCCACCAACGGTTAGGCCTCACTGTAAAGTTCAAATGTGCAACAAAGGAAGAAGCCAGGCTTCTTGGTTGGGTTAATTAATTATTTACAGTCTACTAAAGACGTGTGTTTTCAGTGTTCATCTGACCGGCCTGAAGGCAGCACATTTGTCTCATCGACCCACCAAAACAAAGCGCTTTGATTTACGGGAAATACCCGTTTGACATTCGCGTCAACTTTCCTAGCATGAAGAAATGTAAGCTAGTTTAAAGTCCAGGTAAATATCCGGACGTTTCGGGCTGACACAGAGCCGCTCACAGGCCAACGTTCAGGAGTCAGAGAAACGACAAAAACACGACATTCTGGCAGCCTCTGCCGTTAACCTGCGCGCCAGCTAACTAGCTGTCACGGAGCACAAAAGACTGAACCCTCCCGAGAAGAAGAGAACCCAAGACTTTCTGCTGTGAGAGTTCCGCTATCGACTCAAGTCAGTCGCAAGCAGCTGCTGTTTTCACCACGAGAGAGTTTGAGACGCGTTGACGAAGAAAAGCAGGCGTTTGACGGTTAGAAGTAGCTGCGACTAACCGACTCGTTGACGCCATCTTCCTCCGCTCCCTTCCCCTGGAAACAAACGGATGAAGCACACATATTTGTAGATTATTTTGGTCACGTGACCAGCTACGGGAACTCAAGTAAACCAAACTAGTTCAGAAATGTCAAAATACTCCGTAAATCTCGCCCTTTCCTCCTACATTTCAGACCGAAAACGATAAAGCACGAAGCAACACCCCCTGCGATGTTGTTGGAGTTTATCTATTTGATAGAGTTTTCTTAGTCTTCATGCTTGTGTTCATAAAATACACACATTTTTGTGTTCTTGTGTTCCAACCATTCACTGTATCGTACAGTCAATGGTATCAACGTTTTCAGTGATGTTTCTCAGGTATCCGATGACCCCCACAGTGACCTTTAGAGACACCTGATCAACCATGAGAGGAAGACTTTGGTCCCTGGCTAGCTAAACGGTTAATGTGTAAATGAGGTTTGGTTAAGGTCTGGGATAGTAACGTTGGGTTTAGACTGATTTAATAAAATATTTAAACAGCTGTTCAAACCTGAGTGAGTGCGTCTGTGGGCAGATGAGTGTGTATTTTCTCTGTACATGGGATCTCTCTGTTTTTTTTACTTCTACGTCATTTTTGTCTTTCATACCTGTAAATGTCCAATGTGGAAACATTGGTATGACTGTTTACTGAAAAGATAATATTTTATCTGCTTTTATTTTATTTATATATTTTTTAGATATTATTTATATGCATGTTTTTTGTATTTTCTATTTGTTTTTATGGACCATGAGTCTGCAACATAGTCTATCTATCTATCTATCTATCTATCTATCTATCTATCTATCTATCTATCTATCTATCTATCTATCTATCTTTTATTCATTTTTAAACTGGGATAATTAAAGCATGTAATTTCAAGTAAAAACAAGTTAAAGTCCCTCTCCAACCGACCGTATATTTTTCTATTAGAAAAGCATTCCCATCAGTCTTTTAATTATAATAAGACCGTTTTTAGCCAAAAACCTGTTGTTTTTTAAGACAGTTTCTGCAGGGCCACAGGGACTGCGGTCAAATGAGCCGCTGTTTGCTCAGCCAGGGTTAAGTATGGGGTCAAATTAGCATCAGCTTAAAGTGAATGAAAAACCAGATTGCCAATTTTGGGAAAAAAATTTTTGAAAACAAGACATTGTAAGTTTTAATTCATTTATTTATTTTTTTTAAACAGTTTTAAACTTAAAAGGACACACGGCAAACTTGAAGGAATTTTTGAAAAATTTAAAACAAAATTGTAAATTTGAAAAAGATGACACATAAAAATTTAAAACTAGAATAAAAAGAAATCTTTAAACCTAAAAGTGTTACCAAATTAAAAAATATAATGTTTATTTGTATTTTCATATTTCTTTTGTTTCTCCCTCTGTATTTTCAGTTCTTAGTTTTCAGTTTCAATTCAGTTTTCAAGTTTTCACTGCTGAGCTGATCCTATTTTTAGGTGGATGTGGGCTTTGGACTCATTGGCTACATGGGACATTTCCCATGGGGTGACAGAGAAGACTCCTCACTACACATTTTTAACATTTTTCTCATGCAGACATGGACACTTGAACACTTTTCTCTATTGTTTAAGCTCTCAAAGGTCATATCTTCCTAGAAAATAAGTCCAGTGTTAGAACGAAAACAAAAATCTAATCACATGGAGATTTATGTGACATTGGCAAGCTACACTTGATAGGTCTCCGTAAAACCAGGCACAGAAAAGATTGATTGACAAGCTCAACAGCAAAGTAGCACTGAAAAAAATTAACCAAACAGCGCTACCGCAAAATAGCGAGGGGAAACCGCACGGCAGTGATAATACTCTCCCAAAGTTTGGTACATTAGAGTGGCGTGGCACATGAACAGACACCGTTCTGGAGCAACAAAGACGTTACATCATTATAATCTCTGGGAATCATGGGAAATCATGCCCTGATAGCCAATGAGCTCAAAGCCCCGACCCCACTTAAAATTATGATCAGCTCGACAGTGAAAACTTGAAAACTGAGAGCAAAGAGTAAAAGCTGAAAAAAAAAGTTGAAAAAACAAATAAACATTCAATTTTCTTTTGTTGTTAACAGTGTAAGATTTAAATATGTCTTTTTATTCAAGTTTTTAATTTTTTTTTTTTTTCATTTTTTTAAATATTTCTTTCACGTTTACAATATTGTTCTTTTCAAATTTACTGTTTTTTTATTTTGAAAAATTCCTTCAAGTTTACAATAGGTACTTTTGAGTTTCAAACTGTTTTCAAATAAAAAAAGAACAAAATTACAATTTCTAGTTTTCAAATTTTCAAAAAAAACTTCAAATAGGCAATCTGATTTTTCATTCACCTTAAGCTGATGCTAATTTGACCCCATACTGGCGCACTTCAGGAGCTCATCAGAAATGCTCATCTGGGGCTGAGGTTAGCTCCACTAATTTCCCAGCATGCCTTTGTTACGCTCTCCTGTTAGCTTACAGCCTCTCACATAATCAACCTAACATTAGGGAAGAAAAAAAAAAGCAGTGAGCAATATCAGAGCTATCCAACTGTACAGTGTTCGGCATAGATTCCAGCTCAGAAAGCAAAGACGTAGACAGATCTATTCCTCTGCAAGTGGATGCATCAGAATGGAGTGGAGCAGTTTGCATCACAGTTGCTGCTTTTTAAAAGCTAGAATTTTCATCAACTTCTGATTCATCACGATTTGAATGAAGAAATACTCAGAATGGCTGTTTTAACCTTCAATTATTATATACATGCCCTCCTTTAAAAATCATTCTGATCATTCTGATCCACTTGCAGACAAATATATCCATTAACGTCTTTGTTTTCCTCATCTGAGCTGGAATCTGGATCAAACTCTACGGCTGGATAGCTCTAATACTGCTCACCAAGTTTGTTCCACTGGTAATGTTAGGTTGGGATTGTGAGGGGCTGTAAACTGGCTGGAAAACATGTGAACAAATGGATGACAGGAAGTGCTGCAGACTTACTCCGCGCCAACAGTCCAGAATTTCTGGTGAACTCCTGCCGCTCTGCAGAAACTCTGTCCTAGAAAACAACATAGTTTTTTTTTCTTATTTTGGAAAAAAAAAACTGCATAATCATACTTAAAAGACCACTGGGAACACTTTGAAAACAGATCAAAAGATGAGATGAGAAAATGAGTTGCAACAATCTGTTATCATCAACATCAAAACTTAACTGAAGGCATTCACACTTGTTTTCTTCCTTCAAATAAACCTGAAGCAAAAGTTCAGCATGACTTGAACACTGTCCTGTGCAACAGTAGATGGAGCTGTAACTGAAAGCTACTTATTGCTTCCCTGTTTTCCCCAGCTCACTGTTTTCAGAATCAGACCGTGTTCTCCTTTTAATAGACAGAGCTGTGCACAGCCACCATTTATTGGTCAATTACATTTAAACTCACATCTCTGACGTCAAGAGTGTTGGATCAATGATATTGTCACACGTGGCATCAACAGAGCCAAGCAGACAGATATAACTTGATTTTTTGTTTTGTTTGAAATAAAAAGATATGCACTCTAAGAATTCTGAGACAGCAAAAAAAGTTCCTGGTGTATCTGTGCTTGTCTTTGAAACAAGCAACGACATGATGGCTGGAACATGTTCAAAAAGAAGACAAGAGGAAAAATGTTCTCTTCAGGTTTTCTTATCTTCCTCTAGAACTTTTAGTCATTTCCTGAAGGCAGCATGACACCTAAACACATTTTTAAACACTTTTGCTGTTATTAGATTTCTTAATGAAGCAAACCTCATGCAGCAATTGCCTTCCTTCTGCCTACCACAAGACCACACATGCAGAGTCGAAGTGAGCTTGAAGAGGAGCTCTGTGCTGGGTAATTTACAACAGCATCTCATGGGATAACTCAGTTAACTGGTTGCCAGGATCATTTCAACAGCTTTAATTTAAAGGCAAACCTAAACAGGAAACCCCACAGTGATTAAGCATTAAACCACATACCTCAAATGTACCTCTTCTTCCTCAACTACAAGTGTGCCACTGCACCACACAAAAATCTTTAAACCCACCAATTACTAAACTAAAAAAACACATTTCCATGACCTTTGTTTATGTCTGAGATTAACTGATCATTTAGTGCCAGAGAGAGTATCCATTTTCATTTAGTTTTTTTTTTAAATTTAAATAGCTTTCTTGCCTGTAAGCATGCTTTGGAGGATCACGTGGAAGAAAATGACACCCAGTCGTGAGTAAACATTCTTGCTACATAAATATGTCTTACTCATGCAATGTACTTTCTGCAATGCATATGAAACTAGCAAGAAAAAAAAAAATCGGTGTTATCTGTTTGCTGCGATGGATATTTTCAGATGGTTTCTCCCCTATTTTGGGTATTTTCGCTTCTCCATCTTTCATTGTGCAGAGGCAGTCTGAGTGGAAACAGGCTGGCAGCAGCCAGCAGGCCAAGACCGGTTGAAACCTGTATGGATTGACTGCAACTGACACTTTCTCCACCCAGCAGTGCAGCATCAGGCTGGTCCAGGAAGAGCTGCAGGTTATCTTCAGACACAGTCATACACAAGGAGAGACTGACAGAAAGACACAAGCCTTCATGAGTCAGCTAAATTATTACAACCAAGTCTCATAAGATTATGCTGCATTCAAGTACTGTCGGAAATAAGACATTTAGATGGATATTTACTTTGTTAATTTGTGTACAAACTTCTTTTGTTTTGCTTTTGTTCTGTTTTGTTGTGAACACATTTCCTTTTGATTAAAAAAATCCAGAAATGACTCAACTTCTGGTAGAACATGTTTTCATTTTTGGATAAAACTTTTGGGTGACTATGGTGACTGCACTTTTGGAGCATTAAATTCGGAGGGACAGAAGACCAGCAGGATTTGTTTCCTCCTCCTTACACCAACCTTATACCCCTGGGCAAGGCTCTGGACCCAAATTGGTCTAGTTGAGCTCGTCAGTGGCCATAGGTTGATCTGGAGTTATGATGAAGATCAAACGGGAATTAATGTAAAACTGTGAATATTAACAAATTGATCTAAAAAGACATAGTTTTCGATAGACCTTCCTTGTATAAATACATATGATTTTTTTATGGGTAGAGACGATGGTAAATTAACCACAGGATTACTTCACCACCTTAATTTTGTTTCTAGTTCTGGTCTTTTGTACAGGAATATCCTAATTCTATTCCGTTTTGAAAGAAACATCACCATTTTTTCCTCAAGTTGGGAAGACACCTATGATTTTCAGAGCAATAGGGTAAATCAATATGTTGCCGCATGTTTGCGGGGATCCGCAGTTAAATATGAATTTCAAAAGTGTCGATTTTTCCAAACTGAACGTGAACGCAGCAGCAGATAGAAGAGCAGGCGGGCGTCTACAGGAAGTGGCTCCGTCCTCGACCAATGAGAGGCGCTGTGCTGGACTCCACAACAGCAGCCTGCGCGGCTCCATGTTGGTTCTGTCTGCTCTCAGTAACACTCTCCTCGGGATGGCAGTCTACCTGCCAACACGGTCCCACACGCGGACTCAGGTATGAGGGTAACCGTCCCGGAAAACTGCGCGACCACGAGCGTTCCCCCCATAGAGACGCGCGTTCCCGAGCTTAGCCTCCCCAGTTTCAAAGACGCCGATAAATTAGGTTGAAGACGCACCTGATGAGCGGCTGAGAAAGTGGCATGCGGGGGGAAGAAAAGACAACTGCACCGAGATAACCACACTCTGGCAGTAAGTATACATTTTATGCTAAACTATTCATGTGTGTATTTATTTTTATTTATTTATATATTATATATATATATGAATTTATGCTAAGTCTCTCATTCCATGTTTTCTTAAAGGTCAGTTGACTCACTAACCGAAAAAAACCTAATTGGATGATTAAAAACTAACGCATGAAATCACTTTAGTTCCTCTATAAAGTCTAACCCGAAACCTGTGTTTCTCAGGTAAGTTTAACCACGAAGGCTGTTGTCCTCTGATTTACACCGCCCTTGGATTTAATAGGTCAATTAATTTCAGAGTTTTTAACTCCGCGGTCACTTGACGGCATCACTGCGCGTGAACTTACAATTTTTCAAGGCGGGTTTGATACTCCGCCCCCAGGTGACCCCGGCCACGCCTTCTGCGTGAATGTGAAGTTTTGCTTAACCGTTCCTCGCTTTTGTTCCCGGGGTAACGGCGACACAAAGTCTTCTGTCAGGTCCGGCAGAGTGCGTGTTTTTGTCCCGCACAGAGCTGCTACAGCGGATGAACACAGGGAGGCGCTGCGTCGAGAACTAGAGCCTGTTCAGTTTCTAACGGCTTCTAGTTTGATATGTGAGTCAGTGCAGGTTGGAAACTACCACCTCAAAACCCTCCGTTAGATTTTCAGAAATTGTTGATTGTTCATAATTAATTTCCGTAAATTCTCTTGGTTTGACATGTTTTTGTGAGACTGCGGTTTCTCTGACACCTTCTAATCTCCGAATGGTTCATGTTTCATGAATCCCATAATGCTGCTTTCCAAACCAAAGCTTTCACACTGGTTTGAGGGCTTTCTGTAAATGAAATGTGTGCCACACGTCTGCATGTGTCAGGAGAAGAAATGGACCCTGGAAGTCCTTTCTGTGTTCTCCGAACGCGGAGGAACATGTCCAGACTTGGTGTTGTGCTCAAACAGCTGCAAGAAGTAAATGAAGCGTCAGAGGTTTAAAAGTGGCAGAAGGTGAGACCTCAGTGCAGCACAGCAAGTGAAACTCAGCAGTTTTCTCAGTTACACATTTACAGCCTGTTGAACTGAGGCCTCTGCAGAGAGAAAGAACACAGCTCTTTTAGTGACCTGATCCTGGTTTGGCTTCAGCAGGATCTGGCGTCTCCGTTTGCTCAAACAGGGATTATAATGCTCAATGTTCCTAATGAATGTTCCTCTTGTCATTTTACCAAAGGTTACTCAGGTTGAAAGGATGAAGAAGGTTTTTTTTTTTCTTCATTTGGTGCAAGATTTGTATTCTGTAGAAAGGGTTTCCACCCTCCGGCTATGGACCAGAACTGGTCTGTGGGTCACTTGATGCCAAGTCACACAACAGAAAACATTCCTTACATTATTTCAGTTTTTGTAAGCTCTGCTTCTGAAGGATGTTTCATTTTATTTATTTTAAATCTCCTCTTTTTCACATCTACCTGTGTGTCCCTCTTTTGATGCATGTTAAGATGTTTGTCTTGAATACTTCCACTACCTTCTTAAAGCAGCTGTTCCAACCGGAAACACAAGACACATTTCTACTAATATAAAACTCCTATGGAAGTGTAAAAAAAACCAAACATCTTTGAGACGGGTTGTTTCCACAGATAAACCTGCTCTGCAAAATACATAATGACAGCTCTTTTTTATGCTAGTAAAGTTACAGACACAGTGGATTCATGTTTATTTATATTCAGAAAATACCAGCTTTTATCACAGTCATATCATTTTATTTAGCAGACTTGTCTGCTAGACTTCAAGGTGGTCCTTGAATTTATTGTCTGACATTAAAGTGGTCTACGAATGAAAAAAAGGTTGTCTCAGCTCTAGCCCACGTTTGAAGGCTGGTTTGGGGACCCTTCACTTAAATGAGTTGTTTGACTTGAGAAAAAGTTAAATTCAGCATAAAATATTAATAAATAATAAGAATAAATTTAGCTTTAAAACAACGTAAAAAACAGATTATTTTAAACAAATGGTAAATGGTGTATACTTGTATAGCGTTTTTCTACATTCCTTGAAGGCCCAAAGCATTTTAAACAGAGACCCATTCACATATATTCACATACTGATGGTGGCTCTGCTGCTGCACTCTCCATCAACCTATAGCCATCAGAGGCAATGTGGGGTTCAGTGCCTTGCCCAAGGACACTTCGACACATAGAAGGGGAAGGCCAGAATCTATCCTGGAATCTTTAGATCAGAGGGCGGCCGTGGTGCAGCAGGCAGACGCTTCATACCTCCACAGGTAGATCATCAGGACCAATAAAAGCTCACTAAAGCAAAGAAAAAAAAAGTTGAATGAAAACAAGTTATAGAAACAATAAACACTAACGATTACAGTCTAGAATTGGGTTGAAATACTATCCATCCATCTACTTCCGCTCATCTGGGACCAGGTTGCGGGGCTCCAGTCTAAGCAAAGTTGCGCACACTTCCCTCTCCTTGACCACTTCCTCCAGCTCCTCTGGGGTGACCCCGAGACGTTTCCAGGCCAGCTGAGAGAGACATTCCAAGGCCAGCCAACTAGCCTGGGAATGTCTCGGGGAACCGTCCAGGAGGCATCTGGACCAGATTCCTGATCCACCTCAACTGGCTCCTCTGGATTTTGAGGAGCAGCGGCTCTGCTCTGAGCTCTCTCCTTGTGATCGAGCTTCTCACCCGATCTCTAATGGAGCGCCCGACCATCCTACAGAGGAAGCTCCTTTCAGCCGCTTTGATTCGGGACATCGTTTGGATAACCTCTGTATTACCAGAGCAGGAGCTTGGCCCGCATAGCCAACATTAAGTTTGACCTGTTCCCGATGCATGTTGGACGCTGGCAGGGCTGCCTTTTATCACCGGTTCTGTTCATAGTCTTTATGGACAACATTTCTAGCGAGGCCAGAAATTACCCCCTTGGGAAGTATTTGGAGACACCACCCACACCCCTCCTCCAGCCAGGGGCCGAAGGGGGTCTGGTTTGGGGAGCACAGGATTTCCTCTGCTCTTTGCAGATGATGTCTTGTTGGCTTTATTGAGCCAGGGCCTCCAGCATGCACTGGGGCAGTATGTGGCTAGGATGAGGGTCAGCACCGCCAAACCTGAGGCCATAGTCCTTGACTAAAGAAAGGTAGTTTGCTTTCTCTGGGTTGGTGGAGTGCCCCTCCCCCAGGTGGATGAGTTTACGTTTCTTAGTATTAAAAGCAAAGCGGTAAAAGTGTTTTGCTATTGAAATCTTCTTGTATTAACTGATGAAGATAAAAATGAATGAATAATTGATAAGCTGACATCCACAAGCTCCTCCAACAAAACATAATTGATCAGAGAAGAACCAACTTCCTGTGGGTAACTGTTGCTTTTCTTGTATAAGGTAAACAAACATAAAGGATATTTCGCTCTCTAAAATTAGAACTCTTCTGTTTGTTGCAGCAATGTTCACACTCACTGAAGTTGCATCTCTGAACGACATCAAGCCCACATACCGCATCTTGAAACCATGGTGGGACGTCTTCATGGACTACCTGGGGTTGGTCATGCTCATGCTGGCCATATTTGGTACAACCATGCAGATCTCCAAGGATCAGGTGTCCTGTCTTCCATGTCTGGGACAGCCAGAGGACATCTCAGGAGGTAAAGCAAACTCCTTCCCCCAAAAGTGCACTGGGAAGGCTGGGTCATCAGCACCCACTGGTGACCCCATCGCAACGACTGTCCCACTGGTCAGCAAGGATCTTCCGGACGAGGCTGTTAATGAGATTCACTCAGTACTACATACTTCTGCTGAGGCAGAAAAATATTTGAATCAACCTCCACCAACAGGTATCAAGACCAACTTGGACTTTCAACAGTATGTTTTTATCAACCAAATGTGCTACCATGTTGCCTTGCCTTGGTACTCCAAATACTTCCCATACCTCACACTCATCCACACCCTCATTCTCATGGTCAGTAGCAACTTCTGGTTTAAATACCCCAAAACCAGTTCAAAGATTGAACATTTTGTTTCCATTCTGGGTCGCTGTTTTGAGTCGCCATGGACTACCAAGGCCTTGTCTGAAACGGCATGCGAGGACTCGGAGGAGCACAAGCAGAGGCTGACTGGGGCCTCCTCGACTCCACATCAAATGTCTTTGGAGGAAAACAATGAAGGCAGCAGTCCTAGCCAGTCCACACCCATGCTCGGGATCAAAATTTCTGCAGACAAGCCTGTTGCAGAAGTGCCAAGCAGCATGACAATCCTGGACAAGAAGGATGGGGAGCAGGCCAAAGCTCTTTTTGAAAAGGTGAGAAAATTCAGAGTCCACGTGGAGGACAGCGACTTCATCTACAAGCTTTATGTTGCTCAGACTGCTGTCAAAACTGTCAAGTTTATCTTGATATTGTCGTACACGTCAACCTTTTTGGCTGAAATCAAATTTCACCATGTATGTGAACCTGACATCAAACAGCTAACAGGGTATAAGACTTTCTTCTGTACGCACAACATGGCCTATATGCTGAGGAAGCTGCTCATCACCTACGTGGCTCTGATTCTGATCTATGGAATGACTTGCCTCTACTCTCTGTACTGGGTGTTTCGACGGCCTCTAAAGGAATACTCTTTTGAGAAGGTCAGGGAGGAGAGCAGCTTCAGCGACATTCCTGATGTCAAAAATGACTTTGCATTTCTTCTGCACATGGTCGATCAGTACGATCAGCTTCATTCCAAGCGTTTTGGTGTCTTCTTGTCTGAGGTCAGTGAAAACAAGCTGAGGGAAATCAGCCTCAATCACGAGTGGACCTTTGAGAAGCTGAGGCAGTTGGTCTTTCGTAATACACAGGACCAACAGGAGTTGCATCTCTTCATGCTCTCTGGTCTACCAAATGCAGTGTTTGACCTGACTGACCTGGAGGTGCTTAAACTTGAGCTGATTCCAGAGGTGAGGTTCTCACCAAAGGTCTCCCAGATGACCAGCCTGCGGGAGCTTCATCTCTGTCACTGTCCTGCCAAGGTGGATCAGACCGCTTTTGCTTTCCTTCGAGATCATCTGCGCTGCCTTCACGTGAAGTTTACCGACGTTGCCGAGATCCCTCCTTGGGTGTATTTGCTGAGGAGTCTGAGGGAGCTTAACTTAACTGGAAACCTGAACTCTGAGAACAACAAAATGATTGGACTAGAGTCCATGCGAGATCTGAGACATTTAAAAACATTATGCCTGAAGAGCAACCTTACAAAAATGCCCACAAACATCACAGAGCTTTCCCCACACCTGATCCGTTTAGTGGTTCACAATGATGGGACCAAACTGCTGGTACTGAACAGTTTGAAGAAGATGACCAGCTTGATTGAGCTGGAGCTGTACAGCTGTGAGCTGGAGCGAATCCCCCACGCAGTGTTCAGCTTAACCAATCTGCAGGAGCTCGACCTTAAGTCCAACAACATCAGAACCATAGAGGAGATCATTAGTTTCCAGCACCTAAAGAGGCTGACGTGCCTGAAGTTGTGGCACAATAAAATCATCAATATTCCAGCATCCATTGGGCTGATCAGATCCCTGGAGTCTCTGCACCTCTCTCACAACAAGCTGGAGGCCCTGCCCCCAGCCCTGTTCACCCTGCCAAAATTGCGACACTTGGATGTAAGCCACAACTCCATCACGATCCTTCCTCCAGACGTGGGACTGCTTCCCAACCTCCAGCACCTGGCCATCAACTCAAACAAGCTGGAGGTGCTGCCCAAGCCTCTGTTCAGGTGCACCAAGCTGAAGGTGCTGTGTCTAGGACACAATGGGCTGACCACCATCCCTGAAGCGGTGGGCCAGCTGGTCCAGCTCACTCAGCTGGAGCTGCGGGGAAACTGTCTGGAGAGACTCCCTGCGCAGCTGGGAAGCTGCCGCCTGTTGCACAAAAACGGCCTTATTGTGGAGGACCACCTTTTTGACACACTGCCTGTGGAAGTGAAGGAGACCATTAGCCGAGAGACTAACGTGTCCTTCACAAGTGGCTTATAGCCCAGAATGTAACGTGATGACAAACCAAACAAGTACTTTGTTTTTAACACCAAAAAAGAAAACAAACATTTTATTGGTTATTTTAATGTTTTTAGCAGGTTTTACTAACTATTATAGCTGAATAGACTTAGATTGTTTTTTTTTTTTTAATGCATGATTGACTGTCTGCTCTTTGCTTTCATACTGCTTTATAAAGTCAAACGGATAAACAAAGCTTTTTGGTTGTTTCCTTCAGATCAGTTGTTTGTGCCGCTGACTGTATATTAGACTCCTCATCATCATCATCTTAGTGCTCAGGTATACATGAAACCACAACTAATGTTTTGCCTTAACTGCTGCTACTTTTTTAATGACTTTGACTACCAAAGCGCCAAAAAGGAATGAGACATTTTCTTGTGTGCTTTACTTTTTCAGATGGTCTATTGTAGAGACTGATTCAATGCAAACCCTCTTTCAAAGATTTTTTTGTTTGTTTTAAATCTGCAAAAGAAAACAAGATATGTTGTAAATTATTTCGAAGAAAATCAAGAACCAGACATGTTGACTGAAGATTATCTGCAAAGGCGTGTACCTTTTTTTTTCATTATGTAAAAAGAAAAAAAAAAAAAAAGACGTTGAATATTCTTTTCTGATGACCTATGCAGTGAGCAGCCCAGATCCTAAAGGGACCTCAGTAGGCTAAATTATGTGCTTTCATATTTTGCTTATGTCTGAATCTGACGATGACTTAAAGAGCAGTGAAAAACCTGCCTTGGTTCTTTGAGTGTTCTTCAGAGTGTCTGTACCCCTCTGTGCTCAAGATTCACAGATTTATGGGACAATAAAATAAGATTCTAGACTGCTGTGTATGCTATATTTGTCTCAACATTTGTTTCAGCTCACATGCACACTGGTGATCACACAGGATGTTGCTGCAGCGTCTCGGGTTTCTGCGCTGCGTCACAAACCCATTAGTGCTTCAGTTGGAAGAAAAAAGCCTTGAGGTACTTGGTTTGGCACCAGCAGCCCATTCTTCCCCCTGTAGACTCCTTTAAAACAAATTTAACCAGCTCATCTGGTACCTGTTTTAAAACAGCTTTCCTTCATTTGCAGCCAATTATAGGGTTTTATGTACGTTAGAAACTGAGAGGTATGAAATTTTCACTGGAAGTTCAAAGTTTTATCGCTAGATCTTCATTCCCGTTCAGAGGACTGGCTTAGCTTCAGTAATAACTGATGTGCTCTAGGTGAAGCTCAGGAAAAAGCCTTGTTGGCTGAATGCAACTCTTTTTCTTAATCTTCAGGGACACATAACTTGAAGTGCTCTGTTCGAGCATGTACCTATTATGTCAGGGCAACACAAAGCATTAGGTTGTTTGTTGTACTTCCTGTGGAGAACGTTAAATGCGAGCCCTATTGTTGGCAGAGAACATCCAGTTATGGCGGCTCATATTAGAAGCTGTGAGATGAAGGAGAGGGGAGGTCTGCAGTGGCTTCAGTAGACCGTGAAAGAATGACTTGCGGTTTTACAGTGAAATGTTAAATCACACCCTGAAGTTAGTTTAACCCTTTATCGGGTTGGGAACCACGTGGGAAGTCCATAAAAAAAATTTAAAAAAAGAGTAAAAATGCTGATTTTGGGGGGGAAACAACCCTACAAGTGTTTAAAGTTTAACATTTTATATTTCCAAGATTTACATTTGTATTCATATTAAAGAGTTAAAAGGTGTCAAGCAAGCAATTGAAAGTGGTTTGAAAGAAAACAAAATTGTAAATTTCTGGAAGGTTTCAGCTAACAAGTGTCTTCCTGATCACCATGGTGAACAGCAGTCTTCTGGAGCGGTTACAGTCCAGGTTCCGTTTAGGCTCGAAGAACCACAACTTTGCTGACTGTTCCTGTTTTTCAGAATAAACTTGAGATTTCATTCCAAGTACTTACAGATGTCAGCAGCATGCAGTGTTTACGTCAGCATATTGACTTCAAGAGATGTGAAGAATTGTTTGTTTAAATCTTCAGGACTGAGGGCCTCAGGTTGTAACGTCTGAGTTCACTGCACACACATCACCACTATGAAAGAACTACAACTTTGAACAAAAACAAGATGCTATTTGGCTTAGCATTTTAATTTAGCTGGACAAAATTCATACAAAATTAGCATTGAAGGATGATTATTCTCTCTGGCAGCATCTGAGCACTGGTCAACAGCGTAACTACGACTGTATCTATTACTCAGAAGTTTAAGCTCCTCAGAACTCTAACCAACCTTACTGGATGTGGCTGCCAAAGGACCAGTTGTCACAAATGAAAGAACTGAACTATAAAAATGGAATTATGAACCCATAACGACCTCCAAAAACATTCAATGTGGAAAAAATGCAAAGGTACATTGACTTGATGTTTCACCAGTCACTTTTTGGACCAAAGTGAGGGAAAACTGAAGAAAACGCCACGGTTTTTACTGGAGCATCTTGACATTTCAGTTCTATGCATGCAGATGCAAAAATAAAAAAATGCAAAGAGAAGAACGGCTATTACTGTGAATCAGAAAAGATGTTCACTTTTATTCTGTGGCTTTTCTACATCTATGCATGAATGTGCAGCTGGCAAATCTCCAGCAACTCTGTGATTCTTTCATGTCTACATAAATCAAACTCTCTGAGAAATGTTTTTAGTACCTTATAGAATCTATGATACCAAGGATTAAGTTGGTTCTGAAGGCAAAAGGAGGGTCCAACCCAGTATTGGCAAGGTGGACCTAAAAAAGTGGGCGGTGAGTGTATGCGTGCATAGAGAGATTATGCAAACTCCACACAGAAAGGACACAACTGGAAATGGAACCACCACCTTCTTGCTATGAGGTAAGGGTCCAAACCACCACACAACCTGCAGGCCCTGGAGAGTTTGTGCAACATAATAAGTTATGGGCACTGTAATGTTTGTTCAAGGTTGTTTTTCAGTCGCAGTGAAATTAGTATAAAGTTTTGGTTATCTTAATCTGGTTGGTTTTCTAAATGATGAAAATAAATAGTACTAGAACCAAACCGTAGACACAATTCCACAAAACATATTTTACAGCGCACACCCCCAACTGTAATTTTTTCATTGTTCATGATATTGTCACAATTCTAATGTACAATAAAGTTAGATTGTTTTGAAGTGTTTGATGATTTTTGTTCTTCGATCCTTCTGCCAGCGCTCTGCTGCCCCCTGGAGGTCAACTCGCTGAAAAGCCTTTTGTAGTCGTTAGCATTTGTGGAGCGCTGCTCTCCGTTCTTAAAACTTCTGCAGAAACTATGAACCGTCAGAATAAAGGTTATTTAAACCCTCCGCCCCTTGTTCATCCTCAGAGAGCGGTGTTAGGATTCAAGCCGCCGCTGCCGCCGCCGCCCATGAGGTTTGGTCTGGTTTTCTTGATGCTAACACGTATAGCTGTTGTTAGCTTTCACCGCTTCTTCGGGTTAAACTTAAAATGTTCCTGACACAGACTCATTCTGGTTGTTGTCAACTGGATCCTCAGATTTTTATTTTAATGTTTAATCCCGGAAGCTCCGGGGGCTGCTGGGGTTAATGGCGGGTTTGTGTCGGGTTTCTAACAGGGTTCCGCCGCACTTCATGGAGGCCATGAGGCGCATCTCCGGGACCGACCCGGCAGCCAATCCAGAACCAAAGCGGAACGAGCCTACGAGAACCACAGGTTCGAGCTGCACCCAAACACACGGATCTCCAGAAACAGAACACCCATGTTGTCCCCAAAAAAGGCCCCCCACGGCGGCGCACAGGGGCCTTTATTGCGGACCTCTGCAGAAGCGCACTGCAGAGGTCTGATGGATGAAGGATCCTCTACAAGCACCCTGAACATCTGCTTATTATCAGAGCTTTGAGGGAGTTTCTTAAATGATCAGAATATTATTCATCATCACATAATTGTAGCTCTTTTTTTTTAAATAATGGCTGTTTTCTGATTTGGAGAAATCTGAGCAACATAAAAACATTTTATTCAAAATGTGAATCCCTTCTTACTTCATTAGGTCTTATATTTTCTGTTTAATCCCCTTTTAGTGCTTAAACAGAATGTTTAAAGTAGACTTAGCCTAGAGACCAGACCAGGGAAAGGAACCCTATAGCAGGGCTCTCCAACCTCCGCTATAGATTTGGTTCCAGAGCCAAATGTGGCTCTTTGATCGCTTACTGTGGCTCTTAAAACTCATACTCATCTTCTGCTGCACAACAGTCTTTAGTGGCTATTGATAGACAAAGTATAGATCTTAAAAAAACCCTGGATTCTACACTGATGTTCTCATGTATACATTCAAAAATAAAAGAAAGAAAAGGATGAAGGTGCATCAAAGTCATAATGATATAACATGTCACACTTGACTTGGCTTTCTTACAGTATTATTTCTGTAAGTCTGGACAGCAGATCTGTGTCTTTTTTGACACGGGATGTAGTTTACTTTGAAAGGTACTTGTACTGCTGTCAAAAGTCAAAGAAGCTCAAATTGTGACAAATCACCTCATGACTACATTTATGTATCACTATAATTTATTTAATATAAATATATAAATATATATAAATTTTATATATATAATTTATTTTTTTTTTTTATGAATGGTTTAATTGTCAAAAAAAATAAAATTTTTTTTTTTTTTTTTTTTTTTAAAGTGAAGTGGCAGTTGCTGGTCCTCACTGAGTTTTAGTCTGAAAGAAACTGGACCAAATGAAAGTTGAAGTGTTAAAAGGTGCAGACCCCTGCCCCATAGTCATCCTCTCTTCACGTAGTGAAACAGAATAACAGAGGTGCAGATCAGTTATGGATCCATAAGATGAGCAGGAAAATGTGGCTAATATAAGATAATCAGCAGTTCAAACAACAGAAAGCTTGAATCACGTCTGTACACACAAACTCTGAAAGCTGTCTAATGTTGACGTGAATAATTAAAGCAGATGAGAGTTCTGAAGAGGGCGGAATCAGATCTGATTATTGCAGTTATCTGATTACGGAAGTGCATGTAAACACAACTGTTTTCTTCTGTTTCCCAGCACAGCCATCAGTCAACAAATGGAAGTCCTCCTTCAAACTCATGGGTGATCAGGAAGACAGTCCTCAGGAGCAAACCACAGACTGTGCAGAGAGGTACAATTATATTTTCCTGCTTTGAAGTTAAAATCAGGAATATTTCCGTGGCACATTTTTAGGTAAATCTGTCAGGAGCATTCTCTGCAAGTGTGACGACTCACATCAACTGCTGCATCAGACATCAGATGCTGGATTTTCCAGAGATTTTTTGTTTATTACTGAGTTGTCTTCAATAGTTTAATCTCTCTTCACTTCCTCACAGGACTGAGCTTTATGATCCCAGTAGTCCTCTGTCGTCAGACTCAGATCCTGAGGTGTCACGGGCCCCGCCACCCACCCACTTCCCACCCAGTCTGGAGGTCATCCTGCCCCGTCAGCACTTGTCTCCAGACAGACAGCATCATGACAGCAGAAGATGGGACAGTGAGAACCGACTTCTGGACAGACTTGACTTTGTTCCTGGAAGTAGACCCTCAGAGAACAGAGGGCTCAGACCAGGTTATGGGCCTGCTCAAAGACGGAGGTACACCCCAGAGGCAGACCCACCCAGATACCAGAGTTTTGGCTTCAACAGGGATTTGTTGGACAAACAGAACCACAATCTTCCTGACAGAATTGTTCAAGGGCTGTCCCCTCACCAGATAGGGGCTTCTGCGGGGGGACAACTGTCCAAAGGAGAGGAGGGGAGGATTCTGCCTGAACTCAGGAGAGAGGTAGCTCTGACAGCAGCAACCAAGCAAAGAACTTCTCCTCCCAGATTGAAGAGATCTTATCAATATCACAGACCTTTGGAAACAGGTAAATTAAGCTTAATTCATCTTTGATTGGGGATTAATAGCAGAAAGTTTACTGTTTTAAATGTGTAACTGAAGAAGTTCTCCTCACAGAGGTAAAGGATCAGGACTTGCCTTTGACAAAAGTGACAAAAACAGAAGATAATGCTTCAGTGCCAGGCAGGTACGCAGCCTCTAAGAGATGCAGAGTAGGGCTATAACATTTAGATGTTCTTTCAGCCTCATTCTATCAACATATAGTACCTGAATGGAGCTAGATTTAACCCTTAATTTTTAAATGCTGCAAGGGAAGGTTAACTAAAGCAATGCTGATAAAAATATCCTTAAATGTTTACTTCTGTAAGTTTTCAGCCTGTTTTTTTTTTTTATTGGATTGAGAGTGATGCATGAAGATGACGGGTTACAACTTCGCTTTGTCCTCTCTGGATCTTTGAACGCTTCTCTCTCAGGTGTCCCATCACCTGTGACCTCTGTGATGTGGAGGTGGCCAATGCGCAGGAGCTGCAGCTTCATTTAGATTGCAAAAGCCACTGGGATACTCTGCAGTACATTCAGGAGAACAATAACTACGATGATGTGACTGCAGCATTTCTACAGGTGAGAAAAGGAGCTTCGGGTGACTGAACACCCGCGAAAACGGGTCAGTGTGACGTTATCAGATAAACAAGCAATTCAGCTACAAACACACAGCAATAAGCAGGGCGCGCTTGCTAAACATTTTTAAAACACATTTGAATCTGTGAACTGAACTGCCACTGTGCCACCTCCAAATGTGCCCGGGCGGCTACTGACAGATGTAAAAAAATCCTTCTGTTGCCATAGGCGGTGGCATTTTAGAATATATGACCGTAGTCTTAGGAATGATGCTTGTAGTTCATGTTTCACTAACTCTCCCCTTTTTCATAAATGTACAGCAGGTACATTAGTGTAACTACTTTACTCTTTTTTTGTTTTCCTCATTAAAGGAGGTGATGCTCAGTAAGAGTCTTCAGTGCAGCAGAGCAATAGAAGACAGTGCGCTGAAAGGTAAGGCTCCTGCTGCTGGCAGAGTCCTGGAGAAGCTTCTTGTTTCAGACATTCAGGTTGTTCATTCAGTCCTTTGCCTTCAGCTCTGCAGGAGAACGACCACATGACCAAGGTGGAAATGTTTCACTGCTCAGCCTGCAAGTTATTCGTGCCCACATCTGGAGCCGACGTGAAAGCTCACATAACATCTGCGGATCACCTGTTCAACACCAAGGTCCAGCTGATGGCCTTCAACATCTCAAAGTTGCTTTCACTGAAGGTTTCTTTAACTTCTTAATTTCACTTGTTTTTCTTGCAGGAGTTTGAAGTGCAGCAAAGACGTGCGTGCCTCAGCAAAGCAGAAGCTTTCATAAAAGAGTTGAAACCACAGTTTGAACACTTCCTGAAGGCTCTGGAACATGATGGACAGACTTGAGGGGTCAAATAACTGAAAATGGAAAGACTGGGTTAGAAGTTTTACTGCACAGTGGTATGTAAACCACAACAGATGATGTGAAATGTTGACTTTTGATTGAAAAATCTGTATGATCAAGCAGAAATACTTTGATCTGTCAAGTGAAGCCACACCATCACATGTTTCTGTTGATCTTGTTTTAAATAAAGCAACAGTCCTGGACCCTGATGATTGTGGTTCATGTGAGATTTTAATACTGCAAGTTCCATCATCACTGTACCGAACCTCCAGGGAAACAGGAGTGTGAGGGACCAAGCAGCCAAATAAAGACAACTGATTAAACATCAACAGAGATGCATAGAAAAAAAATAGATCATTATTTAAAAAAATGTTTTTCAATAGTATAAGGGATAGTAATATTAAAACAGGGCATTTTATAGAGTCAACAAAATAAAATAACTTTTAGCCGTTTAACCATTGTACAGACGGAACCTGAATTCCAATTGTATGGAATGTACACACTCACCAGCCTCTTTTTTGGCACATCTTGTTTGTAATGGGTTGGACCCCATTTTCACTACAGAACTGCCTTAAAGAGCCACTTTTGTAGCATTTTTCTCATGATGGAGGACATTTTTAGCTGGTATCTGCTCAAAACTGCATGGCTGGATAACTATGATATTGCTCGCTGTTTTTTTTGCAACGCTAATGTTGGCATTGTGAGGTGCTATAAGCTAGTAGCAGAGAGAGCAAACAAAGTGCTGATGGGAAATGAGCGGTTTTAACATCTGTAACAAGTCCTCCCAACAACTCTGAGGCAAATTCACCTCCGAGTCACTCCTGGAGTACTAATGAACTCCTGCACCTTTGCAGAAAATGTGCCTTTTCTTAGGAAAAGGCACATGATCTAAGGACCACACCAGACAGGTCAGGGATGAAGTTGTGGAGAAAATGTAAAGCAGGGTTAGGCTATAGGAAGATTTCCCGAGCTTTGAACATCCCTCGAACCAGTGTTCAGTCCATCATCTGCAAGTGGAAAGAGTATGGCACAACTGCAAACCTACCTAGACATGGTCGTCCACCTAAACTAACAGGCCAAACAAGGAGAGCACTGATCAGAGATGCAGGCTCCTAGGAGCCCATGGTGACTCTGGATGAACTGCAGAGATCTACAGCTCAGGAGGGGGAATCTGCAACTAAACTGCACTAATCTGGACTTTATGGAAGAGTAGCAAAAAGAAAGCCATTGTTAAAAGAAAATCACAAGAAGTCCCGTTTGCAGTTTTTCATCAGCCATTTAAGTGACCCAGCAAACGTGTGGAAGAAGGTGCTCTGGTCAGATTAGACCAAAGTTTTTGGCCTAAATGCAAAGTGCTATGGGTGGTGGACAGGGAATCTGGTTAGAGTTGATGGAAAGATGGATGGAGCCAAATACAGAACAATATAGGAGGAAAACCTGTTGAAGAAATTTAATACAGATGGTAACATTTTAAACACAGATTTCCTACGTTTATCCCCAGAATGCTGAAATAATAATATTTAATGTTGTTATCATACTGTTGCTGTGAGGATTTTGTGGTTCTGTTTGGTGTTTTCGTGGTGTTTTTGGTCATGTTTTGTCTCCTCTCAGTCACTTCAGGTTCATGTTGATCATCTACAGCTGTTTTCATTTCTGTTCATTGTCCTCAGACGTGTCTGGTTTTCAGTTCTACGCTGTCAGGTAATCTGATCCGTGTTTTGTTTCTCTGTGGATTTGTCCTGTTGAAGTTTATTTTTTGAAATGTTTGTTTCTGCCACCAAGCCCAGTTTCCTGCATTTTGGATCCTACACCTCCAGTTCCTGACAGCTGAACCCAAAGTGACTCTTGTTTTAGGATTCACAGCCAGCTAAACTCTCTTCTGAACCTGATCCTCTAAACAGACTTTTGTTGTAATTGGTAATATTTTTATACAAAAGATGGTGAAACTGAATGATACAGAATTTAAAGAAGGCAATTATAATCAGAAAACATTACATTAAAATACAGATACGTTTTGAGACTTGTAGTGAGGAATCTGTGAACTCGCCTTAAAAATTGTTCATTTATTTTAAAAGTCTACCCGGTGTTTTATTTTGAAGTTACCATCCAACTTCCTGTGTCCGCACAATTTGCTCTCCATTGACTAGAGGCGCGTGTCTGGCAATAGTAGAAACGAACTTATTGAGCGTTTTTCTGGCATATTATACTAACCATATTAAAACTTGTTGAATCAGCGACTAGTTAGACCAGAACTCCCGCGTTAAAACCTCGCTGGTACAGAATTTGAGCTGAAAGTTGGGAATATAATCTAGGAAATCTACAGAGTGCCTTTAGTGTTGTCCATGCCAATGGCTTCAACAGTGAAAGTTCATCTTGTTTGAAATCTCTTAAGTCAGTTCAAGATGAAGCAGAAGTCTTGAAGAAGTTGACTGAAGCTTAGTCAAGCGTGAATTTTTTTTGCATGTTTTTTGCTCATAATGGAGGACACATAAAATAAATTGCCTTTCTGAGTATTTCTTTATTTAAAGGGCAGTGAATCAGGAGCAGACAAAAAAATGCAGTTGGAAAAAGCGTGTAGTTGTTACCTATGAACTAGAAATGGCGGGGCACAAGCTCCTTGCTTTGCTTCATTTTGATCCATCCATTTTTGTTTCACCTCTAATGTTAGCCTGAGAGAGTGTAAACAGAGGGATGATGGGAAATGAGTGCAGGTTTATTCTCTACCAACAGTCTCGTCCACGCATCAGAGGTAAATTTCAAATGAACTCCTGTTGCTCTGCAGAAACTAGAAAACAACAGTTTAAAAAAAATTGGCTAAAAATGGCATAATCATAATGAAAAAAACAACGTTAACACTTTTACAATAGATCATAATAAAATCAGAGTGGGATTTTTAAACACATCGAAGTTCTTGATTCTATGACTGCTGAAATACATTCAGGATGATTGCTGTATTTGTTCAGTGAAATGAATCTCTTTACAAGTAAAATGACAAAGGTGACGGACTACCTGTGAAAAAGGAAGTACAGCCTTCTGTCAGTTTGTCCAGATGTCCAAAGATAACTGAGAATTTAGAATTTCAGCTCTATCAGCAGATCATTTTTCTCAAAGCAATGACCTTGATTTTTGACCCATTAAAGCAAAACAGCCGCAAACCAGATTTTAGCCTGGGGTAAAAAGGTGATTTCACCTTTAAGAAAACAAATCTGGAAATTTCTGGTATGTGTGTGTATGCACGCACATGCGAGCAAGCGAGATACACTGTGCACATACTTATTTAACTCTTTCAGTCACAGTAAACACTAATTTCTTTAGTATCAGCTCAAGCTCTTATCTTCTTTACCTTTTTAAATCTGACAGCAACTACAGAAACTGAACATTTTTCATGAAATTTAAGTTAACAGAGAATAGATTAGAGTCAACAGTGAATGAAGCATACAGAACTTGTCCAGGTACAATTCGTCAGAACTTTCTATAAATCCTTGGTCTGTTTCTGTCAAGAAACAACAAAACCACAGAAAAGGTTTTGAAAGACTCCAAACTTTATTTAATTCACTCACACTTCATAATATCATCACAACAGCCTCCCGTAAGCTGCAATTAAACTCCAACTTTTACTGTCTAACTGCAGCTTCAGTGCAGTGTTTGTGTCAGTGTGTGTGTGTCAGGGGTGACGACTAATCAGATTATTTCCAATATTTAAAACTCATCCATTTCATTTGATAAACTTCTCATGTTTCATCAGTTTTATCATCTAAAAAAGAAGTTTGCATACTTTTTAGAGTTTGCTTGTTTAAATGTGAATTTTTACAACCTTGAATATAAAAATAAAAAGTCAATTTTTTTTGTTTTTTTGAATTTAGAGCAACACAAACGTTTTACGCATTTATCTAAGTAATATAGTACAATTAAAATTAAATTATCTTAAAACAGTATATCTGAACATAAAATATAAGTGACATGGAAGGCGCGGTCTGTACGGACCGCTCTCATCCACTTTCAGTTTTTATTTTGTATTAGAAACAACACATTTACTGAAAATCTATAAAAACATTTTCTATGCAAACAGGTTTGTTTTTTTTTTTGCACCTTCAGGGGAGACCGCTTCTGTGTGTACGCCGGGTTTCTGCTGGAACACAAAACATCATCATGGCTGCTGTTCGATGAAAATGAAACGAAAAGTGATCAACCGTGAAGAGTCTGAGGTAAAGGTTGCTTTCATCTGAAATTGATTCAACACTACTGCATAAAGCCAGGAAAGTGTCAATGAGGGAGTTGAAAGCATACAGTGGTAACATTATCCAAAAGAAGAAGCTCCAGATGCTCAAATGTGTACAATATCCAGCAGTATTGTACGTTGGGCCAGTATTGTACTGATTATAAAGATAAGGGTGAAAGAACGTCACATGTACATACACATATACTCTAGTGATCTAAAAAAAAAAAAAAGGTTCCCGTGGGCCCTACAGCTGCAGGGGAAACAGGGTTCAAAAGATCCCCTCTGCCCTCATGAGGCAACGTTTGTGACTGCCAAAGAGCTGTCTTCATCAGTCTTGAGGATTGGGGGTTCTGTGATCTGCGGGATGACCTCCACCATGCCCAGCCCAGTGTGAGGAACACCAGTGTTCATAATGTGTCTCTGTAAATGCTTGATCCAGTCCTCCTGGACAGACAGGGGTCCCTGGAAGACGAGGTCACAGAACCTTCAGAGGAAGAACAAGAAAAAGACAAAACCAGCTTTTAGATTCATGAAAAAAAAGAACAAAAGCTTTCTGAGCTGCTGGTTTCCAGTTACCTGCAGGTGAGCCTGTACATTTCCTCTGGCGTTTGGTTTAACATTGGTGTCTTCTTTTTGGAGCCTGGCCTCGAGCGCTGTCTCACAGCTTTACAGTCAATTGCTGAAAACCACATTCCAATGCCATTAATTCGAATTTCTGATCATAAATCTGCGATAACAAATGGCATGTTTGTCTCTGAATGTGTGTCCTCATTCAGGTTCACTCAAGGAGCCTTAACTCAACGCACTAAAGAGTGCACAATTTCTGCCTTTGCAGTGGCTTGCTCATGTCTGCCTCCTTTTTGTATTTTCTTCTGTAGCAGAGCATAACAAGGAAGTGTGACTGCCTGAGCATGGAGTAGACACACCCAGCTGTGCTGCTGTGAATGGTCGATGCACGAGTCATTTCAATGTTAGAATTCCCCCAATGGAAATGACTCCACCCACCATCAGAACATTCAGCCATTAAAAGAGAGAAGGTACCGATGGTGCATTGAGGGCTGTTGGTTCTGCCATTGTTTACTTAACACTTTATTTAATTTTTAAAAAAGTAAACTTACTTGTTCCCTCAAGCAAGGCGATCCTCTGTCTCTTTGCATACGCCCGGAGGTGATTGGACAAACTTACTCCACTATGGAAGGTTGCATTGCAGTGAATGCACACCTTTCTGTTGAATTCACCTTTCTCTGTAAAAAGTCAGGACAACAGTCTTCATTTATTGGTTAAAATCAGTGTCAGAATTATGCTGCAAATCTGCAGGCGCTCCTTGCTTGCAGCCTGACTATTAGAAATGGTAATCAGAGCAAAGTTTGTGTGTACATCCTACTGGCACTTGTGTAACACGTGCACACCCCATGCATGCAACATTTGTGCACGATCAGTAAGGAACCAGTACTCACACCTTACTCATGACTAGAGTGCATAGGGACATAGTATGACAGCATCACCTGTATGTCATAAGTGTGTGTACCTTACATTATTCTTACAAATAATACCATACACTTACCACACACACAGGACAATGATCCAATACAATTTTATGATGTCCCTCCGGACAACCCAAAAACCTGCAGCACAAGTGCATGCGACTAAGACTTTAGCTATATGATGGATAGCAGTTTCTGATTATTGCTAAAGGAAGCTTGTCTCTTTCTGTGCCATTCCACTCCCTTTTGTTCTTTCTTCCCCTCGAGACTGCATTGTCCTTCTTGTTGCACCCTTCTGCATTTTGCACTCTGGAAAATGATTTGCTAATCTGGTGATTGGCAAAGTTTTTTCCTTGCTACGGAAAGAGAAAGTGGAATTCTTTTTCCCAGATGGAACCCATGTGGCTGGGTACACCAACAATGCATGGAGCAAGTGGAGGCCGATGTGTCTGGCCCAACTGCCTGTGGTAGATGTTGAAGATGTATATCGATTTGGATTTCTGATGATTGGATTCCTTGCAATATGGATTGGAGGATCTCTGATTTATCGGGCCATCTGGAAATGGAAAACAGTAAGAGGCGAGCTGTTGGAGCTCTGTGGAGAGATACTTCAGGGAGTATGGACTCACAGCGAAAGACTTTCACAAGTGGATCAAAAGCCCAGTGCTTTGCTTGCCCACTTGAGCAGGGTGCTCATGACCCTTCAACTTGTGCAGAAGGTGGATGATAGCCTTGAGCGACTTTCTGCCTAAATCAAATCTTTAAATTAGCTTTAAAGCCTCTGTTAGAGCAGTCAAGGACACAACCAGCTTTCTGTTAGTGCCAGAAAGAATTTGACCTAATCTGACTCCTGTGAGCTAAAGGTGCTGCCATTAGCTTTCACAAAACAAACCTGCAACTACAGAAAGTTAAAATTGTGTGTGGAGGATGACACTTGCTGCTCATCCCCACTCTTGACCTCAGCATTCTTGCTATCCATCTACCCCTGCTATAGTCTGGTGCAACTCCGGATTAATGCATCCCCTCCAATCCACCCCCACCCCACACACACCTCACCCTTGTGTATTTTGTGATGGTGTGCTAAAGTTGTGTTTTTTTTCTTCTATCTACAGAATGTATGCAATGCTGAAATGTAATTTTGTATCCCCAGTTTTTTGTCACCAATAACTGCACCCTCCTCTTGTAAACCATCTACACTCACATTAATCTCTTGCTTTCGTGAAGTCTGTTCACGTCTGATAATGCACACCTGGACGACAATTACCCCGCTATGGTCACTGACACTTTTATTTTTGTCCAGATGATTAAATAAAATATAGTCGAAAGTTTAAATAGTTCAATTCCTCCGGTGTCACATCCTTGTGTTTTATTTCTTCCTTATCTTCCATCTTTTTCTTCTGCTGCATCTCAGTCTTCAAAATGATCAAATTAACCAAACAGATTAAAGGAAACTAAAAAATCCCTCAGGGATTTTCTACTGTCCTGCTGTTGAGATAAACTGTAGAATAAAGTTGATCAACTAGGGATGTCAACATTAACACATTAAAGTACGAGATTATTTTAAAAAATTAATGCGTTATTATTTGTTGACGCAGATTAGTCACACGCCAGAAGCGACCATGTTCTGCTTGCATCGGACAGCTCCGGGTTCCATGGCATGCGTCAATTTTTCTTAAAATGCACACTTTGTCGGGTACTATCCCACTCAAGCCATGGTCACTTACAAAAGAAATAAATATTTATTTGATTTTCAGTACTTTATTCTTGTTATTTTTAGGTTTAGACTGCTTTCTTACAAAAAGCGCACTATTTAAATTGGTGGTGCGGCCCGTTGTCACGGTAACAAGAATGCCTCGCTGACCTTAACTGCAGCAGCAAAGCAATATATATGCTGATCGTCATAAGTTCAATAAAGCATCAGATCAGAGAGAAAGTTCACCTCTTACTGCTGGTTTTTGTCCAGAAGATGAAACAAAAGTTTGTTTTAAAGAAGCCTGCGCATTGATGACCGGAACTACTTTTTTAGATGTCCATGAAAACCCAGCAGCCAATCAGATTAGAGTATTCACCTGGACCATTAAAGGGCAGAAACACAATGTTTGTTTCTTATGGCTGTATATCAGCATCTTTGTTTTCTTGGAGTAATACTGCAGACAGTAAAGTCTTTACAGTTCTGCTTTTCTTACTGATGACTTTTGTGCACACAAATTACATTTCTGGGATATCCGAGTTAACACTTTACAAATTAAAACATTTCAGACAAAACAAACAAAAGAAAAATGTTCTATCTGGCCTTTTTTTTGTTCAAAATCAGCATTTTGTTGTAAAAATTGTGATTAATGACAATCCAAAGGTTTGGTTAATGTGATTAATTTTTAAATAATTTGACAGCACTAATATCAACATATGAATTATGATGTTAATAAGAAGTTTGTGGTCAGCATTTTATGGATTGCTCAGAAATGTGTATCTGTTGTTTTTTTATGTTTTTAATTAGGGAACTCTGGACCTGATGTATTTTCTTCTCAATTGTTTGAGATTGAAAACAAAATCCCCCTTGGTGGTGAAAAAGTAAAGATGGAACACTGTTATAATAAAAAAAATCTTATTAAAGCCACCTTTTATGTTGTATTTTGAGCTTTTACTGTGACACAATGTAACCAATTTAAACGAAAGTAACTCAAAAGGAGGCTTTTCATAACAATTATTTGATTGAAAATATTTACTAATAAAATAGATTATTTAGAATAAGTAATTACAGGTCACGATTAATTAAATACACGAAAAATACATTGCATGAAACCATTAATTTTGAGTATTTGCCAATACTGAGTTTCTTCTTGCTTTCGATTTTGTATTAGTGCTCTACAAAAAAACTGAATTGAGATATCTTAAGAACAGTGGATCGAAGCTATAGATTAATTGTGATGCCAAACTTTGGATGACTTCTTTGAATATAAATAAAATAATATTAAAACTATTAAATATTAAAAGGCGGGGACTTACCAGATCCTGAGGTTGGCAGTGATGCAATTCTTGATGCTGAACTAAGCTCGCTGTTTGAGGAAACTTTTAACACGTTTCTGGACACTTGAGAGGATGACTTAAGTCTGGCTTCTTCCTGGCACTTCCTCCTCTTCAGAATTCCTATTAAATCAGTGGTGCCTGAGAGGGAATTTTTGACCTCCAAATCTGTCTCCCGGTGCCCATTTTCAGCCTCACTTTCATCTAAAGAAAATGAAGCTGTCAGGGGTTTGGTGTCAGTGCAAACCCTTGTAAAAGAATTGATTTTTGGGAGTTCCGTCAAAGCAGATGTAAAACGATTAGCACTGTGCAGCTTTGGTGAAGCACCATAGTGGAAATGGTTCCGTCTTTTTCCTAAAATCTGAAGAGCTCGTTGGCACTCTTTCTTGTCACGCATCAGCTCTCGAAGTAAAATTAATGGGGACTTGCTCTTTGTAGAAAAGCTTCTGCCAAGCTTCTTCAGGTGGCCTCTTATGTGGTTGGATTGCCCAGTTCTGTTGTCAAAGGAGTCCCCGCATAATGGACAAGCATGAACACTCTTCACAGTGTCAGAATCTGACTCCTGCTGTATCGCTGGGGAGGGTAGAACAAAAAAAAATAAAAGTATAATCATGGGCATGAGCATAACCAATATAAATATATGACATTTTATGACATCAAAAATGTGTCAGAAACACACAACCGTGGTATGAACAATTGACTGTATATGAGAGCTGGACAGAGTGAGTGTGACCCATGGACAATGGCTTACTACCGGCTCCAACAAAATGAAGTCAGTTCAGTACCAATATTTTTGCTAAATAAACGTCATGCTGGAACCATACGTTGTTAGTAAAAAGTAATTGGTCCTAGTCAGTTTGAGTTAATGTTACTGTGGCAACCACTCTCACCAATCAGAAGTGAGCTTAGGATTTTGGCTCCTTGCAGCCTGAGGGCACTTCCTATTTGAAACGCAAGGGGTCACTCAGTCAAGTTCTCAAATACATTAGTATGAAACACTTCATCTTAA
Source organism: Adrianichthys oophorus (assembly GCA_036245035.1). Taxonomy (NCBI): domain Eukaryota; kingdom Metazoa; phylum Chordata; class Actinopteri; order Beloniformes; family Adrianichthyidae; genus Adrianichthys; species Adrianichthys oophorus. The sequence continues at coordinate 23,530,573 of BSAI01000012.1, read as the reverse complement.
TATCTTCCATTTTATTCTTGAAGACATAATGAAGCTAGATAGGCTTACACAATAATGACATACAGTGGGGCAAAGAAGTATTTAGTCAGCCACCAATTGTGCATGTTCTTCCACTTGAAAAAAGATGACAGAGACCTGTAATTTTAAACACAGGTATACTTCAACTATGAGAGAAAAAAAATTAGAAAAAAAAATCCAGAAAATCACAGTATGATTTTTAAATAATTTATTTGCAAATTATTGTGGAAAATAAGTATTTGGTCAAAAACAAAAGTTCAGCCTAATACTTAGTTATACACCCTTTGTTGGCAATGACAGCAGTCAAACGTTTTCTGTAAGTCTTCACAGGGTTTCCACAAACTCTTGATGGTATTTTGGCCCATACCTACTCCCCAGATCTCCTCTAGAGCAGTGACGTTTTGAGGCTGTCGCTGAGCAACACAGACTTTCAGCTCCCTACAAAGATTTTGTATTGGGTTGAGATCTGGAGACTGGCTATGCCACTCCAGGACCTTGAAATGCTTCTTATGAAGCCACTCCTTCGTTACCTGGGCAGTGTGTCATGCTGAAAGACCCAGCCACATTTAATCTTCAATGCCCTTGCTAATGGTGTGGTATAATTGTAGGTTATGGTTACCATAGCAACACTGTCAGCGGAACTGGATATTTTCATGTGTTGCAGCATGTTGTGTTTCCTCTTCCTGTCTGTGTACACGGTAAAATGTTGAATAAAGGTTTACAAGAAAAAAATAATATATGCCACACAGCCCTTCTCTACAAAACATAAATTGGCACACATCTGGACCTACATTGCGCAATGGCATAGCTTTTTTCTTTCTCACCATCTCACTTATCGCAGCGTGCTGAGTTAGTGTGTTAGCCCCGACTGGTGCTGGGTGCCTGCCCGGCACAGAACTGTAAGCTGCTGCGGCGCAAGTAAAAATATGGCCGACTGTCGGGAGAACAGTTTCCTGCACTGCATGACTGACATGAGTGTTTCTCCAAGATAATTCAAGGAGAGGAGCCAAGTGATAACCAGGGGCTGTGAATACGGCTGGAGTTATTGGAAATATTGGACTCTTTAAAGACAGCGTGGAGCAGTGGGCTTGTTTTACAGAGCCATTCGAGTACTTTATAAAGCAAAATAAGATTGACAATGACAATGTCATCCCAACATTTCTGAGTGTAATGTGCCCAAAGACTTTGAAGCTCCTGTGCAACCTGTTGCAGCCTGTGAAGCCAGGTGAGAAAACAAACAAAGAAATTGTGGACAAACTGACAAGCCATTTTTCACCAAAACCCCTAGTACCATATATCTTCCAATAATGGCCGGTCTCTAATAGACACTGGTCTCCAATAAAAGCCGGGTCTAACAGGTCTTAGTTGTAATTGACGTCAGTCCCAAATAGTGGCCGGGCTCCTTTAATAAGATAGCAAGATAACAAGATATACGGTAATCGCAGAAAGGTTCAAGTTTCACAAATGCAACCAGGAGGACGGTGAATCTGTCACCATGTATGTGGCAGCATTCATCAAGTTAACTGAACACTGCAAATTCAGTGGTACCCTGAATGACACTTGAAGACACAGGTGTTGAATTCCAGGCCTCGAGGGCCAGTGTCCTACATGTTTTCCAACCAACCTTCCATTTAAGCTCCTTAATGGATAGACACACCTGATCCTGGTAATCAGCTGCAGATATGGCAGGGTTTCTGGAAAGCCAGCAGGATGCCGGCCCACGAGGCCTGGAGTTCGACACCCCTGCTTTAATAGATCGGCTGGTGTGTGGATTAAGAAATGAAGCTGCTCAGAAGAAATTAGAAGAAAGAGCGATTTCAAACAGGAGAAAGCAGTAAACATCAGTGTGACAACTGAGAATGCTTCAAAGAAAGCTCAGTAGCTGCATGCAACAAGCAGAGTGCACCAGGTCGGTGGAGATGGACTAAGCGACCAAGGTCCATGTTTCTGCTATGGAAAAATGGGCCATCTTGCCTTGACATGTTGGTGCAAAGACATGGACTGCTGCAATTGTGGGGAAAAAAAGGACATCTGGAGCGAGCGTGCAGAAATAAAAAAGGGATGAACAAACCCAGCGAATCCTGGAACAAGAGCGATGCTGAGAAACACAAGAAAAAAAGACATGTTCATGCTGTGGAACAGGTTAAGAACACCTCAAGTGATTCTTCGGAGGAAGAGGTCAAATTAAAATCAAAAGTACTGAACATGGATGAGGGCTCAGGCAGCTATTAGACAACACCTGATTTAGAGGTACACCCTGTGAAAATGCAGATTAACACTGGGTCAAGGGCCTCAATCAATTCAGACAGACTCTACAGAATGTTCCGGAAACACTGTAAAATGTAGCCGTCTGATACAGTGTCCAGGACATACAGTGGCTTGCAAAAGTATTCAAACCCCTTGAACTTCTCCACATTTTTTCACATTATGACCACAAACAGAAGTGTATTTTATTGGAATTTTATGTGAAAAACCAACACAAAGTAGCACAAACTTATGAAGTAGAAAGAAAATTATACAAGAGTTCTTTTTTTTTTTTTTTTTTACAAATAACTCAAAAGTGCATTGTGCAAAAGTATTTAGCCCCTCCGAGTCAATACTTTGTGGAATCCCCTTTTGCAGCAATTACAGCTGCAAGTCTTTCGAGGTATGTAACTACCAGCTTTGCACATCTAGAGACTGAAATCTTTACCTATTCTTCCTTTCAATACAATTCAAGATGAGTCAGATCAGATGGACAGCATTTGTGAACAGCAGTTTTCAGATCTTACCACAGATTCTTGATTGGATTTAAGTCTGGACTTTGACTGGGCCATTCCAGCACAAGAATATGTTTCCTTTTAAGCTATTCCATTTGGCTTTAGCTTTATGTTTAGGGTCATTGTCCTGTTGGAAGGTGAATCTCCGCCCCAGTCTCAAGTGTTGGACAGTCTTCAACAGGTTTTCCCCCAATATCGCTCTGTATTTGGCTCCATCCATCTTCACATCAACTCTAACCAGATTCCCTGTCCCTGCTGAAGAGAAACAGCCCCAAAGCATGATGCTGCCACCATCATGTTTGACAGTGGGTATGGTGTGTTCAGAGTGATGTGCAGTGTTAGATTTCTGCCACACATAGTACTTTGCATTTAGGCCAAAAAGTTCAATTTTGGTCTCATCTGACCAGAGCACCTTCTTCCACATGTTTGCTGGGTCACTCACCTGGCTCATGGCAAACTGAAAACGGGACTTCTTTGATCAATTGCTTTCTTCTTGCCACTCTTCCATAAAGTCCAGATTTGTGTAGTGCACGACTGATTGTGTCTCATGGACAGATCCTGGCTGCATCTCTGATAAGTGCTCTCATTGTTCGGCCTGTTAGATTAGGTGGATAACCATGTCTAGGTAGGTTTGCAGTTGTTCCATCCTTTTTTCATTTGCGGATGATGGACTGAACAGTGACTTGTGGGATATTCAAAGCTTGGGAAATCTTTTTATAACCTAACCCTGCTCTAAATCTTCTCCACAACTTTATCTCTGAACTTTTGTATGTTTCTTACATTTCATTATGCTTTTTTCTCCCCAATATTATTTGACACACCACAGACTGTCACAAAACAGCTGTATTTGTATACTGAGATTAAATTACACACAGTTGGACTCTTAAATCATTAAGTCAACATTTGATCAGCCACCAATCATCAAGCAACTTCTGAAGGCAATTGGATGCACTCAGAGAAAAGGGGGCTGAATACTTTTACACACTGCACTTTTCAGTTTTTTATTAGTAAAAAAAAAAAAAAGATCTCTTGCATAATTTTCTTTCCACTTCACAATTGTGTGCCCCTTTGTGCTGGTCTTTCACATAAAATTCCAATAAAATATATTTGTTTTTGGTCATAATGTGAGAAAATGTGGAGACGTTGAAGGGGTATGAATAATTTTGCAAGCCAGCCTGTGCCTTGTGTACATCACAATTACCTTGGGACGGTTGTGGCTGAAAAAAAGTGGACTGGCATGCAATACACATGGTGTCAAAAAGCATCACAGACCTGCAAACTGTTCTGGAAAGATATAGTGAAGATTTTCAAAATAAACCTGGTAGCATGAAAAACACAACAGTCAAGCTATGTACAAAGCCTGATAGCAAGTCAGTGTTTAAGAAAGCAAGACCTGTGCCGTATCCTATCCGAAGCAAGGTGGAAGCAGATGGGAACACTAGTCAAAGATGGAGTTCTGGAGCTAGTCACTACTGGGCTACTCCTATAGTTCCTGTAATAAAGAAGGACAGAGGAGTTTGTATTTGTGGAGATTCCAAGGTGACTGTGAACCCTGTGCTTTCTGCAGAGCAGTATCCTCTCCCCCACATTGACGATTTCTTTGCTGGACTCAATGGACTCAGTGGAGGACAAAAGTTCACCAAAATAGATCTGCGTTAAGCTTATCTGCAAATACATGTACATGAAGAGTCACAAGAACTGCTCACGATCACAATACACAAGGGCCTCTTCCAAGTACTGCCGGCTACCTTTTGGCATCACGTCTGCAACAGCTTTGTTTCAAGTTGCCATGAACCACATCTTCAGTGGTTTGTCTGATGTCCAATGTTATTTGGATGTATTATGTGCACTGGAGCTTTTGATGAAAAACACCTCAGTAACCTGGATGCCACACTGCAGAGATGGAAAGAATTCAGCCTTCACACTGCCCCGTCCAAGATTGCGGCCATTGTGGATGTGCTTGCTGCCACCCCAGAATATCAGATAGCTAGGATCATTCTTGGGATTACTGAACTATTATGACCATTTCATAAAAGACTTGGCATCACTACTAAAACTGACATGACATGTTTTGAATAAACCGTGGGACTGGACCATAGCCTGCCAAGAGGCTTTCCTGTAAGCAAAAGAGGCATTGGTGGGATCAGAGGTTTTGACACACTTTGATTCATCACTCCCAATTTAGCTGGCTTGCGACGCATTTTCCTATGGGGTGGGTGCAGTCATCTCTCATGTAATGCCAAATGATGGTGAGAAATCCATGCTTTTGCCTCCTGAACTTTGAACAAGGTAGATACTAACTATGTCCAGCTGGAATGTGAGGCATAGAGCATTGTTTTGGAGTTCGTAAATTCCATCAATACTTATATGGATGGAAATTCACTCTCTTTACTGCGCACAAACCACTCACTTCCATTCTTGGCCTACACACCTGAATACCCTCTCTTGCTGCAAGTTGTCAACAACGGTGGGCTTTGGTGCTGTTGGCACACTTATACAACATCAAATATCATAAGGCAGACTCACATTGCAATGATGATGGCCTGTCAAGGCTGCCACTCCCATTCACTAGACCAGAGTCTTGTCCAGAGAGTGTCTATTTCAGCCTGGATGATGTTTTGGCTGAACAGGTGAGGAAGGCTACATGCTTGGAGCCTGTCTTGTCAACTGCCTTGGACATTGTTTTAAGAGGCCATTCGGGCAGCGACAACAGCGCCTTAAACCATTCCTTATAAGGAAGGCAGAGCTGTTGGTGCAGGCTAGATCTTTGGTGTGGGGGAGGAGAGTGATTATTCCACAATCACTACACAAACCACTGTTCCAGCAACTTCCTTCTGGCCACAGTGGACTAGTGCGGCTAAAGGAAATGGCTAGAAGCTACTTTTGATGACCTGGCATGGATGAACAAATAGAGGACGTAGCAAAAGTATATTCCTCTTGCCAGGAAGTCAGGAACAATCCTCAAAAAGCTCCTCTACATTCTTGGATCTTTCCAGAAGAGCCATGGCATTGCATACACATTGATCTTGCAGGACCTTTTGAGGAAAGAATGTTTCTGATTGTTGTGGACACACTCAGCAAATGGCCTGAAGTGGCTATTTTGAGATCCACTACCACAGAGAAAACTGTTGCAAAGCTGGAAGAGATCTTCAGCAGCTTTGAACCAGGGGGTTCCCTGTTCAACTGGTCTCAGATAATGGCCCACAATTTATATCACAGGAAATTACTACCTTCTTGTGAGCAAACTGAATGCAGCACATTGGATCAACGCAGTATCATCTTGCAAATAATGACCTAACTGAAAGGTTTGTACAGACCATAAAAAAAACATTAAGGTTGTCAAGAGGACAAGGAACACTCCATTAATGGCTGCACAAGTTCCTCTTCACCTACCGAAAAACATAACATGCAACCACTAGATGTTCTACAAAGAGAATTTCAGATGACATTTGACCTCCTCAAATCAATGTCAGTGAAGGACATAGTTGCACAACAGCAGAGGAAAAAAATTCAACCAAAGAGGTCAAGTAAAGGTCAGAGTCTTCATGCTCGGTGACTGTCCTGGCGAGGAATTACTAGTTGAATCCTGTTGAAGTTGAATCCTGCCAATGTTTTACACAGATTGGATCTCTATCCTATACAGTTCAAACTTTAGCTGACAATGTTTGGAGGAGACACGTCAATCAGCCGTTGCAGAGAGCGGCACCCCTTCATCCAGTCTTTTCATTTTTGCTCACAGTTCTTGTGATCATTTTGACCCCACAGGGTGAGATCTTGCGGGGAGCCCCAGATCGAGGGAGATTATCAGTAGTCTTGTATGTCTTCCATTTCCTAATATTTGGCCCAACAGTTGATTTCTTCTCACCAAGCTTCTTACCTATTGCAGATTCAGTCTTCCCAGTGTGGTGCAGGTCAACAAGTTTGTTTCTGGTGTCCTTTGACAGCTCTTTGGTCTTAGCCATAGTGGAGTTTGGAGAGTGACTGTTTGAGGTTGTGGACAGGTGTCTTTATTTAGATAATTAATACAAACAGGTGCCATTACTACAGGCAACGAGTGGATGAGAGAGGATCCTCTTACAGAAGAAATCACAGGTCTGTGGGAGACAGAAATCTTGCTCATTTGTAGGTGATCAAATACTATTTTTCCACCATAATTTGCAAATAAATTCTTTAAAATCAGACAGTGTGATGTGGATTTTTAAACTTATTTTGTCTCTCACAGTTGAGGTATGCTTATGCTGAAAATTACAGGCCTCTCTCATCTTTTGAAGTGAGAGAAATTCCACAATTGGTGGCTGACTAAATACTTTTTTGCCCCACTGTAGGATCAATCCTCACTGCTTCAAATTGCCGACTGCAAAAAAACAAATTTCCAAAGAACCTACTACATACATACATCATGACAAGGTTGAAAACCTTCAAATGCAAAATACAGTAATGGATCTGATATTTACAAGATTGTTCAGAGTCTCTAGAAAGGATCTGGTCCAGTTTTCTTTTTATAGCTGCCACTGTTCCTTCTGAATCTAAGATTTTATTGATAACCAGATTTTACTATTATCAAACACAATCTACAATATTTGTTGAACTAAATTTTTTTCCTCTACCATCATTCACAAACCAACTTCTGACAAATGGTAACTTGTTGTCCTTACCGCTGACTTGTTCTTCAGTCAAAATCTTATCTGGATAGGCTTCAGGACAATAGAACAACTTCAAGGTGATGTTTTTCAAAATCAAGTGTTGATTATCTCTTGTTCCATAGATGTGACACAATGCCTCCCTCACTGGAAAATCAAGGCTTTCAGCGATTGGAGGGGAACTCTATAAAGAGAACTATGTAGAGTGGGGTTTATCAGAATTCTCCAAAATTTGGGGGTTGAGTTGTAATGGCACACCAACTCTTGTAGAATTAAGCTTGAGAAGCCTTTTGCGGTGAGAACATCTTAACCATTATAACTGACTTGTAGGAAATCCTGATTGAAGTTTGGAAAGTTTTGGGACAATTACACAGCTCTGTGTGACCACCATGAGGACAAGATTTTTTTAACTTCAATCATCCAATCAACCAACCACCAAGCTAGTAAATGGCAGATTAAATTGTTTGGCACTGGAAGACACAAGTCAATTTGTTCTTAGGTACAATCCATGACCTCTGCTCTGGTCATCTCAGCTGTTCATCTCACAAATACATACTCTTTTTTACAAACATGGCACTATCTTGAAAAGATAAGATAGATGAACAGTCATTTAAAAAAATATCAACTCCACTTTTATCAACCAAACAAATGTTTCCTTTTTCTGCTATGTTAAAAAATAAGTGTGGTGGTTTTGCTCTCAATAAAGATGATCACGAGTACACAAACTTTGTATTTCTAATATTTAAAGCTGCTTCTGTTAAACACTTTCGGTACGCTAAAGTAAATGGTTTTCAGTTACTTATCATCAGATCTTCTTTGTGTTATCCACAGTGTTATTTCAGTGCGTTTACATTTCCTTTAATCATGTTACTTTCTGCATTCAGATTTTTGTCTTGTGTATTAGTGTGTAATGGGTACCTTTTCTCAGTCGCCGGAAGGCTGCAATCTTCCTTCGAATACGTGGCTTCCTGTCTTGTGACGCCACCTGCTCGGCAGAAACAATATGGCGTGCATTGTAGCTTAATCCAACCCTATGAAGGTGTCCTCGTATATGATTTGAAAGTCCAACACCAGACTCAAACACAGCTGGACAGTATGGACAATTCTTCTGGCCAGATTCTAATTCTGACAAATCACTTTCAAGGGATTCCCCCAATGGTATTTGATGGGACTCAAAGGTTTCTTGAAAAACTTCAGTTTCAATGCATTCTTCTTTGATATCTGGGATGCTTTGTTCTTCATCTTCTGTCTTTATCTTTTCAAACAGCCGTTTAGATGCCTCTAAAGCACCTCTCATGGACATCCTTCTACTATAAGTATAAAATATACCTTTTCTTTCTCTTTCAATACTACTATCAAAAAGAGTACTACTGGCGTGCGACTCACTGATCTGAAGATCGTTTTTTTCCTCACAGTCAGAACACTCTTCCTCTAGGATTACTTTTTTGTGACTTGGCAAATGTTTTGGTAAGATGAAGCAAGAGTCTTGATCAGAGGTGTTGCGATACGGGGTGGACATCTTTCTTTTTGACTGTGATTTCTTGAATGAATTTTCAACATTAAGCTTGAGGCCATTTTCAGACGTAGCAGAATCTCCCACTTTGCTAGACAACATTTCTAAAGAATCACAACCATCAACGTTGTCAATTGTGGAATCCTGAGCCTTTGCATTACAGTTATTGCTTTCTTTCTGACCTAGAGATTTTTTTCCCTGGCTTTGTCGTGACAAGAGAACATTAATGGATCTATCAAGTTTTGATTCTGTTGACAGAGTCTTGGGACTTTTCTGAAACTTGCCGCTAAACAAGTCTGAAATGTCAGTGGACTCATCAGGTGTTCCTTTACAGAAGTTTTGATTTTGTTTTGCGACATTAGATGTAAACTCTTTTTGTGCAGTAGAAACCTTTTGGGATGTGACCTTGTGGCCCTGAGATTGTGTGTCCTTGCCATTGTTCTGTGCTTCCATATATTCCTCCAAAGTCATCTGATGACGTAGAACTAGATGGTTATGAAAAACATGTTCAGCAAAAGCTTTATAGGAACAAAGGTTACAGGGGAAGCTTTTAGAATCTTTGCTCTGGAGCTGCTTTTTACCTGTAACAGTAGAGTGCTTCATACTCTCGTGTTTTCTGAGTTCACTGTAACTTAGTGTCTTGAAGCTACATCTGTCACATCCAAAATTCCTCTTTTCCTTTTCGTGCGTTTTTGCGTGTTGGACAAATGTGTTTGGGCAATTTGTTACGAATGGACACTGAGGACAGAATAGCTTCTTAATATACTTTTTCCTATTGCCTTTGATGTCTTCTGTGCATCTTGTTTTCTTTACCTGATGGGTTGATACGTGATCAGCAAGTGCAGTGCTATGTTTGAAAGACTGCCCACATTCTGCACAGGTAAAAGACTTTGGTGAAATACCAGGAGGGTCAATGTGAGATTTCAAATGACGATACAAGTGTTCCTGTTTCTTGAATACAAGCTTGCATTTTGAACAAGGGTAAGATGGAGGCTTCTCCTTAATTTGAGAAAGTCTATAATTTAAACTGTTCTCATGTGAAATTCTCGCAGGCGCTTTGTGAAGCATTTCTTTAATGGCAGTTGCAGATCCATTGGGATACTTGGAAAGCTTCCCTGTTGGTGATGATGGAGGTTTGAAAAGCTTTGGTGACTTTCTGACAGGACTTGTATCAACCTGGCCTTCAATATCAGATGATTCATCAAATGATTTAGAGCCCGGATCAGGGTACAAGTCTTCTGATGGATCCACCATAACAACCATGTCCATTTTCCGTTTCCTTCTTTGTCTATCTGTTGGACTGCTTTGCTCTTTAGTTTCCTCTTCAGGGGAATCAGTATGATTCTCCCACAGAAACTGCATGAATTCTTTGCGAGGACCCCAATTAAGGGCACTGACACTTCCAAAATCATCTAATGAGTCATCTGGAGATTCTGCATCAAAGTTCCAAATTCCTGCAGTGTCTATTTCCTGCACAGTTTTTAGTGTGGTGATGCTTTTTTCCTCATCTTTCTCAATAGACATGCTGTTGTGTTCAATGGCTTGTGAGGCCTGATGCATAGAAGGTCCATTTCCCAGGTCATCAGAAGACAACACTTCCACGTTTGATAGAACATCAAGGCCACTTTTGTGATGCGTAGCAGGCTTGTTTAATGAATCAGTGCAAGATGATTGGTGTGCCATTCTCTCTGGCTCCTCCAGTGGTGTGAGAGCATTGATTTCAGAATCTGCATCTTTGTCATCTTCATCAACACTGGACTGACATGACATTTCCATTGCAATAACCTGAAAAAGAAAAGTAAAGCTTTCTGAAATATCCCTTAATCATAAAACCGATAACAACAACAGTTCCTAAGCAAATGATAAAATTAAAACTTTTGGTTCACGCAAATTGGTTGCACGAGAAAACAAACCTTCTCAGTAAGAAAAGAAAAATGTAGAACTACTAAGTGCAAGAAAAAGATATGTGGTGATCTGGTAATGCTGAAACATTTCACACAGTCCTAAGAAAATCCCATGGAATTGGTCCAGATGGGGAAGGAATACTTATTTTCACTCCAACATTTAAGTTTGGTTGCTTTCACAGACAGCCCTCTAAAAAGCAAGATAACCATTAAACAAGAAACCTAATTCTCTAGAAAAATCATGCAGTTTTGCCTAAAACAATTTCTGATAAGAAAACAAAAAGAAGCACTAGAAAGTCCACTAGCCCTCTGACTATTAACTATTGAATTCCTTTTACACAAAGGTTGTACTGTTTTTTGTGCTCTGTTCAAATGGGTAGGACATACTAAAGAATGTTATACCTTCATTTGAAATTATTTTTCTTTCCTATGTTCTAGAACAGAAAAAGAATGGTCTCATTTGAGGATGGTTAACAATGACAAAAAAACAGAGAGGCACAAAAAGGAAAACTAGCATTCACAATTAAATGAAGCAAGCCAAATTTGTTTACAATGATCTCTGTGTGAACAAGTGTATTTGTCAAATCAAATCAAACTTCATGGATGAAAAAAACGTACCTTTCACACTTAAAGCAGTTTAAAGCACTTTACAGGCAGTCCAGAGATCACTTGTTTGATTTGCACCAAAGTTCAGGTAAGCTTTAACTTCTTTTTAATAAACAGTTTTATAAAAAAAAAAAATAGGTCCTTATGCAAAACAATTCGATAATTGTAGATGTGTTCCTAGGATCAAGCAAAGATTTAAGAAAGTCAAACTACCTGAAAAACCCAAATGGTGATTCATTTGGGCACTGTAAATGATTTACACTAAAGTGAACAGCACCAGAAAGTGAACCAAGACCCTAGCTCATGAGCTGACCAGGGTATATTTATCTAATGTGTACTAGGGTTCATTTGAGCATTTACACTCTTCAAACTAAATGGAGCATCAGAGGAAATGACCCTTGTGTGGATTAAGCCAGCCAGCATTAATAGATGACAAGAGAATTATGGTGCATTCACACTGGACACGGTCTGTGCGGCGGAGGCGTCAAGATTCAATGTTAAGTCAATGTAAAGATGTGATCTCAAGTGACGCAGCATGATTTGGGCGACGGATGTGGTCCGGCGCAGCGCATCAACCAATCAGGGACTCAGCTTTGGGCATGTGACGTTTTCAGTGACTAGATCAAAGGGTAAAAAAATAAATTCAATATGGCAGACATAAATATGTGAAGATTTTTGTCCTGAACTTCTTTACCCGCTGGGGCTGCGGATTACACCCATGGAGCCCATGGAGCCGAAGCAAAAGAGCCTGCTATGCTAGCCAGCCATCCAGTAGACAACATAGCAAGCTCCACTCCACAGGGTCCAGCAGAGTCTTTCACATACAATTCTAATTAAATATATTGAAATTTTTGGTCATAATATGAGAAAATGTGGGAAAGTTCAAGGGGAACAAATACTCTTGCAAGCCACTGTAACTGAAAATGTCCCACAATCTGCTGCAGTGACTAATTTAGTTAACCTCTCCTACATTTGTGCTCATAAGTTTACATACTCTGGAAGAAATTATGATTTCTTAGTCATTTTTCATGGAATATAAATGACAAAACTAAAACATTTTCCCCCTCATAGTTAGTGGTTGGGTGAAGCCATTTATTGTATAAAAAAAAAAAAAAATCAGTTTACCCGTTTTGAATCATAAGGCCAACAGAAACTTCCCAAAATACTGTTCAAAAGTTTACATACCATGATGACTGTTCTGAAAACAGGCATACAAGCTGGTATAAAAGCGTTTAAATGACAGGTAAAGGTAACTATCCTCACCTGTGACTCGTTTGCCTGTAAATAATGTGTGTGCACAAAAGGTCTTGGAGTTTCTGGACTCCCAACAGACCATTGCTTTCTTCATCTGTGCTGCACTGACATTTCTGGATCCTAAGTCATGGGGAAAGCTAAAGAGCTGTCAGAAGATCTATGGGAAAAGGTAACTGAACTTTACAAAACAGAATATGAATATAAGAAGATATCCAAGAAACTGAGAATGTCAGTCATCAGTGATCAAACTTTGATAAAGAAGTGGAAATTGAGGAGTTCTGTTGAAACCAAACCACAGTCACAACAAATTCTGCCACAACTGCAGCACAAAGACAAGCCTCCAAACTTCTGGACCAAAGTCATTTGGAGTGATGAGACCAAGCTTGAATGTTTTCGCCACAACCATAAATGATATATTTGGAGAATAGTCAAGAAGGCTAATGATGAAAATAACACTATTCCTACTGTGAAACATGGGAGTGGATTGATGATGGTTTGGAAATGTGTAAGCTACAAAGGCACAGGAAACTTGGTCCAAATTGAGGGCAAGATAATTGCAGCACATTATCAGAACATTCTGGGGGAAAACTTGAACTTATCAGCTCAGAGGCTGCGCATGGGACGCACTTGGACATTTCAACATAACGATCCAAAACACAGGGCCAAGACCACTTCTCAATGGTTCCAACAGAACAAGGTGAAGGCTCTGGAGTGGCCGTCTCAGTGTCCTGACCTCAATATTATTCAGCAGCATGTGGAGATCTCAAATGGGCAGTTCAAGTGAGACAGCCCAAGAATTTAAAGGAACCTGAGGTTTTCTGCCAAGAAGAATGGGTTGCTTTACCATTAGAGGAAATAAAGCAACTCATCCACAATGACCACAAGAGACTTCAAGCTGTTCATGATGCAAACGGAGGCAATACAAGGTATTAAGAACAGGGGTATGTAGACTTCTGATTTGTGTAATTTGTGAGGTTTCCGTTGTCATTTTGATTTAAAAAGAGCTAACACTGTTGTTTAACAGAAAGTGCAATGCAACTGAACAACTCTGCCAACCCCAACCCCTACATTTACATCGAGTGCAATTCATGCATCAAATTTGCATCCGCTGCCTTTTTTTTCAACACGTCGGATTCAATACTCAATGCTTGTCCAAAAAAAGTCTTCATAAACTTGATGCTCCAGATGTGAGTGGGAGAATTAGTATTAAAAGTTTTTAGCTTCATTGCTACATAGAAGCATTGACTGTTTTTACAATGCATAGAAGACAAAGAGATGTCAAGAGATCATGTTTTTTTATTTTCAAGACCTCTACAAAAACATCAGCAATCTCCATGTCTGGGTGCATGGGATTATACAGTCTCTTTTTTTTTCCCGGTGACGTATAACTGCAAATGCTGCATCTGAATGATGGCGCTTTAAGCGGCACTTCCGTCTCTCTGTAACCCAGTTTGATGACTTGCTGTCCCGCAATAATCCAAGGAAAGACAAAAATAAATCAAGAATAATTATGTCTCGATGCAAATAAGAAAAAACATCACAAAGTTCAGGAGCAGAACAGTCAGGTTCTCCTCCATGTTTGCTCTACCTACTGTACCTACTAATCAGACTGACCAGAGCTTCTTCTGTGTTGCTGTCAGTAGCAAATACTGATACACACACCTACAGTGCCCTCTAGCGGTTGTTAGTGTAAAAACAACCGGTAAAGGGAAACTGGTAGTCAATGGGAAAATAAAGAATATAAGGTCTATATTTGTTTTTCAAAAATAATATGAAAGTCGCTCCTGAGAATAAGTCGCACCCCTTGCCAAAAAAATGCAAAAAACGGTAACTTACATTATGAAAAATACACTAGTTGCCAGTTGCATTTGTAAAATTAACTCTTCTACTTTTGAAAATTGAAAAACATTAAACTTTGTTTTTATTTGCAAATTAAAACAAACCTCCTGTAAAGTGATAAATAATATAAAGATATAAAGATAAATATATAAAGATAAATAATTTTTCTTGACTGCTTACATTTAAAATAGTAATTGTTTGTTATGCAATTTGGTAGACAGAGAAGTCTTAATTCTGAAGTGCAATAAAGCTGTCACTATCAGAGTGTCCTTGTGTCAATCAGAAGCGAATATAACATTTAAGCAGCGGCGGCAGCAAATGGGCAGAAGGGACCGATACTTGGTAAACAGCTTTTGATCAGGCTTTTGGGTTTTTAACAGAGCTCAAACTTTCAGCTTAAGACTTCAGTAATATGCCAAACCCCTGAAAAAGGAATGTGCTACAGAAAAAAACATACACTTGAAATAAACCGGACGACTTTTACTGCTGTTCAGTCTTGTGTTGTTAGATTTTTTGACGTGTATTTCACGGTGTTACTGGATGCTGTTTGCAGGAGCTGCAGACCATTCCATTAAGGCAGTTCTATAGCAAAGGCTATTCCTCAGGCTAAACTATAGATAAAGGCAATTTTACAAGCTATATGCCGTACGTAAGACATAATGTGATGTTTAAGAAAGATACGTTACCTTCTAACGTCGTAGATCGAAGCTGAGAACAATTAAAACGTCACATTTAATAATTTCCTACTTTCGTCTTCCATCTATTTCACAGTCGCCATTTTCCGTGGTGGTCTGGTGTGGGACGGATCATTTCTTTTGTAAGGGCTTTCGTCATTTCCAAGAGCCTCGGTGTCAGGAAATAAATTGCTTCTCAAAAATTGGTTTAAATTTCTATACTGTTTAATAGAGTCTTTACAACCGACACAAAACTCAACTTAAGAGTCTTGTAGTCTAATATTTCGTATTTGTGGCCGTCAGCGCCATATTCCCCTAAAAAAATTGTAATGGTACATTCCAGATAGGAGCCATAAAACCCGGAGTTAATGAGCAGTTCTTTGGGGTGGCAGATTTTCTGTCTTTTGAGGGGTGATGGCGGCCAGTCGCCGTTTTCTTTGATAGTATATATTTATCGTCCAATTCATTTTTAACTCAAATATTTAAAAGGTTTTATATGATCGTGTTAAACTGTCAGTTTGATACTGGCAGGAGATGTTTGTAACACACAGAGAGGATCCTCCTGTCTCTCTTCACTGTCGCTTTTTCATTGGCCTTTGTTGCTTTTGTGCCCGCTTTTTTTACCCGTGCATTTGCCGATTTGGTGTGTTTCTTTAAAATAAATAAAAACGCAAGTGTTTTAAAAACATTAAAAAATGAAACTTTTTAAAACTACAATTTAAGAAGGTATCTATCTAAAAATTAAAAGCGCCAGCTTGGGTATCTGTTTGTCAATATTACAAGTGTTAATAAAGTTGTGAGAAATGGTTCAGACCATTGACTGTCTATGAAGATGGTTCAGACCGTTTCAAGCTGATTGCTTCTCTCCATATAGGTGGGTCAGAGGTTAAACGTTGGACCGACTAATCAATGTTTAATGTAAATGGAAACATATTTTTGATATTTTCAGGTGCGTACTTATAGCTTAAGATAAAAAAACTATTGAAATCTTTGCTGAATTGCTAAAAAAAAAAAGTGGACGTATGCTACTTGGTTAGTTATTGGCTTTCATGAAGCTAACATATGCTACTAGTAGTAAAAAATGGTGTATATGGTTAAAAAAATCTGATAACATACAGTACCAGGCAACATTTTCCAGTTTTTTTAAAACATAGTTTTAAAAGTTATATTTTTAATATTGGGATGAAATAATTTTCTCCCAATTTGGATTAGTAGGTGGGGCTCCTGTGCTTTTAGGCCCATTTTAAAATCTGGGATTAAACTAAAAAGAAACTATTTTTTCTGATTCCAAATGTAAAACCTACTGACATATTAGTAGGTCCATGATAGAAAAATAATTACCGGTATTGTCAATATTCTGTTAAATGTACCTTTCATATATTTTGTGTTAATTTAAAACATTTACAAAGATAATGGATCAATTTTCAAATAAATTTTACATAATGTTCATTTATTGATGCTCTAAAATGGTAATAACAATAACAATTAAATTACCATCATATGCTGAAATACTTGTTTTTATATTGTAATCCCTTTATTATTTACATGTACTTTGCTTGTGCAGTGCAGAATGCAAACCATCATGAATACTCGCGATCTTGAACTGTGTGGTAATTATTTTGAAGGATGCTGAACTCTGAGGACTTCACCTTGTTTTTTGAGAAACCAATTGTGCATCTGGTGTAAGTAATATGACATTTATTGCATTGTTCCCAGCCTTCTCAATAAACAAATGCTTTTTTACCTGAATTGCCAGTCAACCACTTCAACAGGAGGCTGAGCCATGCCAGCTGAAAGCACCTCCACCTCTTTCTGACTTTCCGGATATTCAGGATGCACAGAAGGAGGCGGAGTCTCTCTCCTCACTAATCAGTAGGTTTTTCTCTTTGGAAATGGAAAAAGCCTTTTCAATTAACTTGGTGCAAAGGCCCATTGAAAAGTATATAGTATAAATACGTTTTATTGCTTTTCTGACTTCGATTTAAGATAATATTTTAAATAAAGTAAAGTAAGTCCATTTACATACTAAAAGTACAATAACTGGAAAAAATAATCAGATAATTTTACTATTGCACTATATGACTTTTTGCATGCACTTCTAGATATATAACTAAAAAACCCAAATAAAAGAGTAACTTTTTTGTTCCTTAAAACACGGCAAAATGTAAGAAAACATTCTAAATCAGATAAACATGCTGGAAGATTTCAGATTGTATCTAGGCTTGTTAATCAAATTTTTCATAATCTGGTTGATGCAATTGTCTTGTAAACAGATCAGGTTATGCAGTTTGAATAATCTCCTAAATACTTCTGATAACTTGAAAAAATAAAGAAAAATACTTAAATATTTATACATCCATAAAATAACTCTTTCCATATTGAAACTTGTCCTGTCCAGCAGATTAGCAAACAGATCAGAGCTGAATGCCTCTTGTGTTGGGCAGATTTTACTGTTACAATAGGGGGTTATGAATCTTCTGACACACAAGGTGTATATTTGGATAAACCAATTTTGTATTTGAGGCTGAACTTAACTTATTAATTATGTTTGTATACATTTTTCTTTGGAGCAGACAGAAAAGAGGAGAGAGAGAGTGGGATGTTAGAGATGGTGGTGCAGCTGGGGTGCAGCTGTAGGGTTCTTGGCCTCTGATTGGAAGATTGCAGGTTGAATTCCCACCTTGCCTGTCCATGTATCCTTGGGCAAGACACTGAACCCCAGATTGTCTCTGGTGGAAGGTTAGCTTCAGTGTTCGGCAGCGGAGGCGTCATCAGTGTGTGAATGTGTGTGTGTGAATGAGTGAATGGGACTGTTACTGTAAAATGCTTTGGACCTTCAATGAAGGTAGGAAAGCACTATACAAGTATAGGCCATTTAAAGATGGGGATAAGGGCACAAAAGGAAGGGGAAAAAAGGGGTTAAAGAAGTTGGATAATTAAAGAGGTGGTGGTGGGGGGTATAATCACAAAGCAACAAGTTTGTGGAGGTTTCTCATGTTAACTGTGAGGTGTAGATGTTAGTCAAAGGGGAGGGACCTGTCCACAGACACTCAAAAATTACAAACAAATCTGTTGGCTCCAAAAAATCTTCACACACATATACATGTCAACACGTACACAATACAAATACAGCTCACACACACATGCTTATGCTTACAAACACACACATCAAGTGCAGATCATCCTGTCACGCATATTATATGTGCAAATGCAAGCTGGTACCATTGCTCAAGTTAGTGTTCTTCTGGGGTGGATGATGGAATTTAGAAAGAGGGGAAGCGCCCGTTCGTCCCCCATACTAAGACCACCGCCGAAGATTAGGCAGCAGTGATATCCGGGACCCCCCAGACACCTGCGTGGGGAACATATAGATTTAACTTTGTATGTTAATGGGCTTTATGTTAAATAATTTGCAAGATGTATTTTTCTCTTTTTCCTTTTATATTTCACACAGGCTTGTCTCGTGAACAAACAGTTCTCCAACCTCTTTCAAAGGGATCAGATGGTTCAAACATACATTCATCAAAAGTCAACAGACAGAGTTTTTTCAGTGAACAGATTGGACATGAGGAGCTCCAAGGTCTCAGCAACCCAAGAGAATGTGATAGTTTTTGGACGAGTTCAAGCTTTAGCCATTGGTCTCTGGAGGAATGTCACAGTGGCAGAGATAGAGATGAAACTCTGCAGGACTTTAATCAGAAAACCATGAGCAAATATCCACCTTTTCACTGTGTCCCATCTTTGCGCAAAAGGCAGGTATCCCGTCATATGCTAATGATGTGTGTTGCAACACAAGTCACACGTCACCTAAGCAATTTATCCACATGATGTTTTTGCATTAGAGGTGTGTCACCAAAGCAGCAGGTTGATGCACACTACCATTCAAATATTTGGGATCACCCATTCGGTTTTGTGTTTTCCATGAAAAGTCATACTTTTTTTTTACTAACTGAGTTGTACAATGAATAGAAAATATAGTGAAGACATTGACAAGGTTAGAAATAATACAATTTATTTGAAATTATATTTTTTTCCTTCAAAATCTTCCATTTACAGCAGTTCCAGCATTGCAGACCTTTGACATTCTAGCTATTAGTTTGTTGAGGTGATCTAGAGATCACCTCAACTCTCAGGGCCACTCTGCCCTGAAGGCCAGCATCCCGAAGTCTTCACTGTAGATGTTGACACTGGTGTATTGCGGGTACTATTTAATGAAGCTGCCAGTTTGAGGACCTGTGAGGCGTTTATTTCTCAAACAACAGACTCTAATGTACTTATCTTCTTGCACAGTTGTACAGTGGCGCCTCCCACTTCTTTTTCTACTCTGTATAGAACCTGTTTGTTCTCTGACCAAAAGTATTAACAATATAAAACCCGCATTTTCAGTTTTACAATGCCATTTCACATTAGGTGTTTCTTAATTAAAATCTCAGTCTTTTGACAGCCCATAGCCCCATTTTCCTTCAGGTCTGCTGAACAAACAGTTTTCTGACACCCCTCCACCACCACCCCTAAACTTCCCCAATTTTCAAACCTTTATCTCCACATCACAGTTTATTCAAAATGCCAGAGATGACCATCAGAAATGACTCATCCACCAAAACTGACCCCAGGACCAGCGGCAGCAACCAGACACCATTCACACCTGAGGTTTGTCTCAGTCAAGTTACCATGACGACAGTTCCTCTTCATCTTCAGCCACTACAGGTCACATTGCTCCACCTTTCACTCTTAAGCCATTTCTTTTGCAGCCTCCTCTGGGCTTATTTGCACCAAGTGGCAGACCCCCGCAGGCAACGCAACACGCAGAAACACAGAGTGCAAAGAGAGCCGTAGTTCCTCCCATGACACCTCAGCCGCTGCACATTCAAGGTTTTAACACAGCACTTACACAGCCAAGTAGGATCACTGCAACTTCTGTTGCCCGTTTTAAATCATATCACTGCCAAAGCTTCTGTGAAGTGTTATCGGAACGGCTGATCTTTTGAACTTGTCTAGTTACTGTACTCAATTGACATCCCTCTTTTTTACTTGGACATTGATCAGATTGAAAAACATGGAAATTTGTCCACTCTTTCAGAACAGTCCTGCAAATGTCCACACTGTGATCAACTTAATCAAATACCGTTCAGTTAAACCCAGTAATACAAAGACCACATTATGCCAAGTGTCTGAGTCATTAAAACAATGACAATAAGCAGTTGCTGTGAGGAAACTTGCTAAAGGAAGGAAAACCTCCAATTTGTAATATAAAGGGATCTAGCTTTTTAAGGACAGATGGACCCAGTATAGAAAAAAAAAACGTAGAAAAATGGAAGTGTCCAGTTGTCACTGAAATCATCACTGATGTCACTGAAATCATCACTGATGTCACTGAAATCATTCAGGATGTGTAGGGTCATTGCCTCAAACTGTAGAGTAACATTAATGCATGTGACCTCATTTACTACCTGAAAAGTTAAGGATCCACACAGACACTTTGGACGCCAAAGTCTGAGTTCAGCTTTGACTTTGCAGCAATCTCTCTCCCCCACCTCTTAAAATTATTCAATTTTAATTTGACAGATCTTATCCTAAGAACATCCTGCTACCCTGATGTTAGGAACCCCCAGACTATAATTAACCAAGCAGACGGCTGAATGTAGAAGCCTTCACCTGATGAAGTATGTGCCTGCTGTGCTGCTTTTAAGCTTTTCCATAACTGAAGATGCCCAAACAAAACTTGGTGAAAGAAAGCAGAGCATTTTAGCATTTTCACAGGATGCTTTTATGAAGCAGCATTGAATTCAATTCATCTTTTGGGATAGAAAGATTTTGTTTTGTCTTTATAGTGGGCACAGAGTTCAATGTGCAATCAAAGTACTGGTACATTTTAGGATAAAGAGAGATTTTTTTACTGCTGTTAATCAGCTTGATGAAGAAATAATCAGGTTTTATTTTAGAGCGCTAATTTAAGAACAAAATAATTCCACTGTGAGATGTACTAAGCTGCTATTGCTTTGTACAAAATCTTAGATTTGTAAAAGAAAGCCACATTTTGTTGTTAAAAACAGTTTTTCCATCATAAATGGACACAGATTGTGAAAACAGAAGTAAGATGCAAACAGGTTTTTTTTTTTTTTACCTTGAAAGACGATTGCCTAAAAATGTAATCATGTCAGGTGTTTGTCTCTGCTATCTAACGTTTGAAGGCTTTGGAGTAAGGTTTCTTTTTTGATCAAGATTTAGTGAGCCCAGGGACACAGAATGATGCAGCTAGATGGAAGCAAAATTTATTTTCTGTTTGAAACCCTTTGCACAGCATGATTTTTATGTTTTTACACACAAAAAATGTTGTGTGCAAACTTTTTCCTGTGACTTTTCTTTCTTTGTTAATCTTTTTCTGAAGTCATTTTGTGAAATAAAAGTCTAATAGAAAATGTATGTGTTTTCCCCACATTTTAGGATCTGCAGCAGTTTTGCGGCCTGTTTCTGAAATTCGTATCCTTTGGGCAAACACTTTTTTATACCTTGACTACTTCACATTCAGTAATGGAGTTTGATGACTTGACACATGCCACACAGCTATAAAGTTCAGACCTGTCTTTCGTGAATTCCCCTTTTTCAATTATGTTCAGTCACAGGCCCTGGATGATGTAAGCACACCCGCAACCTAACAAGCAGGAGCTGAATGACTCATATGCTCCTGGGAATTTGCTTCTGGAAATCTGCTTATAAATTCTTCCCAGGTCCTCTACACGAACAAGAACTTTGTGGCCTGTGCTCCTACTGGATCGGGTAAAACTGTGTTGTTTGAGCTTGCCATCATTCGCCTGCTGATGGAGACGCAGGAACCGTGGAGGGACGTGAAAGCTGTTTACAGTGAGCTTTTGGGGTTTCAAAAATACTTAAGCAGCGATCTGAAATCTTTCCATGACTTCCTTGTGAGTTTTTAAAGAACACTGTCACATTGGGTCTCATTCAGCATTTGCCTTTACTCGAAAAAGTTAACATCATCACAAAGTGGCTGCGTTTTTTTTTTTTTTTTTTTATTTTATTTTGTAGTTAAAATTGGAGGACCTGTTAAGCAGAATTTGTCCTTCTCTCTAGTGGCTCCTATCAAAGCTCTGTGCAGTCAGCGCTTTGACAACTGGAAGAAGAAGTTTGGTCATTTAGGTCTGATCTGCAAGGAGCTCACCGGAGACACAGAGATCGAGGACTTCTTTGAGATGCAGGACTCCAACATCATCCTGACCACGCCTGTTAGTGACCGGACCCACCACTGCAGTGTTGTGGGGTGGACAACAATCTCTGTATTTTTTGGACTGTTTTCAGGCAATAATGTCATCTGTGTATTTCCAAAGGAAAAGTGGGACAGTTTGACGAGAAAGTGGAGGGACAACTGTTTGCTGCAGCTGGTCAGACTCTTCCTTATAGATGAGGTGACTTTGTCCCACACTCACAGCCCTGCCTCTGTTATTGTTTGTGTGCAATATAGTGTAGGATCTAGACAGCTAAAAAAACCAATCCTTTCTACTCATTTAAAAAGGCCAATCAGTCAGATTGTAAAATGTTTTCAAACAACACCACCCACTGTCTATGTTCCACTGAACACAGTGGAATGAGTTAAAGGCTTTTGGGGTTTCTTGTGGAACTATGTTTTTATAACTAAAAATATGCCTTTAAAGATAAAAATTTGTTTTTGTTCTAAACATTTCCCGCTGTAACAAGTTTTAAAATTGAACACAAAGGTATTCGTAAGTACGAAGCCCACATTTCCTCTTGGTTTTCTTCGCTTGCATCCATGTCATTCCCAAAGTTGATCAGCATTTCCTAAATTTTCTTTAAGGTGCATGTGGTGAAAGATGCAACCCGTGGTGCCACTTTGGAAGTGGTGGTGAGCAGGATGAAGGCCGTGCACAGTTTTAGAACCTCACAGAATCCAGAGGCAGGCCTTTCCATGAGATTTGTGGCCGTATCAGCCACCATCCCTAATGTATCTGATGTAAGGACCCCAGGAAGACACTCACCTCCTCATCTACAACCCATTGGCTTATCTTTGAACTCCATGTCTATTAGATAGCAGAGTGGCTGTCAAATGAAGGAGAGCCTGCCACATACCTGTATATGAGTGAGAGCCATCGTCCGGTGAAGCTTCGAAAGGTGGTGCTGGGATTCCCCTGCAACCCAAACCAAACAGAGTTCAAGTTTGACTTGTCACTTAGCTATAAGATGGCCAACATCATCCAGACTTACTCTGACCAGAAGCCTGCTCTGGTGGTGCGTATGCAGACTTTTAGCCTTCATGATCCTGGTTTACTTTATTCCCTACTGTCTACAAATGCAAGAAACATTGTACCGGTATATTCAATAGCATAAAGCAGAATTTCTACACAATACAGTTAGTTTGCATGCTGTAGTCAATTAGAACCTGTTCAGGGTGTACCCCGCTTTAGTCCAGCAGTAGGTGGGTTGGCTCCAGCAAGCCATAACCTCGAAAGAGATTCTGCGGGTTCTGAAAATGAGTGGATGGATAGTCATTTAGCTCAAAATTTGTAGTTCCTCTGTGCACATAAAAAACAAGGCAGTCTGCTGCAGACTGCCTTGTTTTTTATGTGATTGGTTACTACTCTTTTTATGTGCTTCTGTTTTTTCAGTGTGTTGTGATTCTTTTTGTAAGCCCTTCCTGATTCAACCCTGTATTTTATCTGGGCAGAGGCCAGACCTGGGCACCCTTGTGGCTACATAATTAGGAAGTAGTGTTAAGGGTCTTGCCTAGAGACCCACACTGGGAATCAAACCCTGGTTTCCCATGTGCCAGTCCTGCATGCAGCCAACCAAGCAATCCAGTCACTACATACACCAGATTCACACCAAGTGAAGATATTTACTTATTTTATATACAAAGGACATTCCATTGCTGAGACTGTAACAACAGGGTTTGAAATAAACACTTCACAAACTTCAAACAATGTGACAATAGCAAAATATGCATCTTTCACATTTGTCTCATATTTTTCCATTTCTTTTACTTTTAAATTGTTCTACTAAAATAATCAAGATTGCGTGGTACTGATTAGTAACTTAGTGCCTCATAGTCTGACTGTAGCTTCTTTCTCTGAAGTTTTGCTCCACGAGGAAAGGAGCTCAACAGTCTGCTGCAATTCTGGCCAAAGATGCTCGATTTAACCTGAGCATTGAACATAAACAACGGTAAGACATATTCCTGTCTGTAAATTAATTAAGTTCAAATACAACTCCAAATGCCATTTCAGAAACCAAATTCATAGTGTCTTTGCACTTAGTTTTTACTTTCTTTGCTTAATTTTAGGTCAGTCTTTCTAACTCTTCTTCTTGTGTGATCTGCTTGACCCCACAGGCTGATGAAATATGCAAACACTGTTTTAGACTCTAAACTCAGAGGTAACGTATCATAGAAACCTCCTAAACCTTGCTGTAATGTTAACACAACTCAACACAAGCCTTTGAACGGCACAGACTAATGTTGTTTGTTTGAAGTTTTTGCAGAAATCATTTGGGATTATCTGTTATGAACTAGTGGATGTGTGTAGTGATCCTTGGTAACCGTGTCAGGAAGTTATGTTGGACATTTTTCCTTTGTGGAAGCAAAGACCATGAGATGGGACATTGTTCTTGCAGAAATGAATCTTTATGTTGCATTGTTGCTGCCGCCGAGGTCTACTCAACAGTGCACAGCAAAGTTCAAATATGAGAGAAATGCAGAGAGCAGGACTCTCTAATGTTGGTGCAAAAAAGCCACAAACCTGCCTGCCATTCAGCTCCGCCCAGACTGCTTGATCCTGACTTCCTAAATCAAGAGTGTTCACTCAATCAGGATGTGGAATCACCTGAGTCAGTTGATCAGTAGCAAAGGGGAAGGGAGAGCTGGAAAACAGTCAGGGTGGTGTAGGACCAGGGTGGGGCAGCCCTGCCATAGAGATACAGACACGCCAAGCCAATGCAGATCATCTTTTTTAGTTTTAAACAGAAATGACAGAATACAGTTCTTACACTTGTAATCAAACAGTGGCTTCTGGATGACAGAATATTATTTGATTTGGTTGTGTTGATCCCAAGCATTAGGCATGCATTATACAGTAGTTTTAGCATGAAAAGAATTAAAAACAACAAAAATGCTTGTTATCTCAACAAACTTTCTAAATTGCACTTTGACTCTCACAAGCCTTTGAAAAATTATGGATCTAATGTTACTTCCTGCCACAATCTCCTGGTTTTGATTTAAAATAATCCACAATGTTTTTATTTTGAATAATTGTTCCTCTTTGTATTGAAATGCTTGTTTTCATTTGCTGTGTGACAAATCCCCTGTCTTACCACAGTTTTGCTTCTCCCTGTTTAGTTCTGTGTTCTTTTAGGTTTTGCATTTTAAATAATCTTTAAGTTCTTAGATTTAGTTTTTCTTGTGCAATTATTTAGGTACTTGTCCACTAGCTTCTGTTTTCCTTCATAGAGGTCCTCCACAAGTATGTTTTCTTACAAGTTGATGGATCAATGCTCAGCAGACGTGTCTGGACACCCTTAGCCCTATTGTTTACCATTAGTACGAGGTACCTCATCAAAGTAACTTCTCACAAGAAGTGTGGTGTTTTGTGTTGTGCTTTTTGTCCAGATTTGGTGCTGTTAGGAATTGGTTTCCACCATGCAGGTCTGGACTTGTCTGATAGGAAACTGGTGGAAGAGGCCTTCACCCAGGGAGACCTGTCTGTCCTGTGTGAGGCCAAACTCTCAGTTCACTCCCAGGCTGTGACAGATGACCATGAGTGTTGAAAAGCAGTAGATGTTCTGACGGAAAAGCAATGTTTGCATTTAGCTTTTGAATTATTTTATAACAGCCTGTTAAAAGTAAACTAAATCATAGTGAATACATTTTGATGTTTAAAAATGATGTCCACCATTAGTGATTCTTTACTTACTGGTGAGTTTTAGAGGAAAAAGGATTGTTTGAAAAACAACATACAGGTTTGATTCCTGTTTGTTTACACTCTCAGTTACCACCAGGACCCTTGCTATGGGAGTTAACCTCCCTGCTCACCTTGTTGTGATCAAGTCCACCATGCAGTATGTTGTAGGCTCCTGTGAGGAGTACAGCGAGACAGACATCCTGCAGATGATTGGCCGGGCTGGACGACCACAGGTATGATTTTAAATGTCTAGTTTTGGTTTGACTGTCCTGAAGCATGAAAGCAAATTGTTGATTTGATTCAATTTATCCTTTTTGTCTTCTAGTTTGACACATCAGCCACCGCAGTGATCATGACCAAAGTCCAGACCAGAGACAAGTACATGAAACTGATGAATGGCATGGAAGTGATTGAGAGCAGGTATTTCAGGACAGCTTTGTGAGTCTGAGGGAAGAGACTCCAGCTCATGACATTCAAGGATGACCTGTTTCTGTAGCTTACATGGTCATCTGGTTGAGCACCTCAACGCTGAGATTGTTCTCCAAACCATCAGTGATGTCAACATGGCTCTAGACTGGATTCGCTCCACCTTTCTGTACATCAGAGCCCTAAAGAACCCCACACACTACGGTCAGAGCTAATTTGCACATGAGCATCTGTATCATTGTCACAAATCTTTAGTTTATTAAAATCTTCACTTCAGGTTTTGCTGCTGACTTTGACAAATATGGGATTGAAGCACAATTGCAAGGTGAGTGTTACCTGTTTATTCACTCTGTCATAGCAGGGATGGTTCAGACCAAAAGCTGACAAGTCACATGTAAACTTTTTTTCAGTTATTACCAGATAAAGTCTTTATGGAAAACAATTTTACATTATTTCAGTGGAATTTTGACAAAATGAACCTTTCTTTATTTTTGTGAAGTTTTGGTTTGTGATACTTTGTGGGAGTATTCCTCACATACTGTGTGGACTATTCAAATCCAGAACTTTCCCCACCGTAGTTTGGAAAAAACGGTTCACGTGTTTACATGAAAACTTTGAATTATATTACATTTATGAACTGTCAGCAGAACTCTACTTTATTATATGCAGCTGTGGCGCGGTAGAGGATTGCAGGTTTGGCTACTACTCTGCCTGCTCATGTGCCAAAGTTTCCTTGAGTAAAATTCTGACCCTCCCTCCATGGCTGCCGGTGGACTATGGCACCTCTGTAGCCATCACTGTGAATGTGTGTGGGACTGTCCCTGTAAAGTTCTGTAGGGTTGAAGAAGGTAGAAAAAGACTACAATATATCTCCCAATAGTAGTCCCGGCGTTTATTTCAACTTGGCAGCTGGCCCTTCGTTTAATAGTGACTGGCGTCTATTTGAGACCGGTGTTTATTTCATCACAGACAGAATGATGATGGTTAATGGGTTCAATTACAGTGAAATTCGGTGACTAAATGCAGACAACAACACCAGATGATCATTTCAGGTTTTACTGAAATGATGAGAACATTGTATTCTGTTCTGATTAGCACTGGCTGTGAACGTTTCTTTTCTCTTTGAAGCATCATCAATCTCCACATCAAAAATCCTCTTTGCTTTCATGCCGATAATTTTTCTGGAGACACACACACCTTTTCATCTTTTCTCAATAATCTATGTTCAACCAGTTCTTCTATTTTGTTGTTCGCTTTTTTTGCACCTTCACCAGGAAATCGTTTGCTTGTTTCTTCTTCTGCAGCCGTCTGTCACTCATCTGCTTGCGTTATTCTTGGATAAGTTTAGGATCTACCACAAAATGTGGTGCAGATTCCTCACCAGAATGTTCTTTGCCACCGCACAAAGTTTAAACACTCAAATGAGCTTTTCTTGGCCATCGCTACACTGGCTCACATCCATTGACATATATACAGATAGACTAAACACCTGTGATGTCACCCATAGGAAATGCCTTACCTCCCATTCCAACAAAATGAAGTCAATTCAGTTGCCATTTTACCGTGGTGTGGACTTCGCTATGTTGAAACCAGACAACTGAAAAATATTGAACTGTATGGGTTAGGAATAAGATGACACTTCAGTTCATGTGTGATATATATATATATATATATATGTATATATATATATATAAAAATCAAGGGTTATTCACATATGTAATGAAAGTGCATTGAGAAGTGGTATTGTACTAAAAACACCTGACTTGGTAAAGTTAAAAGATAGTCAGTCTCAAATTGTTGCCAAGACAACGCTTGTGCTAGTTTGAAAAAAAAACATATTTTTGAAAGAACCTTTCTTCAGCTATCATTTTTTTTCCACCTGCATCTCATTTGTTGTTATTTGTTGATTTTACTTACCTGCTGTGTGTCTGCATGTTACTATCTCTGGGACATTTAATGATATTTCTCAGCATGAGGAGAGCATAAAACCATTGTTATTAGTTTTTCGTCTCAGGGAAACATGTTGTTAAAAAAAGACAAACCCAAAACCTTTTAAAACAAACTTATGGAATTATGATCCTTTCAGAAGGATTTTCTACCCACCCATCCATCTTCTAAACCCACTCTTATTACCTTTTTATCATTTGCTGGAGCTTATCCTAACCACTATCAAGTGAAGGTGGGTCAAACCCTGGACAGTTCTCCAGTCTATCACAAGGCCACACAGAGACAGACTCCAGAAGCATTGTGCAGATATGAAATGTCTTCACTATAAATCAGGTTTTGCAATTGCAAAACTACATTTTTGCTGCTGCAAAGTGCTTGACAAGTGCTTTTCAATACTAATTTGTCCATGTGTAAAAAAGATTAAAAAGTAAAAAAAAACATTTGCACTTTTTTAAAGGGTTCTAAAGCTGTGAAATCCTTTTGAAATGCTTTTTGACTTCAGAAATGGTTTTCTGTTGCTGTTTTCTCAGCCTGCACCTCTGTGGAGTCAGCAGCCAATGGCCTCACTGCCTCTTACAAGGTCATCAGACTGCAAAGTGTTAGAAGGATGTGTTGAAGCACATCACTCCTTTCTCAAAGTCAACTTTTGTTACCAACACCTGGGTTTACTTTCTACTGTCTGTTTATACTACAATTATACTAAAATTTATACTATAATTACCTGTGGTGGGATGTTGGCGCCAGTGTTCGGCAGTGGAGCCACCATCAGTCTGTGAATGGGGCTGTGACTGCAAAGCGCTTTGGGCCTCCAAGGAAGGTAGAAAAGCACTATACAAGTATACACCATTTACAAAACATGCCTTCCCCCCACCGCAGTGAGGTGAACTTTAAAAAAGATACTAAGAATCTCTGAGTTTTAAACATGCACAGATGCAAAACATGGCAGTTTACTTACCCTTTTTACCTTTAGTGTTTTTCACCCTCCCATATCTATTAGTTCAGAGCTTGGCATTTTTGCCTCACAACTGTTGTAGTGGCTGAAACCATTGCTTCCTCTAGCTTCCTCTTTTTTAGGATCACCTAAAGTTTTGTCGACACATCTAAATAACAGTGAAAAAGTTTGTTCTTTGAGTTGGCTTTTATTTTGATGAGGGTTTCCTTGACTGTCTGATTCTTGGTTTTATTCTCAGGATCCCCAAATACCAACTCTACACATATCAGTCAGCAGCCCCATCACTGGAAATAATTAAAGAATCGGATGTCAGACTGGCCTCCAATGTGAAAACGCATGATCAGTTCAAATATTAGAGTTTGGGGCTTTTTATAAACTGCAATTTGCAGCAGCACCCCCTTAAACTTAAGTATGCTGGGATTATAGCCGCAAAAATAAATAATTTGGTATGAAAGTGAGTTGAATTATTTCTTAAAACATGTTTGTCCTTCCCCCTTCAGAGCTGTGTCTGAAGAACCTTAACTCGTTGTCCTCCATCGATCTGATCAGTATGGACGAGGACATCAACATCAAACCGACAGGTAAAGTTAAAAGGAACTGTTAAAATGCAGTTCCTTCAGATGTTTAACCGTTAGTGCAGTGATCAGAGTGAGTGTTGTTTGTGTTACAAGATGCAGAAATTTGTTTGAGCTTTCAACAGTCAGATTAGCAGGTTTGCCTTTCTCCTTCTTACCCCCACAGAGGCAGGCAGGCTGATGGCCCGCTACTGTGTTGCCTTTGACACCATGAAGCAGTTCAGCAAAGTAGATGGCACTGAGAGTCTGTCTGACCTGGTATGTCACTCATTTTCTGCAGGACACATCAATTACTTTTACTGTATCTTTTACCCTCATAAAACACTACATCAGTTTACTTTCCAGTGTTCCATAATCTAAAATAATCAAGATAGTTAAAAAAAAAAAAGCTCTGCAGTGTAAATCAAAAAGAGGAAGTTGTCTCTTCATTTAGTTTTTTTTGTACAGGTTGAAATTGTTTCAAAGAGCAATGAATTCAGCGAAATCCAGCTGCGAGTGAACGAGAGGAGACCTTTAAACTCTATCAACAAGGATAAGAACAGAGCCACCATCAGGTGGGACCGGCATCCTTATCCCAACACCTGTTTTCAGTTACACATTACACAGTTGGACATACTTTTTGCACAGTCTTTAGACATTGCAGGCCATCAGGGGAAACTTTAGTGTTTGCTTTAAACTTCTCTGTTTTCATGCACAGAGACCTTTTACATACACTACTGTTCAAAATGGTAAATGGCATATATTTGTTTAGCACTGTTCTACCTTCCTTGAAGGCCCAAAGTGTTTTACAGTCACAGTCCCATTCACTCATTCACACACACATTCACACTGATGGCGGCGCCGCTGCCGAACACTGGTGCCAACCTGTAATCACCAGGAGCAAGGTTGGGTTCAGTGTCTTGCCCTTCTCTAACCAGCCAAACTATTTTCAGCTTTGCTAACATGATTGGACAAAGGTTTTCTAATCATCTGTTAGCCTTCTGACACAATGAGCCCACATTGTACCATTAGAACACTGGAGTGATTGTTGCTGGAAATAAATAGGCCTCTAGTCACCTATGTAGATAATGCACTCAAAAACCAGACCTTTGCAGCTGGAATAGTCATTTTTAAATAATTTACTACATTAATAATGTATAGAGTTAATGTCTGATTACTTTAAAGATATCTTTATTGAAAAAATTGTGCTTTTCTTTAAAAAAAAAAGAATATTTCTAAGTGACTCCTAACTTTTGAGCAATTGTGTATATTATGTAGTAAGTTAAATATGTAAGTTATGTATTTTTAAATATTTGATTTTTAAAAAATTAAGGAAGTTAATATCTATTTTTCAGATTTCCCCTCAAAGGAAAAATTAAAAGCAGCGACATGAAAGTGAACTGGTGGGTTGGTTTATGTACACATTCACACTTTGACTGTCCACAGGTGGTTTTGATGTTTGTTGTTCTGAAGTTTAATCCAGGCTCAGCTGGGCTGCATCTCCATCCAGGACTTTGGACTGACACAGGACACAGCAAAGATCGTCAGGATAGGGCTGCGCATCAGTAAATGTGTGTCAGAAATAACAAATGAGAGAAAGTGCTGTTGCTTCCTTTTTTCAAGCATCTTTTGTGCTTCACTTTCAGGCCTTTCTGAGTTTCTGAGCCAAAGGTCTAAGACTGGCTTTACGGCGCTTCTCAACTCCATCATTCTGGCTAAATGCTTTCAATCCAAACTTTGGGAAAACTCACCCTATATTTCCAAACAGTTAGAGAAAATAGGTGAATGCTGCTGCTGTTGGTTTGAACGTCGTGCTGAATGCTTTTATAAAAACAACTTTTATGTCTGAGTTTTCTCAGAAATCTTTCATGTCGTATTGATGTAGCAGTTTGTGTTTACAGGCCAGACCCTGTCAACTGCGATGGTGAATGCTGGACTCACCACCTTCACCAAAATAGAGCAGATCAACCCCAGAGAGCTGGAGCTGGTCAGTCTGCCTGAACTTCCTGTCACACCTTCAGACCTACAGAGGGATACCAGCTCTTCTAGTCTGAGCTCATGGGTTTTTTTTCATACCTGTCAGCTGTTTGGAAATTTTGAGTAAATGTTGTCAAATTATAAAACAGTTAACTGATGAGTGAGTGTCCTCTATGATCATGGCTTAAATGTGTGAGGGAAATTCAGGTCAGGTCTGTGTCTTTGAACAGATCGTCAACAGACACCCACCGTTTGGAAATCAGATCCGAGAGTCTGTTCTGCATCTTCCAAAGTATGAGGTGTGCGTGGAGCAGGTAAATTCACAACATGAATTCATGTCCAAACCAGATTTTCACTTTCTGTTTTTCTGACGTTTTCATAAAGTAAAGGATCAAATCTAGGATTAAACTTAAATTAAAACACGATTATCGTGGTTGTTTAGGCAGAGACTTTTGTTTTAGTTACTATAGAAATAAGAAAAATTAAAACTTTTGTCTGATCTTTTTACGTTTTATCTTCCCTGTCTCGCTTAAACAACAAAAACCAAAATGTGTGGCCTCCTCTGGCATTCATAATAATAATAATAATAATAGATTGGATATATCTGTGCTTTTCCAGATCCTCAAAGTGCTTACAATGTGTATCCATTATGCAATCATACTTGGTGATGGTAACAGCTGCCCTGGGGCAAACTGACAGAGGCGTGGCTGCCAGTATGCTCCAAATGGCCCAGCTGTCCATCACTGATACATTCATTCACATTCACACACCAGTGGAGGCACACACTGGAGACAAGGAGGGTTAAGCACACCTTGCCCAAGGACACAATGACAGCTGGAGGGAGCGGGGATTGAACTGCCAATCATCATTGGCTGACCTGCTCAACCACCTGAGCAACTGCCGCCCAAAGATCTGAAACTTATAGATCTGAAAGGTTTGGCTACAGTGATCTGCTATGTTTATAATCTGGGTTTAGACGTGGTTACTCTGTGCTAAAATCCAGCAAAACAATACAAACCTCCTGTAAAGCAAGATTACGTTTAAGTGTACCATGAATGATGTGCTTGAACTGCGTGAAGGTGCATGATGCTCCACCTGCTTCCAATTTGTTATTGCTCTTATCTTGAATTTTGTCTTTTGTCAAGATGACAAGTTCTTTACTGAACATGCCTCTCTTGACTGTGCTCACTCAATGCCTGTTTGGATTGTTGGTCAACAGCAAGGATGCGTTTGAAACATTTTACATGGTTCAATCTTATGGTCACACAATAGGACATTGAATTTTTCTAACTCATGTTGGCTGATACCAATGACCAATCCACATTCAAGTCTTTCTGTTTGTTTGCTGAATACAACATTTGAATATCTCCTGCTCTAGAGGAAAAGATTAATTTAGAGGTTTTTTCCCATCATGCCTTACTGCTGCTTACAATCACTGCAAACAGCTGCTTTGCTGTCTGAGTTTCAGAACACCAACATGTTCATATTGACATGCAACAGCAACAGTTCACTTTGTATCCAGGATTTTCCTGTCACTCACATGGGCCGATGTTGTCTCGCGTCCCAGTTTAAAAACTTTTCATCTGCTCGAGTAATGTGTGTTTCCATGTCTGCTCATTACTGTTTGTCAAAGTTCTGCTTGTTTTGAACACGTGAAAAGATTACAGCACAACCAAGTCTGAACATCAACAGCAATATCGCACCTATAAGCCACATAAAGTTTACTGTCAAACTGAAAGACTGCCGTTGGTGAAGCAGGACATGAATACATTACCATTACGTCAAAAACATCCAACTGCCAGTTAGAGATTTTACCCTTTAATTCTAGTCACCTAAAGAGATTATGAAAACAGTTCATCATGTGACATGCTGGCACATATTTTAAATGTGAATTTAGTGTCATACACTTAAAGAATTCAGGTTTTTCTCACATCATTTCTCAAGTTTCCCTCAGCTTGTGGTGAAGAAGATCCCCCTCCTCTGATTCCTTTGTGATGTTTTACAGCTTCCGCGGTACAGCAGTTCCTCTGCAGAAATCTTTGTCAAGGTGATCTTAAAAAATCAAACCCAGCTCCTGTCCAAGAGAACATCTCCAGATCGCCACTACGTCAGTCTGGTGATTGGAAATGCTGACAACTCCGTGGTCTGTCTACACAAACTCACGTGAGAATACCATCCTTCTCCACAGGATGTTCTGCTTCAGTGAGTCACTAACCCGGATACATGACACGTAATGATCAGGAGGCGCTTCCGTGTCTTTTTCAGGGACTTGATTCTGCTCAAATGTGGTACCTGGTCAAAGAAGATAGAAGTGACAAGGACTTCAAAAGGAGATGAGCTCAATGTCAACCTCATCAGCTCACAATATGGTAATTCATGGACGGAACTCACACAAATGCTTTTGTAGAAGGTTGCAGATTTGATTCCTGCCCATGTGTCAAAGTGTCTTTGGGCATAACACTGAACCCCACGTTTCTTACCTGCT
The DNA here is from genome assembly GCA_036245035.1 of Adrianichthys oophorus. Lineage (NCBI taxonomy): Eukaryota > Metazoa > Chordata > Actinopteri > Beloniformes > Adrianichthyidae > Adrianichthys > Adrianichthys oophorus. Next base: position 23,496,103 of record BSAI01000012.1, on the reverse strand, counting down.
TTGAGGCCTTCATGACACTGAGGAGGTTTAGCTGCATGACAGAATGTTAGTTACATTTTTGTAGAAAAGGTAACTGAAGTAAGGGGCTGCACGGTGGCGCAGTGGTTAGCGCTCCTGCCTCACAGCAAGAAGGTTCCCGGTTCAAGTCCTGGCTGGGGGACCTTTCTGTGTGGAGTTTGCATGTTCTCCCCGTGTATGCGTGGGTTTTCTCCGGGTACTCCGGCTTCCTCCCACCGTCCAAAAACATGCTTCATAGGTTAATTGGTTAATCTAAATTGTCCCTAGGTGTGCATGTGAGTGTGCATGGGTGTGTGTTTGTGGCCCCTGCGACAGACTGGCGACCAGTCCAGGGGTGTCCCCTGCCTTCGCCCATGAGTAGCCGGGTTAGGCTCCGGCAACCCCGTGACCCCGAAAGGGATAAAACGGATTGGAAAATGAATGAATGAATGAACTGAAGTAAACCCATTTCTGTGGTTTGCATCTGAATCTGTACCCTCTCCTCCTCTGTAGTGGGCCTCGACGTGCAGCAGAAATTGATGATGCACTACACTACAGTGAAGGGATTTGAAGTTCAAAGTCACAGTGACAGCCGTGCTATGGCATACATTTATACTGGACCCAAACAGCAGCTCTCAGCTTCACCTTCAGTGTCTGCAGTTCAAGGGGAAAATCAAAACCAAGGCAAGTTAGGTTTCTGATGCCATATGTTGAGTTATTCATGTCATAATACTGCTGTTTTTTTCCATGTTTGACATCAGATTCAAGTAAGAACCGACAATGCAGCCATTTATGCAAGAACAAGTCTGCCTGTGGCCACAACTGCTGTGAGTAAAAATCCGGTTCTGGTCTCGTTCAGACGTTTAGACTTTGATTCACACACCGCCGCTTCTTTCCAAGGTAAAGTCTGTGTCACAGCAGTACGGAAGAGGCCAGCTGACGGAGAATCCAGTTTCTCTTTGTACCTGTCAGACCTGAAAAGCAGGTCAGATATCCTCGCTCAAACCCCCGTCAAACGATTGAAGGTGAATAGAAAGACTTTCTCTAAGCTGTGCTGTTGACTATGATTTTTTTAGATGAAAAAGTAAAAACGCTAAAACCTGGTTCACACTGCACGTGGAAGCATCACGGAACGGAGTGAACGTGGTCTCCGCTTTCACTTGCAAATCACACCAGACGCATATTATTCCGCAACAGTCGACAGGCGCTTCTGCTCAGCTGTGGTTTAGAACATTGTAGACCTTGCAGAACATGTGCTGGGTTTCGTTCAACTCCCTGTACTTCTCTACTTCTACAATTAATGTGACATGTCCATCCTGAATTGTTAATACCCAATTCTAATATCCTTGTTGCCAACTGCACTCTTCTCTCTCTCCTGTTGATTGTTTTTTCCAAGTCTGACCACACCCCCGCTCTGTTGTTGGCCCACTACGCTGAACAGTGTGTGTATGTCTCTGTTTGTTTTGTGTGTGTTGTGTTCGTGTGTGTATTTTCAACTCTATTGTCTGTTTAGATACAAAAGTATGATCGCATTTGTCAACCGCAGTGTTTTATTGTGAAAATGTGGTTATATTTTGAAAATTGACCTGATTTTCTCATGTGTCAACCCGGCCACTTGTGGGTGAAGGCAGGGTGCACCCTGAACAGGTCACCAGTCTGTCGCAGGGCTAAATAAATACTTGAAATTAATTTAATCATGGGCCCTGAATCTATATTCCATAAGAAATATTTTTTGAATGGAATCATTGAAATGAATACACTCTCCATGGTATTCTAGTTATTTTGGGAGGGGTCTGTATGCATGTTTCATTTTTATTGTCTGAAATGTATGCTTTGAAAATAATCTAGTAAAAAACTTCGATGTATTCCTTAAATAATAATAGTTGATCTGCTCGACTTCTTCAGATGAAACTGGAAGAGGAACCTCGGCTGGTCAGCTTTCAGAAGTTTGCTTTCAGACCTAAACGTGTTCCTCGTCCTCTTTCGTGGTACTTTTTTTTTTTTTTTTTTTTACAGCTGCTTGCATTCCTTTAAGCATTTCCTAAAGATCAGATAACTTTTGTGATAAAACTAGTGATTTGTTTTATGAGTGGTTTAATCTGATCTGAAGCTACGATGGGAGCTGGATTAAAGCCTCTGAAACTCAACAGACAGCAGAGTCTGATGAAGGCAAGTTCAGACTGACCTTTTTATGTTTTGCTTGATTGGGAGGATAAAGTGATTACGAGTACTTTGTTTTCTTCCGATCAGTTTTACCAATTGTCTTGACCTTTTTTCCAGGGCTTGGTTTCCATGAAGAAGATGAGCACCGTTGGACAGCAGAAGCTGCCTCATGCCTCAGTCACAGTATTGTCCCTTAACTTTTGTCAGACGTCTGATTTTTGCAGTTTTCATCATCTTACAGTATGTGGCTCTAACAGCCTCCAGCTGTCATATCTGTGTTTGAGGCTGTGGAAGCTTGACTGTGTTATCCTGTGTGATCAGTCTGAGTGGAATTCAAATGTTTTTCCTCATTAGATCCCTCACATTGTAGCTTTCTATGGATCCTTGTTCTTCCCCCTTCAGTTGATCCCACGAGTGAAACCAGAAAGTACTGTTAGGATTTACTAACGTTTTTACATTCACTGGGAAAAAAAGTTAAAAAGGACTGTATTATTTCTCAGAAAAGTCAACTCATACAAACTAAAGCTCTGCTAACATCTTTGAGTGAAAGAGGTCTTTTTTGGCAGGTTTTACTGTAAAAGGCAATAATGCAAAGATAAAAATGTTTCAATGTTAATACTAAGATAAATCTGTGGCAGCTTTAAATAAATATAACAAAAAGTCAAATGAAACATACTTAAATCTCAAACCCAAATGCAGAGAGATAATCTGGAGTACTGAAAGATACTTAGCGGTTGAATGCCCGTCTAATCCCTGAAAGTTCTCCTGTTCAGGCCAGTTACCTCCTCTGGTCCTGAATCTGTCTGTCCAGGTTCCTGGATGATCCCGGGCACAAACAGCGGATGTCCTAGCTCTGGACAGAATCGGAACAGCACATCTTACTCAGAAAACCAAAATGATTTGTTTCTCCAAATGCCTGCTGTGAGCTTCGATCTGGGCAACGAGTGGGACGATTTTGACGATGAGAAGCTGTTGCAAGCCAGCGAGGATTATAAAGCTCAGAGGCTGCAGTCTGCTGAGCTCAGTGTCTCAGGTAGAACAGCTCCTTCTACATCTCTTCACCATGGAGACATGGTTCCAGCACATTCATGATCATTACTTCTACATTAGGTTATGTTATTTTAGGAGATGTTTCTCCCTGTGGAACAGTTTGTTTAAAAAACCTGCTTTGCCTTCCATGTAGGTTGTGCAGTTGCATCAGCACCACCTTTCCCCAGCTGCTCATCCTCTAACCTTTGTGTAACTCCAGCTGCTCCACAAAGGCAATACTATAAACTACAACATTAACACACATAATATATTTGTTACAGAAACTATATCAAAGACATTGAGTTATCATGGACTCATGTTCCTGTGTTTTAGTTTAAATCTAGCAGCTGGAAATCCTGGAATCGGAAATCTCGGATCTTCTCATTTGAGTCAGAGGTTCACAGATCACAGGAGAATCACACTTGACGTGACCGCAAAGGTGCCAGTTTTTATCGTAACGTCTGTTGTTGTTTGTGTGGCCACTTGTTAAATGATTTATTTGTGCAGAAACCAAACATCTTCAGTGGGCAGTTCACAATAAAACCCCCGGAAAGAGTTGCCATGCCATGTCCTGGAGCGAATGTTCCTCCAGGAACGCATTTCTTTCATGCAGAGGTCAGCTCATCTCTCAGTGGAAGGTACAGAACCACCGGCTCAGGTTCCAGCTGATGGGAATGGGGAATGAATAACATTGTACCATAAAATGTTTTTTGTGTCTTTGTGATGCCAGCAGCAGCAGCAGGGAGGAGGACGCCTTTCTCGGGATTTTTGACGGCATTTTCTAGGTCACTTGCAATTCTTTCATATTGTACTTATTTATGTTCAACAATCTTAAATACATTTGCAATGTTTGTTAATGTTCCCAAGTGTTCTTACCTCCTACCTGTCAGCGTTCTGAAGACAGAAATGTTGTTATCTTTTTCATGCTGTTCATGAAGTTTTGTATTTAAATGTTTTTTATTTGTTAGTCTGTCAGACTGTGGTGTTAAAATAAAAACATTAACAAAACTTGATTAAATCAAGAAGAATTGTTTGATACGTTTCTCATCTTTTTATTGTAAGACGTGCAGAATGAAGGCTTTAAAAAAAATTAAATATGAAGTTGGGCTACCTGGCAGGGGCCCCT